>CM053603.1:64860929-64885591 GCA_028646535.1 Procyon lotor | reverse complement strand
CTGTAATTAGCAAAAAGAAACTAATACAACTTCCTGGTCTCTCTGCTTCAACTTTTTCCCTTCTTTTGGCCTCAAAACTGCAATCCCGATAATCCATTAAAAATATAAGTCACAGGAAGTCACCTTTCTGCTTGAAATCTCCCAACACTTTCTGATCTCAGGCAGTGTGAAAACATAAGACCCTCCACCTCTCTAATATTATCTGCTCGTTTCCCTTATGGTTGATTCCTGCCACACAGCCTCCTTGCTGTTTCTGTAGGAATCCAGGCATACTCCAGCCTTGGCAATTTTCCTTTGGACTCAAACCAGTCCAAATCTCCAAGGCTCACATCCTTCGGGTTTTTTGGTTTTTTTTTTCCCTCAAATGTTATTTCTCAAGAAGACTAATCCTGAATATTCCATCCAAAATTTTGACCACCCCGCCAACACTATCCTTTCCCTCCCCTTAACGTTTGTCTTTACTTTTTACAGAACATTATATATATCTTATTTATGTTTATTGCCCATTTCCAAGAAAGCTAGAATTTCTGCGTTCACTACTGCTGCATCCTCAGCAGTTGGGACACCACCTGGCACTTATTAGGCATTTCATAGATATTTGCTGAATAAATCAATGAATCATATGAGGATCCCTGCAATGGTAAAGCTACGATAAAATTAAAAAACAAAAAAAGGAAAATAGGAAAAAAGGGGAAAAAAACAAAACCAGTAACAAGTTAGAAGGTAAACTACGTAACTGCATCAAAAATGGAAATATTCTAGAGACGCAAAAGACTGGTTAACTATTTTTCAATAAAGAACACAAAACGCCTGCATTTTCTCTGCATTTCTTCCCCCAAACACCCGTACCTGCAAGCCTGGTCTTGGCATAAAAATATTTTGCCTTTCTTAAAAAAAAACTCGTTCTGACGTAGCAAATCTGGGACCAAGCCGGCAGGAAAGGCACGGAAATGGAAAGGCGCCAAGCCGCCCGCGCTCCCCTCCCTAGCCCCCCAGTTCCCCACTCTCCGACCCTTCCTTAGGGCAAAATCCCTCAGAGCCCGGGCCTGCGGAGGCTGAAGCCCGAAGGCGGCGCGCGCGCCCCCACCTGTGAAGCCCCGCCAGCACGAGCGTGTTATTCGACTGCTGGGGCAGCGTCTCGGGGTCCAGCCTAGTGGGATGAGGGGGATAGACAGCGCCGCACTGGGGAACCGCCGCGACTCCTCAGGTGAGGAGACTGCGGCGCGTGAAGCTGTTCCCTGTACCTCAAGACACAGACCTGAACACCTCCGCAGGCTTCAAAGGCAGCGGTGCTCTGGCAGAGCGGCTCCACGACCGGTTTCGGCCACCTCAGTCCCGCACCCAACTTGCCTCCTCCCGGGAGCAAGACGGCCTTGGACGCCAGCCGGCCGAGGCCTAACCAAGAACTCTCGCCCTTTGAGCCGCCCCTGCCTCTCAAACTCAAATCCTGAGGATCGGGGGACGGCGGGATAATAGGGGAGGCTGCGCCCAATCCCAGCCGAACTCCTCCCACCAGGCTCGCTGCCGGAACTACATGCCCCATGAGGCCATGGGACCCGCAGCTCTCCACCGGAAAGAGGCTCGCCGCTGAGGGGGAGGAGCCCAAAAAAGGATTGTGGGAGAAAGGCTCTTTCCTTTCCGTCTGGCGGCAGCCATCAGGTAGGCTGTGTTGGTGGAATTCGCTGCTGTATCCGCTGCTCATCTCCCTTCGCTTCAGCCATCCAGACTCGGGGACCCTGCGTCCTCAGAGCTACTCCTGTCTCCTGTGCGGCGCGAGTTCGATCAGGATGCGGGGCTGCGCGGGCGTGGAGAGGCGGCCCCCGGGGCGGGCAGGGGTGGTGATGTGATGGCGGCGCGAATTCGAGCGGGGCCTGTAGCGTGAAGGAAAAGGAAGCCTGGGGCTGAGGAATGGAAGGCCGGGCCTAGAGGATCCCAGAGCGAGACCTGCAGATTGGGTGCAGTAAGGGCTTTTCCTCGAGTTATCCTTCAGGGATAACGGCTACAGCACTTTCCCCTCTGGTATCGACGAGGTTTCTTTGCAGGCCAGGCCCTTGGGGACGTCGTCTGCGGCATTCAGCAGCTCTCCTCAGTGCCCAGGTCTGGCGCCATTCATTCGTCCAACAAAAATGTACCAAGACCCTCCCTGCGCTGCTGCGCGCTGGGGTCGCAGAGGTGACAGCGCTGTTTCCTTAGGGCGCAGCTATTCACTGGGGTTCACGGAGAGCCATTTTTAACCTCAATGGTTTTCTTGTGGCTGGTGGGGAACTAAGATGGACGGACGCGATCATCTCATATTTTAAATGCATGATGTTTTTTAGCTCCAAAGTAGGCCAAGATGGGCGCTTACAAGTACATCCAGGAGCTATGGAGGAAGAAGCAGTCCGATGTAATGCGCTTTCTTCTCAGGGTGCGCTGCTGGCAGTACCGCCAGCTCTCTGCGCTCCACAGGGCCCCCCGCCCAACCCGGCCCGATAAAGCGCGCAGGCTGGGGTACAAGGCCAAGCAAGGTGAGTGGTCTCTGCATGGATGCTTGGATAAAATTGTGTTCCTGAGGAAATGCTAGAAAACTGGTAATTAGAGGTACTATGGCCCCAATACCTCCTCGTAGAGTGGAAATGAGAAGGTACTCTTCCTGTGTCATAAAATACTTTGAAAAACACTGGAATGTGTTTATAAGTGGTATTTATTTTACCTTCGGGTGTATCTTATTTGGCTTATAGTCCAAAATATATTCGACATTGCAGCATTTAGTAGCAAGTTACTGAGTCTTAGTCCGTACAGGTTTTAGAAGACCACTGTAAATTTGTTCGTATAGGTTATGTCATATATCGGATTCGTGTGCGTCGTGGTGGCCGCAAACGCCCGGTTCCTAAGGGTGCTACCTACGGCAAGCCTGTGCATCACGGTGTTAACCAGCTGAAGTTTGCGCGAAGCCTTCAGTCTGTTGCAGAGGTAAGTGATTTTTCAGTAGCAGTTGTATCCCTCATCTCCTGGAAATAATGGAGAAGAACTTGAGCACCTTTTACCTAGGTGAGCCCTGTTATGTTTAAAATGGGGTTTGTGATATTTACTTCTCTGTCTTAGTAAAATGTTGTTGTCAAAGTCATAGTCTTTGTTATTAATGTCTTTGTGTGTAATGGAACGTGTTTTATGATTAGTGTGAGCCTTGGAATGTAAGCTTTTGAAGGGCAGTAAATTTTGTCTTGAAAGCATGTCTCCCCAGAAGCTGTGCATTTATTCATATTTTTCAATGTTCAGTTTTAAGTTTTTCTGGGTTAGTAAATGAAGCTGTGCTCTGTCCCAGAGTTTGACCTACAAGGGTTTGTTGTCTTCTGTAAACTAAAAATGTTTTCTTTTTTTTCTTAAAAGGCAAAGACATATACTAAAGAGACCATTGTGGCCTGCAAAGCCTAAAATAATACGCTAAATGTTAAAGTTTTGTATGAAAAGTTTGCTGATCCCTCAGTTGTCTTAGAAAAGGACTAGGTTCCTGAATTTTGTTAGTCAGATACTAACATTTGTCCTTTGGTCAAGGAGAGGATGGTAATAGGCAATGGTTTCAAATCACAATGTTTCATGTGTTTATTGTAGTATGTCTTGAATCATATTTGGGGGCCTACCCTCTTAGTAATAGTAAATATTCAAGTAGTTAAGTGAACAGCCCTAGATAGTCTATTGTCTAGTGTGGTAAACTAAAGGGAATTTTTAATTTCCTACTGTGGGAAATGGAGGCTGACCTTGACCTTTTTTCTTGTTAATAGGAGCGGGCTGGACGTCACTGTGGGGCTCTGAGAGTCTTGAATTCTTACTGGGTTGGCGAAGATTCCACATACAAATTCTTTGAGGTTATCCTCATTGATCCATTCCATAAAGCGATCAGAAGAAATCCTGACACCCAGTGGATCACCAAACCAGTCCACAAGCACAGGGAGATGCGAGGGCTGACATCTGCAGGCCGAAAGAGCCGTGGCCTTGGAAAGGGTCACAAGTTCCACCACACTATTGGTGGTTCTCGCCGTGCGGCATGGAGAAGACGCAATACTCTCCAGCTCCACCGTTACCGCTAATAAAAGTAATGTTTGTAAAATTCTTACCTAATAAACAATTTAGGACAGTCATGTCTGCTTAAAAGTGTTCTTTAATTTGTTAAATTTAGTTGTCTGCAGATTGTTCCATGAATGCATTGTCAAATTATGAGAGTTAAAGTGCAATAATGTTTGAAGACTATAAGTGATGGTGTATCTTGTTTCTAATAAGATAAACGCTTTTGTCTTTGTTTTATCTTATTAGGGAGTTTTTATGTCCGTGTTTAAAATACTGTTTGGTATAATAGGTATAAAATAAATTCTGTAAAAGTGGAATGCAGAAGCTAGCCATGTAGATTTGTTGGTGCATGTAATGAAACCTACAGCTTCACTGGGGTAATGTAATGCTCTGGTTTACTCTCAAATGGCTGTTACTAGGGGTTTGGGAAAAAGAAGCTTTTTATACTGGATTTTGCTTGGAAATGTGAAGACTATCCTAATCTTTAATCATGATCATACGCAGAACAGTGTTAACTAGGAGCCACATTTTTAGATTGAATCCAATATTCCAATTATGTAACTGCTGCTTTGGAAAGAATAAAAGAATGTCACCAACTTTTTAAGAGAATTAAATAAACCTGCCTATTACAGGAGGGTACTCTTAAAAATGAAAATACATCCTGCTTAACCAAAGCAAAATTGCCTTGGTCTCCATGGTACTGTTGAAGTTACTGTAAAATGTGGAGGCTCCTGGTTCTATCCCATGACTCCACAAGATCTGTAGAATACTGAATTTTCTACAAAGCGGTCAGTTAATGGTATTTATTCTGGTCTATATGAAAACTGGTGGAAATTGAACATGAGATAAATGAGAGTCTAAGATTTGTAAGCTAATAATGCTAGAATTGGGAAACTGTTGGCCCTCAGATAACCTTTTAAGTGTGAGGATAAATTAAAGATGGCTTTGATCAGAATCTTAAATACTTTCTCCATGGTCTTTGTGACCACTGTGAATCCACTAGCCACCTTAGGAAAAATAGGGTGGCTTTAAAAGTATGTCATTGCTCATTCCACATCCCAAGTCATCTTGGGTCAACCCACTTATCCATTCCTATAGGCTATTGAAAAAAGTCATAGCTGGTGTCAATACAAGTCTATCATTTCCAATCCAATTTCTTACATGTGTTAAACCCACATTTTTCTCATCCTTACTCAAACCCCTCAAGATCTTTGCCATTCCATAAACTTGCCAGTCCATCAGTTGTGCCCACCTTGATGTTAAGTATACCACTATTTGTCCATTTTGTCTTCGAGTAGACGAGGTTTCTGTTTTCCAGGGTGATTTTGAGTGTTCAGGAAATATAGGAGAGGAATTGCCCCAATTTTAAGTTTGCTAACTCAATCCATAGTTGGATTTCAAAATCAAATTGCTGGTTTCCTTGAACCAGTTTCTGTATTTCTTTCAGGGGCTTAATTGAATGATTTCCAGAAAAAGGCCCAAAACGTCTTGAGACCTAAATTCCTTTCCACTCAAAAAGAGATCCTAAACCATATATATATTTTGTGTGTAGAGGTTGTTCAACTAAAGGAATAAATGTTTATTAAACTAAGATGGACCTGTTATCTTTTGTCATCTAATGCTAGTAAGCAAGCCAAATACCCTAACCTACAAAAAATTGTAATGGCAGAAACAGTCACTTTGAGAGAAAATAAAATGTATAGTATTTAGTCTTGAGAATTTTTTCCTCTTGGTTCTTTGGTCCTTGCATGAATTAGAAAAACCCATTTAAATGTTTTTTCAAAGTGAATGCTAATTTGGGAAGGAGACTAGGGAGAGGGTTCAGGCTAAAGGTCAGTGTTCCTTATTTCCAAAAAGGGGCTTGCTTCTATTCTTGGTACCCTATAGTTTGCTCTCCATACTGTAGCTATTTAAGTGTTGGCATTCCAGTGCTGGAAGCTGAAGTCCTAGATAGCTTCCATGATCTTACACTCTTCCCACCACTGAATTCATGTCCGACTGCTGCCCTCATTTTATACTGCAGCTTTGCTGTTCCTCAGACAAGCCAAGCACCCTCCTAATGCCTTTATGATGAGAAAACTCCCAGATCTTAAATGTTACCTTAGAGGCTTTCCCTGACAATAATGTTTCTAAATCAATGTGATTAAAAAACACCCAAATCAATTAAAATTTTCTTTAGAAATAGGGCAATTGGCTCCTCCCAACCCCACAAGTGCAGGTACTATACTAATATTAACTCCCTTTTGCTGATGAACACAGACGTAAAGATGAAGCGACTTGCTCAAGGTCACAAAGTGGCTGGCTTAATTCATTCCTCCCAATAAGATTAAAATTTTGACTAGGTAATACATTGACATGGCTAAAAACTCAAAAAGTACAATTAAAGTCAACAGTAAAAGTCTCAGGTCCCCTCTGGAGACAATCTGATTAGTTTTTTGGATTTTCATCAGGATATTCTTTTATACATGCAGAAAAAAATACTTTTCTTCTTTTACCCAAATGTTAATAAAGTGTTGATATTTTTCATTTAGTTATATATCTCAAGAGTTTATCACTTCACGAAGAGCTTCCTCATTTTATGACTGCATGGTATTCCATCATAATGGATGCATCATAATTTGATGTGGCCACTTAGGGTGAACATTTAAAATTATTTCCAATCTGTTTTTACAAAAAGTTTTTGCATGTATCTGTTTGTAAATTGAGATATATGCAGAGATATAATATCTCTGCATTTAGAGATATAAATATCTCTAAATTTATAAATTTAACTCAGGATAAATTCCTAGAAGTAGAATGGCAGAGTTAAAAACTATTGGCAGAGAGATTCTGCTCTGCCAGTGTGATTAGGAAAAATGGTGTTCTTACCTAGTTTCATTTTTGCACTTATGAGTGTAGCAGAGGCAAAGTCGTGTGCACATCATAGCCTTTTTTTTCCCCCTGGACACATACCTAAACTGTTCCTGGTCCTTTATACATTTAGGTTGGAGTTTTATGACATTCCTGGAATGAACACAAATGATTTATTACTTCTTCCAAGACAATCGGGTTGTATGCCAGTGGAAGCCAATAATCCAAATAGCATAGCTACAAATGGAAGAAGGCTTCTCAATCCCTATCAGACTGGGCAAGTGAGAACATTTTGTGTTAAACTGCTGTGTTAGTTGTGTTCATTCTTATGGCAGCCTAGCCTAGCTTGACCCTAACTAATTCAGTAAGTAGAGTTGAGCATTATTTATAAGACTCTTATGTTGTGGGGGTGCCTGGGTGGCTCAGTTGGTTGATCCTCTGCCTTCAGCTCAGGGCATGATCCCTGGATCCTGGGATCGAGTCCCACATTAGGGTCCCTGCTCAGCAGGGAGTCTGCTTCTCCCTCTGCATGACTATCTCTCTCTCTCTCTGTCAAATGAATAAATAAAATCTTTTTAAAAAAGAAAAATGTTGGCTTAAAAGAAAAAAGCCTTATGCTTGTCTTATAGTGACCTTTCATTATAATCTTTTGTCTATCTTTCTATCAGAATCCATACTCTTAAATATCATGCTGTATTAAAAGGGGGGGTGACTGCTAGCTCATTGCTACTAACCATCGTTACTCTGCTCTTAAGATCTTACAGCTGGGGCGCCTGGGGGGCTCAGTCATTAAGCATCTGCCTTCGGCTCAGGTCATGATCCCAGGGTCCTGGGATTGAGTCCCACATCGGGTTCCCTGATTGGTGGGAAGCCTGCTTTCTCCCTCTCCCATTCCCCTTGCTTATGTTCCTCTCTTGCTGTGTCTCTCTTTGTCAAATAAATAAATAAATAGAATCTTTAAAAAAGAAAAGGATCTTATAGCTGGACCAGTTTCTCAGAGCATACACAAAAGTAAACTCAAAATTGATAAAAGACCTAAATGTGAGACCTGTAACCATGAAAATCCTAGAAGAGAGCATGGGCAGTAATTTCTCTGACATTGGCCTCAGCAACATTCTTCTATATATGTCTTCTCAGCCAAGGGAAACAAAAGCAAAAATAAAGTATTGAGACTACAACAAAATAAAAACTTCTGCAAAGCAAAGGAAACAATCAACAAAACTAAAAGACAACCTACAGAACGGAGGAAGCCATTTGCAAATGCTATATCTGATAAGAACTTGTAAAACTCAGCACTGAAAAAAAAAACCCAAATAATGCAATTAAAAATGGGCGGAAGACATGAACAAACGTTTCTCCAAACAAGACACACATATGGCCAATGGACAGATGAAAAAATGTTCAACATCACTCATCAAGTAAATGCAAATCAAAACCACAATGAGGTTTCACCTCACACCTGTCAGAATGGCTAAAATAACACAGGAACACAAGAAGCATTAGGGAGGATGTGGAGAAAAAGGAATCCTCAGGGGCACCTGGGTGGCTCAGCTGTTAAGCGTCTTCCTTCGGCTCAGGTCTTGATTCCAGGGTCCTGGGATCAAGTCCTGCGTGGAGCCCTGCATCATACTCCCTGCTCGCCGGAAAGCCTGCTTCTCCCTCTCTCACTCCCTCTACTTGTGTTCCCTCTTTTGCTGTGTCTCTCTGTCAAATAAATAAAATCTTGAAAGAAAAGAAGAAAAGAAAAGAAAGAAAGAAAGGGAGGAAGGGAGGAATCCTCATGCACTGCTGGTGGGAATGTAAACTGGTGTAGCCACTGTGGGGAAAACAGTATGGAGGTTCCTCAAAAAATTAAAAAATAGGGGCGCCTGGGTGGCTCAGTGGGTTAAAGCCTCTGCCTTTGGCTCAGGTCATGATCTCAGAGTCCTGGGATTGAGCCCCACATCGGGCTCTCTGCTAAGCAGGGAGCCTGCTTCCCCTTCTCTCTCTGCCTGCCTCTCTGCCTACCTGTGATCTCTCTGTCAAATAAATAAAATATTTTTAAAAAATTAAAAAATAGAATTACCATAATGATCTAGAAATTCCACTCCTGGGTATATACCCAAAGAAAATGAAAACACTAATTTGAAAAGATACATGCACCCCTATGCTTATTATAGTATTACTTACCATACCCAAGGTATGGAAGCAACTCAAGTGTCCATTAATAGATAAATTAATAAAGAAGAGGTTGTATATACACATATACACAACCGAATATTATTCAGCCATAAAAAAGAATGAAATCTTATCATTTGCAACAACATGGATGTATCTAGAGCATATAATGCTAAGTGAAATAAATCAGAGAAAGACAAATACCATACAATTTCACTCATATGTGGAATTTAAGAAACAAATGAACAAAGAGAAAAAGTTAAAAAAAAATATCAAACTCAAATACAGAGAATAAACTGGTGGTTACCAGAGGGGAAACCCATGGGGGGAGGGGTGAAATAGGTGAAGGGGATTAAGAGTACATGTGCTGTGATGAGAATTGAGTATAGGATTGGTGAATCACTGTATTGTACACCTGAAACTAATATAACACTATATGTTAATTATATTGGAATAAAATATATTCTTGAAGGTGACTTTCTATAGAACAAATTCTGGAAACTCAACTGTTCATTTTATCCTTTTGCTTCTGAGCTATGGTTTCATCTCTAAATCTTGAAATTGCTAAGGCATGTTAGTAGGTATATTGTATCAGTAAAGCAGACTTGATTAAACTATAGTAACAAGCATTCCCCCAAATCTCAGTGGCTTAAAATAATAAAGGTTTATTTCTTACACATACTACAAGTTCACTGAAGGTTCATCATGATCCTCTCTCCAGAAACCAGGCTATTGGAGTAGCTGCATGGCAATGGGTGAAGCGAGCACAGTATAGTATGCTGTGTATAAAAGAGCACAGTACAGTATGCTGTGGATATAAAAGTATACTGGCTTTTAGTGCTTCTGTTGGGAAGATTTTCTGAAGCAAGTCTGAGATCAAGGGGTAAGGAAGTGAAATCTTACCATGTGTATGGAAGGAGAGGAAGAACCATGTATTTGTGAATAGCTCTAATAGCCATCACATACACCAATTATTTTATTTTCTTTTGTCCTTGTACATGCGTGAGGTATTGTGGAGAAGAGCTGGTATACCAAGGGGGAAGAGCAGAAACCACTGCAGTCCACCCTGGCAGAAAGGAGTACACTGTAACTGACATTGCTTAGAATTGTCAGCATGTATGGGTAATAAAAACAGACTTTTAGCCAGCTTTTGTTGTTTTTAAACTCTCTACAGAGAATGCAACTGCCTACTGAGTTGGTTTTTGTTTGTTTGTTTGTTTGTTTGCAGATTAAAATTATCTATATAGAACTCAACAAACAATTTGCCTGCCACTTTATTATGTGACATGGCTTCTTTCTGGAAACCACACAAATATTTATTGAAAAATACTTTAGAATTGTGCCATCTAATATGATAGCCACTAGTCAGATGCAACTATATTTAAATTAAATATAATTTTAGGGGGCACCTGGGCGGCTCAATCGGTTAAGCCTCTGCCTTCTGATCACGTCATGATCCCAGCGTCCTGGGATCCAGCCCCATACGGGGTTCCCTGCTCAGCCAGGAGCTTGCTTCTCTCTCTCCCCCTGCCCCTACTCCTGCCCCCACTCTTGCCCCCACTCCTGCTCCTGCTCCTGCTCTCTTATGCGTGTGCTCTATCTCTAAAAAATAAATACAATCTTTAAAAAAATTTTAAAAATAAATATAATGTTAAAAATTCTTCAGGAGCACCTGAGGGCTTAGTTGGTTAAGCATCCAACTCTTGATCTCAACTCAGTTCTTGATCTCAGGGTCATGAGATCAAGCCCCACATTTGGCTCCATGTTTATCACTTTGGAAAGCACAGAAAATATTTTAACTGTCAGGGAAAGTTCTATTGTACAAATCTGCTGCTTTAGACCCTTGATGTTCTTTTCTTTTTTGTGGTATTTCCCAGTAGATAAAAATGAGGCATCTGAAGTCTGGTTTTCCCATGCAAAGTCTGTTTGGTGCATAGATTTCATATCAGAATAACATAGATTTTTAAGGTGTATATGATTCCATTTCCTTTGTTGGGGTGATATTGGGTTTATAGAAATTCTAGACAAGAGTTTTATCCCATGGGAATCTGGGCTGACTCAGTTAGCAGAGGATGCAACCAAAGACCTTTAGTTTTCCATAGGCTTCAATGTGGCCTGCATTTTTCCCCCAAAGTGCTGGATACTCAAAATAAGTTTATTAATATTCATCATTTGGAATAAAAACAGTCATTGGATTTGCCCTTGAAGGGTCAAGCTGGCCTGAGATACCAGTTGTGAGGTGACAACTCACAACTTTATCACAACCACCTTGTGAGGTGGACAAGCTATATCTTGACCACCCCACAGAGTCTCATGCAAACTGGCAGTTTTTGCCCAGCAATGCTCTCCCAGAGCCTCATCAACACCTTCTAGTTCAGCCTTGGGAATGTTGCCTGGACATTTAGCTCATTCATAGATTTTAGCTATTGTTATTAACGCTGCAGTGAACATCATCATTATACATATAGTTGTTTTTTTTTTTTAAGATTTTATTTATTTATTTGACAGAGAGAGAGATCACAAGTAGGCAGAGAGGCAGGCAGAGAGAGAGGGGGAAGCAGGCTCCCGCTGAGCAGAGAGCCTGATTCGAGCCTCGATCCCAGGACCCTGAGATCATGACCTGAGCCGAAGGCAGAGGCTTTAACCCACTGAGCCACCCAGGTGCCTCTATACATATAGTTTTTAATCTATTTTTATATAGGAAAAATAAAACAGAGGCCTTTATTAGGAAATACCAATCAGGTTACCTTAAAAAAAAATCTCTGCAAAGGTGGCATAGTTAGCTTGTACCTTTAAAACTCATAATTAGAGCATTCAAATTTAATGAAGCATCTGGAACACACACTTCACAGCCCACTCTCAAATCTTAGTGAAGGAAGACTCACCTCCAAAATTGATTGAACCATTTAACTTAATTGGTATGCCATGAACATCTGAACTCTTTTGCTTGCAATTCTCCCTGTAATTTAAAGAAAGGTTGATTATTTGGCAATCCTAGTTGATTTAGAAATAGTAATTGAAAGGCAATGTAATTATCAGTCATCTAATCACTAAACTTCTTTCTCTGAAACTGTAAACATACCATTGGTTCCAGAGGTTGATTTTTTTTTAAGTTTATTTATTTTTAGTAATCTCTACACCCAACACAGGACTCAAACTCACAACCCAAGATCAAGAGTAGCATGCTCTTCCAACTGAACCAACCAGGCATCCCCAGAGGATGATCATCAATTAAGCTAGAAAGTTTGACTTATCAGAAAGGAAAATCCCAAATATGATCACCCACATTAAAGAATTCTGTCTGTTGGCCTACAGTTGGATTCTTTTAGAATCTATCGCTGCTAACTCACCCACATTAGTATTGTGATTAGGATGAAAACTTGTGGGGCACCTGGGTGGCTCAGTGAATTAAAGCCTCTGTCTTCGGTTCAGGTCATGATCTCAGGGTCCTGGGATTGAGCCCCGCATCGGGCTCTCTGCTCAGCAGGGAGCCTGCTTCCCCCTCTCTCTGCCTGCCTCTCTGCCTACCTGTGATCTCTCTATATATCAAATAAATAAATAAAATCTTTAAAAAAAGGATAAAAAATTTGCTAAATGTTCCACCCCCTCCCAATTTAGTTCTTTAATTTGTTCATTCTTGTTAGTTTTTGTATGGTATATGTTGGTAAAATGACTGCTCATAGATTTGCTCCTCTATGTCTTTGCTGTTCCCTGGCTCTTCCCTTTCTTATAGTCAGTCAGCGAAGAGAGAATTGGAGGGCCCCAATATAGAATCAGTAACAAACCCTAAGAACAAGTTCAAGAAGTGCCAAACCCAAAGATAAAAATCACACTGAAGATGTTAGCTGCCAACTGAAAAGTCTCCCTACTGTAACCCATCCTACAATGTAATGGTAGAAATTAATATGTGTAAGGCTGCAATATCACTGATAGCTTTCATGTGATGTGTAAAATACTTCTGAAGTTTTGAAAATGTTTTGAGCAATAGCATTATCGTTATTTCAGAATAGTGCTCTTCCTCTTATTACTCTTCATAAATATCATTATGTTTCAAAAACCACTGCCTTTTTTTCTACCTCAAGAAAAAGAAAACTCTCAAATAAACAGCCTAACCTTATACCTGAAGGGTCTAGAAAAAGAAGAACAAAGGAAAACCAAAACCAGTAGAAGAAATGAAATAATAAAGATTAGAGCATAAATAAAGTAGAAACTAAAAAGCAATAGAACAGATCAATGAAACCAGGAGCTGGTTCTTTGAAAAGAGCAGCAAAATTGATAAACCTTTAGCTAGATTCATAAGAGAGAGAGAGAGAGAATTCAGATAACAAAATCAGAAATGATAGAGGGGAAATAATAACTGACACCACAAAATGCAAAGGATTATAAGAAAATATTATGAACAATTATATACCAAAAAATTGGACAACCTAGAAGAAGTGGATAAATTCCTAGGAACATATAACCTCCCAAATCAGGAAGAAATAGAAAATTTGAATAGACCAATCACCAGCAATGAAATTGAATCAGTGTTCAAAAAACTCTCACCAAACAAAAGCCCAGGACCAGATAGTTTCACAAGTGAATTCTACCAAACATTTAAAGAAGAGTGAATAACTATTTTTCACTAACTGTTCCAAAAAATAGAAAAGGAAGAGAAAGTTCCAAATTCATTCTGTGAGGCTAGCATTACCCTGATACCAAAACCAGATATAGACACCACAAAAAAAAAAGAACTACAGACCAATATCTCTCATGAATATAGATGTAAAAGTCCTCAACAAAATATTAACAAACAGAATCCAAAAATATGTTTTAAAAAACGTTCACCACTATAGAGTGGGATTTATTCCCAGGGTGCAAGTGTAGTTCAATATTTGCAAGTCAGAGGCACCTGGTCAGCTCAGTTGGTTAGGTGTCTGTGTTTGGCTCAGGTCATGATCCTGGGGTCCTGGGATTGAGCCCCACATCAGGGTCTCTGCTCAGTGGGAGACTGCTTCCCCCTCTCCCTGCTGCTCCCCCTGCTTGTACTCTCTTTCTGTCAAATAAATGAATAAAATCTTTTTAAAAAAAAACCTTTAAAAATAAAATAAAAAAATGCATTAAACAATTTTTGCAAATCAGTCAACGTGATACATCATATCAAGAGAAAGGATGAGGGGCACCTGGGTGGCTCAGTTGGTTAAGCCACTGCCTTCGGCTCAGGTCATGATCCCGGAGTCCCGAGATCGAGTCCACATCAAGCTCCTGGCTCCACGGGGAGTCTGCCTCTCCCTCTGACCTTCTCCCCTTTCATGCTCTCTCTCATGCTCTCTCTCATTCTCTCTCTCTCTCTCTCAAATAAATAAATAAAATCTTTAAAGAAAAAGAGAGAAAGGATGAAAATTATATGATCATTTTGATAGATGCAGAGAAAGCATTTGCCAAAGTACAACATCCATTCATGATAAAACTCCTCAGCCGAGAAGGTTTAGAAGGAACATACATAATAAAAGGCATAAATGAAAAATCTACTGCTAACATTATATTCAATGGTTAAAAATAAGAGCTTTTCCCCTAAGATCAGGAATAAGAGAAGGATATCCATTCTCACTACCTTCATTCAACATAGTACTGGAAGTCCTAGCCATAGCAATCAGAAAAGAAAAAGAAATAAAAGGTATCCAAATTGGTAAGGAAGAAGTAAAAGTTTCACTATTTATAGGTGACATGATACTATATATAGAAAATTCTAAATACTCCACCAAAAAATTATTAGAACTGATATATGAATTAAACAAAGTTGCAGGATATAAAATCAATATACACAAATCTGTTACATTTCTATATGCTAATAATGGAAAAGAATTTAAGAAAACAATGCCATTTATAATTGTATCAAAAATAATAAAATACCTAGGAATAAACTTAAGCAAAGAGGTAAAAGACCCATATTCTGAGAACTATAAAACAGTAATGAAAGAAACTGAAGATGACACAAACAAATGGAAAGATATGCCATGATCATAGATTGGAAGAACAAATATTGTTAAAATGTCCATACTACCCAAAGCAATCTACAGAATTAACGAAATCCCAATCAAGATACCAACAGCATTTTTCACAGAACTAGAACAAATAATTTTAAAGTTTGTATGGAACAAAAGATTCTGAATAGCCAAAGCAATCTTGAAAAAAGAACAAGACTGGAGGTATCATAATCCCAGATTTCAAGATATACTGCAAAGCTGTAGTAATCAAAACAGCATGGTACCAGCACAAAAACAGACACATAGATTAATGGAACAGAATAGAGAGCTCAGAAATAAACTCATGATTACGTGGTCAATTAATCTATAATCTCCCTAAAAAGGGAGGCAAGATCATGCAGTGCCAAAAAGACTGTCTCTTTATCAAACGGTGTTGGGCAAACTGGACAGCAATACCCAAAAGAATGAAAGTGGACCACTTTCTTACAACATACACATAAATGAACTCGAAATGGATTAAAGATCTAAATGAGACCTGAAACCATGAAAATCCTAGAAGAGAGCACAGGCAGTAATTTCTCTGACATCAGCCATAGCAGCATTTCTCTAGATATGTCTCCTCAGGCAAGGGAAACAAAAGCAAAGATAAACTATTGGAACTACATCAAAATAAAAAGCTTTTGCACAGCAAAGGAAACAATCAACAAAGCTAAAAAACAATCTATGAAATGGGAGAAGATATTTGTAAATGACATATTGGGTAAAGGGTTCGTATCCAAAATATACAAAGAAATACAGCTCAACACCAAAACCCCAAATTATGCAGTTAAAAATGGGCAGAAGACATGAACAAACATTTCTCTAAAGAAGACACACAGATGGCCAGTGGACACATGAAAAGATGCTCAATATCACTCATCATCAAGTAAATGCAAGTCACAACCACAATGAGATATCACTCATACCTATCAGAATGGCTACACACACACACACACACACACACACACACACACGAAATAAGACACATTTGGGAGAGTGTTGAGAAAAAGGGGACCTTATGCGCTGGTGGTGGGAATGAAAACTGGTGTAGCCACCATGGAAAAAACAGTATGGCAGTTCCTCAAAAAATTAAAATAGAATTATCATACATTACAGAAATTCCAATCCTGGGTACTTACCCAAAGAAAATGAAAACATTAATTTGAAAAGATATATGCACCCCTATGTTTATTGTAGCATTATTTACAATAGCCAAGATATGGAAGCAGCCCAAGTGTCTATTGATAGATGAATGGATAAAGAAGAGGTGGCATATATATAAACACAAGGCTGTAAAAAAGAATGAGAGGTTGCCACTTACAACAACATGGATGGATCTAGAGAGTATAATGCTAAGTGGAATAAATCAGTCAGAGAAAGGCAAATATCATATGATTTCACTCATATGTAGAATTTAAGAAATAAAGTCAACGAAATAAGAAAAAAAAAGAGAGGCAAACCAAGAAAAAGACTCTTAACTATAGAGAACAAACTGATGGCAAGCAGAGAGAGTGGGTGAAACAGATGAAGGGGATTAAGAGTATACTTATCAGGGGCACCTGGGTGGCTCAGTGGGTTAAAGCCTCTGCCTTCAGCTCAGGTCATGATCTCAGGGTCCTGGGATCGAGCCCCGCATCGGGCTCTCTGCTTGGAAGGGAGCCTGCTTCCTCCTCTATCTCTGCCTGCCTCTCTGCCTACTTGTGATTTCTCTCTCTCTCTCTCTCTCTCTGTCAAATAAATAAATAAAATCTTTAAAAAAAAATCTGAAAAAAAAAAGAGTATACTTATCACAATGATCACTGAGTGATGTACACAAATGTTGAATCACTATGTTGTACACCTGAAACGAATACAACACTGTATGTTAACTGTACTGGAATTAATACAAAAAAACAGGGGCGCCTGGGTGGCTCAGTTGTTAAGCGTCTGCCTTTGGCTCAGGTCATGATCCTAGAATCCAGGGATCAAGTCCCACATAAGGCTCCCTGCTCAGCTGGAGGCCTGCTTCTCCCTCTCCCACCCCCCTGCTTGTGCTCCCTCTCTCGCTGTATCTCTCTGTGTCAAATAAATAAATAAAATCTTAAAAAAAAAAAAAAGCCACTGACTTTTTTTAATAAAATAAAACTTTAATCTCAGGGGCTTGTAGATTGAGAATGGTCTCCAAGTGGGATTCGGTGGCCAGACTATTCAAGATTCCCTTTACCTTCTAGGGCTCTTTGTGGTCACCTCGATTACCACCCTGACCTCCCCCTTACGACTCTGTAATGTAGCTAGGAACAGCAGAAACTATTTAAAGAGAATTTTAGAAGAATCAAGAGGTTAACAGGAAGGAAAAACCTAGGCATACATCCAACTAGGTAATCTAGTTTGGGGGAGCTTGGCTGGCTCAATCTAAAGAGCATGACTCTTTTTTTCTTAATATTTTATTTATTTATTTGAGAGTGGCAGAGAGAGCATGAGCATGGGGAGGAGCAAAGGGAGAAGCAGACTCCCCCATGAGCCAGGAACCTGACTCAATTCCAAGACCCTGGGATCATGACCTGATCCAAGGGCAAATGTTTAAACAACTCAGTCGTCCAGGCATCTGAGCGTGTGACTATTGATCTCAAGGTTGTGAGTTTGAGTCCCATATTGGGTATAGAGATTACTAAAAATAAGTAAGTAAGTAAATAAATAAACTTTAAAAATATATGTAATTTTTAAAAAAGATAATCTAGTCTTACCATTTGGGACTCACTGCGATGCCTCAGGCAAGCTTCTTAGTCTCTCTCGTGCTTCTATCTCCCATTATAAACACGAGAGATGATGCTGTGGGTTAAAAGGGTAATAGTTAAAGACAAGGAGGCTGGCGTCAGATTACTGGAATTCAAACTCCTGTGCAGGAATCATCTTGTGCACATGGCTTGAAGTTCTTGTGTAAAGTTGATAAAACAATAAATTGAGGGCTTATCGATAATTTTCCAATTCTACCTGGAAGAAAGAGTATTCTGAGAGTATGGATGTCTAGGTCAGATTTTTTTTTTTTAATTTTTTTCTTTTCTTTTTTTTTTTTTTTAAAGATTTTATTTATTCATTTGACACACAGAGAGACACAGCAAGAGAGGGAACACAAGCAGGGGAAGTGGAAGAAGGAGAAGCAGGCTTCCTGCTGAGCAGGGAACCCAATGAGGGGCTTGATCCCAGGACGTTGGGACCACGACCTGAGCCGAAGGCAGACACCTAACGACTGAGCCATCCAGGCACCCCTAAATGTGGTGTTTCAAAATACATTTGTGCCTCTGGTGGAAACATAATTATTTCATTACATGTAGTCTATTCTTTATGCAAGGATTTTCTTTTTAAAAATTTTTATTTATTTAAGTAATCTCTACAACTAACATGGGGTCCAAACTTGTGATTCTGAAATCAAGAGTCCCATGCTCTTCTGACTGAGCTAGCCAGGTGCCCCCAGTGATTTTCTAATAATCACTTAAATATTGTAATTGCTAGGTGAAAAATATTTCCAAAAATCTCATATATCTTAAAATAAATGACAGTATTCTTAACAAGCTTACACTAAATCATTTTTAATTTTAAATAAGTAAAAACATATTTGACTTATTGGCTAATTAAGTGTTCAGAGTATTCCAGGGAATAGTAAGTTATTTTAAATTTTTCACAACATCATTTAAAAAGAATGTTTAAAATGTACATTAAAATTAACTCTAAAAACCACATTCTAGACTATCTGTACAAATTATTTCTATTTTTAAATATGCTTGGGATGTATGGGACTTTTTCTTAGGTAATCTCTTCACCTAACATGGGGCTCAAACTCACAACCCTGGGATTAAGAGTCACATGTTCTACTGACTGAGCCAGCCAGGTGCCCCTGGACTTTCAAACTTCTTCTTTTTTTCTTTTAAGATTTTTATTTATTTATTTTAGAGAGAAAGAGAAAGAGAGAGCAAGCAGTGGGGGTGTGGGGAGAGGCAGAGGGAGAGGGAGAGAGAAAATCCTAAGCAGACTTCCCATTCTTGGCAGGAATCATCTTGGGTACATGGCTTCAAGTTCTTGTGTAAAATGGATAAAACAATTTTATCCAATGAGGGGCTCAATCCCACGACCTCAAGATCATGACCCTGAGATCATAACCCAAACTGAAATCTAGAGTCAGATGCTCAATCCACTGAGCCACTCACACGCCCGGACTTTCAAACTTCTTGAACATAATGCTAACCAGCAAGAAGGCTTTTTTTTTTTTAATTACAAGAAATTTAAAAACACAAAAAATTTAAGAATTACCTGAATTCCATCACTAAGAATCATGTTATCATTTTTGGTTTCTTTTCTGTGAGATTTTTTTAAAATCATAAAAGCCATAGAAATTCCACCTTTAATAATGGTGGGATCTATAAATGGTAGAATAGGTAATCTGGACAAGCTCTCCCTTTGAGGACAACTAGAAAGGTAGAACAAATTTTATATATAATTACACACACAAACATATATAAAGTAAAGTGTATATACATATATACATATACATATAAGCATATAAATTAAGTATATACACACACATGTAAGTATATAAAGTATATGTAGACTTTGTATATATTTATGTATATGTAGGCATTGGAGCTAACAAGAAGTGAAAACTTATAGAACTCAGATCCAGGAGAACATGGGGAGTCTGGAGAAGGTGTGGCATTCAGGGCTGCTCCTGGAAGGGATAGCCGAGATGTAGAGAGGCTGAACAGCACTCTAATAGCCTTGGTGGGCTATAGCAATAATAATGTAGGGATCTACCAAGCAGTGTAGGAGGCCCTCCTCCTGATAAACCTTCTACACTTTGGGTTGGGATTCCCTAAAATCTATTCTCCACAAAGTAGCAAGAGTGACAATTCTAAAATTTGTCAGATCATTGTACTCCTGCTCAAAACTCCCCAATGTCTTTCAATCTCAGAGTAAAGGGTAAAATAAGAAAAAAAAATAAAAAGGACAAAAGGCCCACAAAACTCTTATACTAGCAGTTTACACCCTATTTTGAGGTTCAAAGGACCCAGTACTCTCTTTTTAAAATTTAAATTCCAGTTAGTGGGGGTACCTGGGTGGCTCAGTCATTAAATGTCTGCCTTCGGCTCGGGTCATGATCCCAGGGTCCTGGGATGAGCCCCCATTGGGCTCCCTGCTGGGCGGGAGGCCTGCTTCTCCCTCTCCCACTCCCCCTGCTTGTGTTCCTGCTCTCAGCTGTCTCTCTCTCACTGTCAAATAAATAAAATTAAAAAAAAAAATTAGTTAGTTAATATATAGTGTAATGCTAGTTTCAGGTGGACAATGTAGTGATTTAACACTTCTATACAACACCCAGTGCTCATCACGACTGCATTCTTTAATCCCTATCACCTATTACACCCATCCCCCACTCCCCTCCCCTCTGGTAACTATCAGTTTGTTCTCCATAGTTGAGTTTATTTCTTGGTTTGCCTCTCTCTCTCTTTTTTTTCACCTTTGCTCATTTGTTTTGTTTCTTAAATTCCACATATGAGTGAAATCTTATGTTATTTGTCTTTCTCTGATGACATCTTTAATTCAGCATAATACTCTCTAGCTCCATCCATGTCATTGCAAATTTCATTCTTACATATGGCTGAGTAATATGTTCCATTATATATATCTACATATCAATATATATATATATTGATATACATATATATACATATATATACATATATATACATACATATACATACATATACGTATATATATACATACACACATACATATACATATATATATACATATATATACATATATATATACATATATATATATATACATACACACTACATCATCCTTATCTATTAACCCGTCAATGGATACTTGGGCTGTTTTCATAATTTGGCTATTGTAGATAATGCTGCTATAAATATCAGGGTGCATGTATCGCTTCGAATTAACATTTTGTATTCTTTGGGTAAATACCAAGTAGTGCAATTGCTGGATCATAGGGTAGTTCTATTTTTAACCTTTTAAGGAGCCTCTGTACTGTTTTCCAGAGTGGCTGCACCAGTTTGCATTCCCACCAACAATGTAAGAGGGTTCCCCTCCTCCACATCCTTGCCAACACTTGTTTCTTGTGTTGTTCATGTTAGCCATTCTGACAAGTGTGAGGTGATATCTCATTTTAGCTTCGATTTGCATTTCCTTGATGATAAGTTATGCTGAGCATCTTCTCATGTGTCTATCGGCGATCTGTATGTCTTCTTTGGAAAAATGCATTTTCATGTCTTCTGTCCGTTTTTAATTAGATTATTTGTTTTTTGGGTCAACACTCTCTTTTTTTGTTGTTTTTTGAGAGAGAGACAGAGCAAGCACGTGTGCACGAGTGGGGAGGGGAAGAGGGAGAGAGAGAATCTCAGGTAGGCTCCACACCCAGCGTGGAGCCCAATCCAACTGAGCACAGGGCTCAATCTCATGACCCTGAAATCATGACCTGAGCCAAAATCAAGAGTCTGACACCTAACAACTGAGCCACCCAGGCCCCCACACCCTCTTTTTATAATAAGAATTTATAATACCCTCTTTACTATGATAATATGAAATGTATATATAACAACTAAATTATAAAGATAATTTCAGAAATCAATATGATGCCCAAACTGTAGTATAAAGGAAATGTAAAAGTAATCTATAACAAAACAATATGTATTTCAATATGTAAATTTCTGCATATAACTAGATCAGGTGATCTAACGAAGTGATAAGATAGTGTTTATACTTGTATGCAGAATGACTATAAATGTAGCCTGATACAGGTGTGTATGCTATCAGCAACGTGAATACCATAAACGGTGTTGCCATCAATGATCTGATTTCTGAACGGTTTAAAAAATCTTGGTAAAGTTCCAAAGTAGACAAACAACAACCTTCCCTTCATTCACAAAGTAGTTACACTCCTAGAGAATACGGTATATATTAAAACTATACAAAAAGTAGTTTATGTTTATAAGTGAAATGAAGTTCTAGGTTCATATAATAAAATAAAATTTTCTTTCCCCTCTGTCACCGTGACAAGACATTTGGAAGTTGTGTTAAACACAGGACAATTCCCCACTGAGTGGGACTGTCCCACATAGTTGTGGGATTTCTGGCAGTCTTGGCCTCCATGAAATGCACGTAACACCGCTGCTACCATTGTGACAATAAAAAACACCCCCACCAATTTTCAAAACGCTCCCCCGAAACAGAGGAAAATACTTATTGCCTTTGAGTCTCGCTCTTACCAGGGACCTGGGGCATGGTTACCTCCGTGAGTCCATTTCCCACTGTTTTTCCTTGCTCCTGCCTTTGCAGCTCCATTGACCTCCTTGCTGTCCTCAAATACAATTCTACCTACTCCAGCTTTAGGCTCTTTGCAGTGGCTGTTCTCTCTGCCTGGAATATTCTTCCTCCAAAGACATGACTCCCTCCCTCACCTCCTTCAAATCTTTTCTCAAACGTCATCTTCTCAGTGGGACCTCCCTGGACCCTTTATTTAAAATTCAAAATTCCCCAATCCTTACCCTTGGCATTCTCTCTTCTCCCTTTCTCTATTTATTTTATCCCCATAACAGCACCATCTGACAGTCCCCATGTTTTACTTATTTATTTACTGTTTATCTGGCCACCTTCACCCCCAGAAGTCATAAGTTGAGTGCAGTTAGGTTTCTTGTCTGTTTTGTCCATTGTAGTGTTCAATAAATATCAGCGGAAGGGAAGGAAAGGCAAAGGAAAAAGAAAAAGGCAAAAAAAGGAGAGGGAGAGAGTGAGGGAGGGAAGTGGGGAATAAGAGTGGGCTTCCAAAAGGTAGTGAAGGGGTATGAGACCCAGATCTGTCTTCTCACCCTCAGCTACCCAGTGGGTTCAGAAATGCATTGGCTGTTGTTTCCTTGCCCCCAAAGACTGTCTCATTTTTCCTTCTTTTGAGACCTGGGCAGAGACAGTTTCCTATCCAATGTTTATCTGGCGCTACGATACTAGTTATTAGTAAGTGGATTAGTCAGTGGAGTCTACCCCTGTTTTTTGAAGTTGTTGTAAACGGAGGGGTTAATTTTGAGTTGAGAGTTGGTAAGAACCTCTATGAGCCATATTACCCTGAAGCCAATAGACTACAGATGGTTGTAAAGGAATACGGCTTAGAGCCCTTGATCTCTTTATAATGTGGTGCATTTATGGACCTGAAAACTCACAACTAAATGGAAACATCAGCTGTGATTATGGGTACAGAAGACTTTTTAAGGGATGTTTTGAGTTAGTCACAGAGGGAGGCTTCAATAATAGCTATTGTGAGAGTGCCTATAAAATAGGGCTAAATAAACAGGGATTTAATAAACAAAGAAATCACACAATGAAATTCCGGCCATTTGTATAAACTGCTATACCAAATGATATCTAGAGGTCCCTGTCTTCGCCTGCAATTTCATGAGCTGAAGTGTACATCTTAAACAAAACAAGCCCACTTAAGAGCTATCTATTATTACCTACCACAAAATAACTTCCATTGTTTTAGAAAGATATAGAGAAGATTGCAGGTGCCTCTCATTGGAAACAGAAGGAACTAGTAGTGTGTTCCATTTTTGCTTCTTCCTCCAAAGCAAAGTTTTGTTTTGTTTTGTTTTTTCCTACGGCAGAAGTCATTAATTTTAATTTAATTTTCATAATTAATATGAAAATAAATGGCATTGTCCCATACGTGTTTGTGGTAGGCAGAGCAATGGCTCCTCTGAAGATGTCCATGTCTCGAATCCTGTGATATTTCTGTATTAAGTTACAAAGCAAAGGAGAATTAAGGTTGCAGATGGAATTAAGGTTGCTAAGCAGCCAACCTTGACATGGGGAGTTTATCTGGTGGGTTCAATGTAATCATGAGGGTCCTTTAAATATGAGAGGGAAGCAGAAGAGCATGAGGATCAGAGAGATGGGCACATGAGAAGGATTTGACTTGAAAAATTCAAAATTTGAAGATGGAAGGGGGACAATTTAAAGAATGTGGGCAACCTCCTAGAGCTTTTGGCAAAGACAAGAAAACAGATTCTCCCCAAGAGCTCCAGAGAGGAATGTAGCGCTGCTAATACTTGGATTTTAGTCTAGTGAGACCTTTGTTGGACTTCTGACTTACAGAACTGTAAGGTAATAATTATGCATTGTGTTAAAGCACTAAGTTTGTGGTAATTTGTTACAGCAGCAATAAGAAACTACTGTCTGCGTTTGCATTTAACCTCACCCGCAGAAGTTACTCTCTATCCTACCCCACACCTCCAGAGCTCTAGTTCTCCTTTCTGTTGTCAGTTTGTGAATCACTAGTGGTTCTCAGCGGGGCAATTTTTTTTTTTTTAAAGATTTTTTATTTATTTGACAGAGAGAAACACAACGAGAGAGGGAACACAAGCAGAGGGAATGGTAGCGGGAGAAGCAGGCTTCCTGCTGAGCAGGGAGCCCGATGGGGGCTCGATCCCAGGACCCTGGGATCATGACCTGAGCCTAAGGCAGAGGCTTTAACCCACTGCGCCACCCAGGCGCCCCACAGCGGGGCAATTTTGCTCCCCCTCTTCCCACCCTCAAGGGGACATTTGTCAATGTCTGGAGATA
>CM053603.1:64832705-64860429 GCA_028646535.1 Procyon lotor | reverse complement strand
TTATTTAGAATATAGATGTTAAATATGTTTTTCTTCAATAGCTGTTCGGTTTGGTCGTATTCCTAAGCGTGAAAAACAGAGGATGCTAATTGAAATGCAGAGTGCAATGAAGACTATGATGAACAGCCAGTTCAGTGGTCATTTGCAGAATGACACTTTAGAACATCATGAACAGACAGCCTTACCAGCCCAGGAACAGCTGCGACCCAAGCCCCAGCTGGAACAAGAAAACATCAAAAGCTCTTCTCCCTCTTCTGATTTTGCGAAGGATGAAGTGATTGGCATGGTGACCAGGGCGCACAAGGATACCTTTATGTATAATCAGGAGCAGCGAGAAAACTCAGCAGAGACCATGCAGCCTCAGAGAGAACGGATTCCCAAGAGCATGGAGCAATATAACTTAAATCATGACCATTGTGGCAGTGGGCTTGGTAGCCATTTTCCATGTAGTGAGAGCCAGCAGCACCTCAATGGACAGTACAAAGGGAGGAACATAATGCATTACCCAAATGGGCATGCCATTTGTGTTGCAAATGGACATTGTATGAACTTCTCCAATGCTTATACTCAACGAGTATGTGATAGAGTTTCGATAGATGGATTTTCTCAGAATGAGAACAAGAATAGTTACCTGTGCAACACTGGAGGGAGAATGCATCTGGTATAGTGAAATCATTTTTTTTTTACCCAACTTGCATCAAGGAAAGCTTTTGAAGGTTTTATTTTATTTGGGGGGAGTGCATAAACTTCAGGAGGCAGGGGTGGTGTCAGAAAACTTGAGACTTACAGATCAGTTTTGTGTAATATTTTAGGTCAAATACCTCTAATATCCTTTGTTGATTGACCTAATTTCATACAGAACTAGGTGCAAGCATGCGATTTGATTGATACTATGATTGGGGTTAGGATTTTAAATAAAATATGGATCATGTAGAATTGATCCTTTAATTCTTAGAAATCCCTTTCAAAATTTAAGCATTCTGACTAATCACTATCTTAACTAGCTTTGGGATTTTCTCAAAGGGCTGATCATTTAGCTTGCCACAGTTAGTAATCCTTTAATTTCTATGGAAAGTGTTCTTTAACCATTATAGTGCAAAAGGTCTTTGGATATAGAACATGGATAGGTGCTTTACTATTTGAGAATTTAGAAATAATTTAATATGCTAGTTTCTAAGGATTTTCTCAGACTTCATCTTATGAGATGAGTTAATGTTATTCTCATTATTCAAGTTTTTTTTTTTTTTATCAAATACAACAGTCTACATGAAAGTACAGTGTTTATATTCAGCCAAAATTTCATCAGAAACAGCACTACCACACACCATTTCCAGTATAAACCATGAGGTCCTTTGATAGTGCTTATTTTCTACAGCCAGGTAATTAAAGTCTTCTTTTTTCATTTTCAAAATAGCCAAGACTCCTCCAATTCTTTTGTTAGACTTTTCTTGTCACTTGCAAGTATTTGATTCCGTGGGTCTGAAAGGTGATCTTATATTTTATTAGACTTAATGGCTACTTTAAGGAGGGAAAAATTTACAAGCATATAGGTTCTGATTTTGTGGTATTCTCCATGGTTATAGAATCATCCCATTCCTGGATCTCCTATGGATTTAGTGAAAATATAACGGCTGACTTTACTAATAGAGTATACAGTGAATGTTCATAATCTTTTTAGTGTTCTTATACCTTGTTTGGCTTCCTAGTTTTTCCTCGCCAATCCTTATATAGAAGGTGCCCCTTGTATCTCCCATCATTGTTCCCTAATGGAACAAGTGGAGGCCAGTAGTCACATCACTGTTTATGAAATAAATGGTCAATGACCTTTTTAAAAAAGGGAGGCATCTCACAATCTTTCCTTCTTTGAAATTGTAATACTGTAATTGTGCCATTTGGAAGAAAGTGAGTTTTGAAATATTAACTAAATATTGGGTTCTAGGCCTGTGACTTCTTGCTGTATTTAGAGAAATAACTAAACTTCTTAGAATCTCATTTCCTTATCTAAGAAACAGTAATTATAATACCTGGCATGACTAATGAATAGGATTGATAATAAACTATGTATGAATTTGTTTGAAAATCATAAAACCAGCATAAGGTGGCAGCGGTGTTAAAGAATAAACTCTTAGACCCATGCAATAGGTTTTTGAAATAGCTTAGGCTGCCTCTTTTATGATGCATTAATTGCTGTTCAAAGTAGGTTACCGTGAGGCTTTCTAACATGAGGCAAGTAGAAGAAGAGAAAGTGTTACTATTAGTAGATTTTACCTGTGTCAGAGAGTTCTTTTCACATTGGGGTTTCCAGTGATTGAGATGCTACTTTTGAAGTTTCTTTACCATCTCACAATTTAATTAAGAGTTTTTCTGTTATGTGCATGCTAGGTTTGTCCAATGAGTAAGTCTCCATATGTGGATCCTCATAAATCTGGGCATGAAATCTGGGAAGAATTTTCAATGAGCTTCACCCCAGCAGTGAAAGAAGTGGTGGAATTTGCAAAGCGTATTCCTGGATTCAGAGATCTCTCTCAGCATGACCAGGTCAACCTTCTGAAGGCTGGGACTTTCGAGGTAGGTTTTATTTATCTAGAATATCGATGCAGGGTGTGTATAGTATTTTGTTTTCATGTACATTTTCATTCTTTTCTAAGTTAAGTATTGATAGTTCAGAGGCTGAAACTACCAGCAAAAGAATAACCATCTCAGAATCTTGGGAAGAGATGAGATAAATCCAGAGTTTCTTAGGGCTTGAAATACAGTTGCTCTGTATTCTCAGCATACGATTTCTTCCAGGTTCTGGTATTACTTTCAGGTGTGGACTGCAGGCAGGGTCTGCAGAGCATTAGACACCCACTGAAAGCCTAGCCTGGTGTTCCAATACAGAGTACAAAGGGTAAATAGAATGTGGTTTTTCTCTTTTAGGAGATTGTAGAATATTTCAGGGTTATGTGAGACGTGTCTTATGTGCTACTGTAGACTCTCTTGGCCTCACCTCATCCAGAATCCTTGCTACTTTCTCTTCTTCAGCTTCCCTTGCTGTGATGCATTCTGCCTGGACTTGGGGGCAGCCGCTGTTGCCTACCTGAGTAGGACACAGGGTGCCTCTGTCTGTGCTGTGTTAGGTGCCTCCCACCTGTCTTCCCCAGGGCTTCCAGGTGCTGCTGAAGTGTGAGGAGCCTCAGGACTTGCTCAGGGCTCACTTAAATATTGTTCTGAAATGCAGGGTGGTGGGTGGAAAGTTGGTGTCTGGTGGGCCGTGTCTTTGATCCGTGGGGGATGGGATTCAGGGGATATATTTTCACTTTCCTCTGCTGGTCCCATAGACTGAGCTCTCAGGTTAATGATACTGAGTGGTGGCTTGCTCAATAATGCATCCTCTGATGTTTGCTGATATTGCTGTCGTCCCTGTCATCTCATTTCCTTTTTCCTCAAACCTGTTTTCACATATGGTAGTGCACATTCTGGATAAACTTCGGCCTTATGCTCTGTTTCCAGGGGCACCTGGACCAGAATGGAGAAGGAGCCATATTCATAAATAAAATAGCTGTGGCATAACTTAAAAGTAAAACTGTTAGGTTAGGATTTGCCATGTAAAGGAAGGCATTAGAGTTAAGATTTAAACTCGAAATCTTAGAGGGGTGTCAGTGATCGAGTTCATTTCATCCATTTTTTTGAGGTTAAGTAACTGAGGCCCAGAGAGTGAAGAGATTTTTCTGGGATTACCAGTACATTTCTAACACAGACCCCAGACTCCAGGACTTGTGTGCTTTCCACCTTGTGATTTGTCTTGGGACTGCTGTGTTCTGGTTAGTGCCATCTTCGTAGAATACACTCTTGAGGATTGTCTTGAGTAAAACAAGTCTGTGGGAAAGTTGCAGAGGGGAGGTGTTTCTTCAGTATTCCTCTGGTTATGAAAGAAGTATGTGACATAGGTGTTACCATTTACTGTAGGGGAGGGAGTGCTGTAGATAAGTGGCCGCTGACTGATTTGGTTTGGATTTGAATTACAACTTGGTGTCTGGAACACTTCTACTGTAAATAGTTTTCTTTGTGTATTGTCTCTTTGGATTATGGTTTCCTGAAATAGTCTAATTAGGGTTTATCCGCTGCATTTGTCTTGGCTGCATTTGGTGTTTTGATGTCCCTAAGTGTTGTTTCATCGAAATACTGCTCTTTTTACTTGTGATTTAGAGACCATGTGATATACTTGGTAGCTTAAAGAGTTTCTTTAATGCTTTTGGCCAAGGCCCAGTTTCAGATTTCTTGGCATTATTGCCTGCTTTAATTTTATATTTGCATTTCAGAATCTTTATTAATAGAGTTTCAGAGTATCACAGGACTCAAGTATTTTGCCACTGGTGGCTGGATGATATTCTTTGGATATTTATTGCTTTGGTAGAGAATTTGCCTTAAGGAAATGGTTCTGGGTAAAAATAAACTCAGTTTTTTTTTTTTTACAACTTTCTTTTTTATGTAGGATGTTTCTTAACTGACTTGAATACTGAATTATTTCTTAGTATCAGTACTGAACTCCTTCAAATACTTTTAAGCCTTTTTCTTTTTCCAGGTTTTAATGGTACGGTTTGCATCATTGTTTGATGCAAAGGAGCGTACGGTCACCTTTTTAAGTGGAAAGAAATACAGTGTTGATGATTTACACTCAATGGGAGCAGGGGACCTGCTAAACTCTATGTTTGAATTTAGTGAGAAGCTAAATGCCCTCCAACTTAGTGATGAAGAGATGAGTTTGTTTACAGCTGTTGTCCTGGTATCTGCAGGTAAGCAGGCTAGTTCAAAATTGCGCTCCATCTAGAATATAATTACCAAGTGGAGAGAAGGTGGAACTATGTTCTAGCAAGCTATTTATAAGGCGAGAGGGCTTGAGGCAGATGCTAAACTGTGTGAATCTGTTATTTTTGCATAATTAGTAAAAATTCAAAAGTGCTGTATAATAATAAAATGATGTTTAGATATAGGCCTCATATTGACTACAAGTCTTAGTCTTTAACTTTTGCTTGTAATTTTTACAACTCTAAATTGTTTTTCTGGATTTAACTTTGGGAATATAGGTGGTTCTGATATGAATTTAAGTTTTAATTAAAATGTGTATTACTTGAAAATGTTAAAATTATCAAGGTATATTAGTGTGGTTTGTTCCAAAAATTGGTGAATTACAAGTAGACTTTTACCCAGCTTTGCCACTGAATTTTCTGTGTGATTTGTGTATAAATAATTCTATTCTTTTGGGTCTCAGTTTCCTTGTGGAAGGAAGAGATTGTACCATGTGAGCCAACCTGGGGTCTGGCACAGACTAGGTACTTAGTTTCTTTTTGAATGAATGACCAAGATTTTTGAGTCCTAACATTTAATGTTTATTTATATGAGTCATTGATGATGTTTTCCACTTTCCCTGCCACCTTGCATTTATGTTATAGCTATTTCTGACCAAAGTATTTCAATTTACATAATAGCTATTAAGATAGTAAAAAATGGGAAATTGATACACAGTTACTTTCCTGGGGATATATAAGTAAGTACCAGCCATTTTAGATATCATTAACTTTATTTTAAAACAGTTGTTGAGAATTTTACAGTATTTTGATATGACTTTCTTTAAGTTTCCTATTTGCTTCCTATTATGTAAAAGCCATTGTACCAGGTGCTATGGGGATTATAAAGTATAAGTTATAACCCCTGCTTATGTGGTAAACTGTAAATCAGCAACTCCTAAGGAGAGTAGGTTCTTTGTATATCTAAAAGGACCTGTACATCAGTGATGTAGATAAAGAGTTCTGTCATTTGGAAGCATAATTTAGCTACCTATTCTGAACAGTTCTACCTAGGTAGCTAAAAATGCACTTATGATATGGAATAGTATGAAAGCAACAGGTTACTAAGAGATACTTATTTTCTTAGTAACCTTGTAATTAATGCTTCTTGCACTTTACCTACCATTTTGCAGTCTCTTGGTAAGTAATTATTAATGGTTTGAGTAGACATCAAATTAATAAATCTTATTTTTATGGATCACTAAAGGTGACCCATACTTTGTAATTTCTTTATCTAATCAACACATGCTCGGGGGAGACAGAACAAGCATGAAGACATAAGCTTGCTCTCCAAGCATTTATGTTTTATTTGGAGAGACAGAACTAACACAAAAAGCTTTATGGTATTAAGCCATGTGGTTCTGACTGAGGAAGTAGGGGTTCTAGGATGAAAGATGAAATTACCTGAGAAAGCTTTGTGGGGAAAATGGAAGTAGAGCTGGAAGTTGAAGGATGGGTTAGTAGATTTTCCCATCAAAACTGTGATGGAGCGGCTTGGGAGGACATGAGGTAGGACAGGGGCAGGTGGTCAGATTCCGATGTGTACATCAAGGAGGAAAGGGACGGAAGGCTTGTGAGTTAAAGGGGCACCAGATTATGAAATGACCATGAGGAGAACTAAGTAGAACCGTATTTAACTGAAATACGGGGTGGTGGAAAGTCAGTGTAGGGGAATGATGAGGTGTGAACAAAGTGATGGTCTGACGTTAGTTCTGCATGTTTATCTTGGGTGGATTGGACAAGTGAGTCATAGGATCTGGAGAGTCAATTTGAGAGGCTGTTGAAATAACTTCAGGTAGGAGGCAGTGGAGTGAACTCTCCCGAGACAGGTGTGGTAGAGGAAGTGGAGAAGGAGGGAGCGTTTCAGAGATCGTAGAAAGGAAAAAAACAGTGGCAGGGGATAAACAGGAACTCTGTACCAGGAAATGTGCTATTTAGTTACATTTTCTACCAAGCACACATAATTTTTATTTTGTTTTAATCTCCTTTTGAAAAAGACTTACTTTGTCTACTGATCATAAGAATAATACGGGTTCTTTGCAAAAGTAGAAATTACTAAGGTGAACATAAAGATGATAATATTGCTACCAAAAAAGATCACTGTCAACATTAGGGGTTCTCCCTCTGTCTGTTCACCTGTCCATCCATGTACCATTTGCCTGCTTATTATAGTACATTAAAAAATGTGTGACATACCAAGTGGAAAAGACTGATTATATAGAAGAATATAATGCATTCTTATTTTTGTTCTATCTAAATGAAGGTACACAAGCAACACACATATACAATTTCATGCATTTTAAAATACTTTGCTTTCACTTAAACATATGATAGTGTTCCTGTCTAACTTAAATCTTTACCACCAGAAAAAGACTATTGTTATTTTTAAGGCAGTATCTATACAGGAGAATAAAATTTGGAAACTATAGAAGATAAAATAAAAGTCTCTCCTTCCTTCTCCCAGCCTACTCTTCAGAGAACTAGAATTCTAACCATCTTTCATCTTAATTGTTCTGGGGGTTGCCCACCCAATTCTAAATACTGTGTTTATACCGCATTTTATTGAGTAGATAAAACTGACAAAGTATCTTATTTTTATAAGTTTTATTTTTACAGTTACTTTGTTTTATATAAAATTGAAATATGCTTACATTCTTTGACCCTTCACTTTTACATAATCTCTCAGATAGTTTAGATAGAATCTTCTCCTTAGGGAGACAATATCCTCCTCCTTCCATATCCTGGCTGCTTTTGCTATACCATTTTTTTTTTTTACATTGTCAAGAAAGAAAGTATTTACATTCTGTTCTATAGGTGTGATTAGTTTCCATGCTTTATCAGATGATTCTAAATATTGAAAAGTAAAAATTCTACATTTACAGTATTAGGATTATGTAAATAGTACCCACAGTGTTCATACAGTAGGGCTGAAATGGTAGATGAGGCAATATAAATTTTATTTTAAAAGATTTTATTTGAGAGAGAGAGAGACAGCATGAGCAAGGGGAAGAGCAGAAGGAGAGGGCGAGCAGAAAGAGAGGGCAAGCAGACTTCCTGCTGAGTGAGAAGCCTGACAAGGCAACAGGGCGAACATGCGTGGGATCCCAGGACCTGATCATGGCCTGAGCTGAAGTCAAATTCCTAACTGACTGAGCCGTCTAGGCGCCCCAAGGCAATATAAATCTTGCCCTAAACCTGTGCCTCCCAAGTGGGGAATGTTCCAAATATCAGATAACAAATGGATTATTTATATTCTCTATTAATTGCTTAGAATTGAGTAACCATTACGTTTGATTTATATTTAAAATAGCTTTTTGTTTTTCTTGGAGTCAACAGTTGCCATCTGGGTTTTGTTTTGGTTGTTGTCAGATAAAATGCTAGTTTCTAGATCTCATTATATAAATTTTATCTTTGCAACAGACCTCTGATGTGAGCTAGGATATGTTATTCTCAAATATAAGCAAAAATTTGAGGAACAGAAGGGTTAAATAATTTGCCCAAGGTTGTGCATTTTAAAAAATTGGCTGCGCATGCATTTGGACTCCTTTTGGTCTAGCTTCAAAGCCTTTCTGCTATACTGCTTGTTAACAGAATAGCTCTGGCTACTAAGGGAGAGAGAAATCTAAAACATATTTGCCTGTGAGGTTAGAAGTCTCTTGATACCACGGAGAAAAAGGGAGTTATACCTGGAAGGTAAATTCTTTTTTTTTTTTAAATATTTTATTTATTTATTTAAAAAGATTTTATTTATTTATTTATTTTTGACACACAGAGAAAGTGAGAGAGATCACAAGTAGGCAGAGAGGCAGGCAGAGAGAGAGAAGGGGAAGCAGGCTCCCTGCTGAGCAGAGAGCCTGATGTGGGGCTCGATCCCAGGATCCTGAGATCATGACCTGAGCTGAAGGCAGAGGCTTTAACCCACTGAGCCACCCAGGTGCCCCTTGACTTTTCTTCTTGTAGGAGGTGAATATACACAGAGAGTAGATTTTACTGAGATTTGGTGATAAGCGATGGAGAACCTCTCTAAGTTTAAGAAGTAAAGGACAGGTATATTGTGACTTAAACTATACTATAAACTATGAAGTAGGTAGCGTAGCATTTAGTACATCATTTAGAAGATTAATTTTCATTTCAATCTGTGCATTGTATTATAATTTCTAGAGGATTATTGTTTATGATCCAGCTAGATTTGTAGGTAGGTTATTTGGCCTCGAAATCATGAAATCATGGTTTTAGAAATGTGATTTTAGAAAAATTAAATGGAATTCACATTTTTAGGTATAGGAATCCATTTTTCTGAAGTTCTGAGTTGTAAGGAAGAAACATAGGTCTTTCCAACACAGAATATTCACTGAAAGACTTATAATACTAGTTCTAACTCAAGTATCCTTCTCTGCCTATCTAGATTATTTTGTTTGTAAGGCTCATAGTCATTCTTTTCCCAGTTGTTGGTATTGTAAATTACTGATGATATGATACAAACCAGGTACTTTTTTTCTGCTCTAAGAGCTCTCTCAGGGAAGGAATTGTGGTTTGTTACATTGACTGTTTATTCCCTAGCACCTATCACAGTAGCCATATACATTCAGAAGGTGTTTAGTGAGGGAATAAATTGCAAGGATGTTGAAGAAAACAATTACTTAAATATTAAAGGCAAGAGAGACTCTTGGAAGCATTATTGAAGGCTTTACTTAGTTTTATATGGCCCTTATGATTGTATGATCAAAGTCAAATGTTAAGAGGTCTTTTTGTCCATTTAACCAGTTTTGTCTGAAAACATATGACCCCCCCCAAATCAATAGTCAAAATTCAGATTGTTTCTTTTTCCATAATAATTAGCACATCATTCAGTAATAAGCCATACTTTATTAAATGTGAGATAAACCTGTTTTCATCATTTCTTTCTGCATTTAGAGTTAATCAGACTTCCCCTTGACTATGAAATTTTAGTGTTTGAATTGCAAATGGCCTTTTTAGCTACCAGCTACAATGTAGAACCTAAATATCCTTGTGAACAATGAATAAAAAGGGAGTGAATGGCCAGAGATTTTTGCTTCCTTGGCAGTATCTTTCTTATTAATTAAAATTCCCTGTACTGGGAGCCATTGAGCATTTCTCCCCCCCCCCAAATATGTTTATTTTGTTTTTTCAGTGTTACAAGATTAATTGTTCATGCACCACGTCCAGTGCTCCGTGCAATACATGCCCTCCTCAATACCCACCACCAGGCTCGCCCAACCCCCCGCCATTGAGTATTTCTTATGCTCTACTGCCTCCTATTGTGAAGGGAAGAAATAGCCCTTGATGATTAAAAAAAAAAAAAAAGTCCATGGACAAACAGTATAGGTTTTGCTAATTTTAAGATACTTCCCTTTATTGTTGAATTATACTAAATAACTAGTTTATTAACATTTTGTATGATAAGCTTAATAAACACAGTATGCTAAATGGAAGTGAATGCAGGTTAACTAGGTAATATTGGTGCATAGTATATTAGTTACCTGTTATTGCAAAACAAATTACCCTAAAACTGAGTGGCTTGAAAAGGTGTACATTTATGATCTCACAGTTTCTGAGGGTTAGAATATGGGTATGGCTTAGGTGGGTGCCTCTCGCTTGAGGTTTCTTGGGAGATTGTAGTCAAACTGTGAGCAGGGCTGTGGTCGACTGTGAAGGCTCAACTAGGGAAGGATCTGCTTCTAGGCTTATTCATATGGTTGTGGGAGGAGTCATTTTCTTGCAAGATGTTTGGCTGAGTGCCTCAGTTCTTTGCTGAATGCTAGCTAGAGACCACCATCAGTTCCTTAGCATAAAGGCCACCTCATAGGCAGCTCACAAAATGGCACCTGGCATCTGGCTTTTCTCAGAGGAAGTGAGCAAGAGTATGCTGGAGATGGAAGCCTTTTTTTTGTTTTGTTTTTTTTTGGTAATCTAGTATTTTATTCATCAGTACTGAGTCAGTAAGTCTAGCCCACTCAAGGGGAAAGGGATAAAGGGATAAACATGGGTGTGGATACCAGAATGAGGTGGCCATTTTAGAGGTTGTCTGCCATATGTGGTAACATACAAATATAGATATAGTCCATATGAAGAAAAAAATATATTTGTAAACTATGCTATTTTATTTTGACAGGAGCAGTTGAAATAAGTAGATGGCTTCTAATTTTAAAAATTAGAACCTTTAGTTTTGTGAACAAAATACTAAACACTAAATTTTGATTTATGAAGTGTACTGTGGAATGTATCTCTTTATAATATAAATAGGTACAGAAATTTGTCATTGGGATTTAAATGTTGACAACTATCTTTTGCCTTTATTCCAATGTATAAAACCTTGTGGTTTTATAAATGAGATTGATAAGCAAGAATTATATTTTATTTAATGTTTTCTCTTAATTGGTATTTATATTTAATGTTAATAACATGTCCTCTTATTCATGTCTGTCTATTCCTTACTCTCTGTTAGATCGATCTGGAATAGAAAACGTCAACTCTGTGGAGGCTTTGCAGGAAACTCTCATCCGCGCACTAAGGACCTTAATAATGAAAAACCATCCAAACGAGGCCTCTATTTTTACAAAACTTCTTCTAAAGTTGCCAGATCTTCGATCTTTAAACAACATGCACTCTGAGGAGCTCTTGGCCTTTAAAGTTCACCCCTAAGGCCTTTGTTTATTTAAACACAAACTGATTCATGCTAACTGTACATTTTGTGCTAAAATGCTTATTTATATGTGTATACCATATGTGGAAATAGAAAAGACCTTTAAGACAATACAAGATTGTAGGCTATCTCTGTCATTATGCAGTAGCTGTTTGGATTGAGGTTTCTTCAGCCATGGTTAGACATTGACTGCATTTCCCCTATAGACCAATCGGCTGTGTCGCACTTAACCTGGAGAAGTTACACTGAATTATAGTCACACTGAATGTTAGACTTTTTCATCTGCCAAAACCAAAAATCATTTTGATCTCCCTGTGGTATAAATATAACGCACAATCACAAGTATATGAGGACTTAAAAATTAATCCTTCGTGGTAGAAATTCTATTGTATGATGAAGACTTGATTTCACCACAAGACCATTCGATCTGGTAATTGGAGACATTGCAAGTTAGGAGATCTTGATATCTGTATTTTGTTCTGCCGCTTGTTAAAGTGTATGATCCTGGGCAGGTTAGTTGGTTGTGGAAAATGAAAATTGATAGTGTTCGTAATGCCCCACCTCACAGATACTAAAAAATGTCTATAAAGCATATTTACCTCTTGGGAGATAGGCACTATGTAAATAAGATAAATTTTTTGTTATTATAATTATTCATAATAATATTCTTTCCTTATTTCTACGTATTTCTGAGAAATCATTTCACAGTCCACACCAACCTATTATTCAGGGTTCCTGCATATGTGTGGGGTATCCTCCTGGCACACACATATTCAAAGTTTATGGGTACATCAAATACATAGTATGTGTACATAATATCTATGTGAATATAGTTATACATAAACACATTTCTTCACAATATTTTAAACTGTGAAGAACTTTTATCATACAATAAACTTAAAACAAGTGGTGTCAAAGACTCAAATTAGGTGCATTTTACCTGTTGATGATATAACCATTGCTTTAAATGTTTAGACAGTATGTTATTGAACTTAAGCTCTATTTTATTTAAGCAGCACTTAGTGTAAAAGTACAACAGGCAGTTGAGTCCAAATTTCAAAAAATACATATTTTGAGTTCATCTTTGGTTAAATCTTTGGTTCAAGGTACTAGTTTTAAAAGTTCATTTAGATTTCTTACCTTGTACTGAAAAAGGTTACATTGCTGCCCCTTATACACATGCTGCAGCTTGATGATAAATATTTTGATTGTTTGGAGAACCAGTCAATGTTTTAAGAAAACTGTTCAATGTGTTGGCCCTGCACACTTGCGCTCATGGGTGTGTGTATGCGTTTGTGTGCAAGTGTGTTTTATCCATTTTTTTTCCCCTAAATAACACTACAGGGATTTTTTCAAATTAGATTTACTCTATAATTTGAAAAATCATTTAGTGTGTGACCTACAGGCTTAGAAGTGGTACAGAGACATTTCCTCCACATATCTAATATTGGGCTTTATTAAATAGAGAAGATCAGCCTCTGTTTATGGCAGTGGGAGAAATAGCCAAAGTTGAGGATTTTATGTATGTTTTTCTGTTTCCCTGGAAAAATAGCAATTAATTGGAATCTTTTTGGAAAAAATTGCCTTCTGTATAATTTTTGGATTATATAAAACTGTAAGAATGGAAAGAGCCTGCTTTACTATACTCAGCCTGTTACTTTAATGACATGTGAGCAGAATGCCTTATTTTGTAATCTTGTTTAACTTGTTGCTACTGGGACTTGAATTTCTGTGGCACTTGTTAAGTAAGTAAAAAAAAGAAGTTAAATCCTCTCATTATTAAAGAGGAAAGGTGATGGTGATGTCTGTAATACGTTATAAACCATAATTGTGATTTACCTTACATCGGTAAGACTTTTATGGGATCTACAGTATAGTTTTTGTGAATTCTTTACATGATAGCATTATCTTTTTATAATTTTTTTCCTAAGATAAATGCATAGTTTTCTTCTATGGGGGATAGAAATGGCTTTTTGAAGTAATCCTGAAAACCTCAAAGATCATGTTTGTTCTTAATTTTTGCCTTTTGCCTAAGCCTCTTTATAACATGTTATCTTTAAAACAGTTACTGTCTTTAGGAGTGTGTAACCAGAACTATGTTAGTATTGCTTATACAACTTTAGTTAGGTTCAATATATACATGTATACATCTATATATAGGTATGTAGGTTCGCATTTTGTCTTGTAAAATTTTATTTGCACAATTCTTCCTGTAAGTAATGGGAAACAAAATTAGTAGTTCATATGCCACTTGTAGCATCTCTATATCTGAAAATAGCCCAATATTAAAACTACTAAAATTAAACCAGCAGCCTATTATAAGCACATTCTTTGATTGAGTCATTGAGTATAAACTTACTAAATGTGGAGAAGACAACCAGTTTGGGAAACTTCTGGGTCAGTGGGACACTGTTGATTAATTGATAATGTACTGTATGAATTAAGTGATGCTTTAACTCTGATTTTACATTTTAAGTTAAAATATGGGCATTATGTCAGCAAACTTAAGGGCATTATGTCAGCAAGCTAAAACATTTTTTTCCTGTGCTTTTCATGTATCTCTTTACATGATCTGAGAGAGGATTCAAGCTTTAGAGAGAAATAGCTGAGGGCAAAGGGGAAACATCTTCTTAAGTTGAAGCTTTCCTTAGGGCGATGGTTTAATTACAGATTAAAAAAACTAGAAGGCAATTTCAGTGGATTAAGTGTATAGCTTTTGTATCTACATTTCAAGAAATTACCATTGTAACTTGATAAGAAATTTATTTTATGTAAACATCATTGCAAAGCAAGGTGTAGAAGCTCAGCTAGATTTATTACTGTGCACGAGAGTAAGTACCTATCTCAATTATTCTTTTTCTTTTCCAATATAAAGTTTGCTGAATGTACAAGAAGAGTTTATCACTTAGGATATAGAATTTTTTTTAGGGGTTGGGGGATGGGATCTGTCAGGAAATTGCCTATAAACAAAGATTGTCTTGATTTGATTCAAAACATAAAACTTGAAGCTATTCTTGAACTAATGTGGAAAAATAAAATGGCTATTGTTTTAAAAAAGTGATAGAAATATATTGTCAAGATATGAATTAAATTTATTTTCTACAAACTTATTGATGAGGACATGGATAATATCTTCATGTTTCTGAAAAGTAATCTGTACATGGGGGGAGGGGTAATAAATATTATTTCTAACCAAGTGTGGTTTTGCTATCTTTTTATCACGATTTTTTTTTGTAAGACTCTAATTTAACTTCCCACTTTCCCCTGAACATAGCAGTACATCTTACCTGGATCTCTGATTCAGCATGGTGGGACATACAGATGCAGGGCTCTTTTGATTTAATTTTTTTTAGAGTCCGGCAAGGGTTGTTGCTGTTTTCTATATTGATTTTCTGTATCTTGTCATCTGTCTTAGAAGGGGATGGTGAGAGAAGGGGGTGCTTTATCTAGCCAAGACTGAACCTTGGCTATGAATGGGATAAGATGCCTCAGCAAGACATTTTCCCCTTTTCTAGGGGTTGTAGCCATGCCAGCAAAGTTGAGGCCGTTACTTCAATCTGTACCCACTACTGTTGTTTCCTAGACCAGTAATACCTGCTATTTTTCTGTGGATGATAATCAATGTTGGGTGGGAGAAACGGGCTCCTTGATCAAAATAACTTGGAAATGCTGGGTTAACAAGGTTACTGAGATGTCTTTATGTTAGTCACATTCTCTAATAAGCAAGTGTGTATCGTGAATTCTTTAAGGAAGTGTTTAGTGGGAGGCAGTCTTTCCCAAACTTCCTCTGCCAAGTAGCGCCCCCTCCTCCTATTTTCTGTGTTGAGCACTTCCTGGGGCTCCTTGGAAGGTGTGCTTTCAGGAGAAAAAATGTTAACACACTTCAGTTGGTGGTCAGGATACTGATTATATTCTGTGGATTACTGTACAAATTTATATTTTCTCCCTTTTTTCACAGTATAATAAACATTGAGCTCTTAATAAATGTACTTGATGAAAAACAAAATAGATTAAATTTCTTTTGAATTTTGGAAGTGCTGCATGTGAATGAATGAGTAAAGACAGCCAGTTCATAGATCTGGTTTTAGTTTCACACTCACTTGGGCCTGTTAAAATTTGTCACGTTTGCTTTTCTTAATTCTTGGTCTGTCTGAAGGTTTAGCAACAACTATGGCCTGTGTTCTAGTAGCCATGTTAGAGTTCCTCTTCACAATATCAAAGTTGGTGGAGGAACCATAAGGACAGTCTTGGAGGAACTCACAACCTCTCCAAAATGCTTTCTATGGGGGACAGTGACCATAAAGATTTAGCATTTCCCTTGCATTTGAATAAAAATTACTAAAGAGGGTGAGACCAGTGTTTCAAAGAAGACTCAAATACCTGGGATGAAAATGGTGTTTTCAAAAGTTTTTTTTCCCTCTGTTTTCTTAATGGTAACTGCAGAATTGAGTATGATCTTCTGAAAAGTCTCTAAGGTAAGTTGTGTTTTTCTTTTCTACAGTTTCATTTTTCTCTGAATTCTTATCCGTAACCCCAGCAGTTCCCTCTGCCCCCCCATTACTTTGTTGCTTTGCTTGTAAATTTTCATCTGCTTTCCCCCCCCACAACAGCCATTTCATTTCCTGTTCAGGTTCTGCAGTAAAATGCAAGTAGGGTAGTTTCCAAAGTGGAAAGCACCTACACTTTCATTCTCTCTTGATCATCTTGCTCCCTACAGTAAGGCTGCTCTCTTTCTAAGCTGTTTTATCTAACAGGACTTTGGAGGAATAAACTGATGGTTTAGTTATTCATTTCACATTTATTGAACATACATGCATGGCTCAAGAATTTCTTTTTTTCATCTAAATGCAAATGAGTTTCCTTGAAAATCCAGGGCACTAATCCAGTGTTGTAGAAGTTGTGTGCACATGAAGCAAATGGCCACCAATCACAGCATCTTAGGAAGTAATTGCCAGTAAATGCTGTTCTAGCTATGGTGTGCTGGAGCCAGCTTCTAAGGTCTCTTGAGGTCTCTTGTTACATATCCAGGAATTTATGGAGCTGGTTGTTAGAAATAGCCATTATTAAAAATTAAATTACATAAGCTTACAATTGAATTATATTTGAGAAGATAATACTAAAAACTCACTTCCTAATTATCTTATATTTTACTGTTATTTATGCTTTGAGGCTCAGTACCTTTATTTTTATGGATATGGTGGCAATACTTTATATATATAATAGTGTTCCTACACATCTCTTCTCAACTCCCTAAGTGATGGCCCATTGGTAGCTCAAAATTGGCCAAGGTAGGATTATTTATACTATGCAAAGCTGCAAATGCTATGAATCAGGCTTGATTTATTTTGTTGGTTGTCTAGATTTAAGAAAGTGATAGAGAAATTGTTAATAATACAAATTAAAATGTCTCATGCCTGTAGACATTAAATGTTGCAAATAGAAAATTGACCAAATAGTATTTGAAAGCCATTATCTGATTCAGCAAAGAAGCTGCTTACATCTTTGGTGAGCAAATCAAGTTCTTGCATAATTTTTGTTTCATTAATATACTTAAAACAGCAACATTCATGTCAGAACTGTACTTGTTAGTCACAATTTCAGCAAAAATAAAGCATTCTGTGAAAATTAATTGGTTACATAGGACTTACAGTAAAGATTTTATTTCTTATAAATTTAGAAATTGTGTGCTGTATATCCTTTCAGTAAATATAGATACAGACACATTCATAAGGTATTTTTCCCTTCACAGAGGTAGTAAAATGTTTACCAGCACACCACTATTAGCCACAATAGAACAAGAAATAGTTCTATTTTCTAGATATCGGTAACCAAAGCTCAGAGAGTGTAAGTAATTGGCTCAAGGTCACACAGCTACTGATCGGGAGAGTTGGGACTATAAACCCCAGATGTTTGAGCCAAGAGTTCATTCTCAACTTCTGCGTAATAGAGGAGCGCTGGGTTTGGGGTCTCCCTCTTGGCAGAGTGGTTTTAGTAAGTGTACTCTGATCTATATGTATGTAAAGCTCATGTTTATGGGATTGTTTGATGGGTAAGAGGAAGCTCTTTAGTCAGGATTGAGTACATAATACGAGTTTAATGTTATCCTCCAACCCCTACATAACTTTTTCTCTTATCTGTACGAAATGTAAACTACTTAGAGGGATTGCAAGACTAAATGAGACGTATTTAAAAACTCTGCAGTGATGTCCTCTACAGACAGGAGGTAATTGTCTTTCCTTAAGAAATGACATAAGAAGCGGCGCCTGGGTGGCTCAGTCGTTAAGCGTCTGCCTTCGGCTCAGGTCATGATCCCAGGATCCTGGGATTGAGCCCCGCATCGGGCTCCCTGCTCTGCAGGAAGCCTGCTTCTCCTGCTACCATTCCCTCTGCTTGTTTTCCCTCTCTCGCTGTGTTTCTGTCAGGTAAATAAAATCTTTAAAAAAAAAAAAAAAAGAAATGACATAAGAGAAAGGAGAGTCTCCTGGGGGGTGGGGAAAGTGAGCACAGGGCCCTGGAGGAGACTCCCTGGGTAGGTCTGTGCGGCTTGGCCTGTGCGGCTCGGCCTCTCACGGGCACGTCGGGGCCGAAGTGAGCTGGCAGTTCCCGATGTAGGCCTTTCTCAGCGGGGAACTGCTCGGACAGTTAGTTGACTGTGAAGACCGCAACCTTTGGATACTTCTGATTTCCAGGAATGTCCTCAGGAGGAGCTAACCGAGTAACAAAAAGATGACCCAGTCCACATCCCATTTCCAAGCCCTCAGACAAGAATACAGTAGTCTCCCTGTCAAGCTCACTGCAGATGGGCTTTCTGCAGTGCCAATTACCTGCCCTCAGCCCTGATTGCGCCCGGAAGTAAGAGCCCAACGCTGCGTCATAGCGTGGCGACGTTCGCCTCACGTCATCTCACGTAGGCATTTTCTTTCTGCCACCGTCCCAGGGAGAGGAGTGAGTACAGCGCCCTGAAGTATTTTGAGAGAGGACATTCACATAACTTCTATTATAATATATATATATATTTTTTAATTGTTAATCTCGTACGGCGCCTAATTTAGAAGTTAAGCTTCATCATAGGTTTGTATGTATAGGAAAAGAAATCATTTATCTAGGTTTTGGTATTTCCACGGTTCAGGCATCCCCTGGGGGTCTTGGAATGTATCCCCCTGCAGCCAGGGGGACACGGCTGTATATGAGGAAGGTCGTTAGTATTCCTGTGGATGGTATTATTGTTCAAGGTGTACATTTGTCACAAGGGGCAGGGATAATGGGCTCAATGCTCCTTCACAGTAAAAATAACAAAAATACCCTTGAAAAGGTATTTTCATGGCTTTGAGTTTTGAATATTCTCACCATTTATTGAGGATTGAGGATACCTTTCTAGTTGTGATTCTGCTCTTCGGTGATCTTGAGAAGATCCCTTTATCTTTGGGTTCAGCTTCCTTCTGTAAGGTGAAGGAATTTAACTGTATGGCCCTCCCTCATCCCTTCCAGGGTTAACATTTGTGATATGAGGGTATATAAAGAAAAAAAGCCAGAGAGTGGCTTTTAAAAAAGAAAAAAAGCCAGAAAGTGAAAACTTTTTGTTGGAGGTGAGGTGAGGGAAGACAAGCGTGGTTCCTGTAGCTAAAGGTTGATCACACTTGCCTTAACCTGGTGTGACATTGCACCCTGCTGGCCATCTGCCATAGTCCTTGTGTGACTCCCTGCTCCCTCACACCTGCCTCACTGCTCAGTGTTCACAATACCTTTAGCTCAAAGTCGCCTCTTAAGGTCAGGGACAGGAAGTGTACTGGGGGAAGAGGGGTCATGTCTAAGAATTTCATATCTCCCAAGGTTCCCAGTGCCCAGTGGAAGGGGCAACTGAATATGGACACACAAAGCACAAGGAACATCAGGAATCCCTAAGCCCAGTGGCAGCACTGTCCAAGGAGAGCCTTTTCCTGCATGGCAGCATTTCCCAGTTTTTGATCCTAAGAAAAATATAAAATTTTGTAGTTGAAGTGGGAAAGAGTGTAAAATTTTTTGTAGTTGATGATTCTCTTGTCTTTTCTCCTAAATCTTTTTAATTTTATTCCAACCTTCAAGGTAGTCAGGAAAATTTTTACCGTATAAACCAAAACTTGTACCTGTTTTTACTTTCCAGCACTCTTAGCTGGCAAACTCAAAAGAATTTTATAGTGAACATCCCGACCCCTCCACCATTAACTTTTTATTATACTTGTGAATTACACAGCTATCTGTCCTTCCATCCATCAGTCCTTATCTTGTTTTTTAAAAATGCATTTCAGAGTAAATTGCAGTCCTCAATAAACTTCCCCTTAGATTTTTTTGTCTTGCATATAATTTACTAGAGTTAAATATTAATTTATACTTTGTTCTTTTGATATACAATTTATAGATAATGAAATGCACAAGTCTTTAGGGTATATCTGCCACTTTATTTTCACAAATGCATTCTCACTGTGTAACCCAAAACCCAGTTGAGATATAGAACATTACCATGATCATAGAAAGTTTTCTCATGCCCCTTTTTAGGCAATCCCCACCCCTCAGAGGCAATAGCTATTGTTCTGATTTTTTCCACCATAGATTAACATGTTCTATAACTTTATATAAATGGTATCATTGCCATATGTAATCTTTTGTATAAGACTTCTCCACTCAGCATAGTGTTTTTGAGATTTACCCATCATGATTTTATTCTTTTATTGCTAAATGGTATTCCTTTATATGGTTATACCACAGTTTATTTATCCTGTCAGTGGATATCTGGGTTATTCCCAGTTTTTGGTTATTATGGATAAAGCTATTATGAATACTCCTTTGTATTTGCTGTTGTACTATATCATGACTTGACCTTGGGGTAGAATTTGTTAGTTCCACGAGTACAAGAAACAGCATATAATGGAAAGCATGAGAAACAGAGAATTAAATCTTAATTCTTTCTGCTTAGAGTCCTTTTTTTTTTTTTAAGATTTATTTATTTATTTATTTATTTGACAGAGAGAGAGAGAGAGAGATCACAAGTAGGCAGAGAGGCAGGCAGGGAGAGAGAGGGGGAAGCAGGCTCCCTGCTGAGCAGAGAGCTCGATGTGAGGCTTGATCCCAGGACCCTGAGATCATGACCTGAGCTGAAGGTAGAGGCTTTAACCCACTGAGCCACTCAGGCACCCTGTCTGCTTAGAGTTCTTATAGAAAAAGCAGCTCATCAACTAGAAGATGCTTAAGTCCTATCTAAAAAGGAGTTTCACAATAAGGATATTTATTACTTATTTCCTGCATAAGACTTCTGGAGGCAGGGCAATTCCAGGCTAGTTCAGTAGCTCCAAATGCCACTGAAGAATCCAGGAGCTCATCTCATATCCATTAGATTGGCTGTTATCAAGTGAACAAACAAAACACAGAAGAAAACAAAACAAAGGAAAATAACAAGTGTTGGTGAGGATGTGGAAAAATTTGAACAATTGTGCATTCTTGGTCGGAATGTGAAGTGATACAGTTTTGTGGAAGTGTGGTGCTTCTTTAAACAATTAAAAACAGAAAAGAAAATTAAAAATAGAATTACCATATGATCCAGTGGAACTGGATCCAAAGTTCCACTTCTAGATATGTATATATCCAAAGGAATTGAAAGCAGGTTCTTTTTTTTTTAATTTAATTTTATTTTTTCAGTGTTCTAAGATTCATTTTTTAGGCACCAGACCCAGTGCTCCATGCAATACATGCCCTCCTTAATACCCACCACCAGGCTCACCCCATCCCCTCCCTTTCCCTTCCAAAACCTTCAGTTTGTTTCTCAGAGTCCACAGTCTCTCGTGCTTTGTCTCCCCCTCTGATTTCCTCAATTCACTTGAAAGCGGGTTCTTGAAGAGAAATTTGTATATCCACGTTGTAGCAGGATTATTCATAATGGCCAAATGATGGAAGCAACCCAAGTGTCGCAACCCAAGTGTCCGCTGATGGACACACAGCATGTGGTGTGTGTGTGTGTGTATATATATATATATGGTGGCATTTTATTCAAACTTAAAAAGGAAGGAAATTCTGACACATGCTACAACATGGATAAACCTTATGCTAAGTGAAATATGCCAGTCACAAAAAGACAAATACTATGTGATTCCACTTATACGAAGTACTTAGAGTAGTCACATTCATAGAAAATAGAGTGGATAGAGCGGTAGTTCCCTGGGGGGTGGTGGGGGAGGAGAGGAATGTTTCAGAGTTTCAGTTTCGCAAGATGAAAAAGTTCTGGAGATTTGTTGCACAACAATGTGATTGTATTTAAACACTACAAAACTGTGCACTTAAAAGTGGTTAAGGTGGTAAATTTCCATGTACATGTGTTTTACCACAATTAATTAAAATAAAAAACAACCCAGTAGCTTCTGATCCTTCTTTGTCATCTTGTGCATATTTGTAATGTTTTCTCTCATGGTTACAAGATGGTGGGTGCCACTGTTAGGCATCACAGCAGAAGGAATATATCCAGAGAATAAGAGAGGCCATTCCTCTTGTTTTTTAGGGAGAAACCTTTCTCAGGAGGCCCAAGCAGACTTCCCGCTCTCAGCTCCCATTGGCCAGATTGTGTCTCAAGCTACAAGAGAGCGTCTCAAGCTACAAGAGAGCTTGGAAAGAAAGTATGTACCATTTTTTGGCCTATGTAGAGAGCAACGGACTCTTCTGGAGAGAATAAGGGGTTGGAGAATGGCTTTTGGGGAGGGCGCCAACAATGTTATCTTCTGAATGGACTACTGTTAGGGAGGATGAGTCCTTCTTTGTTAGCTCAGCATTGATGGCCACTATGAATGGTGACCAGAGCAAATCTTGGTTGATACAGGGATGATGCCCTTGGCTTACCTTTAATATATACAGTGCCAGGACAAGAATACAAATGAAGACCACCAGCTTGCCCTTGTTTTTTTCCCCACTCATGCCTTTGTCCCTAGTGTGAAGGACTGTTTTTTTGTTGTTGTTGTTGTTGTTGTTGGTTTTTTCCCCAGGAATTTTGTGAGCCAGTTGACTTCATATTGGTATCTTGAAATTGGCCACAGTGGGAATATTCATACTATGGAAATCATTAAATGCTACAGATTAGGACTCTTTCCACCCCAAGTACCAATGTGCTGCTGAGCCTTTCACACATATTCAGGGACACTCCAGCTCCTAGGTCCAAGCTCTATTCATCCCCTCTCTTTTATCATCTTTCCCTGGGGCCAAGTGCTGTGCATATTGGCAATGTGGTCTGGCTGTGGGAGGACCAAGGAAAGAGCCTTCTGCAGGCCTTGGAAGCAGGTCCAGAGTCATTTGGGTATGGAGTTCAGGTACTGGAACATGATCTAGAGTGGGGTGTGGGTTCTGGGCATACTTGGCCTGAGCAGAGGGGCATAGCTTTAGACTTACAACTTCTAAAGTGTGACTCCAGGGCAGGGGGCCAGTGGCCTGGGGTGTAGGGTGGGCAAGAGAGGGAAATACTTTTGCCCACTTTCCCCATCTTCTGCCTTTGACTAGATGGAAGAGAGCTCTTCCATCCCTCATATACCTGCTCAACTTCTCAATGAAGAGAGAATTGCTGGTCTAATTTATCAGAATCCATTCATGGGCTATGTTTTAGTGGACAGGGTTATTATGTCTTAAAGTTTAGGATCTCTGCAAGATGCAGCTTTTATGATTGCAGTATATGGGGCAAGCTCACCTGTGACTGTACCTGGGTGTGAAGCTCAGGTTAGAATCGGTAAGAATCCTTTCCCTTTTAGATTCAAGAGGGAGGGAGAAAGAGGCCTCTTGACTTGAGTCTGTTAGGATTTGTTGTAACTTGTATCTCTTAGAACAGTAGTTCTCAAGGGGTAGTGCTTAGACCAGCAGCAGCATCATCACTTGAGAACTTACTAGAAATGTAGATTCTATGGTCCCTCCCCAGACCTCCTGGATCAGAAACTATGGGTGTGGGTCCAACAGTGTCTTAATAAGTCCTCCAGGAGACTCTGATGCAGCTAAAAGATTGAGAACCACTACTCTAGAATATAGCCTCAGTGTAATCATTTGCGAGGACTGCTATAACAAAGTGCCACAGACCGGGTGGCAAACAAAAGAAATTTACTTCTCACCCTTCTGGAGGCTTGGAGTCTGAGATCAAAGTATTGGCAGGGTTCAGTCTTTTTGAGGGCCACAAGAGAAGGCTCCTGTCTCCTTGGTTGTAGATACTTGTGTTCTCCCTGTGTCTTCACATCATCTTCCCTCTGTGCATGTCTGTGTCCAAATTCCTCTTATAAGGAGAACATTGATTGGATTAGTGCTGACCCTAATGACCTTGCTTTAATTTAATCACCTCTTTAAAGACCCTATCTCCAAATATGGTTACATTCTGAGGTACTGTGTGTTAGGACTAAAACATTACAGATTCTTTGGAGGACACAATTCAGATCATAACACTTGGGAAAACTGGTCATATAATTTATGTGCCTTTCTCCCCAGTCCCCAAATATGAGGTTATTAGAGGTCAGGGACTGGTTCTTCCTTGTTTTTGTAGCTTTAGCGTCTTACAAGATGCCCAGCGGTCTTTCAATAAATTTAAATTGTGGATGGAAGAACTTTTTGATGTTTTATTGGGGTTATAATCTTAAAACACTTTTTTTTTTGTATGTATATGTGCAATGCACACATCTCAAAGCTTATTATGGTCTCAGGCCTTTTTTCAAGGCTTCCTGATATAAGACACTTACTGGCTGAGGTTTTACTACCTCATGTTGCTATAGATTTTTGAGTTGCTTAATCCCGCTTCCTCCTTTTGTGTGTGTATATAGTGAGAGCATTCTTCTGGGGCCATAGAAGATGCTTGACATCTAAACTCTCTCAGAAACTTGGTTGTTTGTTTTCTTCTTTTCTGCCTAAGAGCTTTTGAAAAGAGAAAGAAAGAAAAAATTAGCCCTTCTTCAATCAAACATAGCAAAGGATTCTAGGTGTTTGTATTTTGAAGAACTCAAAACCAGACTGTGATAAACAGATAATTGTTGTTGAGAGGTATCCCACTTTATTTGCTAAGGATTTTCTATTGTTGCTTTTCAATTTAGTAGACAGTAGAATTACAGGTTGCCATGACAACCTATCCATTGCCCAAGTTGCCTGGGCCTTAAAGACACAGAAACCACATTTGGTTTTATTCCATAGAGCTGACATTGTTATGAAATAGCACAGCAGAGTGAATGCAGAATTAGAGCAGACATCCTGCCTCCACTTCTTTTCCCTTCCCTCCCCTCTTGTGGTTTCTGTGTTTACCAGGCCCCTGAATAGCCCAGTGTTAGAAATTGTATAATTTGGTCTCTGGAGTTCTTTCAAGAAAACAACCAGGTTGCTGAGTCCCATGCAGTTTTGTTACCTTTGTTAAGGAGGTTTGGGGATGGTTGGCATATATGTAGTTAAATTCCCACTTCAGTACAAGGTTGACAAATGATGGACATCTGTCATTTCTGCAACTGCACTTCTTTCATTCAGGTGGAATATCAAGAGAACACTCCAAAGAAACTGAAGACTAGTTCTCCAGACATTTCCAACTTAAGGGAAGCCAGGAAAGCCTGGCACTCCCCGGGACCCATTTTTGGTTATGCCCAGAAGTAGAATTAACTGGCTAGGTTTGAGAAAACACTGGAACTCTGGCAACTGCTCTAAATGAATTTTCTCATTCCTCTGAGCTTTGGCCGTAGCCACTGTATGCATTATGTTACAAAGCTAATTATAAAAGATCTTGAGAGCCAAGGGAAGGCTGATTCATCTGATAAGCTAATTTGAGAGCATACCTTGAGCCTGGCTTGTAGTACTTCCAGTAGGCATGATTGAGAAGTTAAAGAATTAAAAAAAAAAAACCTTCCACTTGGCTGCTGAAATTGCAATTGCCTGAAGTTTGCTGGCTCTGAAAGTTTAGATTTTACTCAGATGTATTTATTTTCAATCTTGCTTAATTTCTTTTCAGGCTGTAGGCCATCACTCAGTGCTGATTTTTATGGCTACCTTAAAAATTTTTTTAAAAAAATTAATTAATTAATTAATTTTTGCGGGGGGGAGAGAGAGAGGAAGAGAGAGAGAGAGGAAGAGAGAGAGGAAGAGAAAGGAGAGGGGCAGAGGGAGAGGGAGAGAGAACATCTTAAGCAGGCTCCATGCCCAGCACAGAGCCCACTGTGGGGCTCAGTCTCACAACCCTGAGATCCTGACCTGAGCCAAAATCAAGAGTTGGACGCTTCACTGACTGAGCCACCCAGGTGCCCCTTTTATGGCTCCTTTTAGGAGACCAAGGGGAACCTCCTTTTTCTGTAGGAAGTACTTTGTTTCATGGGGAAAGTGGGATCCATTAATGAAACAGTTACCCACCCAGGCACTGGAGCAGTTTTGGCTTTACCCTAGGACTTCTTTGAGCATTCAGGGCAATCCCAGACCTTCCCAGTTAACTACATTTATGATATGAATGATAATAATAGCAGGAATTTAAACTGGGGAGCTCACCCGTTCCAACAGTTCCCAGACTTCTCTAATCGGGACACATGTAATGGGTGTTTTAGTTTGGGTCTCCAAAAGCAGACTGGAGGACAGGAAGTCAGGTGCTGGAATTGATGCCAGGAAGTAAAGATGAGGGAGGGAGTGCTGGAGAGAGAAGGAGAGAAGGCCAGTACAGAGGGTGTTAATGAGCTGGTTGTGGCTGAGGCCAAGTGGGTCCCTGTCATGCTGGGCACCACCTGACTTTACTACAGAACTGGCCTGCCAAGGGTTAGGGAAGTTGAGTATTTATCCGCTGACTCTGTTAGTGGTTGAGGGTTGCCTCTGAGGGCTTAGCTCCTTCCCACATAGAGAAAAAGCTCTTAGGCTGAGAAACAAAGACTTGGGCCCCAGAAGTGGCCACTGTCAGCAATCACAGGAACTGCCCTCTGCAGTTGTAGGTGACCTCAGACATGGGCCAGGGCAGCAGTAGTGTCAGTCTTACTCTTTGTGAATATCCATGATTATTATGGTGGTTTTAACATCTCATCTGCAAATTCTTGACATACTTCCCGTTCAGAGATGGGAATCTATCGTTTTTTTCTCTTGAATATAGGTAGGCTTGGAACTGCTTTGACCAATAGGGTATGATAAAAGTGGTCTACGTGACTTCCAAGGTTAGGTCACAAAAAGCCATGCAAATTCCACCTTTGTTGCTGGGACACCTGTATTTGCAGCTTTGATCTGCTGTGTGAGACCTGCCATGGTGCAGAGGCCATGTGTTGTCAGCAGCCCCAGCTGAGCTCCCAGGCGATGGCTCCCAGTCAGTTGCCAGCCACGTGAGTGAACCACTTAGGATGTCTAGCTTAGTTAACCTTCAGATACCTGCAGCCTCAGCCAATATCTGACTGCAACCTCCCAAGGAGAACTGTCCAGTCAAGCACTTCCTAAATTCCTGACTCACAGTATCTAGGAGGAAAATAAAATGATTGTTTTACACTTTCACATTTGAACTACTTTGTTATGCAATAATAGTAACTAGAACACTTATCTAGGAAACTGGAGGTATTGAGGAAATGCTACCGCACACCTTTTGGGGTAAGGGTAATCTGCCATTTTTTAGAGAAGTCACTGGAAGCTCAGGGAGGTAAAAATATCCACCTGAGCTCACATTAGCATTCCCCCCGCCCCCCCCAGCTGTGCTATTAACAGTTCCCCATCTGCTGTCTGGGGATGCTGCAATACTGGGAGATAATATTTTGAAAAGGGCTTTGTGACAAGTCTGGTAGCACCTTGCACTCATACTGTGTCTTTTCTTTCCTTCCTTTGGAATTCTCCAGTGTAACCCTATTCCGTTCAGTTGCAAGAGTGTGCCAACTGCTGCTTCATAGAGAAGACTTTCAATCTCTTTATCCAAAGCAGTTAGAATCAAGGACAAAGGAGAGAAGGGGAATGACTTGTTTAATCTGGAAATCTTTCCGTCTTGTAAATATTAAATGTGGACAAAAACTCTTAAGAATTTGATATTCCAGGGGTGCCTGGGTGGCTCAGTTGGTTAAGTGTCTGCCTTCCGCTCAGGTTGTGATCGCAGGGTCCTGAGTTCAGACCCTGCCTCAGGCTTCTCCCTCTCCCTCTGCCTATGGCTCCCCCTGCTTGTGCGTGCTCTCTTTTTCAAATAAATAAAATCTTAAATAAATTAAAAAAAGAACTTGATGTTCCAGTCAAGAGTATGGTATACAAATTCTAGGACTCTGAGGGGCTGGGAGAAGAGAGT
>CM053603.1:64802944-64832605 GCA_028646535.1 Procyon lotor | reverse complement strand
CTCTCCCTCTGCCTATGGCTCCCCCTGCTTGTGTGTGCTCTCTTTTTCAAATAAATAAAATCTTAAATAAATTAAAAAAAGAACTTGATGTTCCAGTCAAGAGTATGGTATACAAATTCTAGGACTCTGAGGGGCTGGGAGAAGAGAGTTCTCTGAAATTTTAGCCTCAGAATCATATGAACCTTGAAATAACTCCTACATAAGGGAATGTCAGTGGTGTAATACACTGTAATGAATGGAGTGTAAATACATTCAACAGCACATGGATTCCATTTTCCTTGATAATGTACTTGGATTTAGAAATGAAGGAGAAGAGCCTTAAGAAAATATGGTTTTGGTTTTTTTAAATATGTAATATTAGTTAAAAAGAATTTCAAAACTCTAAACTGTTCCTTACACCAGATAAACCCAAACTCCTGTCATATTTATGCATTTCTAGTTCAAGCACCTAGGCTGATTTATTACCTGCAGTTGATAATAATCAACCTGAAGTTCATAATGGTCCTTCTTTATGTCAAGGAGAATAAAAATTTTGAGATAAAAAGTGGTTAGTCTGATGGTTTTCCCTGACTCTGTGTGAGTCATAGAGATTGTGTGACTGGGTTTCAGAGACTGACTGTTAAAATGGTCCTAAAAAAATTTAACTGTGAAGTGATCAATTCAGAGACTGCATATAGATAAATCTTCATCATAGGTTCTAAAGTGGCTGGACCTCAACTTTCCTTAGGATCCCTGAGAGGCAGCCTTATGTCTTCTATTTACAGAACACTGTAAACAGTGTTGGGATTAATTTAGGTTTTAGGCACAGTAAGGAGAACTGCTGGAGAAATGTGCATCCAAAGTTCTCAGGGCATTCTCTAACTTAAAAAACTAAATATTGTATAGTGTGTAGAGTGTGCACATATGTGTGCTTATTTATACATACCTGCCTCATTGCCAAATAGAAGTTAGCTTGTTCCTTTATACCATGTAGTTCCTGTAAACTAGAAATTACAACTAAAGACTTGATTAGAGTCAAGCTAATTATTTATGGCTGCAATGCACTATAGGTGATGTTGTAATTTCATAGAGCTTCATAGCTATTTATTAGTCATGATTCTGAAGGTCCTTCCTCAATATAGGCTGGGCTTAGCTGGAAAGGTCTAGTTTAGGGTGGGCTTGGTTGATCTTGGCTGGGTGTACTCATGTAGCTAGTCTGTTGGTGGTTTGACTGGTTTGATTGGGTTATACAGGCATACCTCATTTTATGGTGCTTTGCGAATATTGCATTTTTTACAGATTGAAGTTTTGTGTCAGCCTGGGTCAAGCAAGTGTATTGGTACCATTTTCTAACAGCATTTGGTCACTTTGTGTCTCTGTGTCACATTTTGGGAATTCTTGCAATATTTTATATTTTTTCAGCATTATGTGTTGGTGATCTGTGATCAGTGATCTTTGATGTTACTTTTGTAATTGTTTTGGGGTTCCATGAGCTATACCCATATAAGGATGAACCTAATAGATAAATATTATCCTTCTCCCTCTTCCTCTGGCCTCCCTATTCCCTGAGACACAGCAATGTTGAAGTTAGGCCAGTTAATAACCCTGCAATGACATCTAAGTGTTCAAGTGAAAGGAAGAGTCAGTCAACGTGGCAAATTTCATTTTTGTATTGTTTTAAGAAATTGCCGCAGCCACTCTAACCTTTGGCAACCATCACCCTGATCAGTCAGCAGCCATCAACATCGAGGCAAGACCCTCTATCAGTAGAAAGATTATGACTTGCTGAGAGCTCAGGTGATGGTTACCATTTTTTAGCAATAAAGTGTTTTTAAATTTATATATGTTGTTTTTTAGATATAGTGCTATTGCGGACTTAAGAGAATATAGTGCAGTGTAAACATAACTTTTATATACACTGGGACACAAAAAAATCAATTTAATTTGCTTTATTATACTCTCTACTTTGTTGTGGTGATTTGGAACCAAACCTGCAATATCTCTGAGTTATGCCTGTAATGGATTCAGCTTGGATGGCTCAGATGACTGAGACCTTTCTCCATGTACTCACTTTCTTTCAGCATGCTATTTTAGGCTCATTCATATGGCAACTCAGGGTTCCAAGAGTGAAACCAGGAACACCCAAAGCCTCTTGAGACATAGATTCTGAACTTGTACAATATCGTTTTTATTGGAGAAAATCTCAGGGCCAGCCCAGAAATGGAGAAAAAGACTATTACGTTGCTAGGACATAGGTACAAGGAGGAAAAGAATTTGTGGTCATTTTTTCAATCTACCACACTGGGTTTGTATTTTTCATGAATGGGCCAACTAGCAGGAAAATTTTCCAGGCTACTGATGAAAATACAAGTTTCTGAGAAACCAAGTACTATGAATGTGTTGGAGTAACAGAGAAGCCCTGAAAATGAGAATTTTGAGTTCAGCTGAGATGGCAAGTTAGCTGTTGGTGAGGAGCTTTTTACAAAAACGATTGTAGCAAAAACTTGCTGTGGCATATATGTGTATATATGAACATGTTTGTGTGTGTGTGTATAAAATTTTGCTTCAGTGTCTCAGCTGTAGAATAGGGACATCCAATTAGCTCACTTGAAAATGTAACTACTTGAATATAAAATCTATAGAATATAGAATATACTGTGGACTCTTGTAAGATATAACAGTGGTATGTAGAGTGGGATCACTTTATAACAAAGTACCATCAACTGGGTTGCTTGAGCAACAGAAGTTTATTTCTCACAGTCTAGAGGCTAGTAAATCTGAGTTCAGGGTGCAGCATGGTTGAGTTCTGGTGAGGGCTCTCTTCCTGGCTTGCAGACTCTGCCTTCTTGCTGGGGAGTGGGCAAGATTAAGAGAAAGGTAGGAAGGAGGGGAGAGAAAGCTCTCTTACTGCTTCTTATGAGGTTACTAATCCCATCGTGAGGACCCCACCCTTATGACCTCATCTAAACCTAATTATGACTTCAGCATATGAATTTTGAGGGACACAAACATTTAGTCCATAACAAGTTGCATACAAAATCAGACTTTTCTGGGTTATAGTTATTGGGGATTGATCGATATTTTGAATGTTTAGGGGGATATGGTAGCATATTTCCAATATTTAAAGGGCTCACATGCAGAAAAGTAACTAAATCTTGTGGTGTCTCAGAAGAATTGGGAATTGCAGATAAAAGCGATGATGATTATAGAATGCTGACTTCAGTTTATTATAAGAAAGGCCTATGCAATAATTTGGGCTCTTTGTAATGGGGCAGAATAGCTTGCTGTATGAGGTCACCGATTCCATATCATTTAGCTGATTCAGAGAAAGGCCCTACCTCACTGGCTGACAATTCTATTCTACACAGGGCATTTTGATAAGTATTTGGTAGATGGTGGTAAAAAATAGTTTTATTATGTGGTGAAGTTCTGTTAGTGGTAATGTCCAGTGAGTTTTGCAGGATAGTAAGAGGAAGGATTCTTAAAGAATATTACACTTGTTTCTGAAGAATCTGTAGCTATAGTGCGAAAATGACCACTGCATTCCAATTATTTTATCCTTTACAAAACCAAAAGCTGTGTGGTCTGCTAATCCTCATTTTCTCAGCAGGCGGCGCTCCAGCACCAGGGATTGCCTAAAAAGTATAAATTTAGGGAAACAAGGACTTTTTTGGTTAATGTTTGTTTTTCAGACAAAAAAGGAAAGCTGTTAGGAAAAATAAACAGTTTATCAGGCATTTCGACAAAGACACTTCAGGGGAAAGACAAGCTGTCGCTTCAAGAACGGGAAGAAAAATCTATCCATTTGTAGAAGCATCAGACACTGCATGAGTCCCTCCTAAGAAAAAAAAAATCATGGTGATGAAGGAAAAAAAACAGCGGAGATAATAGAGAAGATTAAGAAAATAGAAAACAATTGAAATCATCTGCAAGAAGCATGGAAGAGTAGAGCCTTGGGAGAGGGATGTGGAGGAGTAGTGTAGCAATTGGAAAAAATTAAAACTACTTTAATATAATTGAGAGTCATTCTAAGTATTCAGATGTACCATTTACTTTAGATGCCAAATTTCCTGCATAATTGGTTTCAGCTGCCCAGCCCACAGCCCACATCCTGCTCTTGTTCTGTAGCATTCAATGTTTTGAGGTCTTCAAGCACATAAACTTTTGCACCTAATGACAAGTATGTGGTTTCTGGATTGATATTGCTTTGTTGTTTTCCAGATTTTCAAGTTGGGAAAACATAATAGGTGAGTTAGGAGCCCAGTTTGTTTGAAAGGGATTGGGGGAGGAACAGCTAAATTGAAAAGGAAAATAATTCACTGTGAAATTGGTTGGATTTCTGAAGTGTCATCTGTGCTTACCTCTTCCTAGGATTAGGCAAGATGCTACCAATTTAGTCTTCACGTCCTCCATTTGGCCATTAAAATGACTTTCTTAAGAACTTCTTGACGTTTATCTTTTTATATCGAATCCCTTTTTGTACGGTGTTTAACATCATTTCACTTGGTTTACTCTTTATTTTTTTAAAAGATTTTATTTTTTCATTTGAGAGAGAGAGAGGGCACAGGCAGGGGAAGAGGCAGAGAGAGGGAGAAGCAGACTCCTTGCTGAGCTGGCAGCCTGACATGGGGCTTGATTCCAGAACCTGGAGATCCTGATCTGAGCTGAAGGCAGACTCCCAAACATCTGAGCCACCCAGGTGCCCCTCCCTTGGTTTACTCTTTCCTGTAGTGAGGTTTAATCAGCAGAATACATTAGAGTAATCTGAAAAAAAATACATAAAAACCAAAGGACAGCAATTGTTAGATTATTAGGATCTAACAACAGTCTATGCAATATTTGAGTTAAATTAATGTGATGGCAAAACTATTATACACATGGTTCTGAAACTTTAGTGTGCATCCAAATCACCTGAGGGCTCCTCAAAATACAGAGAGGTGGGCACTACTCAGAGTTTCTGCTTCAGTATTAGGGCTGAAGTGGGGTCAGAAAATGGGAATTTCTAACAAATTCCAGGTGATACTGATTCTCCTGGTCAAAGGACCTCATTTGGGAACCACTGCTTATACATTTGCTGAATGTTTTTTAATTTGTTTTTATTGTAACTTTGGTCCCTTATCCCCCAACATGCTATAAGCTCAGATCAGATATTTAATTAACAGGAGGAGGATGACAGAGTGTGCAGGTATTTGTTGAATACCTACTATGTGCCTGGCTCTATTCTGAGTTCTTTTCACTTTTATTTTATTTTATTTTTTTAAAAGATTTTATTTATTTATTTGACAGAGAGAGAGAGATCACAAGTAGGCAGAGAGGCAGTTGGAGAGAGAGGGGGAAGCAGGCTCCCTGCTGAGCAGAGAGGCTGATGCAGGGCTCAATCCCAGGACCCTGAGATCATGACCTGAGACCTGACCTGAAGGCAGAGGCTTCAGCCCACTAAGCTACCCAGGTGCCCCTTCTTTTCACTTTTAATCTTTTCACTTAATCTTCCTTATGATCATGAAAAGTATGATTTGCTCTTCCCACTCAACATAACATAGAAACTTGAGTCTTGAAGGGCTGGGGAACTTTGCAAAGGCAAACAGCTAGCAAGTGGCAGAACTGAAATTTGGACTCAGGTTGTGCTTGACTACAAAGACTTTATTACACGAGAGGACTTCAAAGCATTCATTGAAGTTCGATTTATTGAATTTTTGCAGATTTCAGTTCAAACTGACCTTTACATAATTGACCACAAGCAAACTTCTTAATTTCTGGACCTAAGTGTTTCAATTTCTAAGGAGATAAGTATCTGTTTCTCAGGCTAATATAAGGATTAAGTGAAATAATGTATATTGGACTGCCTAGTATAGTATCTGGCACATAGTAAGTGCTCTTTTTTTTTTTTTTTTTAAAGATTTTATTTATTTGATAGAGAGAAACACAGCGAGAGAGAGAACACAAGCAGAGGGAATGGTAGTGGGAGAAGCAGGCTTCCTGCCATGCAGGGAGCCTGATGCAGGGCTCGATCCCAGGACCCTGAGATCATCACCTGAGCCGAAGGCAGATGCTTAACGACTGAGCCACCCAGGAGCCCCAGTAAGTGCTCTTTTAAGCTGAACTCTTTTCCTTTCTTTAGAAATGCAAGTATTTAATCCAAGATGAACTTGGATTAAAGAGTGAGTGAGAAAGCTATGACTAGAATAGAGACACTCAGATTCCAACTTGTCCTAGGGAACTTGACTTGGAATGCCTTAGTGGGGAAGGAAGATAGCAATTCTGTTTGACAATAGGCAAGACTGACATGAATCTTCTAGATTTCTCCAGATGGAGCCTACCTCTACATTAGCCTCAGGTCACCCAGTTCCTCTGATAATAGCGGGTGTGTCACAAATAATCTATTCTCATTAGTGCAACCAAAAGGAACTAGATATTCTCCAGATGAGTTATCCAGAGCTCTGTGTATTCTAACTACTCTATTGGTTTGGAATTCCATCCCTTACCCACATATCTTCCCTTGGTAATTCCATTATCCTTGTTATTTTGGAGTTTCTTTTGACTAATCTTTCTCCTGGATGTGGGTCATTCCCCCCCCCCCACTTCTTTCCATGACTAGTAGTTTTTTAGATGTTGACATTAAAAATGATACTTTGTTGGGTGTTTAGATTTGTTGTCTAAATAGAATTTTAGTGTTTTGGTAGGCAGTCAACTTACTTGCAGATCAGTTTGTCCTTTTTTTAAAAAACGATTTTGTTTATTTATTTAGAGAGAGATGGAGCATGCAGGAGCAAGGGGGAAGGGCAGGAGAGGGAGAGAGAGAATCTCAAGCTGACTGTGCTGAGCACAGACCCCAATACAGGGCTTAATCGCATGTCCCTGAGATCATGACCTGAGCTGAAATCAAGAGTCAGATGCTTACCCAACTGAGCCACTTGGGCACCCTCGGATGATCCTTTCTATGCTTGTTTTTAAGCTTGATTAGGATGGATCTAGAGTACCATTTACTCTGCTACTAAGGCATGACAATTTTGGGGTTGCTTTGAAGGCCCTTGTATTCAATGATTCCTCTCTGCTCTTGCTGGGGGTCAGATGGGGTGGACTCAAACAGTCTCCTTGCCCTAAATTGGCTGTGGGAGTTATTCAGCTGATAGCTACCTAGCAGTTGTCTGGTTTTTGGCTTTGTGGAGCTTTATCGAAGTATTTACAGATCAGTATTCAGTTGAAGATTTGAGGAGACCCCTGTGCAGATTTCGTGAAAACTTTTTCTGCATATGAATTCCAGCTATTTTAGCCTCCCCAAGGGCCTATATTTATATCCTTAACTCCAATGAGTCTGCCAGGTTCTGTCTGGGTTCCCTTCCCTATGCCAACGTCCAGAAATTGCCTCCAGACAGAAAACCAGGTCACTTGTAGGGAGGGTTCACCTTGTTTATTTCTTTTCTCTCAGAGATTACAGTCTTGCTCTGGTTGATGTCAACCATTTTATATATTTTGTCCAGTTTTCTAGTTGTTTACAGTGTGAGGGTATGTCCTGTACCACTTACTACTCCATGGGTAGCTGTAACAATCTGCACACCTTCATTTGGTGGGTTCCTACTTGTCACACTTCCAAGGCTTGGTTCAGCCACTATCTCCCTCGGGAAACCTTTTGGATTCCTACCAGTTTGGCTTAAGTGCTGTACCTTCACCTGCTTGTTTATGTCCCCCACCCCCAACTCTCTCAAGGCTGTGAGCTTTTTAGGGCATAGATGATAAATATCTCAGTATTTTTAGCCCCTAGTGTGGCACTTAGAACATACTAAGTGCTTAATAAATGCCCATTGGCTAAATGAATAAATTACATTGATTTGTATTTTTTGACTTTAAGGTTTGCTAAGAGTGTCCCTCATTCATCCTCTATTTCTAAGGCTCCTCTTCCCTGGTCTTTCTTTTATTTATTTATTTTTTAAAATGTAATTTTAATTTAATTTAAAAAAAATTTATTTATTGTCAGAGAGAGAGAGAGAGAGAGAGAGAGCATGAGCACAAGCAGGGGGAGTGGCAGGCAGAAGGAGAGGGAAAAGCAGGCTCCCCTCTGGGCAGGGAGCCCAACGTGGAGCTTGATCCCAGGGCGCTGGGATCATGACCTGAGTTGAGGCAGACACTTAACTGATTGAACCACCCAGGCGTCCCTTCCCTGGTCTTTCAAACTCAGGGACAGGTTGCTATAAACTACTCGTGGCCTGCCTGAAATATGGGGGAAGTCTACTTCATGTCATTTGTATCTTATGGCAGAAATGACTAACTCTCCATCAAAATGTGTGATCCTCTGTCATAGATAGGATTGTCCTTGGGATAGGATTGCTAGATTTAGCAAGCAAGCAAGCAACTATGAAAAACAAGACACCTAGTTAAATTTTAATTTCAGGTACAATATTTGGGACATATACTAAAAATGATTCTTTTTTTTTTCCCAAAAATTCAAATTTAACTGTGCATCCTGCATTTTATCTGATAGCACCACACTGGGAAGTAGCTGCTCAGTCAAGGGCTCTATTCTCACCAATGGACCATAGTGAGATGTGATGTGTAATGCATGGTGTGTGTCACTGCCTGGCTAATGTGGTTAAAGTGTGTGTTTTCCACTTTCCCCTTCTGCCTGAATGCAGAGGCTTTGGGGGCCTGAGGGGAGGAGCAGGGCACAAGTCGGGGAGAAACAGGTGTCCCTGCATTGCATATGAAGGGGAGCTGCTCACGCCCCACTTTGGACTCTTGGTGAGTGAGCAAGGAACTTCAGCTGTGGTGAGTCAGTAGGTCTGTGGAGTTGGTTTGCTACAGCAGTTACAATTGTTCTAGTCCATGTTCTGTTGAAAGAATGACATGGGAATGTTTTCCCTGAGGTTCTACACTGCCTGCTTGGTAGCTCCCGTGACATATATCAAGATGCCTCAAACTACATGTCTAAACCTGAATTTGTGATTTCCCTAGCAGCCAAACTAGTCCTGTGCCCTTTATTTCAGTGAGTGGTATAACCATCTACCCATTCTCGACACCTTCTTTTCTCGCCCCCTCAGTATCCAGTCCACCATCAACTCATGTACACTTACCTTTTAAATATGTCTTTAGCCCACCTCTTTCTATTTTCATTGCTACTACTCTTCTCCACTTAATATCTTTGGTATGGACTGCTGCTGCTGCCTACATTCTGCTTATCCCCTGACTCAATACAGCCTCCTGGCCAACCCATTTTTCTACCTTGCAGCCAGAGGTGATCTTTTCAAAACCCACATCTCCTTTTGTCACTGTCAAGGGATTCCATTGCTCTTAGAATAGGGATTGGAATCTTTTTTTTTTTTTTTTTAAAGATTTTATTTATTCGACAGAGAGAAACACAGCGAGAGAGGGAACACAAGCAGAGGGAATGGTAGCGGGAGAAGCAGGCTCCCTGCTGAGCAGAGAGCCCGATGTGGGGCTTGATCCCAGGACGCCGGGATCATGACCTGAGCTGAAGGCAGACTCTTAACGACTGAGCCACCCAGGCGCCCCGGGATTGGAATCTTTAATGACCTCCAAGACCCTGCAGGATCTGGCTTCATGCTCCCTTCTCTTTTCTAAATTCTAATGCTACTAGCCCACCCCCGCTTCTTTGAGTGTTCCATACATTCTTCTCCACGAGCCTTTGTACAGCTGGGTCCTTTCCTAGGTAAGTTGCCTTCCATCTCTTAGCTGAGCAAATCCTTATTCTTTTTTCAGATCTCAGGACTAAGTTCAGTCAGTTCCTTTTCGGGGAAGCCTATCTTGACTTTCCTAATCTAATTCCTACTCTTTTGAGTTTTCATAACAGATAGTAGCACTTTATTTTGTAGCCCTTACAGCAATAGTAATTTTTATTTGTTTGCATGGTTCTTTGATTTAATATCTTTTTTCTTACCTGTTAGCTCTACAGCAACAGAAAATATTTCTTTTTGTTTTTATGACTAGATCTTAAATAAGTATTTGTTGTCAGGGATCCAACTTAAATATTTCCTAATGAGTGTCCAGTTGTCCCTAGAATCAACCTTCCCTCCTTCCCTCCCTCCCTCCCTCCCCCCCTTCCTTCCTTCCTTCCTTCCTTCCTTCCACTCTTTCTTTCTCTCTTCCTTTCTTCCTTTCAGATTTTTAATGTATTTATTTGAGAGAGAGAGAGCAGAGTGAATGAAAACATGAGTAGTGGGGGTGGGGGGAGAAGAAGAGGGAGAAGCAGGCTCTCCGCTGAGCAGGAAGCCTGATGTCCATCCCAGAACCTAGAAATCATGACCTGAGCCAAAGGCAGACACTTAACTATGCAGATACTTAACCAGCTGAGTCACCCAGACACCCCCCTCTAAAACATTTGTTAAATAATCCTTTCTTACCCTAGTATTTTTTTTTTTTTAAAGACTTATTTATTTTTTTTGGGCAGTGGAAGGGACAGATGAAGAGGAAGAGAAAGTCACAAGAAGACTTCTCACTGAGTGTGGAGCTGGATGTGGGGCTGGATCCCACAACCTTGAGATCACAACCTGAGCCTAAACCAAGAGTCAGATGCTTAACAGACTGTGCTATGAAGGCACCTCTCCCTTCTGGCTTTAAATATTATTTTTATCTAAATGTATTCTGATTCATAATGAGTCTCTTTTACAATTTTCTATTATCTTTCATCTCTCTTTGTCTATTATTGCACCAATGACACCTTAAAAATCTTTTGATATCTGGTAGATTAAGCCTTATGAATTGCTCTTATTTTTAAAGCATTGCTTGACTATTCTTGAATATTTTCTTTTTTTAAAATTTTTAAAATTTTTTTAAAAGGTTTTATTTATTTGACAGAGAGAAACACAGTGAGAGAGGGAACACAAGCAGAGGGAATGGTAGCGGGAGAAGCAGGCTTCCTGCTGAGCAAGGAGCCCGATGTGGGGCTCGATCCCAGGACTCTGGGATCATGACCTGAGCCGAAGGCAGACGCTTAATGACTGAGCCACCCAGGCACCCCTATTCTTGAATATTTTCCCATTCAGAGGGTACTTATAATCAGTTTGCCAAATTTCACTAAGGAATCATGTTGGGATTTTGGTGTGTTTGCATTGAGAATTTATGGGTTAATGTAGGAAGGAAATAATGAGTTTTACAATAATGAGTCTTCATACCTAGGGGCGTGGAATGTCTCTCCCTTTATTCAGATCACAATTTATCATCTGGAGGACATTTTTATAATTTTATTCATATAAGTTTTATACATTTCTTTTTTATTTTTTTAAGATTTTATTTATTCATTTGAGAGAGAGAGGGCGAGCGAGCGAGCGAGCTAGCATGTGCGAGCGGAGCTTAATCCTAGGACCTGGAGATCATGACCTGAGCTGAAGGCAGACACTTAACCATCTGAGCCACCCAGGCTCCCCTGTATATTTCTTTTCAAGTGTGTTCTTAGGCATTTTATAATTTTTGTTGCTATAGTGAATGGAATTTTTTTTTCAGTACCAATAAGTTTTTATTATCCATTGTATTTTTCTGGGGTAAAGAGAAGGGAAAAATATCAACATGTGTGTTACAAAATGTGAGCAAAATGGGAAAGGAAGTATCTAGCACAGCAAAATCAACCATCAAATAAGCATTCGCTTATGATGGGGTCACAAAAATCTGAAATGATTTTTGTTGAGACTGAGGCTCAGTCTCTTGCAGTTCAGAAATGAGGGGAAGGGATCAAGGAAAGAACAGAGAGGTACACACTTGTCTACCCTCTCTTCCACCCCGCTGCATAAATTCAAGATTTCACCAGAAGCTTTGGTTTCTGTTAGTAAACATGCATGGAGCTACATTTGTTCATTTCTTATTAAACAAAGGGGCCACTTTGACATGTTTCCTGTACCTGCGTAAAAGTTCCTGAATGATTTGGATATACATTTGTCTTCCCTTTCTTGGTCTTCTGACCCTGCTTTATTTCTTTTCTTTCTTTCCTTTTTCTCTTTTAAGATTTTATTTATTTATTTCAGAGAGAGTGAGAGAGAACTGAAGCCTGGGGGCAGGGGTGGGGGAGCAGCAGAGGGAGAGGGAAAACCAAGCTCTCTGCTGAGCAGGGAGCCCGATGTGGGGTTCAATTCCAGGATCATGACCTGAGCCAAAGGCAGGTAGATACTTAACTAACTAAGCCACGCAGGTGGCCCCTGACCCTGCTTTCTACATGGAAGGCCCCCACACTGCTTTTGCTTCTCTCTACTCTAGGATTAGAGGTTAAAGTAGGTTTGATCCTTCCAAATACAAGTGTATCAGTATGAATCTCATCAAAGAATGGTCTTGACACAAGAGATTGAGAACCAGGGATGGAGTGTTCTTAGCTTCTTCAGGATTTTTGCACAAATCATTTAAGAGTTGTGGACATACCCACAGATTAAATATATATGTGTGGGAACTTTTTTGGGGGGAGAGAGAAGTGGGAAGAGGGTGAGAGTTTTTAGGGCATTAGGAAACAGGGAAAGGGGAACATGGAAGAAAGGATGGTTTAAGACCCTCACACTTCAAGAAGAGGGCTCACTAAGCTATGCTCCAGATTCTTTTGCCTGCTTCAAGAACTTTGGTCAATGATGCTTTGGCTACAAACAAAAAGAAGTTTGTAAACAGTAAAACTCCAAAAGAACATGGAGAAGACTAACACATTATATTTACACAATCAACAAATTAGCTACTCGTCAAGTCCTACAAAACCTGAGCAAATATGACAACTAGAGGATGGTAGCGATTGGGGGAGACAAGAACCCAGGATCAGACGCATCTCATCCACTGTGTTCTGTAGCATTTGCCCCATTTCAGCACCTGTATAGGTATTGTTTACATGTATGGATTGTTTATTTTGAACCAAGTACTGCACTAAGATCATAGTTCCTTTTGTTTTACTTCTCCCAGAGTTGTTAATTACATCCATTTATTTTGCTAAGTTTTCCTGGTACTTATCACTAATCTATCCCACACCCTCTGGCAGATAATTTACCAATCCCACTCCCCTACCTCCCCAGACCTCCTTCCTGGAGTCCACTTTTCTGTACAAATCTGGACTCTGTGCTCCTGGGCTTGCTGTCCTCCTAGGACTTCTTTTCCTCTAGAAGTTTTCCCTCCTCTCTTCTCTTTTGGGTTCTTTGTTTCCTGAATTCTGTGCTTTCCTCTACCTTGATTATTTTCCTCCAGCTTTTAAAATCTCTTCTTTATTCCTAGTGTTCTGAAATCCCACAATGATCTATTGTGGCATGTGTCTTTTAAATTTTATTGTGGTGGGTTATAAATGGCTGTTTTCTTTCTTTTTTTCTTCTGAGATCTTATTTTAATTCAAGTTAGTTAACATATAGGGTAGTATTGATTTCAGAAGTAGAATTTAGTGATTCATCACTTTCATGTAATAGCCGGTGCTCAACAACGAGTGCCCTCCTTAATGCCCATCACCCATCTAGCCCATCCCCCACCCACCACCCCTCCAGCAACCCTGTTTTTTTTTTAAGTTTTTTTTTTTTTTTTTTTTTTGACAGGAGAGAGATCATAAGTAGGCAGAGAGAGGGGGAAGCAGGCTCCCTGCTGAGCAGAGAGCCCAATGTTTGTTTTTTATATTTAAGGTCTCTTATGGTTTGCCTCCCTCTCTGTTTTTATCTTATTTTATTTTTCCTTCCCTTCCTCTATGTTCATCTGTTTTCTTTCTTAAATTCTACACATGAGTGAAATCATATGGTATTTGTCTTTCTCTGACTGACTTACTTCACTTAACATCATACACTCTAGCTCCATCCATGTTGCTGCAAATGGCAAGACTTCATTCTTTTTGATGGCTGAGTAGTATTCCATTGTATATATGCCACTTCTTCTTTATCTACTCATCAGTTGATGAACACTTGGGCTCTTTCCATGGTTTGGCTATTGTTGGTAATGCTGCTATAAATGTTGGGATGCATATGCATCTTCAGATCTGTATTTTTGTATCCTTTGGATAAATACCTAGTAGTGCAATCACTGGGTCATAGGGTAGTACTATTTTTAACTTTTTGAGGAACCTCCATACTGCTCTCCAGAGTGGCTGCAGCAGTTTGCATTCCCACCAGCAGTGTCAGAGGATTCCCCTTTTCCCAAATCCTTATGAACATTTGTTGTTTCTTGAATGTTAATTTTAGCCAATAAATGGCTGTTTTCTACCCAGAGAGTCACATATTTCAGTTCTGGAAGTTTTCTTCCTTTTATTTTTTAAAGTTCTTTTTCCCATTACCCTCCCCGCCCCTATCCCATCCTCTTTTCTGGAACTCCACATATTTGGATAGTGAATCTCACAGATTGAACCTCTAATTCTCTTACTCTCTTCCTTGCTTTTTGCTTTTTTTTTAATGTCTTTTCCTTCTATTTATCATCTAGGGTATCTCTTTTATTGACTTTTCTAAACTTCCTATTAAATTTTCAGTTGTCACTATCACAATTTTAGCTTTCAAGGGCTCTTTCTCTTTCTTGTTCTTGTTGCTTTTTAAAAATAGCAGCCTGTATTTGGTTTGTGGTTGTGACACTGTCTCCTATGACTCTGTGTCTATTCATTTTAAGTGTTTTTCTGTAAGTTGTTTTTTTTAATGTTGTGTATAGCTCAGTTTCTTCTAGTTCCTTTTCCTATTTATTTGCTTTGCTCTCTGTTTTATGTTCAAGGCTTCCTTTAAATCAGGTATTGCTGAGCCATGTGTCTGTTAGAATGAAGAGTGAGGTGCTGAAAACTGGCAGACCTGTGTGTGTGTTAGGCGAGGGGCAGGCTTGTCATTGCTGGCCTCTATCATACAGTGATTGGGTGGTGAGCTGGCTTTTTCACTGGGAGATCCCGAGATTTTAGTAACTAGATGTCTTTTCCCTGGGGCTGTGCGATTTCTACTGAGAAGAATCTGTCTGTCCTGTGCTTTGGAGGTTTCTCCATCATTATGGGAGTTTGGCTGGGAAAGGCAACTGGGAAGTACTCTCAACATTCAAGAGGCAGAATTTCAGGGTGCCTGGGTGGCTCAGTGGGTTAAAGCCTCTGCCTTCGGTTCAGGTCATGATCTCAGGGTCCTGGGATTGAGCCCCGCATTGGGCTCTCTGCTCAGCGGAGAGCCTGCTTCCCCCTTTCTCTGCCTGCTTCTTTGCCTACTTGTGATCTCTCTTTTTCTGTCAAATACAAAAAATAAAAATAATTAAAAAAAGAGGCAGAATTTCACTAAATTCACTGCTTTAAAAAAATATGTGTATATATATATATTTGGGGGGTGTAGGAACAGAGGGAGAGAGAGACAGAGAAAGACAGAGAGAGAAGCAAATTTCCTGCAGGGCAGGAAACCTGATGCAGTGCTAGATCCCAGGACTGGGAGATCATGACCTGAGCTGAAGGCAGACTACTTAACCAAGTGAGTCACCCAGGTGCCCCTCTATCATCTATTAAAATGTTTGTGGGGGTTTTCTTCTTTGATCTGTTGATGTCATTCAGTATGTAAAATTTAAATTTAAAATATGTGATCTAACATTGACTTCCTGGAATCAGTTGTAATTTTCCATTATTTAAATATTCTCTTAGATAAACATTATGCATATATATTCATACATGAAATAGGCCTGTGCTTTTTTTCCCTGTGTATTCTTTTCCTGTGTGTTTTTAAAGTAGGCTCCACACCCAGCATGGAGCCCAATGCAGAGCTTGAACGCATGACCTGGAGACTGAAACCAGAGCTGAGATCAAGAGTTGTACATTTAACTGACTGAGCCACCCAGAGGCCTCTCTTTTTTTGGTTTTGATATCAGTATTATGCTAACTTCATAATACTAATTAAAAATCTTTTCACCTTTATCTGTGATCTGGGCTTATTTATGTAACTTGGAAATTATGACCTTGAAAGCTTAACAGAACACCTGCAAAATCAAATGGACCTGATACAATGTGATTGATATATATGTGTGTATATATATATATATATATATGTATATATATATTTATGGTTAGTGTTCTACTTAGGTTTCTAATTTCTAATTTATTTCTTCTTTTACCCAGACATATTTTAATATTTCTACTGAACTTTATTTTTTATTTATATTTTAGGTAGTTAACATACAGTGCAATATTGGTTTCTGGAGCAGAATTCAGTGATTCATCACTTATATATAGCACCCAGTGTTTATCATAACAAGTGTCCTCCTTCATACCCATCACCCGTCTAGCCTACTCCACACTGACCTCCCTCCATCAACCTCTGTTTGTTGTCTGTCATTAAGAGTCTCTTATGGTTCGCCTCTCCTTCTTTCCTCTTTTTTTTTTTTCTCCCCCTTCTCACATTTTCATCTGTTTTGTTTCCAAAATCCACATATGAATGAAATCATATGGTATTTATCTTTCTCCGACTGACTTAGCATAATATACTTTCACTTAGCATAATATACTCTAGGTTCATCCATATCCTTGCAAATGGCAAGATTTCACTTTTTGATGGCTGAGTAATATTCCATCATATATATATATATATCTTTATCTGTTCATCAGTCAATGGAAATTTGGGCTCTCTCTATAATTTGGCTATTGTTGATAATGCTGCTATAAACATTGGGGTCCATATATCCCTTTGAATCTGTATTTTTGTATCCTTTGGGTAAATTGTAGGGTAGTTCTAGTTTTAACTTTTTGAGGAACCTCTTCCTGTTCTCCAGAATGGCTGCACCAGTTTGCATTCCCACCAAGAGTGAAAGACGGTTCCCCTTTTTCTGCATCCTTGCTAACACCTCTTATTTCTTGTATTGTTAATTTTAGCCATTCTTACACATTGAGGTGATATCTTACTTGGTTTTGATTTATATTCCTTGATGATGAGTGATGTTAAGTATCTTTTCATGTGTACCCAGATATTTTTTAAGATTTCACATTTTTATGTAGATAGATTCTTTGGTAGAGGGTGTGGGGGGAAGGGACTATCAATTTTTTTGTTTTATGAATTTTAAATTACGTTATAATATGATCTGCATGATGTTTGCATTTTGAAAATTTTCAGAGTTTTTTATGTGTGGCCTGATACATAGTTTTTATAAATGTGACATGTCTTTTCTCACAAATTGTTGACTGCAAAGTTCTCTTTTTGTATCTTTAGTTCAAGTCTGAGAGCAGATCTAAATAATATAACCATGTTATATTACTATGTTTTGTCTATATGTAGATTTCTGAGTGAGATATATAAAAGACTTTTGTTAAATTGATTATGTTTTGTTTCCCCCTTCCCTGTAATGTCTTGGAAGTTACACGTTCTACTTTAGTTTTTCTGGAGATTACCTTTACATTGACAATAATTGATTTAGTTTATTTTCTTTAGAGATACAGCCCACATGGGCCAGAACTATCTTTAAAACCAGGTACTCTGACTCTGTGTACTCTGGATGATTGCAATGGAATAATTTAATTCCACAAACCTTTAGTAAGCACCTGCTATGTGCTAAGACTTGAGCCAGCCACTGTGGCTATGAAAGATGAGTGAGATGGTTCTTGCCTCATGACACTCATAGTATAATGGGGAGGCTGACAACTGAATTATAACATCACATGACAGATGATAATAGAGGCACATATAGAGTAATGGGAAAGCATGGGTGGTGGTCGTTACAATGATGCTCCCAATGAGTCATCCCTCCTAGTTTTGTGTAGTCCCCTCCCCTTGAATCTGGGCTGGTTAACCCACCTGTGATTCATTTCTTACAAAGAGAATGTAGCAGAAATGACACTGACTTTTATTTCATATTTTTAATTCCCTTGAAAACTTGGGCTGCATTCTGAATTTCTTGGCTTATTAATTGCTCCTCAGCTGCATCTATTGTGCTGTTTATTTTTATTATTTCCCAAGATCTCTAATTGGTTCTTCCCCCAATACTTCTTTTAATGTTTCTGCTTGTTTTTCCATTAACTTCTTTCCTTGGGTGTTAGTTCTGTTTGTTGAGTTTAATACCTCCTTTTCTTGCTGTTAGCTTCCTACAAATATTAGAATATTATTGCTTCTGTACTCATCTGGATAGTTGAGATTTCCTTCTGTATGCCTTATTGCCTCCAATGGAGAGAGAGTTAAGATGTTGTTGGTAAGATGCTAGTATCCAATTATCTGTTCTGGGTTTCTCCAGCTACCCTAGGCAATGTATGGCCTTTTTCATCCAAATGTATTTGTCTACTTCATTCTGCTTGGCATAGGTGGTGTGGGATGAACCACCTGTTAATGTCACTGGGCATGTGGTTGATTGCCTCTCCTTTGTGTACCCTTTTTTTTTTTTTTTTGCCATCACAAAGCTTGGGCCTCTCTTGGGGCAGCTCCCATCTTCACAGAACCCCTCTCCCATGCACAGATTGTGCTGGGGTTTCCTCCTTTGATCTGATTGCATTTGCTTTCTATCTTTGTTCCTGAGATATTTATCTGTTAGAAAAATGACTTAGAATAAAAATACAGCCTGGAATTGAGAGCTGGTATGACAGATAGGAAATTATGATGGTTCAATTTAGCTCAGATTTCAGATCTGTTAAGATCATTTTGAAATTTGAGTGTAATAGAAATAAAGTCCTGGAATTTAGCTTCAAAAGAGCAATCACACCAGCATAGAATGGAGGAAAGCCGAGTTTGGTACTAATTTGTGAAAAAAAAAAAAAAATCCTAGAGCATTTGGTTGATTACAAGCATTAAAAGGTGTGATATAAGTCTGTAAATGTGATTACTAAAAAAAGCAGTGCAGGACATCCTAAAATGGTGAAGTAGAAGACCTCTGCCTCTGTCCCTCAACAAGGATCAACAATTAGACAGCTGAACAAATACAGTTCTGGGAGAGATCAAGGGTCCATTTAAGAAACTTTAGCAATACAGTGAAGCAAAAAACCTGAGAAAAGTATATCTTGATAAAGCTGAAAAAAAAAAAACAAACAAAGATTGTAATGCAATTTTAGGTTTTATTTTTAAATGTGAAACATCTTTTAAAAGTGTTTCATAACATTGATTTATATTTCTTTTACCAAGAATGTTTGTCTATATCTTCTGCCCTTATTTTATTGGGAGTGAAATTAAACTTTTTAATGTTGATTCGTGAGAGCTTTATATGTATTGCCCCTTTATAGTCGTATACATTGTAATTATTTTCCTAGTTGTGATTTCAAATTTTGTGTGCAGTCACTTTTGCCTCTTACGGGCTTAATGATTTGGTTAGTAGTCAAATCTGAATATTTCGTTATGTTTAAAAAATGTCTCCCCCCTCCAGGGTTATAAAATATCCTTCTATATTTTCTTCCAGTGTTTTTATAGTTCTATTTTTATTTTATTTTATTTTTTTAAAAGATTTTACTTATTTGTTTGACACAGAGAGAGAGAGAGAGAGATCACAAGTTGGCAGAGAGGCAGGCAGACAGAGAGGGGGAAGCAGGCTCCCTGCTGAGCAGAGAGCCTAATGTGGGGCTCGATCCCAGACCCTGAGACCATGACCTGGGCTGAAGGCAGAGGCTTTAACCCACTGAGCCACCCAGGCACCCCTATAGTTCTATTTTTATATTGAAACCTCTTATCCACTTGATATTTATTTTTATTTATCTATAATATGAGCTCCTATCTGTATTCTTTGCTGAATTTATAACTAACTGCTGCAATGTCATTAGGATTTTTGTGCCTGCATTTGTAATTGAGATTTTTTCATATGATACTTTTGTCAGGTATACCAAGAGGATTGTGCTAGCCTTGAAAAATGAATGTATTGTTTGGGAAATACAAAGGAGAATATACTCTGAAACAGTGATATCTAAGCCTATCACATTTCTCCTCTGCCTAAAATCAATGGTATTCCCATGCCCTCAGATAAGCCAAAATTTCTTGACTAGGCTTCAAGGGCCTTTGTATCTAGCCATCTTTTCCCTGAAACCTTATTTCTCTCTGCTCCCTATCTTGCCCCCTCCCTTCCACCAGGATAATAAGCATTGTGAGGTCAGGATTTTTGTGGTGGTTTGCTTTCTGCTATACCTCCATCGCTCAGAACAATGCTAGGTGCATTGTAAATGCTGGTAATGTTTGTTGCAGGAAAAACTTGCAATTCCTGGGGGGGAAAACACTCTATCCTCCAGACTTCTATATGAGCTCTTCTCTCTTTTGGGTACCTCCTCCCCATACTTGGTGTTTAGAAAAACCTACATGTCTTGTAGGACTCAACTTAGATATTACCTACTCTGTAGAAACCATCTCAAACCTGAGTTTGGTACCCATAGAGCATTGCTATTGTGGTGCTAATCATGCTGTATTTTAGGAACACCTAGGTGGCTCAGTTAGCTAAGCATCTGGCTTTGGCTCAGGTCATGATCCCAGGGTCCTGGGATCAAGTCCCATATTGGGCTCCTTGCTCAGTGGGGAGCCTGCTTCTCCCTCTGCCTGTTGCTCCTCCTCTTATGTACACGCACTCTCTCTCTGACAAGTAAATAAATAAAACATTTAAAAAAAGTCATGCTGTATTTTAATTGGTAGTTCCGTGTGTATCAGAAGGCTGAGAAGGACTTCCTGTCTAGGACTGTCAATAGGATCCATCTGGGGTTGAAAGTGATGATAAGTCTTTCACAGTATAAGAGCTGCTGGGGCGCCTGGGTGGCTCAATCAGTTAAGCATCTACTTTTGGCTCAGGTCGTGATCCCTGAGTCCTGGGATGGAGCCCTGAGTCAGGCTCCCTACCCAATGGAGACCCTGCTTCTCTCTCTCCCCCGCTGCTCTTGCTATCTCCTTCTCGCAAATAAATAAAATCTCTCACTTTTTTAAAAGAAGAGCTGCCAACAATTGGGCCTACTAGCTACTTCAGGACCTTCTGAGGAAGAGCTGACTTGGAAATGCTACCCCCGACCACATGGTTCTAGGGACTAAATGACTTGGAAGGGTAGAAGGGGTTCATTTTTGGAATTCTAGGTTGTCTGGCTGGTAGGGAGTACTGTGACTCTTCCATGTTTGCTCTCTTTTTTCCCTAAGCCAAGTGAAGATGCAACTAGAAGAGATTTGAATTCAGGGATTGGAGGTATCTGCAAGAATGGGAATCGGGCATCCCATTCCTCAGATGGAACACTGCTAAGGAAGTGGATTAGGATTTGGTGATAGACTCTGGGCCTATCTGGGCAGGACAAAGGAAACTAGAGATGATGATGATGTGAGAGATGATGGTGTGATTTGAAGCATCTTGCTGGTATCCAGGGCAAAAGGAGGCCTGCTGGGCAGGGCGACTCCAGCAGGAAGCTGCTGTGGGAGCACTATTAGGAGCAAGAGCTTAGGGGGCATCTGAAAGAAGTTGATTAGGGCTGGACCTCCCGTCAGGAACCTTCCAGTGTAGAGGCCCTTCCAGGGCTCCTAAAGGATGTGTCCCATGTGCTTGATGAGATACTGAGCATCAGTTAAAAGCAATACTTTTCTCTTTCTTCATCCTCTCCACCCCTGCACATAGGAGGGAGAGAGAATGAAGGTACTCCAGAAGCTGACCATACTACTCTATTTTTCTACTCATGATGTAGCCTGACCTGGAGAAGAAGAGGTAATGGTAATATTTATGCCAAAGTTTAAAAATGGAATTTTAATAGCTGAAAGTGACAGAAAGCTGCAAGATCTGCCCAAGATGTTGTGATGGGAAAGAATGATACAACATAACACAAATGGGGAAAGTATTTGGAAAAAAAGAAAACCATTTTATCTTGTACTCTGCTTGGTTCATACTCTTCAGTGAACTGGTTATACTTCCTTATTTTAATTTAAATTTTAGGTTGTTAACATACAGTGCAATATTGGTTTCTGGAGTAGATTTCAGGGATTCATCACTTACATACAACACCCAGTGCTCATTAACAAGTGCCGTCTTTAATACATATCACCCATCTCCCACCCCCCTCCATCAACCCTAGTTTGTTCTCTATCATTAAGAGTCTTATGGTTTGTTTCCCTCTCTCAATTCCCCCCCTTCCCATATGTTCATCTAAAAACAAAGCCATATTTGTCTTTCTGTGACTGACTTACTTCACTTAACATAATACATTAGTTCCATCCACATCATTGCAAATGGCAAGATTTTGTTCTTTTTTAAAAAAGATTTTATTTATGGGATGCCTGGGTGGCTCATTTGGTTAAGCGACTGCCTTCAATTCAGGTCGTGATCCCAGGGTCCTGGGATCAAGTCCCACATCAGGCTCCTTGCTCAGCAGTCTCCTTCTCCTTCTGCCTGCCACTCTGCCTGCTTGGGCTCTCTCTCTCTCTCTCTCTCTCTGACAAATAAATAAATAAAATCTTAAAAAAAAAAGATCTTATTTATTTTAGAGAGAGAGGGAGTGAGAGGGAATGAGTGAGCATGAGTTGGGGGAGGGGCGAGGGGAGGGAACCAAGCAGTCTCTGCACTGAGCGTGGAAGCTGATCTCGCAACCCTGAGATCATGACCTGAATTAAAACCAAGAGTTGGGCATTTAACTGACTGAGCTGCCCAGGCTTCCCAAAATTCCATTCTTTATGATGGCTTAGTAGTAGTTGTATATATATACCACATCTTCTTTATCCACTCATCAGTTGATGAATACTTGGGCTCTTTCCATAGTTTGGCTATTGTTGATAATGCTGCTATAAATGCTGGGGTGCATATGCACCTTCAGCTCTCTATTTTTGTATCTTTTGGGTCAATACCTAGTAGTGCAATTGGTGGATCATAGGGTAGTTCTGTTTTTAACTTTTTTTTTTTAAAGATTTTATTTATTTATTTGACACAGAGAGTGAGATCACAAGCAGGCAGAGAGGCAGGCAGAGAGAGAGAGGGGGAAACAGGCTCCCCGCTGAGCAGAGAGCCTAATGCGGGGCTCGATCCCAGGACCCTGAGATCATGACCTGAGCTGAAGGCAGAGGGTTTAACCCACTGAGCCACCCAGGCACCCCTGTTTTTAACTTTTTGAGGAACCTCCATACTGTTCTCCAGAATGGCTGCACCAGTTTGCATTCTCACCAACCGTGTAAGGTTTGTTCCCCTTTTTTTCACATCCTTGTCAACACTTGTTGTTTCTTGTGTTGTTGATTTTAGACACTCTGACAGGTATGTGGTAATATTGTGGTTTTGATTTGCATTTCCTTGATGATGAATGATGCTGAGCATCTTTTCATGTCCGTTGGCCATCTGGATATCTTCTTTGGAAAGTGTCTATTCATATCTTCTGTCCATTTCTTAACTGGATTATTTGTTTTTTGGGTGTTGAGTTGGTTAAGTTCTTTATAGATTTTGGATACTAACACTTTATCAGATATGTATATAAGATATCTTCTCCAAGTTCCAGTAGTTCGTTTTTGCTTTTGTTTCCCCTGCTTCCTTCTGGCAACGTGTCTAGCAAAAGTTGCTGTGGCTGAGGTCAAAGAGGTTCCTGTCTGTGTTCTCCTCTGGGATTTTGGTGGTTTCCTGTCTCACATTTAGGTCTTTCATTCTTTTTTTTTTTTAAGAGGGAGAGTATGAGTTGGGAGGGGGAGGGGCAGAGAGAGAATCTTTTTTTTTTTTTTTAAAGATTTTATTTATTTATTTGACATAGAGAGAGAGATCACAAGTAGGCAGAGAGGCAGGCAGACAGAGAGGGGGAAGCAGGCTCCTTGCTGAGCAGAGAGCCCAATGCGGGGCTTGATCCAAGGACCTTAAGATCATGACCTGAGCCGAAGGCAGAGGCTTGAACCCACTGAGCCACCCAGGTGCCTGAGAGAGAGAATCTTAAGTAGACTCTGCTCACCACCCTGAGATCATGACTTGAACCAAAATCAAGCAAAAATGAACTTTTGGAACTTCATCAAGATAAAAACTTCTGTATAGCAAAGGAAACAGTCAACAAAACAAAGAGGCAACCCATAGAATGGGAGAAGATATTCGCAAATGACACTACAGACAAAGGGCTGATATCCAAAATCTATAAAGAACTCCTCAAGAAGTTCTGCCTTCAGCAGAACTCTCTCTGTGATCTCTCTGTCTCTGTCAAATAAATAAATAAATAAAACCTTTTTAAAGAAATGGGAAGAAGACATTAACAGACACTTCTCCAAAGAAGACATACAAATGGCTAACAGACACTTGAAAAAGTGTTCATCATCACTAGCCGTCAGGGAAATTCAAATCAAAACCACATTGAGATACCACCTTACACCAGTTAGAATGGCCAAAATCAATAGGACAGGAAACAAGTGTTGGAGAAGACAAGTTTTCTGTAGAAAACAAGTGTTCTCTACAGAAAGGGAAACCCTCTTACCCTGTTGGTGGGAATGCAAGTTGGTGTGGTCACTTTGGAAAACAGAGTGGAGATTCCTCAAAAAATTAAAAATAGAGCTACCCTATGACCTGGTAATTGCACTACTGGGTATTTACCCCAAAGATACATATGTAGTGAAAAGAAGGGCCATATGTACCCCAATGTTCATAGCAGCAATGTCCACAATCGACAAACTGCAGAAAGAGCGGAGATGCCCTTCAACAGATGAATGGATAAAGATGTGGTCCATATTTACAATAGAATATTACACAGCCATAAGAAATGATGAATACCCAACTTTTGTATCAACATGGACGGGACTGGAGGAGATTATGCTGAGTGAAATAAGGCAAGCAGAGAAAGTCAATCATCATATGGTTTCACTTCCTTGTGGACCGTAAGGAATAACATGGAGGACATTGGGAGAAGGAAAGGAAAAGTGAACTGGGGGAAATTGAAGGGGGAGACAAAGCATGAGAGACTGTGGATGTTGAGAAGCAAACTGAGAATTTTGGAAGGGAGGTGGTTAGGCGGATGGGTGGGCCTGGTGATGGGTATTTAGGAGGGCACGCATTCTTCTGGATTTGGCTGTCAACTTTTCCTAACACCATTTGTTGAAAAGACCATCTTTTTTCCATTGGCTATTCATTCCTGCTTTGTCAAAGATTAGTTGACCATATAGTTGTGGGTCCAAATCTGTGTTCTCTGTTCTGTTCCATTGACCTATGTGTCTGTTTTTGTGCCAATACCATACTGTCTTGATGATCACAGTTTTGTAATATAGCTTGAAATCCAGAATTGTGATGCCTCTAGTTTTGTTTTTCTTTTTCAAGATTGCTTTGGCTATTTGGGGTCTTTTGTGGTTTCATACAAATTTTAGGATTGTTTGTTCTAACTCTGTGAAAAGTGCTGGTGGTATTGTGATAGGGATTGCATTAAATGTGCAGATTGCTTTAGGTAGTATAGACATTTTATCAATGTTCATTCTTCCAATCTATGAGTATGGAATGCTTTTCCATTTCTTTGTGTCGTCTTCAGTTTTTTCCCTAAGTGTTCTGTAGTTTCCAGAGTACAGATCTTCTACCTCTTTAGTTAGGTTTATTCCTAGGTATTTTATTGTTTTTGGTGCAATTGCAAATGGGGTTGATTCCCTGATTTCTTGTTATGATGCTTCTTTATTGGTGTATAGAAATGTAACTGATTTCTTCACATTGATTTTTATGTCCTGCAACTTTTTTGAATTCATATGAGTTCTAACAATTTTTTGTTGAAGTCTCTTGGGTTTTCTACATACAAATGTCATCTGCAAATTGTGAAAGTTTGATTTCTTTGCCAATTTAGATGCCTTTTATTCCTTTTTGTTGTCTGATTGCTGAGGCTAAGACTTCTAGTACTATGTTAAATAGTAATGGTGAGAGTGGTGAGAATGGAGAGAGGGGAGTGAGTCATTGCATGTAATGAATTATTTTACATACTGATATACTATAACATTATTGAAGGATAGAATGGTCTGGTTTAATAAAGGGAAAGAAACCATATAGCAATTTGAATAGGAAAAGTTTAATATAAAGAATTATTAACTATAACAGAGGATTGGGTAATGAGGAATTGGTAAGAAGTAAAGAGATCACTAAATAATATAGGGCCAGCAGATATTTGAAGCAGGCACCACCCCTATGGCTGAGGTCAGGTGCCCAAGAATGAGTTCATCCCTTTCAGCACTGAGCTCCAGACCTTGTTGAAGAAGGTGTGGCCATGGCTCGCTGAACAATTGAGAGGTTGCTGTGGGGCCTGTCTGGTCAAATTTTCTGGAAATCTGCCCTTTAGGGTGCCAGGGAAATCAATTCATGGGAAGGTGTCTCACAGAAGGTACATAGCTGCAGAACTGCCTAGAGGGTACCAAGGGAAGCTGGCTGCTGTAGGTAATCTACACTATGGGAGCTGGGAGTTGAGGAAACCATTTATACTACAGGAGGTAGATTTTTAGTGCTGGAAAAGCTGCTCCTGCAGCAGGAGCCAAGTGCTGGATCTGGCCAAGAGAGCACACTAAACCAGGATGCGGTTTTCTTCCTGCAATCTCTCCAGTGCCCTCTACTGACAAAACTTAAAATCTAGTCAGTAGGCTAAGGAAAAATATTTAAAGGGCCCAGATTCATTTTAATAGAGCAGGCAAGAAATAGTAAATTTGGATCTGAGAGGTAACAACTTGCTAAAAAATGTGGGGGAATTTATATACATAAGTACTGGTTTGCCCTCTGAAGTAGAAGTTTATGTATATAACTCCTTTCCTTTCCTTTGCAATTGAGATCACTGATAGTACTTTTCTGTAATTTCTGCACTTTCTAATTTCCTGAATTCTATGGCAGCTTTCCCTTACCTTTATTCCCTCAGCCCCTCCAGTGTTTTGTAAGGTTCTAATTTCTAGTATTAAATCCTTTCTTGTTCAGAATGCCTTGAATGATTTCTGTTTTCCTGAACAAAATCATGACTGACAAATTCATAACTTTACTTTTGTGAATTACGTAGAAACAGGGCCAGGGGTGTACATTGATGAGCAGCAATGTTACAGTTTAAGTTTTACATCTTTCCCTTAACATTAGCCTATAAGTCATCTTCTTTTTTTAATTTTATTTATTTATTTTTAAAGATTTTATTTATTTATTTGACAGAGAGATCACAAGTAGACAGAGAGGCAGGCAGAGAGAGAGAGGGGGAAGCAGGCTCCCCACTGAGCAGAGAGCCCGATGCGGGGCTCGATCCCAGGACTCTGAGATCACGACCTGAGCCGAAGACAGAGGCTTTAACCCACTGAGCCACCCAGGTGCCCCTATAAATTATCTTCTTTCCTGCCTTGAAAAACACTTGCCATCTTCTTATGGACTGAGAAAACCAAGACAGTTCACTGAGCTTTTTTGAAATCCTTTAGAATTTCCAAAGCACTTCCACATACATATATTGTTTGCTGCCCAAAACATCCCTGTGACAGGCAGGATGGCAATAATTCATGTGTCCATCCATCTCTCTGTCCATTCAATAAATACTTATTGAGAACTCTGGATGTACCAACTCTTCTGCTGTGTGTCGGGATTATGGAAGTAAAAGATAAAGTGCTTGCCTCTAGATGTGCAATCTAAGAGGAAACTAGACAGAAGAGAATGTGGGATATGTTGAGTGGTAGGATGTAGTCTGGAAGCCTATGTAGAACAAAGAGACTAATTTTGTTTCCATCATCAACTACAAGTGAGTATTTGTAATACAATGGAAGGTCTGTATTTTGGTGCTGATATCTTAATTTTTTGCATGGGTGTTCTTAGATTTCCCTCAAGTAAATTTTAAGTATTTCTAGAGCCTGACTTAGGTAAAGTTGAACTTAGTGGAAATTGGATTTTATTTATAAAGCTTTTAGGTTTGTTAAAAAAGAGGCAGGAGATCTCATGCGACTCTCATAGTAGCTCTGTGATTTGGGCATTGTGACTCCCCCTTTATATAGTTGGAAAAACTGAGGCTCCAGAGAGACTATAAATTTGCCCATCTGGACACACAACTAGGACAAAGTATCAAGGCCTGGATTAGAACCTGGCCTGTTTCTGTAGGCTTTGGAGACATGTTTAATGATACAACAGGATCTCTTACATGCTACAGAGGTTTTTTGTTTGTTTGTTTGTTTGTTTTTGTTTTTTTTAAGAAGTCAACTTTGAAACTTAGTTTAGGAAAATAAGTGGCAAGTGGCTTTGGATTTCTGGCCTTACTTTTTTGCTTTACATTTTTTCTCTTTTCCTTATTTCTGGCATGATTGCTGTTCTTGGCTTCTCATCTATCCATACCAAGATGGTGGAGAAGAGGTTATCCTTTTTATCACATTTGACTCTGTTGAGCTGAGGTGTTTCTTTGTCAGGCTGTGGTGTCTGGCCTGCTGGTGTGCTAAACACCTTCCTGCCTAGGATCCTCCCTACTACAGACTCGAAAAAGACCTGAACTTGCCTAGAAATATATACATATAGAAATGAATGTAGAAATGCATGGAGAGAGGAGGCAAGATGGTGGAGGTGTAGGAGGCACAGAGAGCACTAGGTCCCAGAAGTCCAGCTAGAAAGGCAACAAGCCATTCTAAAAGCCGGCAAATACAACAGGAGAGAGAAGAGAATAAGAACAGCAATTCTAGGAACAGAAAATGGACCACTTTCCAAAAGGTAGGACGTGTGGAAAAAGTGAATCCAAAGTGACGGGAAGAGAGACCCTGGGGGGAGGGGCTGGCTCCCAGCAGCTGCAGAGCCACAGAGCACAAAATCCGGAACTTTTAGTCTGCTCCGCTGAGGGACATTGCTCCGGAGGCTAAGAGGGGTTCAGCCCTCGCGGGAACAGTGTGGTTTCAGGACCCGTGGGGTCACTGAGGGACCAGGGGAGCCCGAGTGTGGCAGAGCTTCCAGGTATTGGGGTGGAGAAGCCGGCAGAGAGAAGGAGCTGCACAATGCCACTTAGGCTTGCCTTGGACTATAGGAACTGAGCTACATAGACATATAGTTCATGTAAGGCTGTCGTACTTCAAGCGGGGACCCCACGGGAGGCAGCTCCGGAGACACCCTCTCCTTCCTCCTCTGGGAGGAGCGGTGCGGGAGTGTGCAGCAGGAATCTGCTGGTTTGGAGACTCCAGCCAGGGCCACGGAGCACCACAGATAGAGGCGCTCCACCACGGGTAGCTGAGCACAGAGCCCGGGCCAAGGGAGACGGGAGTGATTGACCGCTCTCCTCTGAGGGCGTGCGGAGGAGCCCAGCACTCGGCTCCTCTGGGCCGAAGACTGGGAGGCCACCATTTTCATTCCCGGCCTCCAGGGCAGTACGAAAAGTGCTCAGGGAACAAAGACTCCCAAGAGCGAACCTGAGCAAAGTGCTTGGCCCATCCCCTGGCAAGGGTGGTACAATTCTGCCTCGGGCAAAGACATCTGAGGACCACAGCAATGATCCTCCCCCAGAAGATGAGCAAGAATATCCAGCCAACACCTAGTTAATCAGTCAGTGAAAACTGTGGAACTCCAGAGAATCTTTCTCTCTCACCCATCTACTCTTACCTTGACAAAATGATGAGGCGGAAAAACTCATCACAAAAAAAAGAAGAGACAGTACCGATGGCTAGAGACCTAGTCAATGCGGACATTAGTAATATATCGGAAATAGAGTTCAAAATGACAGTTATCAAGATGCTAGCAGGGCTCGAAAAAAGCATAGAAGATATTAGAGAATCTCTTTTGGGAGAAATAAAAGCCCTTTCTGGAGAAATAAAAGAAAATCTAACCAAGTCGAAGTTAAAAAAGCTATTAACGAGGTACAATTAAAAATGGAGGCTCTCACTGCTAGAATAAATGAGACTGAAGAAAGAACCAGCGATATAGAAGACCAAATGACGGAGAATAAAGAAGCTGAGAAAAAGAGAGGCAAACAACTCCTGGACCACGAGAGGAGGATTCGAGAGATAA
>CM053603.1:64784038-64802444 GCA_028646535.1 Procyon lotor | reverse complement strand
CCATTAAATTAATAATTATTAAATTATTAGACAAATAATTACCTAATTACCATAGTAATAAGTTTTGGCAGAGATTTCTAATTCCCCCCTCCCCATCTATTCTCCTCTTCTTCTTTTTTTTTTTTTTTTAAAGATTTTATTTATTTATTAGAGAGAGAGAGAGAGAGATCACAAGTAGGCAGAGAGGCAGGCAGAGAGAGAGGGGGAAGCAGGCTCTCCGCTGAGCAGAGAGCCCGATGAGGGGCTCGATCCCAGGACCCTGAGATCATGACCTGAGCCAAAGGCAGAGGCTTTAACCCACTGAGCCACCCAGGCGCCCCTATTCTCCTCTTCTTTTTAGTAATGGAATCTCCTGGAGTAGAAGCAGGCATGGGGCTATAAACTACATTTTCCAGCCTCCCTTGCAGTTAGGAATGGCCAAGCATGAACTGGAAGTCAGTTTATGCTAATAAAAGTGATGGGTGGGGCCCCTGGGTGGCTCAGTGGGTTAAGTTTCTGCCTTTGGCTTGGGTCGTGGTCTCAGGGTCCTGGGATCGAGCCCTGCATCGGGATCTCTGCTCGGCGGGGAGCCTGCTTCCCCCTCTCTCTGCCTGCCTCTCTGCCTACTTGTGATCTCTCTCTGTTAAATAAATAAATAAAATTTTAAAATTAAAAAAAAAAAAAGTGATGGGTGTCACTTTCATGTCTCATCCTTAAAATGAAATTTAGTTACCCTATACCTTTCTTCCCCTTCTCCTGTTGGCCCATTGGCAGGTGAATGGTAACAATCTGCATAGTACCTTGGACTTAGAGATGGAAGTTATCCATAAAGGATACCCTTGCCAGTTTTTTTCCCTCTATTGTTATTATGACAGATAAACTTTTACCCTAAGCTAATACAGCAGTACTCATATGACAAAGTATACTGTGAAACAACAGTGAGATACCACTATACACCTATTAGAATGGCCAAAACCCAGGGCACTGACAACACCAAATGCTGGTGAGAATTTAGTGCAGTAGGAATTGGAATGCAAAATTGTACCGCCACTTTGGAAGATAGTTTGGTGGTTTCTTATAAAACTAAATACACTTTCTACCATATGATCCAGCAATCATGTGTTTGTTATTTATGCAAAGGAGCTGAAAACTTATGTCCACATACAAACCTACTTACAGATGTTTATAGCAGCTTTATTAATAATTGCCAAAACTTGGAAGCAACCAAGATGTCCTTCAGTAGGTAAATAGATAAATCATGGCACATTCAGACAATGGAATAGTCTTCAGTGCTAAAAAGAAATGAGTCATCAAGCCATGAAAAGACATGAAAGAAACTTAAATGCATATTGTTAAGTGAAAGAAGCCAATCTGAAAAGCCTATGATTGAATCATACCTATAGGTATGATTCCACCTATAAGACATTCTGGAAAAGGCAAAACTGTGGAGACAGCAAAAAGATCAGTGGAGGGATAAATAGATGGAGGATTTTAAGGGCAGTGAAACTATTTTGTAAGATACTATAATGATAGATACATGTCATTATACATTTGTCCAAATCAAGAGCAGTTATAACACCAAGAATGAACCATAATGTATACAATGGACTCTGGGTGATAATGATATGTCAGTATAGGTTCATTAGTTATAACAAAGGTACATCTTTGGTGGAGAATGTTGATAGTAAAAGAGATGATATATGTGGGGGCAGAAGGTATATGGGAAATCCTTCTACCTTCTATTCAATTTTACTGTGAACCTAAAATTGCTCTTAAAAATAAAGTTAATTAAAAATAAGTATAGTGTGCTATAGAAGCATATAACAAGGAAGGCTACCTGATTAAGGGTTAGTTAGGATGAGCAGGTTCTGTCCTCTAAGAGTTGGCAGAATAAGCAGAACATAGTTTGTAATTATTTCTTTTACTGTTTGCTTTAAAGATGTCCTCTGGCTAAAGCCCTTTTCTTACAGACCAAAAAAAAAGAAAGAAAAACAAAACAAAACAAAAAACTGGAATTAGGATTGCCAGATAAAATACAGTTAAATTTGAACTTCAGACAAACAATGAATACTTTTTTAGTATAAATGTTCCATGCAATATTTGAGACATACGTATACTAAAATTTTTTTCCTTTTTCCTTTGTTTATCTGAGTTCAAATTTAACTGGGCATCCTGTGTATTTTTATTTGCTAAACCTGGCAACCTAAGCCTAGACTTAAATCCCTGTGGGACTTGAGTAGCTAAACTCTTTCTTCTTAAGATTTATTCGTGTTTATATCCACAATTCCTGGCACATAGTAAGACCTCAATAAACAATTAATTTTAGCCCCTGAGATGAACAATTACAGATCACTAAAGATGATCCAAAATGTGAAACCAATATAGGATCAGATTGTGCTTTCAGTGGTTTTAATTTGCCGTGATCAAAGATGCTTAGAACTTTGATTTGTCCATATTTTATCTGAGATTATCTGTCAGTTCAGATGATTTTAAAAAATGGGTTAAAGTTCCAATAATGTTTATATCATCCAGTATTATCCAGGGAATGGAGGAAACATTAGTTTTACAGATGATGGAAGCTTAATCCTTTTAATGCCTCTAATTTAAATGTATACACTTTTAAAAAATAAAAATCTTGAAAAAATATGCCTTCTTAAGCAGAGTAAATGAAACATCAGGCAAATTAGTTGACTTTAGATCAAAGTTCATGATTGTTTGGGGAGGTCATCAAGAAGATGTGACCACTTGTAAGCTGGATCTAGACCATCAGAGGTTCCTTGTCCCTCGCCCTGTGCTTGGAATGTACATTCTGCCCACCATTCCCACAGTGGGAGCTGTTTCAAGGATACACCCTTGAGACACTAAGGTGTTATTGAGACCATCTGGGTGGTATAAATGACCAAACCCAGTTAAGGCCGCCGTATGAACTTTTAAGATTCTGGTAAGTAGGTGTGGTGATCTACTTGTCTTGCAGCTTCCCAAGACAAGCCTTGTATGTAACTTCCCTTGCTTTTTTTTTTTTAAATCTGCCACCTACCAATGTGAAGTGGCTTGCCTCTTTGTTCTATCTCTCCTTGCTTTCTGAATATAGGGGTCAGTTTGTGAACCAAAAATGATCTTTTTCCTTGCCAAACCTCCTGACGTAAACTTTGGTGATTTGGGTATTCTTTTTAGTGACCATTTTCACCATGAAGCCTCAACTCTGTGACCTCTAACCCTATACTCTGAGGGCCAATCTCATCATTACTTGAAGTGGATTCATTCCTAGAATCTAAAACTTGACATTGTTTTCTTAACCATGGCTGACTTTTCACTTTTCCTCACTTCTGTTGCCTTTGTTTGCATCCTCATTGTCACTTCTTCATCTTTGGATCCTCCTGCTTTATTAGCCCATTATCTTTCCTGCCACTGTACCAAGTCAGCTGATGACACAATGCCCAGTTCTGGCTCCCTCCATTGCTGGCTTTTAGAAAAAGATATGAGACCTACAGATTGGTTGCACCGTAGATGGTGCTGTGCTCAGGGGAGCTTGCTGGTCCAGCAGTCTACCATAGACATCTTCTTGATGTCATGTTGCATTATCCCCAGTGGCTTTTACAAACTTTTTCTGATTTTTCTAGTCATTATTCAAAACTTTGTCTTGATCTTTTCGACATTCTCCCTCCAGTGCCTATGACTCCACAGCATCAACTACTACTTAGCAGATGATTCTTAAATTTTTTGTTATTGGCCTCAGTCTTATTTCTGAGATGCCAACTCATGTTCACCATCACTTTTCTTTTTTTACCCCCAAACCATCTAGTTCCCCTTATGTCCCAGTTTGTTAACTAATGTGTTCGATGGGCAGCATTTGTAGAGTATCAACTTGAGGCTTATTTTCGTCACTTACTGTTCCTTTCATCTGCTCTTGAAGGGATGGTTCATCTTCTTTCAGGAGATAAGGAAAGTTGATAAGACTTCTCTGCATTCTTAGATAATAGAAAGCCCTAAGTTACAAAACACAGTTTGATACAGAAATTAGTGTATCTCTTTATGGACACCTCAGCTTTCACTCAAGCATTTCTTCTCCTGAGGTAGGGAGAGGTTATCATCAGCTTCTTTTTCGTTATCTTCTCCTAGTCTCACTAGCTGCTGGTCCTCAATCTACGAGAATTGAAGGAGACTGGAAAGGAGAAATAAGAGAACAGTTACTGTTGTTACTTAATAGGCACTGCCGTGAGATGACCACATGCTTCCTGTGTGTGTGTTTGGGGGGCGGGGCGCAGATGTTTAAATTTGGTTCTTGTGGGCATTTTTGTGGGCTCTTGCAAATCCTGTTCTGGACCTGTTACCCTGTGATGTGAATGGTGCCTCTCCATCAACTGGCAGCTGCTGATCTCCTCTTGGCTCTTGCCTTAATATACATTCTCCAGCCTGCTATTGTTGGGGTCCTTTGGCCTGGAAGCCATCCTCCAGGTCAAGATCCCTTTTATAATGACTCTAGGCTGATGTTCCTGTCGTGGTCCCCAGAATTCATGTATTTTTTTTTTTTTTAATCTGAGAAAGTTCAGTCACATCCAGCTACAACTCTACTCTATAGCCATAGGATGGTTGAGTTTTCTCAGGCAGAGTCCAAACCATGCCTTGTGTCTTGCCTGCCAAGAACACATGTCAGACTTAGTGATGCTCTTGAAGCCCTTCTCACTGGGCTTAGGATGAAGGGAAACACCTCCTATTCCTTCCCTTAGATATATGTTTGTGTTATTCATAGCTGAGTTTATTCCAAGTAAATCCTCACAAATTTTCAAATTTCCATGCTTTCGAATCTTTTATATTCTTGATTTGAATGAGGGTCCCCAAGTTTGCAACTGATTCTTAAGCACTTTCTTTGAAAATTTGTATATAGTTATGGGCTCAGTTGGTTAAGTGTCCAACTTTTGATCTCAGCTCAGGTCTTGATCCCAGGGTCATGAGTTCAGGCCCTCACCCCACCAAAAAAGAAAATTTGTATGTTGTATGTAGCCAGTCTATCTCACATATCTCCCTTTGGCATCTGATATCTCTTAAAGCTCAGGGCCTCAGTCAAAACTTGGAATTTAACATTGGTCTCACATACTTCCCCTTGCCATGCTGGTTTGAAGTCTGAGTCATCTGTGAGTCACCCTTCTTTCTGAACTCCCATATCCTACTAGTGAATATGTTCTACTGATTTACCTCTCAAACACCCTGTCCCGTTGCACTGCCAACACCCCACCCAGGCTTTCACTGTTTCCTCTACTTTGCTGGTGGAGAGGGGGCAGTGTGACCTCATGGGTGTTTGTGCTCTGGATCCAGATTAATTGGGTTTGAATTTTGGTCTTAACATTGTTAGCTGAATAAACCTCTGCTAAAGTTACTGAATATCTCTAAGCCTCAGTTTTCTCATCTGAAAAATGGGGATAATAACAACTACTTCATAGGGATGTGTGAGAATTACATGTGATAAAAAATGTAGAGTTCCTTGAACATAAAAAAGGCTCAATAAATGTTAGGGAATGCGATCCTTATTATAGTTGTCTTTGAGTTGTTTCCATGTTTATTTAGCCTTACTCCTTTAGTTCATCTCAAACAGTACTATCTGTGGTAAAATATTTGCAAAATTACAAATAATTTGCAAAATTACAGCCTTGTCTCTAGGCTGTGAGTAGTCTCTGGGCTATGTGACTTGTTTTGGCCACTTAGACAATAGCAAATGTGTCACAAACAGAGATTTGAAAAGTGCTTATCTTTTGCTGCTGGGACCCCTCTGCTACCACGAGAAAAAGCTTGGCTACAGTGTTGTAGATATATAATTCAGTGGACGTGCCAGCACCAACCACCAGCGATAGACAAAGCTAGACATATCAGCAGATGTAGCTGTTTGCAGTTACAGGTGTGAGCCTAAGCCAGAACAGCAGAAGAATTGCCCAACTGAGTGTAGCCCAAATTACTAGCTCACTGAATTTTGAACGAATAGATTATTGCTGTTTTAAACCACACTGTATTTTGGGATGGTTTGTTATACAGCAACAGGTAATTCATAGAGTACCATGTTCATTATTTTAAACAGCAGCTCTAATTATTTTGTCTTTCTGCTCAGGTGACCTTTCTGGTTTACATGTAAACGTCTTAGTTTATATCTGTTGTCCTTGCATTAATAATACCATCTTTAACTCTCAAAATTGCTACTTTGGATGACAAACTAAATGGTCACACTACTTCTGCTCAAAATTATTCCTATTGCCTGTTGTTTTATTTTTAAAATTTTACAAAAAGACTTTGTTTATTTGTCAGAGAGGGAGAGAGCGAGAGAGAGAGAGAGATTGAGAGAGCGCACAAGCAGAAGGAGCAGCAGGCAGAGGGAGAAGGAGGTTCCCTGCTGAGCAGGGAGCCCAATGCAGAAGTCTGTCCTAGGACCCTGGGATCATGACCTGAGCCAAAGGCAGACCCTTAACTGAGTGAGCCACCCAGGTGTCCCTTGCCTATTGTTTTAAATGAATTTTTTGGATTAGTGTTCATGAACCTCCATGAGGTGGTTTCAACCTATGCTTCAAATGAAGTCCTCTTATTTCAGACTTCAGACAAATTGGGCTACAGTTGAATCTCCAACATAACCTGTACTTTCTATTCCTGCATCTATTCCCTTTCTTATGTTTCGCATGTTTGCTGTTCTCTTCACCCACCTTAAAGTGCTAGGTCATCTTTGAAACTCCTTACCAAGCATAACTTCCATGACACCATGTTCATTTCCCTCAATGGGATGTTGGATGGCTGACCCAATCTCCATTCCTAGTTCCTTACTCCAAGCCATCTACAGTGATGGTGACAATGACACTCATCTTACAATATTATGGGCAGTTTATTCTCTCCTTGGGTAGTTTTAATCACCTTGGGTAGCACAATAGCAACTATAGACAATATGTAAATTGTCAGATCCCTGAAGGCAGGGTGTGTATCTTACTCATCTTATAATCTTCAGCAGTGCCTAGTGTAGTGCTAGAAATCTAAGTAATCAATAAATATTTATTGAGTTGATTGCAATTTTGCTTAAAGACTGGGGCCAATATCAATTGCCATGCTTTTATATGTAAAGTCTTAGATTCGGTGCCTTAGATTGGATGCTGAGATGAGTAGCTGCATACACAAGATTGCTTTTGATACACCTGAAAGGAAGTGAGGAAGACAGGACTGGGCAGAGGGAGAAGCTGACCTGAACATGGTTGCAGCCAGGTTTTTGTCAATCCTATGGGAGCTCTTGAGCAGGGCTGGCTTTTCAGAGTTGTCTACCAGTAAGGCAAGGGGACTTCTTAAGCCCACTTCTTTGATGGTTTAATTTTAGGAACTTCTTTTATTTTTTTTTTTTTAAAGATTTTGTTTATTTTTTTGAGAGAGAGAGACAGAGAGAGAACATGAGAGGGGGGAAGGTCAGAGGGAGAAGCAGACTCCCCGAAGAGCTGGGAGCCCGATATGGGACTCGATCCAGGGACTCCGGGATCATGACCTGAGCCGAAGGTAGTCGCTCAACCAACTGAGCCACCCAGGCTCCCCATAGGAACTTCTTTTAGAGTTCTTTGGTCTTCTTCCTTGGTATCAGGCCAAAAGGGCCACTACCCTCTGAGGTCAGCACACCCAGCTTTAGGATATCTTCTACCTATCAGCTTTTCTGCTCCGAATCTACTGTGGTTTGAAAAATATTTCTCATCTTCTTAGAATTTGTTCTAAATTAGGGGTTGGCAAACTTTCAATGTAAAGATCTAAGGCATTGTGGGCCATATAGTTTTGGTTGCAGCTGCTCAACTCTGCTGGTATAGTGCAATAGCAGCCATAGGTAATATGTGAATAAATGATCACAGCTGTGTTTCAGTAAAACTTTATTTACAAAAACAGGTGGCAGACTAGATTCATCCACAGGTTCTAGTTTGCTGACTCCTGGTCTAAATTGAGACTAAGTCAATTACAACTGAGAACTTAAAGAGTTTTCCCATAAATAAAGTGCAGTCGTTTTAGTGCATGGAGTTGGGATTAAGTTTTTGGTTTCTCAAAGGGATGAGGGACTTCCTTCTGGAGTTCTTTGTTTATAATAGTTAAGATTACTGATTAAGTCTCTTATCTCTAAAGAAAAAATGTAATTCTCTGTGTTTTATTTTTTGTGCCTCTGTTGTTTGGCGAGAATGTTACATAAAAAACTTTTTCTTCATTATTTTAACATTATTTTAAATTCATCTAAAGAGTAGTATTAAAATGTATTTGCAACCTAAATATGAGAAAAAATGATTATAATAATTTGTATCTAAGGTTGGTTCTAAACTTTCCTATTTTTTATTCTTTTGTGAAGATTTAAAGTCCTTTATTTGTGATAAGCAACTTCATAGTTGGATATTTCTTAGGGAAGGAAAGTCAGTTGTTCAGCTCAATAATTCCATGTTTAAAATACAGTTACTGAAATGGAAGTTGCATTTGCTGAAATGGGAACAAGTGTTTATTTCTTAGTGGACTTCAGTGATGGGATTGGAAAGAGGAGCATGGAACTTAAGCAAGCAAATGATCATGGTTGACTATAGATAAACAGAACCAAACAGAAGAGTACATTTTTGACTCTTTCCATTATGAGGTCAATAAAACTAGTTTTAAAGAATCAATAGTTAAAAAAAATTTAAAAGTTAACCTCTACTATGAATGTGGCCACCTTGAAAGGCCACATAAGCAGATCTTTGATAGCTTTAGAGTCATTTTCCAAGGTGATTCTGCATTTTATGGCTTTAGAAGATTCTCAGGTTTCACTGCAAGTTTTGAAAAAAAATTTCTAGGCCTTTTTGAGTTGCACAACTTTTATTTGATTCTACTATCCAACCATTCACTCTTCCTCCACTATATTTTAAGATATACATGAATTAAAAATTTGAACTCTAGTACATCATCAGGTCAAGATTTTGTGGTTCACTTCTTAGTATGTTGAAGGAAGGCATTGAATGGGTTGGATTTCTCGAAAGACTACCTAGAGTAGTGTTTCTTAAGCTTTTGGGTCTTAGGTCTTAGCTTTTCTTAAACTTTGTACCCTTTGTACTCTTAAAAATCATTAAGAATTTCAAAGAATTCTTGTTTATATGGGCTCTATCTGTCAATATGTACTGTACTTGAAATTAAAGTTGAGAAAATTAAAGTGTATTTCTTTTTTAATCCATTTAAAAATAACAATAAATAAATCTACTGCATGTTACCATAAATATTTTTTTAAAGCAAAATAACTTTTTCTGAATAAAAACATTTAATGATGAGAATGGCATTGTTTACATATTTTCAGATATCTTCAATATTTTAATGGAAGACAGCTAGATTCTCACTCATATCTGTTCCTGCATTCAGTCTGTTGTGATATCACATGTTATGTAGTCTGGAAAACTCCACTTTACATTCATGAGATAATGAAAGTAAAAAAGGCAAGTAATGCCTTAATATTATTATGAAAATAGTTGTGACCTTAAGGACCCCAAGGGTCTCGGGGACCCTTAGGGCTCCCTGGACCACACTTTGAGAACCATCGGTCTAGAATGAAATTACTAAATCCAATGTTGCATATTCTTTATTTCAGGGATGCTTCTTAGGCTCCCACTAAGAAGCCATTTAACCTCATTTTATGCACAATCTCAACATCCTTGATTATTTTGTTCCTAAATTCCTGGCAGATTAAAGGCTAGAGGATGTGGTGCTTTACAATCCCAGGTCCTGACAGCAAGTAGAGGACAACGAGGAGAGCAAGTAGAGGACAGCAAGGAAAGAGACAGAAATACTTCAAAAAGAGGCACAAAAATCTGAAAGACATAATATGTACTCTGTATGAGGAGAAACAATTCTGTCGGTTTGGCAAGACTGTGGAAAAAAGTAAGATTTCTTCCTGAATAACACCACAAACCCTTGGTAGATTTCCTGGCATTAAAGTTTCTGGAACTGGGGGCTCCTTCTCCTCTTAGCAGATGGCACTGGATATAAACACAATTTTCTTAAGGCCTCCAGGTGTTGCACAGATGGTTATTCTAGCATTCCCCCCAATGGTGACATCCAGACTCAGGTTGTCCCCATTATAAGACTGTAGTTCCTCTGTGAAAGGTAAAGTAGTGAAGGTCTGGAGCCCATAGCACAGTCTCAAGCTGTGTTCACTGTACTTGTCCCAGGTTGCACCATGGGATGTTGTGTGAATAGTAAATGGTGTATTTCTTACTCTTCTGCCTGTGAATTCCAGTTGACACCAAGTGGTGTCACTGGTGTTTGTTAGAGCACTCTGCTCCATAGACTTTCATCTGAAATGAATAAATAAGGAAGCATAGTAATATATTCAGTTGCTTAACTGTAGTAGAATATCTCAAAAGCTAATTATCTGGACATTTAAAAACATTGCAATTGTTTGAAGAGTTCTTTTTCCAGTGCCCTCTTGCAGTCTACCAAATAAATTGGTGGTTAGATAATAGGAGTAAAAGGAATAAGAGGTTCCAACACTTATATTTAGTAGTTAAGAAAACATTTTATGTTTTTGAAACATTTTCAAAGTAAATTCTTTTCCTCAGGCTTCTAGACAGCTTTTCTGAGTACAAAGTCCCAGCATGAAGTGATTGTACTTAATAATGTTGTTATATACCTTTGTAAAAATCTGCCCCAATCATGTTTGCCCTCGGTCAGAACTGAGTCAAGTAGATTTCCAGCAATTCCCCACCCGTAGGCTTTCTGAAGTATACTCTATGATTTTTGATAAATAGCTCTAATTTCAGTGCTGCAGTAGCCTAAAAATAGTGTTTAATCTTAATTCAGTAGAGGAACTAATATTTCCCTTAAAAATGTCTCCTAGATTTCCTCTAAGCCCAGAAAAATGGGAGGATTTTTGAAGGATTGGACAATATTTAAATGGGTCCTTGTGACAGAGTTTCCGCAGCTGTTGCTGTATGGTGGTACTTGCCCTTGTAATATCTGTTATTGAACCATAGACTGGAAGTTTAAATGAGATGTTTTCTTTTGCTTTTGTGTCTTTTTAAAATAATAAAACAGCACTATTAGGTACAAACTTCTAATTATAAAGTAAATATGTACTAGGGATGTAATGTGCAACATGGTGACTGTAGCTAATGCTGCTGTATGATATGTAGGAAAGTTGTTAAGAGAGCAAATCCTAGGAGGTTTCATCACAAGGAGAAATTTTTTCTTTTTTTTATTTCTTTCTTTTCCTTTTATTGTATCTATGTAAGATGATGGATATTTAGCCAAATCTTTTGTGGTAATCATTTCACAATATATGTAAGTCAAACCATCATTTTATATGCCTTAAACTTCTATAGTGATGTGCATCAATTGTTTCTCAATAACACTGAATAATGAAATAATTCAGTAATGCCCAGTTTAAAGAGAATAGAATTAGGTATTTTAGTTCTATCTCCATTTGCAAAACTCCATCAAAGCAACAAGGAGAACAAGTATAAACAAACTCCATTTTGTTGAAATTAGGAGAAGCAAGTTATTTGTTCTACAGATAAGAAAAATTAAAGATGATTTCAGAAGGTCAAAAATAGATAAGAATTTGATGAGAGTTTTGATAGAAAGGAATTTATCAAAGAGATAATTTAAAATAATTTCTATGAATTTAAGAATCTGAGACTCTTCCAAAGCCTATTTTTTTTAAAGATTTTATCTATTTATTTGACAGAGAGAGAGGAAGAGAGAGAGAGAGAGAGAGAGAGAGAGAGAGAGAGAGAGATCACAAGTAGGCGGAGAGGCAGGCAGAGAGAGAGGGGGAAGCAGGCTCCCTTCTGAGCACAGCCCGATGTGGAGCTCAATCCCAGGACCCTGAGATCATGACCTGAGCCGAAGGCAGAGGCTTTAAACTGCTGAGTCACCCAGGCGCCCCCCCAAAGCCAAATTTAAGAGCAATCCTAACTGAGGCATATCACTGTATAATTTGTAGAATATTATGGATAGAGAGAAGATCTTGGTATTTTTTAGAGATTAAAAAAAGCAGGTCACATGTAAAGAATTGGGAACAAAACTTCAGACATTTCAACCGACAATATGGATACCAGAAGACAGTGGAGGGGGCCTTCAAGATTCTGAGGGAAATAACTTTCTAGTAGAATTCTGTGCATAGCAAAACTCAGTCAACTATGAGAGGAATAATAACATGCAGAGCATCAAGTGTTTTATTTCTAATGCAAGATATACCAAAATAAGGGAGGAAACTAAGACATGGAATCCAGGAAATGTGGGCTTCAATATAGCAGATAAAGAAAGGAACTCCTAGTTTTACAAATGATAAGGTGCCAAGATGATAGTTGTACATTTGGCTTAGAGAGCAACCAGTACGTTTTAGAGGAGGAGGAGATGGAAGACTTCAAGAGGGAAGTTTTTAGAGAAAATAAAATGGAACTGATAGTTAACCATATTCATCTGACCATATGGAAGATAGTATTGAAAGGGGTTCTATAAATTTATTTGGGAGTTGGAGGGAGAATTAATGATAGGTATGTAGAAAATATAAAATGAAAAATAAGCCAGTAAGCCCAAACTATGAGTTGTATGTGAAAGGAACTGTAGTAAAATCATTGGCTCAGTAGAAATCAATGTTCATATAACCCTTAGAGTGAATGTTCATTTAAGTGTATATATAAGTGTATATTAAGTGTATATTTATTGTTAATATATGGGAGGAACGAAAGGAATTAGTTATATAAGAGATTTGCAAGGCAGGAAAGTTGAAAGAGCTAAAAATCTTAGCAATCATAGGAAGTCAATAGATGAGCTAAAATGAAGTTGCATTCAGTGAATGCAACAGAAGCACATCATTGGTGAAAATTGAGGTAAATAACAGAAGAAATTGCTGGAAGTGTTTAAAATATTTCTTTGGGGTACAGGGTGAATGGGGTGGTACAGATGTCTCCTACTTTAATCTTTATTTTTATTTTAAAGTCAATTTCTGATAAATTTGATACCTGGATTATCTTTTGGGCTGTTTCTGTTGTGTTTTTTTGTTCTCTTGGGCCTATCTCTTAGCTTACATGGAAATTTTCTATTAATTGACAGACACTGTGTATGAAAAATTAAAGCTGCTTGGGTGATATTTGCCAAAAGAAGTTTTTTAAAGTTTGTGTCATCCAGTTAAAGTAATTATACATTGTTTTAATTCAGTCATTGAGTTGATTTGAGGTTGGGTTTCAGTTTTCATAAAGTCTGGTCTATTTTAAGTTCAACCTTACTCTTAAGGTATAATCCTTTAGAGGTCCAAATTAAATCTGGAGATGTTTACTCAAGCCCTTCTACCTTGATAGTTGTGAATTCCAGGTTTTGTAAGATCACTGATATCTCATTTTCCCCACTCTCTTACAGGTTTCTCCTAGGAGAAGTTCCTTGATAAGTAACTTGCACCTGAATTTTTGGCTGAAGTTCTGCCTCTGGAAAATAAGACAGAAGTAAGACTTATGCATAAATAAACCCATCTTTTAATTATACTCACACCAAAGCAGCCCACACATTTCTGTTTTCTACCCTGAGAACCATGAAAAACTAATCTTTATTTTATTTTACTTTTATGATTTATTTTATAGCTTCCCATTTATTTCTGGTTAAGCAGAAGTTGGGAAAAAAATAAAGGAAGAAATGCAGACTTAGATCAACTGTCAGATACTTTGGTTTTCTCTGTTTGGTGTAGTATAACTCTGTTATGAGAAAGCCACGGTTAGGGCTTTCCATCTAGGTATTTTTCTAAAGACACGGACTCTAAAAGATTTGAACTTCTTATAATTTTTCAATCTGCTTTGCATGCCTGGAATTTGCTTTTACATTATGTAATTTTTTTTCTTCCTCACTTGGGCCCAGCTCATCTGCTGGTGGGCTTCCTGTAGGGTGTGGGACTGAGCATGATCTTGGAGTAATACAGAAGATCCTATAAATTCCAGAATATTTCCTTTGTATTATCTTTAGAGGCAAAATAATTTCAGTGATTATTTTCCATTTACTTGAATTTTGATCTCAAAAAAGGCAAAATTACAGGTGCCTGGGTGGCTCAGTAGGTTCAAGCCTCTGCCTTCGGCTCAAGTCATGATCTCAGGGTCCTGGGACTGAGCCCTGCATCAGGCTCTCTGCTCAGCGGGGAGCCTGCTTCCCCCTCTTTCTCTGCCTGCCTCTCTGCGTACTTGTGATCTCTCTCCTCTCTGTCAAATAAATAAATAAAATCTTTGGGAAAAAAAGGGCAAAATTATTTTCCTGAAGATCCCTTAGTCAATACTCAACGAAAGACATTTAGTATAGAATATCAATAAAAAAGATTTAAAATAAATATTGCACAGAAAGACATAGACTAGTTTCCTGTGCAAAAATCTTAAATGTAGGTGGGCTTTAATAGAGTCAGGGCTTCACAGTTTATGGTGATCTCTCATCACCATACAATTATTTTTGTAATCATTTTGCAGATGAGGAAACTTGGTCCAGAGAGTTACCCAAGCACTTACCTGTGGAAAAGCCATGCCTGGAGCCCAGGGTATACTGACATTTAAGCCAGCTTTTTTTGCTGCTTCATAAGCTAAATGGAGGTGGTGGTGTAGATGTAGTGGCTAGAATCTGTGCTTTGAAATCAGTCTGCATGACTTTAGATGTCACCTACACTTCATACTAATCATGGGGTTCTGGGAAAATTTTAGTTTCATAACTTTTTTTTTTTAAATTATGTTATGTTAGCTACCATACAGTACGTTGTTAGTTTTTGATGTAGTGTTCCATGGTTCATTGTTTGCGTATAACACCCAGTGCTCCATGCGATCTGTGTCCTCCTTAATAACCATCACTGGAGGAGATTATGCTAAGTTTCCTAACCTTTAAATTGAGATTTATATAAAATTTATTTGAAAGAGAAAATATAAATACTAGGCAACATATTTATTTATTTTATTTTTTTTACAAACATATAATGTATTATTTGCCCCAGGGTACATGTCTATGAATCATTAGGCTTACACATTTCACAGCACTTACGATAGCACATACCCTCCCCAATGTTCATAACCGAGCCACCCTATCCCTACCCCCCCTACCTCCCGGTCAACCTTAGTTTGTTTTGTGAGTTTAAGAGTCTTTTATGGTTTGTCTCCTTCTGCATCCCATCTTGTTTCATTTCTTTCCCCCACCCCCCCATGATTCCCCACCCTGCCTCTCAAATTCTTCGTATCAGAGAGATCATGTGATATTTGTCTTTCTCTGATTGACTTATTTCGCTTAGCATAATACCCTCTAGTTCCATCCATGTTGTTGCAAATGGCAAGATTTCATTTCTCTTGATGGCTGCATAGTATTCCATTGTATATATATATACCACATCTTCTTTATCCATTCATCTATTGATGGACATCTAGGTTCTTTCCATAGTTTGGCTATTGTGGACATTGCTGCTATAAACAATCAGGTGCATGTGCCCCTTCAGATCACTACATTTGTATCTTTAGGGTAAATACCCAGTAGTGCGATTGCTGGGTCGTAGGGTAGCTCTATTTTCAACTTTTTGAGGAATCTCCATACTGTTTTCCAAAGTGGCTGTACCAGCTTTACGCAACATATTTAAAGGTGTTGGAAATAGGGAGGGATTTAGTTATCTAATAGTAAGACTGCTTACAAAAATAATAGTGTAGTATTGGCCCAGAGATAGATGATGAGACTTAAGAAGCAGAATATAGATTCTAGAAACAAACCCATAATATATGGGTACTTGCAGTAACTCAAAGGCAACATCACAAATCACTGGGGAATACACAGAGTAGTTAGTAAAGGGGGCTCAGATAATAATCAACTGGTCGGGGCGCCTGGGTGGCTCAGTCGTTAAGCATCTGCCTTTGGCTCAGGTCGTGATCCCAGAGTCCTGGGATCGAGCCCCGCATCGGGCTCCCTGCTCGGCAGGAAGCCTGCTTCTCCTGATACCATTCCCTCTGCTTCTGTTCCCTCTCTCACTGTGTTTCTCTCTGTCAAATAAAGAAAATCTTTAAAAAAAAAAAAAATCAACTGGTCATATTGGATAAGATAAAATTAGGTAAAATACCTCACATTGTATGTAAAGATAAATCCTAGATAGACTAAAACATCAATGTGGAAAGGAAACATTTTTTTTTCCCAAAAAAGGAAACATTTTGAAGATAATACAGAAAAATATTATGAGATTGGAGTAGGGAAAGATTTCTTATACAAAATGTAAAAAGGACATACATAGAAGGATTAATATGTCCATGTATGTTTAAAAACAAAAACTTATGTTTCATGAGTGAAGCAAAGACAAGCTCATGGTAGAAGATATTTACAGTACATATAACCAACAGAAGAATAGACTTGGAATACATAAAGAATACAAATTAAGAAAAAGGCAAACAACAGAAAAGTAGGCAAAGATATGAACAGACAAGTCTGAGAAATCTGTATAGCCAACATGCACATGAAAAATGTGTTGACACATTTGTAGTTAGACTTATGAAAAATGAAACACTTATTAAAGTAACATTTCATACCCATCAGATTGACTAAAAACTAAGACATTAGATAATACCCAGTGGGACAAGTATATGGAGAAACAGTCACTCATATGTTACTAATGGAAGTATAAAGAGGTATTTATGCAGTTGATGACCCATAGGCCATCATCGTTTTTATAAATATATTTATAAATTTATTAATAAATTTTTATTGATACATGGCTGTGCTCATTCATTTATATATTGTCTATGGCTGTTTTCATTTGATAACAGCAGAATAGCTGCAACAGAGACCACATGGCCTACAAAGCCTAAAATATTTACTATCTGTTCCTCTACAGAAAAACTTTTATAATCCTTGCTGTAGACTTTAGAGAAACTCATTTATATGTACACAGAAACATATATAAGAATATACTCAAAAATTGTTTTTAACAAAAATTTGACATATCTTCTTTTTTCACCAATAGAATAGATACATAAAAGTGTGTTTTCTTCATGCAATAGAATACTATGTAGTAATTAAGATGAAATAACTATATATGTATGAAACAACTAGCAAATGTACCAACATAGTTAAACCTCAACATACTGGTAAGTGGAAAAAAACAAGTTTCAAAATTTATCCATTTTTATAACCACTTACCCCACTTCAGCCCTATGAAATAATTGTTTCATGCAGTAATCATCAATGGATGGAACCATTTGGTGAGTGTGACACATTTGGTGAGTGTCATTGTAAATGGGACCATCAGACACTGGGTACCTTCTGATGTAATGCTTTGTAAATTACATTCATCTATGAAATATTCTTGACAAAAAAGGATCAAACAATCTACCACACTTCTAGAGTTACATTTCAGTTACAGAAAATAATGGTGAAAGAGGAATGAGTTCATGACACTAGAGAGGAACACATGGACACAATAGGGTTGTGGGGCATTCTAAAGGACTATTATAGTTACTAGAGTTTGGTTTCTGCAAATCACAGGGAAAAATCAAAGGGAAAAAAGGTGAGTGTGTGTGTGTGTGTGTGTGTGTGTGTGTGTGTATGGTTCCTTTAGATGAAAAGGAACTCAAGAGACATAACAACAAAATGCAATGTATTGATCTTGTTTGCACCCTGATTCAAACAAAACAACTATAAAAGGAATTTTTCAAAAAGATTTTATTTATTTATTTGAGAGAGAGAGAGGGCATGTGTGAGGGGGAGGGGCAGAGGGACAAGAAGAAGAAGGCTCTGGAGCCCAATGTGGGGCTGTCCTAGGACCTTGGGATCACAACTTGAGCTGAAGGCAGATGCTTTAACTGACTGAGTCACCCAGGCAACCCTATAAAAGGAATTTTTAAGACAATTAGGTAAATTGGATTATGGTCTGAGTTGATACCAAAGAGTTCTAGATAACTTTTAGATATGATAATGTATTTATATGAGAAATATCCATATTTTTAAAAATTTAAATTCAATTTAGTTATTATATAGTGTATTATTAGTTTCAGGGATAGAGATTAGTGATTCATCAGTTGCATATAACACCCAGTGCTCAATACATCACATGCCCTCCTTAATGCCCATCATCCAGTTACCCCATCCCCTCACCCATGTTCCCTCCAGAATCCCTTAGTTTGTTCTCTATAGTTAAGAGTATTATGATTTATCTCCCTCTCTGATTTCATCTTATTTTTCCTTCCCGTCCCCTATGTTCATCTGTTTTGTTTTTTAAATTCCACATATAAGTAAAATCATTTGTTATTTGTCTTTCTCTGACTGACTTACTTCACTTAGCATAATACCATCTAGTTCCAGCCACATTGTTGCAAATGGCAAGATTTCATTCTTTTTGTTGGCTGCATAGTATTCCATTGTATGTATGTATGTATGTATGTATGTATGTGTGTGTATGTGTACACACACACATACACACCACATCTTCTTTAACCATTCATCAGTC
>CM053603.1:64719616-64783538 GCA_028646535.1 Procyon lotor | reverse complement strand
GTTCCTACAGTGGGCTCCTAGATGCTCGGACAGCTTCAGGATTTCTTCTCAGGACCCACCAGTGTCTGAGCTCATTTCACTTGCCATCTCTCCTCAATAATTAAGGCAGTGCTTTCTAGGTTCAGGCAGGAAAATTTGCCCTGCTTTAGAAATAGCTCACCTACAGCACAAGTCATCCATCATCAAGGTAGACAAAGACACTTTGGGGAAGGATTGCAAATGGTATCTTCTCTCACCCTCACTGACAAAATGGCCATGCTGCTTTAAATAATTAATGGAAAAATATTAAGATTGTGGTGCATCTTTTTTTTAAGAAACTTACCTGTGGAGACTCCTGGTTGGCTCAGTTACTTAAGTGGCCAACTCTGGATTTCAGCTCAGGTTGCCATCTCAGGGTGGTGAGATCAAGCCCCACATCGGGCTCTCTGCTAAGGGGAGAGTCTGCTTGAGGCTTCTCTCTCTCCCTGTCCCTCTACCCCTTACCCCCAAATAAATAAATAAATAAATAAATATTTAAAAATAAAAGAAGAAATTTACCTGTGTATGTGCCAGATGCCTGTCAGGTGGTTCTTAGATACCCCAAATTTGGGAAGCCTGGGACTGTATCCATAATTGTGGTAACTCAGGTTGCCCACCACTTTCTCTCATTGACTATGGAAAATTCTTCATGGGCCAGCAAACCATGATGCTGACCTTTTTGTTGTGACTGCATCATTTATATAGTAAATCTGCTTTTTTTAGTCCTCATTAGCTTGCAACAATTCGAGTATATTAGGCATGGTAAGTTATAAAGGCATTGTAAACATGAATGCAAAAGAACGAATGAAATTCTGGTTGGAGCTGATCTGGATGATCAAAAATGCTTTATGATAAGTTTAAAAATTAACTTGGGCATGAAGTCAAAAATTAAAAAAAATTAATAAAAATGTTTGACTTCTGAGAGGAAATTTCAGAACCTTCAAGGGATTCTTGGGATCAAGGTAAGAGTATACTTTCTTTGAGTTTCTGGGGTCAGTAGTTTGGTTTTTATGTGCCATGGAAGAATACTTTTCAGTTCTGTCATGCTTCTTGCTCCTCTTCCCATCCCACTTTTCCTGTCTGTATGAAATATATTTGTGCATTTTTCCAGGGGGGAGCACATAATTTTATTTCTGGAGGGAAAAGAGTCTGTACTTGGATATGAAATGAAAGGGTTCCTGGGGATGATGAGGCTGATTGCAGTTGAAGTGTTTTTACGACAGGCTGGATGTCATCTATCCTTATAAATATGTGACTTGTAATCACTATTTTGGAGGAAAAAGTTACACCAGTTCATTTTTAGTCTTTAGTAATCCATGGTAATTTGGAGTGGTCAGAATCTAATCATGCCCACTTTTGATAGACTTTAAAAATAAGGCTCTCAAACCTCATAAGACACCCACATAGAGGGAGCTCAGAGCTCACAGCACAATCTCAAAATACAAGCCTCCCTGTTCTATTATAAGGCACTAGACTGTCCATAGTGGTTTTTTGTTGTTTTTTTTTTAATTCTCCAGATACTTTTCCACAGTGGACACTCATGGCTTTCGCTAACACTAAAGTTGAATAAAGTGTTTTGAAATGTAGGCAAGGGATTAATCCCTTACAAAATGTTTTTTAAAAATTCTGTTTTCTAATCTATAAATTGTTGGAGAGGCCTCTCAGACTATTTCCTGACTATGTTTTGTTTTTTGTTTTGACTATATTATTACCAAAGCCAAACTGATTAAGACTAATTTTGTTTAAAATAAATTCATGCCTGGGCAGACAACCAATGTGCAGAGTCTCCACCAGAGGCAATTAAAGTGAGATTCATGTTATAATGGAGACTTAATAACAACAGAAGTATTTGACATAATTTTGATGAACCAGTGGCAACATAATATTCCCAGTGTCAGACTATCCTAGAATTTATTTGCTATATTTTATCTCACTTTAGAGCTGCTGTTTGATTCTGACACATCATTCTATCTGGTAATGGTTTCATATCAGCCTGTCTGATTCATGGCAGCACAGAGAAGTTTTCTCAAGAGCTAGTAGGCTGATGGTTGAAAAAAAACAGACAGATGGTAGACTTTATTTTACTGGCTCATCTGCTTTTGTGGAGAATGATTATACATTAAAAGTAAGTGGCACCAAAAGTCACATCTAACTGAGGTTCATCTCATATGTTTCCCTGTGAAGAACTTAAAATACAACGTGAGGAACAGCCTAAAACCTGAACAAGTATGGGGAGCAGATCCCTGAGGACATGGTCATGATGTGACATGGGGCTGGCACACATCTGAGAGGTCATTTGCTCTGATGTGTCTAGTCTTATTACCTTGTTATTAGATAAGAGTTTAACTGTGCCATAATTCTTCCTTCTTTTCAGCTAATACTGACTTCTGAGTACTGTCATTCACTAATCCTAGCTATGCTCTTTGGAAGCAACACAAAACAAATTGATTTCCTCTTCTACCTGGCGGGTACCTTGGATCTGAGCTAGAATGACATGTCTTCTACAGGCTAAATGTTCCTAATTCCTTGGATCATTTTCTATATGAAATGGATTGGGTCCTAGCTCATCAGCCTTCTGAATTAGAGGAACTTGGAAGAGATGGAAATAGTTTAGTTTAAATTAGCTTAACCTACTTACATGGCATAAACATTGAATATTCAGTACCAAGTTGATAAAAATAAGAGTCTTGTTAATTTGGTCTTAAAGGATAAAGACGGAGTAGTGGCAACAAAAGCCCACCTCCCTGTTCTTGTCCCAGGCAGCACAGCCTTAGATCCAGGGCTTGTCTCTCTGCAGACATTTGTCAAATACTCAGGAGACATTGTGGTTCTATCCTGGACTTTTAAATAAAGTTAACCCATCCATTTATCACTCTGGACAAGGCTTATAAATGCAGGGATTTCAAGGTTTCCAGAACTCTGATAGAGGTTTAGCCATCTGTTGAGATGAGGATTTGTCTGGGGACTTTGGGGTGGCTGTGTGGGCACATCAGTTCAACCAGAGCCTTTTCTCTCCTTTCTTACGTGTTGGTTTTCACATTTGTTATCTGTTTTTTTTTTTTTTTTTTTAAGATTTTATTTATTTATTTTGACAGAGAGGAGAGAGATCACAAGTAGGCAGAGAGGCAGGCAGAGAGAGGGGGAAGCAGGCTCCCCCCTGAGCAGAGAGCCCGATGTGGGGCTCAATCCCAGGACCCTGAGATCATGGTCTGGGCTGAAGGCAGAGACTTTAACCCACTGAGCTGCCCAGGCGCCCCTACATTTGTTATCTGTTGATTGGAAACATAGTTCTGTAGCTGGAAGATCGTTTATCAACCGGGATGGTTTACATCTTTCTCTCTTCTTCCTCTCCTCATCCCTGGGCCATTTTGAGTCCATCTCCCTGATTCTGAGGTGATAGATTGTGTGGCCACCAGAATTCTATTACCTGATCATAGAGGGCCCGTTATCACATGGGGAGACATAGGGAAGAGATAATAAAGGGATGATTAAAGGCTGGCATGATTTTATGGGGCCCTCAGGTGTAGGGGCTTGAGATAATTATACTCATTTCATGATGGTTAAAATCATCAGCCTGTCATGGCCTTTCTCTTGTTTTATTTCATTTTTTTTTCCTCATCTACAGGGCACCAAGTCTAATGTGCTTGATATATGTCCTTGGTTATGTATGATCCCATGTAAAACATATGGTGTTTTCTTTATCTGTGTTTGTAGTTTACATACCTTGTCTGGTGTTACAGGTTTTTTTTTTTTTTTTTTTTAAAGTGTTTCTGTATGCAAATCTAGTCCAGTGTTTCTGATGCTGCAGTGATTTCCACAATGGGCGGCCCTCCACCCAGTATTTTTCTTCTCCTTTCTAACCTGGACTCAACTCCTTGGTACTACAAAATCTGTGACGCTAGGATGAAGATTATAGATCCGTGTGAGTTTGGACGTGTTCCTGGGAATGGAATCCTGGTTGTGTAGAGTCATCAGCTCTAGGAGAGCTGCTGGGGACCAGTTTATACTCTCAATAGCAAGAGATGAGGTCCTCCCTTGATATTTTCTGGCTGCCTAATTTTTGAGTATGAAATGGCATCAAATTTTCCTATTTCTGATTACAAGTGAGGTGGAGCATCTCTCTATGCACTTGTCAGCCATTTGGGCTTCTCCTCTTGTGAATATTCTATTTTTCTATTGAATTTCATATCTTTTCCTTGTTGATTTGGAAAACCTAGCTGTATATTCCTCATACTAATCCTGTGGATGTTTCAAACATTGCAAATATAGTAAAAAATTTCTATCTAATGTATCTGGGTTTGGTTGTTTTGTTTAAGATGTTTGCTGTCTTCCTTGAATTGCAAGTGAGAGTAAAAGTTGGGTAAGAGAGGGGTGCCTGGCTGGCTCAGTCAGAAGAGCATGTGACTTAAGGTTGTGGGTTCAAGCCCCGCACTGGTGTAGAGATTACTAAAAAAAAAAAACAAAAAACAAAAAAACCAACCAAAATGGAAAAAAATTAAAAAAAAGTTGGGTAAGAAAGGCTCTTATTGCTTTCCTGTGGGAAGTTCCACAAGGACCTTCAGTTTACTAATCTATGCCCGTGTCTATGTGCAAATGTGCCTACCAGATGTCACCTAGAGCCCTCTCTTCAGAGCTAGGTGAAATTGCTTTGAAAAACTCTTATCTCAACTTTTTAGAACCAGATAAAGCAAGCTTCAGAATTTTCTGAATTCTGGAATAAATATATTATCAAGATCCCCTTTGCTTTGGGGCTCTCCTGCTCATATCAACATGATATGTTGGTGTCCCTTTTCATTTGTTTCCATAAGAAATCTACCTGTACTGAACATTTGCCAATTTTCAGCTGATTATCTGAAGCTGAGGGAGTTACAGCATGGTGTCACATCTTGAAAGTTAAGTGCTTCTCTCTCCTTGGTTCCTTGTCTTTTCTCCATCCTCCCTCCCTAAAGTCCGTTGCTGTAAATTATTTTCCTTCTATTATGTAGAGCAATTTGTCTCTCCCCAGACTTAACCACTTACACTCCAAAATGCTTAGCAAAACAAAAATGTCCTCTTGTTAGACTGACACATCAGTAAGCCAGCTAGGTTATATATAGGTCTTGCAAAGAAAATTATTCTTTAATACTACAACATGGACAAGTGGTGTTACAATAGATATGACCTAATGAGAGGTCAAGTGGTAGACTTTCTTTAGGATGCACGTGTTTTTTTGGATTAGGGCAGGTGTGCCTTTTTGGGAGGGGCATGGTAAACATTTTCAGGCCAGAGTTGTCTTTTCTACTTCTTCAGAGCCTAAAGCTTTGTGCTATCATATTAGTGCAGGTTGTAAAAAGAACATGGATCTTGGACCCTTCTGAGCTCTGACACTTGCCAACTGCTGGATGTTGGAGAATTTGCTTATTCACACTGAGCATCCATTTCCCCATTGTGAAATGAAGATACTAACCCACTTACCTAACAAACCACTTAGGTTTGTTTGAAGGGTTAGAGGTAATGCAGAGGGCCTAGTATGATTCCTGGCACAGAGTACGTTTTCACAACAAGGTGAGCCATTATTACATGCTCCAGTGTGACAGTGAGGAAGTCTGGAAGACAACCTTTGGGATAGCTGCTGGACTACTGAGGGATAAGTAACTGAGGAGTGGTACTTTCATCAAAGTGCTGTAGAAAATGAAAGTGAATTTTCTGAAATGTTCAGTTGGATTATCATGAAGAAGCTTAGTTACCAGTGAATGATCCTTGGTGGTCTTGGGTTCTGTATCTTTTGATATGATTTATTGTTACAAAGACTCTATTTGGTTTTCACTTTAGGGAGTGGAAAAGAAATTCTGAAAGCTCTGTTCAAGGCTAAACATGCTCATAGAAAAATTCATAAAATCCTTAGAATTCAGAGAAACTGCATATCTGCAACAAATAAGATTGCAGTATCTTTCTAGGACTCAGGGTAAAAATGACAAGTGCTTTTCAAATCTCTGTATCCATTGGGATTTGTAGGCACAAGAATTTTCAAATTCTCTAACTTTAGGGTTTACTCTGTACGCATCTGCCTCCCTCACTGCAATTCGTGTTATGTGCAAGAAAGTTATAAGAAAATAAAGGGGATATTATCTGTCTTGGAAGAAGAAAAGTATTCATTGCAACTTCACCTGATTTCCTTTTTCATAGGCATTCTTTCCACAAATGTTTCTACCAGAGTTAAGTTGTATATGAAAAAAAATTTAAAAATCCATTGGCTTCTATAAAATTTTCAGCTAGGTATTTATGTAGAAGAAAATTTGCCCTTGAAATGAGCCACCTGTAAGAAAAACTGATAAGAATAATGAAAAGAACAGTCTATATAGTTTTTTGATTACTGCAAAAAAAAAAAAATAGCCAAGTGGACAGTCAATTTACATGACCAGTTTGTATTAAATTAAAAGCCCCTAGAAACACAAATTCACGATACAGTGAAATATAGGTTCATTGGTTGAGCTTCAGATTTTGTTTGGAACTTGAAAGAATATGCTTTTTCTCCAGATAATCTGAAGATCTTGTTGGCTGGAGGAACTGGTGTCAGATCATAGCAGATCCTCTAAGCTCCATTTGTCTGTCCAGGGCCAGGATGAGTTGTTTCAGCCCCTTTGCCAGCTGGTCTGCCACCCTGTCTAAATGGGTTCTGCCCAGCTGTGAGAGTGGATGCTGACTTTCCCCACCTGGGGGACTGCTTTTGCTCTGAGGTATGAGACTACAAGACCTACTCTGAATCCAGGCATGTACCGTGTAGAGAGACAGGGTAGTCAGCCCTAGTTTTGAGAATGGGAGATGAGCATGTGTAGATAAATTATTTTCCTACTCTCAGATGAACTACTCTGAGATACAGCAGTTCATCTGGCCCTTTAAAAACTAGTCTTGTGGGGCACCTGGGTGGCTCAGTGGGTTAAAGCCCCTGCCTTTGGCTCAGGTCACAATCTCAGGGTCCTGGGATCGAGCCCCATATCGGGCTCTCTGCTCAGTGGGGAGCCTGCTTTCCCCTCTCTCTCTACCTGCCTCTCTGCCTACTTGTGATCTCTCACCTCTCTGTCAAATAAATAAATAAAATCTTAAAAAAACAAAACAAAACAACTAGTCTTGCATGACTGAGTACTCTGTTGTGCCTGGTGTGACCAGCACAGCAGTTCATCTCTATATTTACTCTCTTTCCTACCTGCCTCATGCTCTTTCTCCTCCGCTCTTGTTTCCTGTGGGGCTACTTTCCCTAATAGAACTGTAGCACATAAACTCTGCTTTCTGGGGAACCAGGCTAACACAGCTTTCTTCTCCTTTTAATATCACATCCTGGTGATACCATTTTACCAATACAGACTTCATTTATGATTTATCAGTGTATGATGTAAATGTATTCTGTCTTTCAAGACATAGAGAGCATTTTTGCAGGTAGCCCCTGCATCCTCAGAGATACACATTCAAAGGGTATCTATCCATAACACTCGATATTTTAGTAGTTTTACTACTTTGGCTTTGGTTTGAACAAACAAATTGCATTTCATGTGTCAGATCTTAGGTACATTAACACAGTGACAATTCTACTTATTTACAGAGCTAACGTGTCCTGAGTAGCTAAATATGAAGCCAGGATGATTTGTCATCTTGAGGTGGGCTAGCAAAGCAACTTTATCCCCTGTCTTTTCTTCATTCTAGATTACTGGAATTCTCCAGTTTGTGGCATGACACCAGCTCCATAAGCCAAATCAAGCTATTAGATATCACATTAATTTTGGGTTAGCTTTGCCTGTGTAAAGGGGTTAAGAACTCTCTTTCTCTGGCAAATAAATAAATAAAATCTTAAATAAAAGGAGGGGTTAAGAACTCTACCTAGCTGGAATATATATGTAAAAAAACCTCTCCAAAACAAAAGGAATAAAGTAATTTCTGAAGGAAGGAAATGTGTTCATTAGGATGAAGTTGAAGGGTACATAATGGGGCTCCTGGGTGGTTTAGTTGGTTAAGCATCAGGTCATGTGCCCAGGGTCCTGGGACTGAGCCCCATGTCAGGATCCCCACTAAATGGGGAGCCTGCTTCTCTCTCTTCTTCTGCCTCTCCCCCTGCTCCTGCTCCCTTTCTCTCTCAAATAAATAAAATCTTTTTAAAAAAGAAAGGTATATAATGTAGAAAAGGGACAAATATAAAAGATACAGTGATTTGAATAAAGAGCAAGAGGACTCAGGAAGTGGTACTCTGAACTGATCTAGCCCAGGGAAATAATAAATGCTTGCTCCAACTTACCTGGACTGGCCTCCTTTGTGAGCTAAGTAGGATATAATCTGACACTTCCTTTGGGAAGTGTTTATTTGGTTCATCTCCTGGTCAAATTGTGCTGAGTTTCTGTGTTAGGGAGACTCCATTGCCTTAACTGAAAATGGATGTACTCTCAGTCTTAGCTATTGTTGTGGACATTTTTGTTGCCTTTGCTTGCTCATTCTTCCTCCCCACATAGAATAGACATAGAATTTTCTTTGAGGAATCATCCCTGACCCAACTGTTAGTCCATAGTTTAGATAGGACTGATTATCTTACCAACCCCCACCAGTTCCAGGATTTTAGAGGATTAAGCTAATTAGCATATATGTCCTCCTAAGCACAGTGATTGGCTCAAGAATGGGCATCTGACTGGATTTGGGCCAATGAGGATTAAGTCCAGGATTTACTGGAATCCCTGGAACTACTGGGGGGGGGGGCACCATAAGTTAAAAGGCTATGTGAACATGAAGTCTACATGAGAGATATTTCTGCAGAGGAAAATCTACACAGAGACTTGAAAAGGGCTGTCACCTGACCAGTACTGATTGAGCAGTCAGATCCAGCCGTGCCTGAGGTTTTCAGATATTATAGTAAATAAATTCCCTTTATGTATAAGCCAGTTTGATATAGCTTTTTGTTACTCATCACAGAGAGAGTCCTATGTCAGGGTAATGGGGATAGAGATATATATTGATAGCCAAGATGAGTATAATTCCATTAATAATATTTTGGAACATTTTGAGAGAAGGTGAATAGTCCTTGAGCTGTGAATATTTAATTCCCCCCCCATCTCTGTGGCCCCTTCTGAAAAAGTAGTCCCCCATCAGCCTTTTACTAACCTCCCATCTCTATGCCTTTTCCTAAGGAAATTTGTTTATTCTAGTAGATGCTTATGAAATAAATCCCCTTATGTCCCCTGTTTCCCTCCCTTTGGAAGCAGCTGAGGTGAGAAGAGCAGGCAATCCTATGCTTATTTAGAAAATAATAATATTTAAAGAAAGAGACAGTCAAGTATGTCAGTTATAAGCTTTTTCTTTTTTTTCTTTTGTAGAATTGAAGCTTATGAGTTTATCTACGCCCACTATATTTATAATTACAATTTAATATCTGCATACAAAAGCTATGTAAAAATTCATTTTTCCCAAATATACAAATTTTCTTTTTGGATAGTTTAAAACATTTTGATCACAGATTTTAACAGAATTTTAGGCTGAAAAAAATATTACCAACCTAGCAATATCACTTAACACTGTTTGCAAAACACATATCTTCCCATGACTGTAAATCTTTTCCTATTCTGTAGTTTTTCTGATTTTCAGGGCATGAAGACATTATGGGGGGGTGATGTGTTTTCTCTGGGGAAAGCATAGAGAACTAAGTTGGCTCTGTAATCCAATGAAGAATGCCAAGTTAATTAGGAAGAACCAAAACAAAGAAGTGGTGTAATGTCAGCTCATTCATGCCCTTACATCTTTTATAGCAACAATATTTGTGTAATTAAGTAAAGTGTCGTCTTTTGTCTAACATTGTGCTCCATAATTTACACGAGTATTGTCTGCATCCTGAGGAGAACAGATTTATATTTGATTGTCTTGTGCATAAGGTGGGTCAGCTTTAACTGTGCAACAGAAAGCCACAAACAGCATTTTACCTGCACGATATTGCTTTTGAAGGCGGCATTAATTAATGTGGAAACACACTAGAAATGCACACTTTTTGCATTTGCAAACATTTATACAGCACAGTAAAAATTCTGTGATAAGGCCAAACCTTTTTTCCCCCTAGTCTGGTTTTTTTTTTTTTTTTTTTTTTTTTTTTTGTGTCTGTTTTTAATGTATTTTTTTTTAAAGATTAAAGTAAAATGTTTCAATTGTAAAAAATACACACCGGGCAAATCCTTACCTGGATAATAAATATCTACATCACAGTACAATAAAATTTCTTCTCTATAAAATTTAAATATGGATTATAGTCCATCACTATCAAAAGAAACACTATGCTAATATTTCCATATTATTAAAATAACAGGAAAAATTACAAGCTTATTTTAGAACCTGATGCCATAGCTGTTGGAAAGGGCAAAGAGAGTCAAATGTCTGTAAGCACTCTCCTTTGGGAGAAGAACTGCGGCTTGGTTATTCGCTTAAGTTCATTTTGTGAAAAAGGTTTAGCCTTACAAATGCTGGCTACATTTCAAAAACCATAAGACCGATTTCATAATTTATGACTCATGCATCAAAAGGCCAATATGACACAAATAGGTTAGAGTTCCATAGAATAAAAATGGATCACTGACAATGACATGCTTTGAGGGTTCTCAGCAGTTCCGTGGAGGCTGAGTCTGTTGGGAGCTTAGTGTTGTGGAGGTGCCAAGACTTGGGCACTTGTCCACAGAAGAGCAATGAGAATGGCGTTGCTGGAGCAGAGCCGAGTCTGGCGGTCCACCCTGATGACCGATGACTGATGACCGCGCTGCAGATGGAAGAGGTGTCACTTGGGGCACAGGTGAGGGGGTATCACTGGGCTGAGGCATCAACACGGCAAGCACATCATTGAGGACCGAGGCTCATTTGACTAGAAAAAGCTCTGAGGCAGCACGTGGTGTTTTGAGCGGAATCATAAAGAAGAAAAGATCTTATTTTTTTCACTATTTCTGGAAATACTGCACATCTAAATTGAAGAGCAAAGTACACTTGAGGATTACAAACACACACGCGCACACACACACCCCCCACACCACTCATCCCCAAAAGTGAAGTGATTTATAAATAAGAATCCCAGTTGTACAGCTGTGTTCTCCTTTACTGGGATGTCTCCCCTTTGTGAGGGGTTTCAGTCAGGTCCACACTTGATTTGAAAGCCTGGACAATAGAAGAGAAAATGTTAAAAAAAAAAAAAAAATCCAGGGTAAATCCCTCCTGATTGAGTTTTATGAGATGGAGTCTTGAGATGCACTAAGTACCTCAATTGGTTACAGAAGAAATGAATCATTTCGACCCCGGGTCATGATCCTTTGAGTCTTTACAGCCTTTTCTTCAAAACTGAAGTAGTTTAAGAAGTGTCCTGCTCAGCATAAGTATTCAGACTACAACAAAAGTTTTAGATCAGTAGTTTGCCTATTTAAGGCAATTATATAGGGAACCAAGGATCAAACATAAATTTACTTGGGGCCGGCTGGATTATTGTATATATACTGTAGCATCTGGTCAATGCCCAGTCATGGTTAATCCCAAAGCATTCAGATTTAGCCTTAGATCACGCTCTTTACTTATATTTGAATCTGGGTGTGTCTCATGTACTAGGGAAACCCTGTCAAACAAATTGAGGAAACTTTCCCAGGGAAGGCTTGATGCCCAAGGGGTCTGTGAACCCCCCACCACCCCTCCTGCTTGCCTTCCTCTCATTCCCTTCTGAGAGAAAACTTGCCCCTCACCGCAGGGCTTCTCAGAGTTACCCTTGAGTACAGAAGGTAATTCAGCATTATGTTTCAAAGAGTACTTCTCCAAGAAGAGTCAACAGAAACAGCTGGGTTGCTAACAAAGCAAGGACTTCAGGAGACTGGCTAGAGGCTGCCTTAGAGAAAACAAAACAAAACAAACTGTAGGTAAAGTCAAAGCAGGTAATCTGCCCATGAACTTAACGTTTTTAATTTTAATCTCTTCCTGTAGTTCCTTTCTTTGCTTTTAGCTAGTTCTGTGGCCATCTTCTTGTTTCCTCTTCCTCAGAAGCCAGTATTATCGCTTTTGTGTATGAAACATATCTTTTTCCTTCCAGATTATCCCCAGTCACACTTAAGTTTTTCATTGCTCTTCCTCTCCTTTTTCCAATGCTATCTTGCCTTTCTCTACATTGATGATGAATAGTATGTCAAATTCTTGTTTTGACTCAACACCAAATTTGCTTTCCCTAACTGTTGAGGGCCATAATTTCTGTTTAATAAAGCTAGAAATTTGAATATGAAAGAAATCATCAAAAAGGAACAGATGTCTCCCCCTGCCCCGACCAAAACTAGTACAATATTAAGGATGGGAAGGATTTTAAAGTTCATGACTTTCTCCCAGGTGAGAAAACCAAGACCAAAGGACACAAATCCGCCAGTTGACTGAGTACAAACTAGAACTCAGGCACCCTGACTCTGGGCAAGTTAAAAAAGAGTCCACTTGGTTTTCACAGTGACTTGCATTCCTTTTTTTTAGTTAAATCTCACTGATATGGCTTATTTTCCCCAATATTTCCAGGATAAGGCAGTTCAAGGTAGGTAAAGGAATAGTTCATGTCTACTATGCCAGTGAAGAACAAGATACATTCAATTGCACAGGTACATTCTTTGCCCACTTTGTTAAGTTGAAATGATCAAGGGTCACCAAGGGTTTTCTGGGCACAACCTACTACAGTGTTTGTCATCAGGGAGGAGGGTTAGACAGGTAAGGTGAGTGTTTGTGTACATAGTCTGCAGGTATCTTCTGTGAAATATCTGTCAGGGCAATGTTCTAGTAGGGACAGGGAGGGTCAGTGGCCAGACCAGTCTTTGTTCAGTGATAGTCAAGCCTGAGAGTCAGAGGGAAAGGGGACTAGGAAACATTAATTTGTAGAGCAAAGAGCTTGAGGATCTAAGACCAAGGGGAACCATCAGCACATGAAGAGACTCTCAGAACACTGCACTTCCTTCAACTCAGAATACAGCATACTTATCTCTCCTCAGAATTCCTCCAGAACAAGACTCAAATTTCAGCTTGTTATCTCTCCTTGATTAGAAGATTTAATCCGTAGGGAAATATGTTGTCAGCTCAGCAAAGATGCAATCAGGATTAAACAACTTCAGGAGTTTGAGAAATGATAGATCAGATGTCATTGAAAAGTGACAACACTCTGTAAATTGGTTTGATTTTGGTAGAAATTTTCTTTGAGCCTAAACTGTAAAGTAGCCTTCCTACTCTGAGGTAACATCATGTGGATTTTTGGAAACTGTTGAGTCATTGACATTAGTGAAGCTTTCTAATTTCTTTGGGCTTGCTGAGGAAAGTTGTTTCCCTCATTGGCCTCAATCAGTCAGATACCTGCACATCTTTGAGTCACACCCTTGTATAACTTGAATGAAATCATAGGATTATAAAAATTAGAGTGAAAGGACAGCTGATTTTTGAGGAAGAAATATTCCTATACATTCCAAGTTATGCTGCCAGGAGAGAATGAAGAGTGCTGAAAACAGCATGCTCTTGAATAGATAAAAATCAGTTCAGAACTTTCCCTAGAAAGCTGAAAGCCATATCTAACCAAAGGTGGTTTGCACCATGCTAATTTGAGCCCTGCAAAAATCAGGACTGAATCAAGATGACCATATTATCTTGGTTTTAAGGCTTCGTTAGTCTTCTGCCACGCCATTTTGCTTGCTTGAGTCTCTGACCAGGGACAGATGGGAGCTGGTGATGGCTTGGTGCTGGTGAATTAATGATTGTCCCCACCCCACCTCCACAACTGTAAAATCTTCAAAGCATTCACATCGAAGGACTGGAGAACAAAATGCAATAGTTACAAGTACCCGCATTCAAGGGGCAATTTCATCCATGTCTATGCTAAGGACTACCTCCCTTTACCCCCAAACAGTCCCTCCCAACACAAAGTAACAAAGGAACAAACAAAAAAGATCTAGGCAATGGAATGAAATGACACCCAGTAGTGCTGTAGGAATTATGAGAATGAAGTCAGTCAGTCTAATCCTCAAACACTTCCAAGAACAATGGGGGAAAGAGTTCTGTGGGGCATTCCACCTTCATGTGCAGGAAGCGGCTGGCATGGCAGGCTCCAATCATCCGCAGGTCTGTCACCTTCATGAGGAGTTTTGGCCAAAAGTGTGTCACATGATGTTTTCGGTAATTGATATAGTGTTCAAAGGCCAGCAGGAAACTATCTTGGTATTTTTCTATTCTTTCAACGCAGGCAAGTCCTGGGCGGTCTGAGAAGAACAAAGATGAATGTTAATTCAAAAGTGGAAAGGAGAAGCCCAGCTCTGCCCAATTCAAGCCTTTGAGTGTGAAGTGGGCAGATCTGGGGACTTATCAACTCCTAGGAATGAGCAGGGATGGAACATGAACTCTGGGGGCATCAGGGACCCCAGATTTTTTTTTCTCTTTTTTAGCAAGTTCAAGTCCACATGGGTTCAAATACTGGCTCTATACTATGATCTGTGTCTCCCTCTCTTCATCTATTAAGAAAGGGTGTAGTAGTTTCTGCTTAATATGATGTTATGGTGAGTTCCAATTCCTAGCGCATAATAAGTGCTGTTTAAGCCTTTGTTGTAATTCTTGTTGTAATTCTTTGTTGTAATTCCCCATGATCATCTCTATGTTCCCAAGTGCTAGAACTCACAGCTGATAAAAGTTTGTCAAATGACTATTGTTCCTCTTCATTGTTCCCTTTATATAAGTGACAGTATCTACTCTTTCCCAGTGCCATATGGAAGACCACGGTCTCGGGAAGTATCACAATTTACATAAAGGGAGTCAGTGCTTTGTTCAGATAAATGTATCTAGGTTAGACAAATCACCTCTTTGGGTGGGAATGGCATGCCTCCCTCTTAGGATACAGAAGGAGAAGTTCCACCTCTAGAGTTGAAATACTGTGTATAATATGGGGAAGATTTTGAGTTTCCACTGGCTGCCTGGCAGAGAGGGGAAGACAAGCATGGACATGCAGAGGAGGGGAGATGTGAGAAGGGACTGGAAATGTTGTAGGAGGCCTGCATGCCAAAGGAGGAGTGTCAGACAATAAGAATTTCTCACAAAGACAAAGAAGCACAATATCCAATTTTAGTTTTCTGGGTTATAATGAACTACTCCTTCCCATCTCTTAAACGGGTGATAAAACTAGTACCTGTTTCTATTTACTCTTTATTGGTGGTGTTTTGGGGAAGTAAAATGAAAAGAAGAGATGTGAGCCATGCTAGTATCACCCTGTGCAGAGGAGAGAAGAATCACAGTGGGAAGCTGGAGCTGGAGGAGACCATGACTGTGTAATGACCAAAAAATCTTCCCAAGTCTTGGGAGGACTGCTGGCCTTCCTGATATATGTGAGAGGGGACTTCAGGCAATTTCACAAAAGTGATAAAAGGATGTGATGAGAAGGCTAGATGACTGGTGAACATCCAAGTTGCAAACACTTGGGGAACAAAAGTGGGTACAGAGGGAATGTACCTCAACATAATAAAGGGATATATGACAAACCCATAGCTAACATCATATTCAGTGTTGAAAAGCTGAGAGCTTTTCCTCTAAGATCAGGAACAAGACAAAGATTCCCATTCTTAACACTTTATCCCACATGGTACTAAAGTTCTAGCTAGAGCAATTAGGTAAGAAAAAGAGATAAAAGGCACCCAAATTGGAAAGGAAGGTAAAACTGTCACTATTTGCAGATGATATGATATTATATGTAGAAAATCAAGACTTCCCCAAAAACCTGTTAGAATTAATAAATAATTCAGTGAAGTTGCCAGATACAAAATTAATATACAATAATCTGTTTTGTTTCTATATACTAATAATGAGTTATCAGCAAGAGGAAAGAAGAACACAATCCCACTTACAATAGCATCAGAAAGAATAAAATACTTAGGAATAAATTTAACCAAGGAAGTAAAAGACCTATACACTGAAAACTATAAGACATTGGTAGAAGAAATTGAAGGAGGCATAAATAAGTGGAAAGATATTCTGTACTCATAGATTGGAAGAATTAATATTGTTAAAATATGCATCCTACCAAAAGCAGTCTACAGATGTGATGCAATCCCTATCAAAATTTCAATGGTATTTTCACAGAAATAGGACAGACAATCCTAAAATTTGTCTGGAAACACAAAAGATCTTTAATAACCAAAGCAATCTTGAGAAAGAAGAACAAAGCTGAGGGCATCATGCTCTCTTGATTTCAAACTATATTACAAGGCTATAGTAATCAAAACGGTATGGTATTGGTATAAAGGTGGATGCAAAGGTCAATGAAACAGAATAGATAGCCCAGAAATACGCTCATGTATTTATGGTCAGTTAATTTATGACAAAGGAATCAAGAATAAACAATGAGAAAAGGACAGTCTCTTCAGTAAATGATAATGAGAAGACTGGACAATTACATGCAAAAAAGTGAAACTAGACTCCTGTTTTATACCATACATAAAATTAACTCAAGACAGATTAAAGACTTGAATGTAAGACCCAAAACCATAAGACTCCTGGAAGAAAATAGAGGTGGTAAGCTCCTTCACATTAGTCTTGGTGATGATTTTTGTGGGTCTGGTTCCAAAAGCAAAAATAAAGTGGGACTACATCAAACAAAAAAGCTTCTATACAGCAAAGGGAAACCATCAAAAAATGAAAAGGAAACATATGTAATGGGAGAAAATATTTGCAAATCACATATCTGATAAGGGATTAATATCCAAAATATAAAAAGAACTCCTACAACTCAACAGCAAGAAAACTCACAATTGATTAAAAACTGGGTAGAGGATCTGAAGAGATATTTTTCCAAAGAAGACATATGGATGACTAATGGGCACATGTAAAGATGTTCACCATCACCAATCATTAGGGAAATGCAAATCAAAACCATCATGAGATATCACCTCACACCTGTCAGAATGGCAGTTTATCAAAAAGACATGAGATAGTAAGTGTTGGCAAGGATGTGGAGAAAAGGAAACCCTGGTGCACTATTGCCGGGAATGCAAAGTGGTACAGCCACAATGGAAAACAATATGAAGCTTCCTCAAAAAATTAAAAATAGAATTACCATATGATCTAGTAATACCACTACTGGGTATTTATCCACACAAAACAAAACTTGTAAACAAAACTAACTTGTAAAGATATATGGACCCCCATGTTAATTGTAGCATTATTTACAACAGCCAAGATATGGAAACAACTGTCCATCCACGGACAAATAGATAAGATGTGGTATATACACACAATGGAATATTAGCCATAAAAAAATGAATGAGGTCTTGCCATTTACAACAATATTGATGGACATTGAGGACTTATACTAAGGAAAATAAGTCAGAGAAAGACAAATACTATATCATCTCACTTATATGAGAAATCTAAAAACAAAGAAATAAACAAAACCAAGCTCATAGAAACAGAGAACAGATTGGTGGTTGCCAGAGGCTGTCGCTGGTGTGGGCATAATGAATGAAGGGGGTCTAAAGGTATAAACAAACTTCTAGTTATAAGATAAATAAGTCTTGGAAATGTAATGTATGGTATGGTGACTGTAGTTAATAATAGTCTATTGCATATTTGGAAAGTTGCTAAGAGAGTAGAACTCAAAAGTCTTCATCACAGGAAAAAAAAATTTGTAACTATATATGGGGACAGACACATCTAGACATATATATGTCTGTATATTCCAATACATATGATATATATATGGGTATAATCATAACTGACATATCAGTTATCTAGACTTACTGTGGTGATCATTTTGCAATATATACAAATATCATATCATTATATTGTATATCTGAAACTCATACAATGTTATATGTCAATTATACCTCAATAAAAAAACAAAAAATAATTTATAAGCCTGGCTGGATTCCTCATACAGCTCCAGGGAGCCTGACCACCCCGCTGCCCACTACTCCTCCCTTTGCTCTATGTGGCTCTGATCAAGTAAGTTCACACTTTAAGCGTCCAGTTATTGAAGAATCTGTACTAGTATAAATCAAAACAGGGTTCTGCTTAATCTATAAAGAAGGCTCAGCACTAATGTTTCGATCCACTCTTTCGAGTATAAACAAAATATATGGGCTTTTGGCATCCCCTATTTGGCTTGAATTGTCATTTGTGCATTTTTATGTTGTGTTTTCCTTTGTGTTTGACGATGCTGCTCCGTGTCTCTTCAATCCTTCTTCCTCCCTCACCCTTCTTTTCTCTGAGTGTGCCAGAATTCCCCACAGGATCCTTTTCCTTTTGATCCAAACAGAAAATCAACATAATAATATTCTGGATGTATTCCTTCAAAGGGAAAAAAAAAATAACCTGGGTTTTGTGGTCTCAAAATTCTGTCCTTTGGTGAGAGATAAAGATAAGATGGTCATATAAATGACACAGAGAAAATGAAAGGACATTTTGATCATGTTCAAATGGCACTAAGCGTGTTTATGAAGAAGTATTTTAAAGGTCAAAGATTGTTTTTAACTCCTTAAGACAGAATTTCTCAAAGATACATCCTTTGGATCATCTCCATTTCAGCTCTCTGCTCATCACTGCAGGATCAAAGAACTTAGTGGCAGAAGCTCCTGGAAGAGGCCCAAGATACTGTGCCTTAAGGAACAATGGGCTTAGAGGACAACCCTGAGAAGGGCTGGAGCCAAGGAGCACTCATATGGAGCTATCATGTGCTAACATAAAATGTCTGTTAGTATTTTTCTGGTCCTGGCAGTATTAATGAAAAATGCCCTGGTCATTAGGGTGAAAAAGAGTGTTAAAAGGTTTTAAGTATGTCATGTGGCTGTCAGGTGGTGACAGCGTCATCAGAATCAGAGGATGGGGAAGAATCATCCAGTTAAGTGCTTGATAGAGTTTGGTATCACAACTTTTGCCTTCTTCATATACTCCTTTTATTTACATTACTGAGATTATTTGCTTAATAGTCTGCTAAAATTAACTTATTACAGGGGAAATACCATATTATTCAGTAAATAAAAATCCATTTGCCATACATAGAAGATAACCGCCAAAATGGGTGCATGACAAAAACCTTTATTAAACTTTAGCTAAAGATTCTTGCTGAAGACTGTGCCCAAGACCCGCTCTATCTGTTGAAAAGGGAGGTCATTGAGTTTAGAGAGGTGTTCAGGACAGATTGGCACCAAAATGAATCTCTCTCTCTCTCACCTTATTTAGAAGATATAAGCAGAAAGAAAATTCTAAGAGAAATAGCTTTCTCACTATGTGGTTCAATGTTATTTAAAATTGTCTTTGTACCACTACAGTTTCAGCTAAAAAATTACCTTGAATCCCCACTCCAAGAATATAATTCCCACTTATTTAGTTCAATTTCTTTATTTTAAAAGACACTGAAACCCAGAGAAGATAAGGGGTTGACTCAAGTTCACATAGTGAGTGCTTAGATAAGTTATCCACTTTATTTCTTTAAGAATAATTTTCCTGAAGGACTGAGGACCTTGGTTTCTCACTGTTGACTAGAGACCACCCTCAGCTCCAAGAGGCCATGTGGAGGTCCCTGTCATGTGAGTTTTCGCAACATGGCTGCTTACTTCAGCCAGCCAGCAAGGAGAGTCTCCAGAGCAAGTCTGTTAGCAAGAGGGAATCTTATATAACATAATATAACCTCATCACATGGGGGTGACATTGAATTCATCGTATTCTATTGAAGCAAGTCATGAGTTCTGCACACACTCAGTGGGAGGGGATTATATAGGGGTGTAAACATCAGAAGGTGGGAAACCTGGGGGGCACCCTGCAGCTTGTTGCCACAGCAGACAACGGGGTTCCTTATGCTAGTCTAGTTACGTATGTTGGAGATTTTTCCTAATAAAAAGAATTTTTTAAAAAAGTCTGCCACCCCTAAATGTTTTGTAAGAAATACACTTCAAGATGAGCTTAAAAAAAAAACCCCAAAAAAAACAGTCCAGAGGAAAGGTGGATAAGTTAAGCTGATAGCTATAGTGCAGAGTGATAAGTGCTGAGGCACAGCTAAACTGACGGTGCTCTGGAAAAGCACAGAAGGCCTCTGAAACTACTTCTATTTTTTTTTTTTAATTTAAAGATTTATTTATTTATTTGAGAGAGAGAGAGCACAAGTTGGGGGGAGAGGAAGAGGGAGACAAGCAGTCTCCCTGCTGAGCAGGGAGCCCCATGTAGGGCTTGAACCCAGGATCCTAGGACCCTGAGATCATGACCTAGCCAAACCCAAGAGCAGGATGCCCAATGGACTGAGCCACCCAGACACCCCATTACCTTCTGTTTAAAAACTAGCTTTCCTTAAAGGGTTTGTCATATTTTTCATTTATTATAACATGACCTCTGAAGAGAAAAGTGTCAGGATTATTATCCACTCTTCACTGAAGGAGTCTGGAGCCCTGATAATGAGCTTGGGGTAGGTTAAAGATGGCTACAAACTCTGCCATTCTTCCCATCTAGAGGTAGGCTCTTGACTCTAGGCTGGTGCTGGGTCTTGTTTGGACCAATAGTATGTAGCAGAAGTGATGCTATATGACTCTAACCTGGGCCTTAAGACCTCAGCAATTTCTGCTTTCATGTACATGGAACTCTTTTTTGAAGAGTTGGAAGAGGAGAAGAGAGGCTGTATGGAGAGAGGTCTGAGGCTATGTTTGAGGTCTCAGCCCCAACCCCCACTAAATTTAAGCCACTAAATTTTGGGGTGGTGTGTTATTTAGCAATAAATAGCTGAAAGTTAAGTTTTAGCTAAGCCATAAAAATTTTAGCTTTCACTCGTGATTTCCTTAACCAGAACTTAACATGGAGTGGTGTGGTCACTCATACCCATATCCTGTGTACATAAAACCAGAAGGGGGCGGGGTTGCCAATGACTATAAGTCAGGCTGGATGGTGTCCACTGAAGGTGGACCATTTCATAGAGTCTTTAAAATGGCTTCTTTGGGTCCTTCCTACTATGCTGGGAGACTCCAGGAAGCATCAGATACCTGACACCCCCCTTCAGTTCCCAGTTCATTGGCAAACCCCCAATTGCTGCTGAAAGAGATTGAGCTATGATTCTGAAGCTGGAGGGGAGGTTGGGGACTGGGAACTCATCAAATGATTTGAATTAGCACCAGACACACAAAATCTCTTGACACCCAGTAATGAGTCTGGGAGCACTTACCTGAAGACATTAGCAGGACAGCCTGAAGGAGAGCTACTTCAGTGTCATCCAGGTTGAAAGAAGACAGTGACATGCCCAAATCAAAGATGGCGTCTGACACCACCCCAAGGCCCCCGTTCTTCAGCTGGCCTCGAGTCACTGCCATTTCCCCATTCAAGGTTAAAGTCTCACTTTCTGGGTCATAGCGCACAGCAGCGCGAAGGGACATGATCTCCATGCAGCAGCCTTTGAGGAGGATTATCTGGTCTTCACATGGCAGCTGAAAAAAACCAGCTCACATCAGCAAGAACAAGTGCACAGATGTCAGTGAGGAATAACGTGCAGTATCTTAATAGCAACAGGGACCACATCTGGTGATCAACTTGGTCCTACACTCTGAGCCTATGGCTTTTCCCTTCCTACTTGGCTGCAGACTTTCAGCAACCATTTTTCAGACTCCCAAGTTGGTGACCAATTTTAATGTCAGTACTTTGCCTTTCTTTTATGATGGATATAGATCTCCAGCTGGGATTACAGTCCTGTGTGAGACTACGCTAATAATCCCTTACTCTGGGGTTTTATATCATAACACTAACTGATCATTGCTTGAGACCATAGTTTATGTTAAGCTTACCTACATTTCTCATAGTTCTACCAGTCAACAGCTGGCAACTCTGCTTCTCTTTGTTTTTTGAAACAAGTTTGCTCCTTGGGTGTCTCAAAAGGCATAGAAGGAGAAGGTCACGTATAGAGGCATGTTGTTCCTGAGGCCCAGAGATATAAAAGCTCTACCCAAAGTCACTCAGTGAGTTAGAAGCAGAGGTGAGACTAGAATTCAGACCTCCTGGCTCTTATAGTTGTGTTCTCAGTGCCTGAGGCACCAGAATTACTTCACACACGGGATTTCCCTGCCTGCACTGTAATCTTGTTTTAAGCATTGTCTTTAAGGTTGCCTTGTTAATTAGGATTTGTGATAATGTGCTAACATTTATAATAAACTTAAAAAAAAGCAACTTTGTTAGCAAAATAACAAAAAATCAGAGTCTTACTTTCTGGTGGGAGAGAATGTTTAATTAAAAGCCATTATCAAAATAGTTTGAAAGGCTATTAGTTAATGGATATTTTTGAAGCATTGGCCATTGTGCTAAGCTTTACGTATGTCACCTTACTTAATCTTCATAATAATACAGTGAAGTGAATATTCTAATTCCAATTTCATTTACAAAAGTGGAAATCTAGGCACTGAGAAGTTGAGTAACATGCTAAGGAGTCACCTGAGGGCTTTGTGAATAAGGCTAGTATTTGAAGATAGATCTTCCAGAATTCAGTGTAAAGAGAAGAGAACACATTCTTTTTAAGTACTTAGGATATGACTAAGTTTCCATAAACAACAAATATATAAATTACATGTAATTGTTATCTTTGCATGAAATCAGGTACAAATTCTCTTGGAGCAGTACTCTTGGCAACAGTTAACTAATTAAATTTTGGTTGTTATGTAAAACTGAAGGTAATAATACTGAAATACATTTAAAATGCTGGGTATTTCATATTTTTCGTTAACTCAACCTAGCCACCTTACCATTTAATTTCAAACTACTTAGGTTTTTCTACAGAATAAAAGTCATTTCATATTTGGTTCTGGAATTCTCTCCTTCCACTCATTAAAGAAAAAGAATCCCTGTGATTTGCTTTTATTTAGGTTCTAGTTTGTATTCCTTGATTATATCAAGGATTGATGGCCCAAGTAGGTGGAGGCTGGCTTGGATTTTTGGCCCAAGATCATCGTAGGAAATAGGAAATCCTGAGCTTGGATAGATCCTCTACCAGGAAGATGGAGAATTGGCCCAAGTAGGTGGAGGCTGGCTTTGATGCCTGTGGGAACGGGGAAACATTTGGCTCATCAGGGTCACCTGAGGGCTAATTAAACACAGGGCTGGTCCCCCCCTCCAAGTTTCTGCATTCTCCAGGTTCCCAGGGGATGCTCTTGCTTTCGTTTCAGGGACCAGGGACCCTTTTGTTCTTGAGAACCACTGGCATAGAATAGCAAAGAGAAATTACTGATCAGATCAAACCATTTATTATTATTATTTTTTAACTTGTCACAAAGAATGCAAACTTGGGCAGGCCCAAGTCTTCGTGGCTAAGTCTGATTGTAGATGAAGTAGAGGATTTCTTTTTAAAACTTTACCGTTGTTTGGTTCAGATTGAAATAAAAGCTGAATCCGTATTTGTTAAGGATCACCAACAGTTTGAAAACTAGGCCAGATTACTTTCCCTTTTAGAAAGGTTTGCAGGATGCTGGTGAGATTTGTTTTAACATGTGGGCAAATGATCTTGGTCACGCGCTGCAATACTTTCACTGTGAGACTGTGGCAAGAAGGGCCTGACAGGCAGAGGGGCAGTGACACTCCCACAGACTCTCCCTATCTTTTCAGGAGGACGAGGATCAGATTGATTGGCAAAGATGACAGTGCCCTGCACTCCAGAAATGATTCTTAATGTGTGTTTTTTGGCAGTTCTGTCAGCAGCGATTTTAGATCTTTCAAAGCCCTGGGTGTCTACCAACCTTGCTGGGGGTTGGCATGGGTCTTAGCAGAAAATTACCACGAGCCCAATTTGAACAGCACACGTCCCAAAATGTCTCTGGCAGGAAAGCTCTGGCTCTTGAGACCACCTGGGATCTCCAGCCCACGCCAGAGGCAGCTCAGGGGCCTACACAGTTCATTTCCCTCTTTGGTGTTCTAATGAGAGTGAGAAAGACTAAAGGCCCTCAGGGGGCTACAAACACTGGAAACAAAGATGATGCCCAAAGTCAGAGGAAAGCAGCGCCCTTGGCACAGCTATGAGTGTTTGCACCCTTCTTGAAGACTCAAATAGGCTCCAAAATAGTCAGCAGCTTATCCTGAGTTGGTGTTACCATGAATCAATATCTTGAATGTTATTTTTTATTTTTAAAGATTTTATTTATTTGACAGAGAGAAACACAGCGAGAGAGGGAACACAAGTAGAGGGAATGGTAGCGGGAGAAGCAGGCTTCCTGCCGAGCAGGGAGCCCGATGCGGGGTTTGATCCCCTGGGACCCTGGGATCATGACCTGAGCCGAAGGCAGCCGCTTAACGACTGAGCAATCCAGGCGCCCCTATTTTTAAAATTTTTTAAAAAAGATCTTATTTATTTGAGAAAGAGAGACCGTGAGACCGTAAGCAAGCTTGAGCAAGGAGAGGGGCAGAGAAGGGGCAGAGAAGGGGCAGAAGCAGACTCCCCACTGAGCAGGGAGCCAAACTAGGGGCTCTGATTTTAGGACCCTGGTATCATGACCTGAGTAGAAGGCAGAACCCACTGACTGAGCCAGCCTTGAATATGTGATTTTTAATAGCCTTCCAAACTTTAATAAATGATAGCTAGAAAGATGGTCAGAGACACGGGAGGATCCACACCAAATACAGTTATGAAAAAATTCCTTCTCCGGGACTCACCAGCTCCTCTGGGGGTGGGGTACGAGTGGCTCCCTCTACAGGGCTGCCAGCTGGCACATCAGGTACCCCGGCCCACCACAGTGAAGCGCGGGACAAGGGCGAGGCACACACTCTCTCTCAGCTAGGTCTGTGGGTCAGATACCTGCATCCTGAAGCCCACTGCTCTGTCCTTCTGGACATGGCTTTTGTGGAGGCTCAAAACAGGCAATGAGAAGGGCCCTCATCAGGGGCACCTGGGTGGCTCAGTGGGTTAAGGCCTCTACCTTCGGCTCAGGTCATGATCTCAGGGTCCTGGGATCAAGCCCCACATCGGGCTCTCTGCTCAGCGGGGAGCCTGCTTCCCCCCCCTCTCTGCCTGCCTCTCTGCCTACTTGTGATCTCTCTCTGTCAAATAAATAAATCATCAGTGTCTGAGGTCTCTCAGACACTGGGCTCCCATTATTGCAAACCCAAAGACGGCAAATGAGCTGGAAGCCAAAGCGGGATGGAATCATTCCAGGTGAGGAGAGGGCTTCTTTCTAGTGAGGCTAGATTGGCTTCTCACTCAAGTAGCTTACATAAGAGGCTCACAGCAGTACATGGACCTGTGTATTTGATACCTTTCTGGGTTTCTTTGGAGGTGGGAAGAGCAACATATTGGCAGCTGTTGGCTTTTCAAAGGGCAAAATTCCCCCCTTGATTCAAAAAAGGGAGGTTAGAGGCAGGATGGTCATGTAGTAGATAAAACAGAAGCCTTAACAGCTGGAATTTATGGATGCACTTAGGCCCCAGGCACTATCCAAGCACTTAATATATATTATCCCATTTAAACCTTACAGTAGCTCTAAGAGGTAAATACTATTGTGATTCCCATTTTAAAGATTAAATAACCAAGATTTGAAGACACCAAATAACTTAGGTAGGATTCCTGCCCCTCTGGCTGACTGCAGAGCCATGCTTCTGGGTACCACATAGTAGGACTGCTAAAGTTAGGGATGAGGGATGGGGCGTCCTAAAGGGAAAGCCTATGAGCTCAGGTGGATGAACTCTTCAGGGTGCCATGAAGACGGGGCAAGAAAGGGTGAACTTAGAAGAAAAGAGAGGAGAGTTAAGGAGTTAAGATCCTTGCTCTGTGAGGGAGATCTTTATTTTTGAGGAGGAAACAACCACACAACTGTTTTGCTAGGATATGTAATGGAAAGCGTATCGACTTAGACTCAAACCATGGCCCCATGTTTGGATAAGTTAACTTTATCTCTTCAATCTTAGTTTTCCCCATCTATAAAATGGGCTTAATTAAAGCTATCCTGCAAATCTAAGGATTGGATTTAATGTGAGCAGAGTTGAGCATGGTAACTGGGACATCGTAGGTACTGAATAAACAGATGTTATTACTTTCATATTTCCTTGCACCTGGAGTCCATGAATAGATAGATAGCATCTTCAGCCTCACGTGGACTAGCTAATGAATGATGACTGAATAGAGAAGGCAAAGAAATAAAAGTGAAACAGTGCATTTTCATTTTGTACTGACATTCTTTCATGTGACTAAGTCCCTACTAATTAATATTAAATTATAAATAGTACTCCATATTCCTGGAAATTCATGGAACTATCATGAAAAATAATGCAGAAGGAAGAACAGTGTCCTTACCTCACAAAACATAGGCAACTTTTTGGCAAAATCCACCACTCTGGTAATTGCTGGTGTGATGATTTTTGTAAAATGGCTGAAGGCTTCCAAGTCAACCTTTCCACCTTCTGGGGCATTTACTATTGGTGCTTGTCCAATATCTTCTGGCTAAGGAAGAGAAACAAGAAAGATTTAGATGAAGAACATTGAAGGGATCTTTATTTATCATCATTCTCTTGTGGCAGAAAAATGTCTTCTGAATTGACATTTATACAATTTCCAGTTTTCACTTTGCTCTTTAATAAACTATACAGTTTTCCATAGTTCAGTTTTCTGAGCAAAGATACTGCTTTGGCCATTTTTTTAAGAGTCGCTGGTGATAATGTTCACAGAATCGCTGCTGCAGAATTAAAGAAAGTGAGAGCAAGTGAGGCAGAGAGAAACAACAGGAACTTGGGTCCTGCTTCTGAATGCACGAAGGATGCCTGGTGACATATGCGGTAGGGGCTCTGGGGTGGCATTTTCAGAGCCTCGCACATTCTGGCATTTGTGGGCCATGAGGGAGCAGTGCGATGGGGATGCCCTGGTGATGAGGGAGCAGAAGGCGAGCTGAAGACAAAGCACCAACTGACACCCCCCTAACCACCCTCACCTCCCCAACTCCTGGGTGGGATACGTGTGACATTCCTCCAGAAAACTCCCGACTGTCTTTTTTTTTTTTTCTTCATTTAAAAAAGTTTTTATTTATTTATTGTATTATGTTCAATTACCGAACATATAAAATACATCATTAGTTTTTGATGTAGTGTCCGACAGTCTTAATGTTAAAGCTTTGCTAGAGGGAAAAACAACCTTAGATTGACAATAGCAAGGCCTCCAGTATCCTGAGAGTCTTCACATACAAAAGAGTCTTAGCATTTAAAAGTCCCTTTGGACACCTCCCCTTTTCCTTATCTCCCCCAACTCCCAAGTATATAATCAGCCATTCCTCAGGACCCCAGTGTAGCAGCTCTTTCTGCCCGTGGGCCCTGTCCCTGAGCTTTAATAAAATTACCTTTTGCACCAAAGACTTCAGCTCTGGACCTCACCAGCATTCCCAAACGACATCACTGGCAAGGTGAACCCTGTGGATTCATTCTTGCTTTTGACCCAGCAGCTGGGCCTCGAAGTTTCTGTCTGCCCTATAGACGCTAGTTGGAGGAGGTCTCGGAGGGCTGAGGGGTACCTCTAGGTCGTGTGTAGGAACTGAGTTGTGTAAACTTGGCGAGCTTTCAGGCAGACACTATTATTAGTATTCAGCGTCCCTGGGAGCCCTTCTCTGCCCTTGACTTGCCGGAGAACAAAAGCCGTAGTCTTCCTACTCAAAAGCCATAGCCTTCCTCCTCAGCAGCTTGGGTATCATCTGGGGACTTGTTAGAAAGGCAGACTCTCAGCCCACCCCACCCCCCGTCCCCGGACCTCCCGGACCTTCCAGACCTAATGAAGAACCAGCATTTTAGCAATCCCTCAGCCAGAGGTACTCTCCAGCTCCTTAGCTAAGGGCTACCAGACCATCATAGTCTCTCACTATCTCCTATTGCCACCCGTGTTACCTGCTAGGAATAGCCTTCTAGGTTGCCCTTTCTTGTTGTGATAATTATGACCACTATTTATCTGTGGCCTGCAGGCGAGCCAGCCCCTTTGAGGAAGCGAATTATCTCAGGTGGTTCTCATACAATCCTGATTGGCAGGTGAGCAAACAAAAGGCTCAAGGAGGTTAAGAACAATCCCCTGAGGCCAGGACTGGGGTCTTGGTCACCCAGGACAGCAATCTGCCAGGAACCCCACATCTTCCCTCTACTTCAAGGCTTTTACAACCTGCAGTTTTTTTTGTTTTTTGTTTTTTATTTTTTTAAAGATCACTGCACTCACGTGCAGCCCGGACATGGGGCTTGATCCCACGACCCTGGGATCGTGACCTGAGCCAAAATCAAAAGTGAGATACTTAACTGACTGAGCCACAAAGGTGCCCCGCAACCTGTACACTTTTGACGCCAGAAGGCAAAATTCTTCTACTCTTTCCCTTACTGGCCTCTCCCACTACCTTGCTGGAAACTGTGAAGGTGACCGAAGGGATCAGAGACTCAGGCCTGTCCCATGGCCTAGAGCCACAGTGAACAGATCAGAACCAGGCACCCAGGGTTGGGAGAGGTGGGCAGAGATGGGCAGGAGGATCTGGCACTGAGAACTAGTCAAGCAAAGCTGAATCCCTCACTTGCAGAGTCATGAGGGCACTGCTCATGACAAGACTGTAGCCTTCCTACAGCCACGGTCCCCAAACTTGCCTGTGTCAGAATAACCTGATGGGTTTCCAGGTCCAGAGTTTCTGATGCTGTAGGTCAGGGATAGAGCCCGGGAATCAGCATTTCTAACAACTTCCCAGGGCACGTTCCTGCTGCTGGTCTGGCACTACACTTTGAGAACCACTCGGCTGGCAATAACACATCCAGCTCAGAGTAATCCAGTTACCATTTTCTTCCTACACTGCTCCAATTATTGCTCACGTCTAATTTTTAGCACAATTTTAGCACAAAGGAAAGCAAAGGATAATTCTTTTACTGACTTGTTACTTAGGCACCAGGGTCAACGGGAGCAGCCCAGGCCCTCTCCAAAGGCGTGGTGGGAACTGTGGTTACAGCCCAGGGGAGGATTTTAAAATACATTACATAACAGACTGGCAGCATTGACCTTTTTGGGTTATCCAGTAGGTTCTTCTGTTTGTTTTATTTTTTATTGTTTGCTTTGCGGGCAGCAGTGAATGGGAAAGGAACCTAGTCTGTCCTGTTATCATAGCCAGTGATGATGTTTTGGGGCAACTGTTGGTGTGAGAAGCCCATGGGAGGCGACCACTCTGCTGGCTTTCTGGATGCAGACAGAATTGATGGAATAATCACACATACGGCTTCCTTCTCTCTCTACCTGTCTTTCTCACAGAGAGCAGAGGGAAAAGGCACATCAGGTCTTCCTTTGGGTACTGCTGCTCCTGGCATTTGTCACCTCCTTGCTGGTCTTTATAATTCTTCCCACCCCAGAAATGAGTCTCATCTCACCTGCCTTACTTATTTTACAACTCTGTTATGAAGATCGACTGATAAAAGGAACGTGGTCATACATTAAAAAAGAAAGGGAGTTTTGTTTTTTTTTTTTAAAGAAAGGGCGTTTTATATCCACATGCACACACATAGGGTGAGCTTTTTTAGAAATAAAAATAACAGTATTTTAATCTTTTTATAGTTTGGCCTGGTTGAGTCTAAATGTCTTGTCATTGAACACGGATAGATCTAATCTGATTGTATTTAATGGTATTTAGTGTCCTTTGAAATGTCGGTAAGTTAATACAGATCTTAAAAAATTTCCATTTTATCTGTGGGTTCATGGAGCATTTGAATCACACCCATGATACCACTAAAGGTTTGGAAAAAGGAGAGGAGTTATATAAGGAAATATGGCAATTTTAATTAAAATTAAACTTCCAAATGTAACCACCTCACGAGCCTTTTCTGTTGAAAAATAAATATCAGGGTAGGAAAAAAAATGTACTTTTAAGCCTTTGGGTATTTAATGAAAAATACCGTTGCTAGAAGTAAAATCATATACAAAGTAAAAGCCTTTTATTATATCAAGCCTTATTCCCATAATGGATCTTGGGTACCAGAAAAAAACAGGTAGATAGATAGATAGACAGACAGACAGACAGTTTATGAATTGACCTGAGTCAACACATGAAGTATGAGGAATTAAGGTTGAGTACTGTCACCTTGTCTGTGACTTCCCTAAAGATTTTTCACAGTTTGCTACAATATTTGGAAGATGTTAGAAATAAAGAATACAAATAGTTGACATCAATTGAATCTATAGATACATTAACATAGCTAATAGCCTTGTAATCCATGACATGAGCTACATTCTTGAGCGCGTGTGCGCTCACTTCCAAGCATGCACTGAGGTCAAGCTCAGGTACTGATGATAAGTCTCCAGGGTAGACTATGGGCAAAGCCTGGTTTTTGCCTCTGTGACTCAGACCGCCTTAGCTTTCTCACTGGGGTGCTTCCAGTTCTCATTCTGACTTTCCTCTTGCGTGGCTGCCCTAATGGACCTCCTGAGCCAGCTCAGCCTACGTATTCATGTCTCCTGCCCAACTTCCTTTGAACTTTTGCAGTTTGGAGCTGCCTTTCATCCCGACTTTTGCTTTCTCTCAAGTCCCTGCTTCCATCTTTGCCAATTCTAAATCCTACCCCACTCAAATTCTGTTTCCTCTTTGAAGTCTTCCCAGATGACGTGTGTGAGAAATGATGCCTATATCACCGGAACACAGATGGTGGCCCACGTACATCACTCATATGGCATTTAGGCATTTATTACTACCACTTTTTATTGCAGTTATGTAGGTACACAGTAAGATATGAAGTTCTTGGGTGGGGGGCATAAGCTTTAAGTTTCTTTGTCTACTGTGTAGAAAACATTGGGCTAAAAGGTGGAGGACAGAATGCTTGTTGGTTGGTTGGTTGAGTGAATAAATGTATGTTTATACATGTTCAGCCAATATTTATTGAGCAACTACTATGGGGGCCAGGCCTGGTTCTAGATGCTGAGGTTACATCAATGAACAATGTATCCTCAAGGAACTTTCACTGTATTGAGGGAAGATAGATAATAAATAAAAAGAATACTCTCACAGAAGAATCTCTATTGTGATTAGACTGGAGGTGACATGATATTATGTGGGGGTCAGAAGGTAGGTGGGCAGCTTAGGAATCTTTGAGAAGTGATGTGTGAGCTTTAACTGGAAGAATGTCAAGAAGCAGCACTTCACAGAGCCAGAGGAAGAGAATTTAAGGCAAAGGGGAAAGCCAGTGCCAAGTCCCAAGGCCAGAAAGGAGGCCCATGTAGTTGGAGGCCAGAGATGGCGTGAGATGAGGGACAGAGGCATATGTGGGTCCCACGATGACAGGCTGTGGGGGGGGAGATGGGCTTATGCAGTGTGGCTCCACTGAAGGGCTTCAAATAAGAGTGCAGCAGGATGAGAATTTGGGTGGTTATGTGGAGTAGAGATGTGGGGAGCCAGAGGAAGAAAGGGCCAGCGGCACTAGCTGTGTGGGCAGGATGTGAAGTGGACCACATCTGGACCATGGGGCGGCAGTAGAGATGGAGAGAAGTGAGGAACTCAAACCTCTCTTGGGAGCCGGACACAGGGCTTTCTGACTGACAGGATGTGGGGTGCGGGGCAGTAAGGGATCCAGGATGTCTCCTTGGGGGCAGTGGTGGGGTGGGGGCATGAGGGGAGAGATTCAAGGGTGTGTGCAGGGGTGGGCTTCTCTAGCTCAGTTGTGTCACTAGCTGTTACACAAATGGAGACTAGGCACCTTTCTGCTTTGACTGTTCATCAGTATTATTCAAAGTGAAGAGCAGATCCTACCCATTGATCTCTTTGGCTGGCTCAGAGCTGAGGGCTTCTTGGCTTGAACCTACAGCTCTCTGGCACAACCAGAGTGGGATGGGGCCAGATGGGACTCTTCCCTTCCTTTGCGAGATCACAGGGTATCTTCTTGCACCTTCATAAGAGGGAGGCAGGAAGGCCCAGACCAATGGTGATTAAAAGTCCCTGGGCTTTAGGGTATCACCACAGGCTTTCCCTTTTCCCGGGATAAGCAGAGACGGACGTGAGGGTGGAAATTGTAGGGATAATGCATATAGGAACCACTAATGTGGTTGTTAATGATGTGCTGAGCACTTATATCTACAACTTTTATACCTTGTGGTGTAGTCACCTGAGCCTTAGAGAGGCGACGGAATTTGCTCAAAATCACGTAACCAAAAAGCAACAAATATATATATATATATATATATAAATAAATATTTATATATATTTCTCAACACAGACAAGCATTGAACTCAGGCTGTCTGATTGAATCTCATGCACATGACTACGACCCTGCCTTCTTCTGATGCAGTTATAATTTGGGGAGTTATAAGCCTTCCTGACTTGGTTGCTCTTGCCTCATGACCTGTCTACGCAGACCGCACGTGGCCAAATCACCCATCCTGTCTGGCCCTTCTGCTTAGGCCCCTTTTCTGAGGCTTTCCCAGTGGAGCATGTATGAAATCAGACAGTAGCTCTGCCGGGGAAAAGTAGGGCAGGCCGGCTCTGGGTCTGATGGTCACATTTTGTACTTGCAGGGAAAATCCATCCAAAGCCATACCTTCGCATGTGAATGACGGGAGCAGAATAATAACACCCTGTCAACAGACAGTATTGTTGCTGCTACGGGATTTACTCCAAACCGAGCGTCTTCCCGCCCCCGTGGTGGAGACACTGCTTCCCTTGTTTGGGTCAGATGTTCCCTTTTCAGTGACTTCTCGGTTTCATCATCCTGTTACCACACCCGAAGGGTGGTTACATTGGGCACTTCTGTACATTCAGGGATTTGGGTGGATTGGAGAAAACTAGAAAATGATGATTTAAATGCTTCTGGAAGTAGCTTTAAAGCGTGGCTTTGGAATTATTATGAAAATCTACATGGCTTTTTAAAAAGTTTATTTGCCAATGACTCTCATTTCTACGGACACAAATACAGATTTGAAACCCAGGTCAAACCACCAGTTCCTATTTCTGACTTGAATCCTGGTGTTAGGGTGAAAAACGATGAAGAATCTTCTTTTGGGGGAATAAGTGATTTTCTTCTTCCAGATAAATGAATACTTGCAGTTTTTAGGACAACATATAATTTTTAGTTCCTTCTGATATATTACTATACTATTATTATATTTTTAAGGATTTGTATTTATTTGTTTGAGAGAGAGCCAGAGAGAGCCAGAGAGAGAGCATGAGCAGAGGGGAGGGGCAGAGAGGCAGGCAGAGGGAGAGGGAGAAGCAGGCTCCCCGCTGAGCAGGGAGTCTAGTGCATGGGGCTGGATCCTAGGACTCTAGGATCATGACCTGAGCTGAAGGCAGGTGCTTAACCAACTGAGCCACCCAGGTGCCCCTATCACTATACTATTATTAACATAATAGGTCTCTTCAAATTCTTTTTCAGAGGAAGATGGGCCATCATCACATACAAATAAATGAAGTAATATGCATAGCAGTGTTGTAAGTAGAATAGAGACATCCACACGGAAGACACAAATCCTAATGTGCAGAAGCCTATTCAGACATGGAGATAATTTAGCAAAGCTGCCTTTGATGAAGGATTCTTAATGTCTTTGTGGGAATCATTCACCATTCAGTGAATTTTTATCCTGAGCATACCTACTCAGTTGGAGTCACCTTCTGCAAGGGGTATGTGTAAGTATGTGAACTGGCTGAGACACAGGGCTTAGCTGTACTGTCTCTGAGGACAGGCCAGTGGAACTGTACATTCTGTTTGACAATATTTATTTTCTGTTCTGGTTATCTACGCTGTGTAACAAACTGTGGCTTAAAACAACAGATTTTTACTGTTGCCCAGAGTTGATGGGCTCAGCGGGGTGGTTCTCACTTAGGGTCCCTCATACAGTTGTTCTCAAAAGGCAGCAGAGGCTGACTGTAGGCTTTCCGGACCCACATTTCTGGTGTCTGTCTGGTCTGGCACCAGATTCAGCCTTAAAAGTCACTCTGCTAAAATCTGTTGCTTAAAGGAATCACAAACCCAGCCCTGTTCAATGAGAGAGAGGAATCGACTTCACCTCTCCATGGGAAAGAATGAGCTGTATATACGGGAAAGAAAGGCTGTAACGGCAGCCATCTTTGACAAGAGCTACCACAAATCTCAACCACACATGGGATCGACCCTACTGTTGAGGAGATGCCGGGGTGATCCCAGTCATAGAAGGGGATAGGCTGATAGAGATGAGGCTCACTGTAGAGACAGATGGGGCCATGGAGGTATTCTGATCTCCCCCGGCACCCCTCTAAGAAAAAAATGGCCTGGAGGAGCAGTTTTTTGTATTTGGACCAAGAGGGACAATTTCTTGGATAGATCAAGGATCTACAAAATATACATTTCACATCGGCTCCATCCTGGGAGGGAGACAGGTGGATAAAACAGTTGCTCTGTAAATGTCAGCTTCCCAAAGAGAACTCTTGCTCCTGGCTCCTGGCTCTGACAAAAGACTAATGGCAAATCATCCCACGCCATACTTTCTTTGGTTCGTTCTGTAGATGATCAGACTGATGAAAAGCATTAGGAGCCTTTGAGCTAAAGGTACAGACCTGGTTTTAGTCATAAGCCAATCGCGTCATCTTTGCTAAAGAGACCACAAGGCATAAAGAGATATGACTATATTTTACTGCATAGTTTGTTTCTTAGCTTTCAGGCACAGCTCATGTCACCTCCTCAGAGAGACCTTTGTGACCACCCTGTTCAGAGAAGGGAAATCTCTCTCTGCTTCCAATTCTCCATGACGCTGTCCCATCACGATGTTTGTTTTCCTCACTGCACATACCACCACCTGTATTCATCTTGTTCGTTTAATCCTTACTGTTTCTCTCCCTTCACCAGAATAGAACTGACTTATTCACTTCTTGGCATACAGTAGCTGCTCAATAAATGCCTTCTTCTTCTTTTTTTTTTTTTAAATAAAAGAACAGATCTTTAGAGTCTGGAAAGAAGCACCCTTGTGACCACTGAAATGAGTTTAGTTAGAGCAGTATTCAATCTCTTTCTGGAGTATAGAAAACTGAAGTGTAAAATTCCCTAGAAGTCCCGATGTGTCCCAAATCTTCCACTGTATTTGAAATTCAGCTTGGTCACTACTCTGAAATCAGGCCTGGAAGTAGTTTCCACAATGTCCATTTATGGCTGACACATTTGGGAAAGGGCTAGATTTAGGCTTGGGGTAGGCAGGACCCTATCTTGCTATGCCCCATATATGTTGGATTAGAATCGATCTATCTATCTATCTATCTATCTATCTATCTATCTATCTATCTATCCAGAATTCATGTTTCCTAATTCCTGGCAGATATACCAGAGTAGGCCTGAGGATTCAAGATCAAGACACTAAGAGGCTGCCCTTCCAAAGGCGTGTGTCTTTCAAAGGCTCTTTGGGTTTGTGTAGATGGCCAAGTTGCATAGTGTGGTGACCAAGTGCATGGATCCTGGAGTCGGGCTGTATCCATCACCACTGCTTATCAGCTATGGAGCTCTGTGAGTTTCCTTAACCTCTCTGCCTCAGTTCTCTGCTTGGTAAGATGGAGATTTTTATCCACATCTACCTACATGGTTGGCATAGGTTAATGTATGGAAAGCACTTAGAATAGAACCTGGTACTTGGTAAGAGCCATCTGTGTTTGCTAACGTTACTGTTCGTAGACACCATCAACAGGGTGTGTTAGAACCTGCTCTGGACAACAGTGAAAGTAACCGATGGCAGGTGGATTATGGGTCAGCTTTTTCTTTCCAAAAATTTTCTTTAAGGTTTTTGTTATACTGTTTTCATGAAAAAATTATCTCCTTATAGTGGTGATGAAAACTATATCCTTATAATGGTGAAAAACTCTCTCTTTATAAGGACAATTATGCACCATACCCTTTCATTTAGATGGGAAGGTATGCTAATGTAACCTGGAGAGACAAACAGACCCACAGAATATCTGCTGCTGGGGCTCATAAAGGTATCAGTGAGGTGCTCATAAAGATCCCATGTCATAAACTAAGGGCAAGGTCAGTCTTTGAAATGGACAAACGCCAGCTGGTGGCGGCGGGGTGGGGCAGTCCATCTGGTAAAGTGGTTGGACAGCCTGGACTTCTAGGCCTGGCTGCCACTTTCTCGTGATGTGAAGTTGGGTGAACCAAATAAGGCCTCTGGTTTAGTTTGTATATCTGTAAGATGGGGATAGTAATTCTAGCCTGACCCAAAGCATGGTGAGGTCCAAAGGAGAAGTGAATAGGAAGGACTTTCACAGTGGTTAGTTTTAATAAAAACATCCAACATTGATCTTCTAAGAACCTAGAAAGTCCTGTTTTCTCTATATATATCTCTATATATCCTACCCCCCAATCCCCTCCCTACTCCCCAATCCCCTTGTCTTCCTGGACTCAAGTTCACTTATATTAAGCTAATATTTTGACTTCTAGTGACATAAAATTACATATGAGATATGGGACACTTTAGGGGTTATTCTAAAGGGAATATCTTGGGGGTGAGTTTAGGGGACTAATTATATAAATGGGCATCTGGGAGGAGAAATGCGTATAAAAGAAGAAAGCTGGCAGGTAAAGAAGGTTACCAATTAGTTGATTGAAGGCTGGCCTTATTAGCAGCAAAAGCAAATGGATTATGTGACCTAAGAAACTGCTTTAGAAGTTAGTGACTCAAGCAACAGATGGGAGGAGTGACCTTTGTTCTCAGACAGCCCTGGATTTAAATCCCAAGTCTGCAAGTCACTTGACTTCTTAGGAATGCAGTTTCCCTATCAGTAAAATGGGGGCAGTTGCACCAGTGTCCCAGGGTGATGAGGACGGGGTGAGCTAAAGGAGAAAATGTGGAGCATGCAGCTGATATCTAGCTGTGCTGGGGAGCCTCACCAGGAATTTCCGTTTCTGCTTCCAGTGGCTGCCTTGGGCATTGGTGGCCACATGGGCTTCAGTGACAGTTTTGATGAGCTCCCACTCCTCATCTGTGGGCTCCGGCTTGTGCCCGATGGATTTCTGCAGCTCTTCCCGCCGTCTCTTCTCCCTGTTCTCCTCAATTAGCTTCCTCTTCGCCAGCCTCTTGCTGTCATCCAGTACCACTGGGAGGGGAAGAAAGATGAGACGAAACATGGGGACACTTGAAGACACTTAGCAGACTGCACATGTGCCCTGGACTACCCACGCACAAATGACTGAGCAGGTCCTGAAGGGTGGGTCACACTGGGGTATTTTCTCCCCTCAGTGGCAAACTGCCATTGACTAGCTGTGGTCCAACATGAGACCTAGTGCCAACTCCCAATGCCTGGTCAGATTTTCAAAAGAAAGCTCTGGGGGAAGCTGGGCAGTGAGTATCCCAACTCACCAAAGGTGGCCCTAAAAGAGAAGGAAGCAGAGGGAAGTAAAATCTGTCCCATCCATGGGTTCCCAGATGAGTTTGTATTCTGTCAATATGAGTCTATCACCAATCATATGGATTCACTCTTAGGGTCTCTGTTCCTCTTCTCCTGCTCTCAAACGGCTTACTAAAAAGAACTTCAGATTAAACGAAAGTTCTGGAACAGTAAACAGGAGGCTAATGATCTCTTCCTCAGATAAAATGGATTCCAACACTTGATTAGCTCCTTCAAGAGCTCATTGGAATGAAGCTCAGCTTATCTCAGACTGCCCAGGTACTCACTTTGCTCTAGTCTCTACCTGGTCGACCCTCAATGGTGGCTAAAGAGCGCAGGCTTTGAAATCTAGAAAGAGCTGGGTTTGAATCCTGACACTACCACATTCTAGCTGTGTGACCTGTGGCAAGTTACTTAGGCCCCTTGAGCTTTCATTTCTTCCTGTATAAAATGGGACCAACAATACTCACCTCACAGGGCATTCAATGTGTTAATGCACTACAAGTGGTCAGTAAATAGAGCCATGACTTTTACCACTTATGCAAAAGGAACATAAGAAGGGGAGATAGCAAGAAACCTCTACTTCTGTGGTTATTTTCCAGAGGAAAACCATTTACCAGACTCTTCGTAACTACCAATGAAATGGGAAGGCTCAGGTTTTATGCTACCGAGTCACAGTATTTTAGAACTGGAAAAACCTTCGGTATTATCTAGCCCAACTCCCTCCTTTCACAGAGGAGGAAGTTGATCCAGAGAGATCATGACTTGCCTAAAGTCACACAGCAAGTTCATGGCAGAGCCAAGGCAAAACCCAGGACTCCTGATTCCAGTTCTACAACATCATTGTCCTAGGGCCATTTCTTGATGAAGGTGTGACCTGGTAGGAAAAGAAAAGAAGCAAATATAGCAGGAGGAAGAGAACCAAAAGTACTCAGCTAATCCACAAACAGAACAATGAAACCCCACGTCATCTAGGTTGGATTGCATCATCCAAATCTGGTGAGTGATGGCAAATGTGGGAAATGTGAATGAGCCATGTTAGGTCACTTTGGTTCTCCTATTAAAGGGGGACGAGCAGTGGGTTCTACTCATTTCCCAAGTGCTTCCTCTGTGCCTTTGTGGCATTTGACGTGCATTATTTAATTTATTCCTAAAAACAACTTGCAAGGTAGTCGATGATTTCACCAAAGGGAAACCAGAGATTAGGTCTGAAGGTCACACAGCTAGTAAGTGGCAGATATGGGACTCCAACAGTTTTTCTGATTATAAAGCCTGAGCTCTTAAAATGCCTCACAGGGTGCATTCAAGATTAATTTCTACGTAGTCTAGATTAACACTGAACTTTTTTTATAAACATTCCCATTTTTAACTTCTCAATCAAGCAATGAAATGGACACTCAGTAGTAACAATCCCTTACAGTGACACATCTAAATATTTGCTTCTAGGTCAATCATTTTCACATATCCTTATCAGGCATATTGTTGGCAATGGCTGAAAGTCTTTAAAAGACGAAGACAACACACTCAGCCAGAGGTGGGGATTAACCCAGGATTTCCAGCCCTAAAGCCCTCACACAACTCTCCTCCTTTTTAAAGATTCCCCATTCTGTCTTCTTTAATGGGCAAAGCAGGACATTTCATGGATTTTTTGTTGTTGTTGTTGTTCTAGCTGAGAGAACCCTGTTTATCACATAAATGTGAGCTGTGATTATTTCCTCTTTCCTGAGGAAAATTCTCATTACATTCTTTTCTTCTTTCTTTCCTTTTTTGTTTTCTTTCTTTTTCTTCTTTTTAAACTAAAAGTTGGAAACTTTCATTGAGGTGCAAAACACATAGCAACAGAAACCATTAACCCTGAAGCCTGGCAAAACAGAGGCCACACACTCTGAATGACACAATTCTTATTATTAGATTAATTAAAGTGACTGGTGTAAATCCTTTGCACGGTGCGGGAAGAAGAGACTGTAGTGGCTAATCTCAGCACCATATGCTGTGGCACTTTGAAAACTGGGTAGGAGGACCGGGGCTTAGAATGTTTTTATGGGCTAAAAATATAACAAACAACCAACGGCAGGATGACTCATGCAATAGCACTCGACTTCACATTCTTCAAAAATTACTGAACATGATGTTTTCTGCTAGTGCCCCATCTCCAAAAATGTCCGCAAAATAAACTCCTGTCCCTGCTTTTGAAAAACATTAGGACTAGTCCATGAGGCTCTCACCACACGAATGTCACACGTAAAACTACACCTCATCAAGGGGACTGGACATGACCGCTCATTCGTAATCTGTTGTGAACAGCGTATTGCTAACAGTCCTGCAGCTGTGATAGGGATAATTAAATCACTTCCCCTCCCATGTGGTCTAGATACTTTGAGAGTTAGGAGTTGATAGGGAAGGGGTAGGATGGAACCCATGCAGCAGTGGCTGCGAGTGAGGGGTCTGTGGGAGGGCTAAGTGTCTTCTCTCTGTCCACATGGGTTCCTGCCTTCTTTTCTGTCTGGTTGATCTCCTTGAACCAAATCTTTCCCCAGTCAACACTCCTTGAATATGAAACAAAGGAAGAAGATTACTTACAATCTGTTGCCATGCCAACATAGATGCATTTTTTAAAGCGACATTCCTGGCACTGATTTCTGGTAACTTTGTCTATGACACATTTTCCTTCATATTTACAGGAATAGGATGGATGAAGATTTTTCTGAATGGTTCTTCTAAAGAAACCCTACACGGGAAAGAAAGACCCAAGACAACAGTTTCATATTTTCTAGAAATAAATGACTCCAGAATTTTGTGTCCATATAACTGTGATGGATTGTTTTGGACCTTACCTGTGTATAGGCCTGTAGCTCCTGCCTATTTACATACAGGACAATTAGCCCAAACTGAATCTAAAGAATTCTGAATCTGAGCTGAAGGAAATGTCTAGGACTACAGACAGAGTCAATATCTTTTTGGCATTTAGTAAGGAAAAGAGGTTAATGGGAAAAATCTAGTGTTCATTTTTATTTTTTCTAAACATTGAGTTATATAAATAAATCATATTATTTCATTTCATAGAGTGCTATAATTGTGTTGTTAAATTAAGCTGTGAAGAACCTTGCTACACTTTGTACTAGAGAATAAAGGAGCTGGAAACCCGTGATACTGTATTAATTAAAAATTTAATAATTAAATGGATGCATTGAACGGCATTTAGAGATTTAGTTTAGTTCTTGTCTTTGACTCTTGAAATGTCCACGGCCAGCTCAGATAACCTTTGAAACAACAGTACTTGGGGAGTAGAAACTTCCAGACTGTGCACCCAATTTTTCTCAGTGCTCACTGCATTGGGGTTTTTCCTTTCATAGCACTCTTTCTCTGTGTCAGTCGGCATACACCCTGAGGTTCAGTGGGTTCAGTGGGTGTCTTCCTTTCTTAGGCATGGGAGAGGGCCGCCGTAAAGGCGGCTGAGGATGCCATTGTGTTCAGATGTAGGTGACATAAACTTCTCAAAGGTGTGTTCTAGCAGAACCTTCCTGGACATGGTACTCCTGTCTTGGCAAAAGTGCTTCTGTGTTGTAGCACTCATGACAGCCGAGAGCGCGCACTTATAAGGAGCACATTGCAAAGTGCTCTCGGTACCTTCCATATCCTTCTGTCTCGTCTACAACCTTATAAAGTAGGTGCTTGTAATATCTTCAAGATAGGTATTAAAACATGAAGCGTCTGACAGGTAAAATCACTCGCCCCAAATCATGTGGTAGTACACCATGGAACTCAGCCTAAAGGTCAGGAGTCAGACTCCCAGTCTTATTTACCTAAGTGCTTATATGATATGAACTGAATCCAACTTTACTATATTATTTAAATGTTTAGACTAACAGATTTTAAATAGCACCCCCTGTCTTTGTTTTATCTGTTTTAGTAGATTAGCAAGGCAAAAACAAATATTGAAGGATACTGTCTATTAAAGCTTAAAGGGACCTCTAACTTTATTACATAAGTAGGGACTGGCATACCCTGGCCTAGAGTAAGCCCAAATTTGAATGATCCTGTTTAACTTTCCTTGGCTTTGATTATGTACATATACCACTTGCATATTCACTCATACATAAGACCTTATAATGAAAAGGTCAAGGTAGATTTTATATTGGGCAAAACAGGATAAAATAGAAAAATGACAGCCATGACTGAAACTAACGGACTTGATTTGGGGGCATGTGTGCAAATCCCTTATCATTTCTATTCAAGTTCTAACAGGAAAACTGCCCCATTATTATTTGGGGAAAGAAGCTGAAAACATCTAGCTTTTTGCTATATGATTTCTTCTTTTAAGTAAACCTCAGTTGAATCAGGCCCCAAACATCCTGTGATCTTGGAAAAAGAGGCTAGTGGATTTCTTGATTGTCATGAAGACGTACATAAAGCAGGGACATAGGTTAATAGGCTTGATTGTCCCTTTGTTTAAGTCAATCACTAATAAGCATTAAGTTCTCTATAAAGCACATTCGGCCTTTAGAGTCACTTTGGGAGTTGAGTATTAAATGGAATTTTCATTAGGGTCTCTCCTAGAATTCAGAATTTGCCATTACGAACTGATTTGAAAGAATCTCAATGCTGCATAATCAGGTAGGCAAAAGCTTTATGAAGTGGGGCTAATTTAGAAAAAAGGCCCGTTTGAATTACTGAGCTTTCAGAGTGAGAGAGTATATCTAAAGTAATGCAGTGCTATTACTTTCAAATCAAGCTAATAAAACTGTGCTTTCAAGAGACAGTCTGCAAGTCCCCCAATTAATACATAGTCAGGACTTACTTTTATTTGCTTCCATTAAACTCCTTAAGACATTATTTTCATGGATGTAATAGCAATCTTTGGCACAATCTTTGTTAAAAGGTACAAATTCCAGATCAAAGGGGTCTGGATGAATGAGAGCACACTACATCACATTACAAAAGTCTTGCACATATAGGGCCTTGCGAACTTAGAAACTCCCTGATGTGCCCTGATTCCAATGGCTGGATCATTTCAACACTTCCAGCAGGCTTCCACTAAGTGTTTCCGAATTTCATGCACAAAAACTCAGGAATTTGCACGGAAAGTCTTCCATTAGTGAAATGGGGCACCTGACCTTGAAACCAAGCTACCATGCTGATTTTTGGGGTTCAGAGTCAAAGGTTAGGAAGAAAGGAGGGTAGCTGGAGGAGGGGAAGAAAGAGAAGGAGGTAAGGTGGGTAACAGAGGAGGGAAGACTGAATCGTTTTACATAGTTTACTCCAATATTTGCTTTGGGGTTTACATCTTGGGATCATTTGATTTTAAATATAAAAAGTAAATATAACATTTAACAAGTAAACATTTAAGAAGTCTTTCCCTTGACTTAATATACTTCCTCATTTATAAAACATTAGCCAAACGCTGGATCTAGCATGAGGATGAGCTTTATTTATTTTTATAGTAGACTGTATTTTCTAGGCTAGGTTGTTGGATCAAAAGATACTTGCCGGAAAGCTCATCTTAATTCTGATGATGAAGAGTGTAAGTAGGCAAATTTAGGCTAACTTTCGGGAAGTGAACTGTTGATCACGGGTGTATTCATGTCAAGTGTCTCCTGTAGATGCGTCTGTAGAGCATAAAGTTAGCTGATGGATGCCCAGAATTTACTTACTGGCTGAAGGCTGTGCAGAAAGCCAATTTGGATAATTTCAGAATGTAATTGAATCTAAGTAGCCTCAAAGATATTCTCTAATGGAACCCTTAAAGTGAGCACATTAAAAAAATAGCAAAAATGAGCATATTTACTCAGATTAATAGCATGTGGTAGAGTACATTCTGTCTCCTCAACCATTGCAGATAAAACAGGAGGAGAAATGGTTATTTCTTGGGATAATATATTATAAAATATCTATGCATTTTTAAATTCACAGTGAGACTATTAATTTCTTTTCATCTTACTAGATCTTTCCCTGTCTTAAAAGCCAGACATTAAACTCATGCAAATTCATTTAGTCATTGTTGATTTGGGAGAAAAAAAATAAATTCCGTTCTTAAACATGTCAAAAATGGAGGACAGCCAGACAAAGGTCCTGGATGATCACAGGCTGTGAGTGTTGGAATTTGGCTCTAATTTGAACTTAAACTTCATATTGCATTCTGTTGGAATCCTGGGAGGGGCACTAGAGCTGGGCTGAGCTCCAAGCTCACTGGTCCCAGGGCAGTTACCTTGCAGCCTTCACACGTGATGCAGCGGTAGTGATACCCGGTGGCTTTGTCACCACACACTACACATAGCTCGTCCTTGTCTAAATAACTGGGGATGTACCCTGTGAAGAAGGAAAAAAGAGGAATGTGAGGAGAAAATATCACACTAAAGTCAAAGACACACCATAGCTTGGTGGAGGATAAAAGGGGGACAGGAGGTAAGGCGCGTGAGGGAGGAGGCAGGACCAAATTGTTTTATACACTTTAATCCAATTTTTGCTTTAGGGTTTACATCTTGTGATCATTTAGCTTTAAATATAAAAGATAAATAAAATATTTAACAAGAAAAAATTTAAAGTCTTCCCTGACTTCATATGCTTCCTCCATATCTTATACTTATCCACTACCTTCTCTCACACGTAGAGTTGGATAGTAGGCCCGGGATTTCGGAATGCCTTAGAAATAGGTGTGATCATTCTTGCTGTGCAGGTGGGACTACATGTGAAGGCTGTTGAAGTCAATGAATCATGCAGAGAGGTCAAGATTGAAGACATCTGGAGTGCTCGGGGTCTGGAGAACATAATCTCTTTCGTAAGCCTTATTTCAGAACTTTTTCTGAAATCCAAAGTGGATCCACTTTGGAATCAAGGCACCATGCAATAAGTTCAGAAAACTTTATAGCTTGGAGACCATCAGGTACTTTTGAGGTAAACAGGCTTTCAGAGATTTGCTCGGTCTTCCTGAGGGTCACACTAGAAATTAAAGCAGAGATCTTCTAACCAGATCTCCTAACTTCCAATATAAGTAATGCTTGTCATTTTCTAAAAATAGACAGTTAACTTTAAGTAGAATGAACAAAGCTATCTCAAAAATTTTTTTTTGGCAAACTTTTACTGTTATGACACAAAACCCAAGAATTCTGGGTGATGTGAAATAATGGAGGCTCTATTTATTAAGAAAAAAAAAGAAAAGTCCAACTCTTAGTGTACTATTGGTTTCTTAGTTTAAATTCCTTGGCCCAGAAAACTAAAGTTTAAAAACAAAACAGAAGCAGCCTACTTCCCACCACCAGTCTTTGCTCTTCCCCTTCACTTGTAGAAAATGTCCAAACACAAGAAACTGATTCTAAAAGGCAAATTCAGTTTCATATGGTATCAGTGGTTTACCACTGAAGCATGTATCTTTGGATGAGTGCAGAAATCAAAACAAGGTCTGCTTTGTTGGGATGTGGAGAAGGGAAAGGCTGAGAAAACAAAATCATTCCTTTCCCTGATCATGGCCCCTTATGAAGTTCTTTGACTTGGTAAACTCTTACTGGTTTCAATACAGATTAGCTAGGTTGAAATGACAGATGACTTGCTGTATGCTTTACCATGACATTTTCACAGATCTTTTATTAAACTAGGTCACAAAGGGCTTACATTTCAGAAAAAAAAAAAAATCCACAAAGAAAACAGAAGAAAATGAGTCCTTTTCACAATTTCTTAGAAATTACTTTGCTCAGACTTTATTTTAGAAAAATGGCCCCTCTTGGGAAGGAGACAAATGACTTAAGAGTGAGATCTGGTGATGTACAGGATTATCTTCCTAAATATCACAGCTTTTCTTAGTTTACTTTTACATCCTGCAAACCATGAGTCATCTATTGAATTCACTTCAAGAGTTTCAAAACTTCCATCAAATATTTTTAAAAAGAGCATTTTTGGGAGGGATCTGGAGAGAAAAAAAGGGGACTGGAATGATTTGTGTGTTTATTCAATCATTCATTTATTCATAAATTCAGAAAATATTTATTTAGCGTGTACTATGCACTTAGCACTGTGCTTGGTGCTGAGAATACAAAAACAAGGAAGGCATGGCTTCTTCCTTTGGTAATCGTACATGTAGGAAATGGAGTTCTTATACTTCCAGTCCTGGTCATTCTTCAGTGAGAGAAGAAAGGGTGAAGGTGAAGGAAAGAACATGAAAGATGCTGAACATCACCACAAGGAAACGTAAAGCCCAAACAACAATGAGACACCACTTAACATCCTCTAGGATAGTTATAATAAAAATGGCGGACAATAACAGATGTTGGTAAGGATATGGAGAAATCTGAACCTTTATATATCGCTGGTAGGAATGTAAAATGTGCCTTAGAAAATAATTTGGCAGGGGCGCCTGGGTGGCTCAGTGGGTTAAAGCCTCTGCCTTTGGCTCAGGTCATGATCTCAGGGTCCTGGGATCGAGCCCTGCATCTGGCTCTCTGCTCGGCGGGGAGCCTGCTTCCCCCTCTCTCTCTGCCAGCCTCTCTGCCTGCTTGTGATCCCTCTCCTCTCTGTCAAATAAATAAATAAAATCTTTAAAAAAAATAAAGTTAAAAAAAATAATTTGGCAGTTCCTTAAAAGGTTAAATATAAAGTTATATATGACCCAGCAATTCCACTCCTAGGTGTGTTCCCAAGAGAACTGAAAATAAGTGTCTACACACAAACCTGTAAGTGAATGCTCAAAGCAGCATTATTTATAATATCCAAAGGATGAAAACTACCTAAATGCCCATCAAATGATGGATAGCAAAAGGTAGTACATTCATACAATGGAATATTATTCAGCTGTGAGAAGGAATGAAGTAATGACACATGCTACAACATAGATGGACCTTTATGAAATGAAAACATTATGTTAAAAGAAAGAAGCCAGACATGAAAGGCCACATATTGTGTGATTTCATTTCCATGAAGTGTCTAGAATAGACAAATTCATAGAGAAAAAAATTAGATTAGTGGATGAAAAGGCCTGGAGGGAGGGGCAGAGTGGGGAGTAACTGCTAATGAGTACAGAGTTTATTTTCACGGTGATGAAAATGTTCTGGAATTGTATAGTGTTGATGGTTGCACAACTTTGAATATACTAAAAACCACTGAATGAAAAACCATTGTTTTTCATGGATATTTTTTGTACACTTTCAGTGCTTGAAGTCTATGGTATGTGGTATATGTTTTAATAAAGCTGTTATACAAAAACAAAGCAATGAAGGAAATAAAAGAGAATGGTTCCATTTGACAAACATTTATATGGGTATACTATGTGCTAGGCAATGTGCTAAGGATCTAAAGATGGCTAATTTTTCAAGGTGCCTGGGTGGCTCAGTAGGTTAAGTGTCTGCCTTTGGCTCAGGTCATGATCCTGGGGTCCTGGGATTGAGACCCACATTGGGCTCCTTGCTCAGCGGGGAGCCTGCTTCTCCCTCTGCCTGCTGCTCCCCTTGCTTGTGTTCTCTCTCTTACTTTGTCTCTCTCTGTCAAACAAATAAATAAAATCTTAAGAAAAAAAGATGTCTTATTTTTCATTCTTGGGGAAGCTTTCAGTGTAGTGAAAAAAGACAGTAACATATCATCTGCATATAATGTGGTATAGGCCCTGGGATAGGGCTATATCCAGAATCACAAAGGGGAACCCTTTGAGAAGTCTTCCTGATCAGGTAATACAGTTCATTATAGAAAAAGTAAAAGACATAAATGAGCAAAAAACAAATTTGCCTGTCAACTCTCCACCACAGAGATAACCACTGCAGCATTTTGGTGTTTCTTAATCTTGGATTAGTATGTGTGACAAGGTGTGCAAACAAGTTTGTGTGTAGCATTGAAACAGAGACTTATAAAACACAAAATAACTTTTAAGCAACGAAGTAACCCAATTATTAAAATGCACACCTTTCTAGTAAAGGCAGATAGAATACATATATTCATGTCAGGAAAGGTATCTCTTGATCTCTTATATGTAGAGGTTCTGTATAGTAGATCAGAGTGAGGACTTTTCAGTTCTTGGTATGAGGTGCACACAGCAGAGATAAGGGAGAAAGAGATAAGGGCACTTCCTTCTCATATTCAGGAACCAGTTGTAACATAGTTGGACACTGTATTACTTATGGGATATGCCTTGGGAGGGCCAGAGAATATTAACCAGAGTTAAGATGTGGGTCCTGTATTGCATGGAGCACTGGGTGTGGTGCATAAACAATGAATCTTGGAAGACTAAAAAAGTAAAATTAAAAAAAAAAAAAAAGATGCAGGTCCCTCACCATTTCTCACTCTACCTCACAACTTGCCTGCTATATCTGGTGGTTCTGGCAGTAAGATACTGAAAATTTCCTCCTCTTTTTAGTCAACAATTTACATAGCTGGTTGAATTGTTTGACCTGTAGGGTCTTGTGAGTCTTGACCTGTAGGGTCTTGTGAATCTTGGAATCCAATGATAAATCAATCTGTGAGTGGAATGGGCTCCTTCCATTTTCTGACTGCTAGCCTGATGGGTGGCTGATTTGTTCTCCTATTTCTCCTAGATTATCTTCTTGGTGGGTAGATGAATAGGTGATTTCATGTGTCTTTAGTGAGATCATCGTGACTTTTACAGAAACATCTACTTAAGTTGGTTACAGTTGCTTATATGGTCATACTAGTATACCCTACCCATCTCTTCCTTTTCTCTAAAATATTAACTCAGAACCATCTTATTTACCCAAAACAGTCACCACAGGCAATGATACATCAATTATCATGCCTAGGTCCATTATTCATCACTAAATAACATCCATCAGGGAGTAACATCCCACACATAATTAATAGGTAGGTGAAGTTTCTCTTAAGATTGCTGAATCTGTTTGACATTATCACACGGTAACTAGTTCTCCCAGAGAACTTAACCATTTCTTGCTCTCCTAATTTCTGTGTACCCATCTTTTTCCTTTTTCATACTTACCAAATGAGCCACATGCTGGCTAAATATGCCCTGCTATGGAAAATGCCCTGTAGTGCTAGTTTTTGTTACTAGGAAGGGACACTAAATGGATGTCGGTATTTGGTTCTATCTAGAAACAAACATGAGAAACACAACTCTGAAAGCCACACTGCTCATCTGAGAATTGCGTCTGCAAATTATCCCATGTGACTGTTGGGGAAACATAATAAGACCCAGAAAACAATTAAGACCCATGTCACTATGTGATAATCCAAGGGTGATATGTTTTCACCAGCTCTTACATGCTCAGATATCTTGTTTTTAGACTCATAAATTATGCTGCCACTTTATCAAGCATATTATTATGAAAACAAACTCCATCTGTTTGTTCAACAAGGACTTGGAAATTTTTTTTTATTTGACACTTGGCAATGTCTGCTTAATTTCCAAGTATTATCCTGCATTTGAGATAGGTTGACATGGTCAAATATTACTAACATTTTCCCATCTTCTTTGTTAACAGCTTCATTAAGATATAATTCACATAACATACAATTCAATAGCTTTTTCTAGTCACAGAGTTGTGAGGTTCTTACCACAATCAATTTTAGAACATTTTAATCATCTCCCAAAGAAACCCAATACCTTTAGAAGTCACTCCCCTTCCTCCTAGCCCTTTCACTCCCTCCACCCTAAGCAACCACTGATCTATGTTTTTACAGATTTGCCTATTCCAGATGTTTCTAGAATGAAATTATACATTTTGTGGTTTTTGTGTTTTAACTTAGCATAAAGTTTTCAAGGTTTATCCATGTTATAACTTAACAATACTTTAAAAAATTGACTCTCAGAGGGACTTGGGGTGTGGAAGGGGAAAGTTGTATATATTTACACTAGAAATCATGCAACAGGCAGTAAACTGGTTTCTTGGTTTGCACCAGATTCAAGGCTTTCCCATGTACAAATAAAATCAGAAGACTGTTTAGTTTAATTCTCTCGAATGAATTACATCATCATCTCAGGTCCTGGGAGAAGAAACACTGGCACCCCTTGTCACTTTGGCAAACACACAATCCTTAGGGGGAATAGAACATAAGGCAGATTGATCTTGATGGTAAATGTAAAGTAGAAGGTGCTGCCTAGGAAGGCAATCTTGCAGAAGGGGGAGGATCTGAGTTCAGAGACCATTTCCAATCTGGCCTATCTTACCTTCAGTATAGGACCTCTGGCCAAGCAAAACTGATAAAAGGAGCAGTGGTTATCACTGGTGGTCAGAAATTCTTTGGGCAGTTCAGAGAGGTCTACATTGCTGATTCGTCTTACGGACCTATCAATTTAGAGCCATCAAAGAATCCCGAGTAGTTTGGGTCAGCATATCAGATGAGACTGTATGTTAATACCCTTAAGGAAGCTAAATAATTAGCATGTTTAGTCATTCTTTCAGTTTTATATTGAACTTTCTCAATTCATATGATTTAAGGTCCCCTCACCCACCAGCACCTTCTTCCCTATGTCATTTATATATGTAAAAAATCCTGAATGGCTCATCTCTTAGCCTTTTTCCAACATACTAATGCTGATTTCTTTTACACTTAATTCTTAGTAGTAGGTACCAAGTTTTGCATTATGTTAATTTTAACTCTCTGAGAAACACTATATTAATCCAGCCAACCAGCCAGCCAGCGAGCAATGAATTTATTTAATAAACATGCAAGGCCCTAGTGTGTAAGACACTGGGTACAAACCTGAAACTGCATTAACTTTAAAGGTGTTTTTTCATTGCTGTCTGCAGATTTCCAGCAGAGCTGCCCCAGAGGCTCCCATTTCACCAAATCTTTCCTGAGAACAGTAACTATCTTCCCTACTACCCTCATGGAATCACTAAGCATCTTTGGTTTCGACCTTGCCCCCTGGCTACCTAGGCCCTTACTGCCAGGGGATGGAAGACATGGAGTCCTAAGACTTCCAACTCTAAAACACTGGGGGAAGAGGAGGACAAGGGAAGCAGAAAGAGCACTAGCTCAGAGGTGTTAATTCAGAAAAGGGGAGAGGACATGATGACAAGGGACTTTGGATTTCCACCATCTGGAAGTCTTAGGGCATAAAAGGGGGGCAAAGTAAGTTTCAGATTATTTCTTCTGACTCAGAAATTCCTGAAACTAAGGGCTAAGTTTGGGCATAATACAGTTGCATGCACAAGTCACTAGCTAAACTTCTTTGTCCCTGTCCTTATAGACCCAGGTTTTTAGTAGCTGACATAGCCTTTCAATCCATAATTAGAACTAAAACTCTTGAAGATGCAAATCACTAGGAAAGGGAATAGATTGGTATAATGAGTCTCAGTAAAAATTTTAATCAAAGGGGCACACACACTGGCAGTCTACAGTGTTTCGATTGCAGAGTGTTTAAAAATTTCAGCCAGCTTTTAAAATGGGGACATTTCAAGTGAAATCCAGATTTCCTGCTTCATGTGAAAAATCAGAAGATCTGGCAGTAGTAAGCCCAAATTCTCACAGAGTGACAAATCAACTAAACTGAGAAGGGCAGCCCATGTCCTAAGAAAGAGACATACTGTCAAGTTTACTATAGTCCCTACCACTCCCTATTGTGACCCAACCCTGCAGCTAAATGTCACTTGTCGTTTATGTTTATGCTTGCATTATGTCTTTTTATAAGTAAAGAAATATTTCACAGATTTTTAATTTTTGTCAAAAGTGGAAAGACAAAAGTAATTCAAGGAGAAGGAGAGAGAATATATTTCTTAATGAAAGTTAAAAATATTTTTTATCATATAAATACATACAGTGTGTGTGTTGGTTGAAAAGTTTAAATTAAGCAGTCCTTATGAAACAACTGTGTCTCTCTCTCTCATTCCTTTCAGCTCTCTGGCACTTGTAGGCAATGGAGTTTTAGAACTGTGGTACGAATGAGGTCATTTCCTGTTTTAAGAGAGAGTATGGACTGGAAAGCAGGAAGGTAAAGTGTAGTAGAAGAGTGGGGAATCAGAGGAGGCCAGAAAGGGTTTCCAGAAATGGGTAGTAGCTGCCTCTGCTTTTTCCCTGAGAGTCAGCTTATGGCATTGGGCTTATACAGAAGTTCCCACAGTTATTTCAGATCCGGCATGTTTGAGAAAAAATGAGTGCCTTTTCTTTATCTGAAAATCCATTTAAAATGAGATTTAAGGTTATAGCTCTAAAAATGTGGACTATCAGCCCTTCTTCCCTTAATGAAGGGAATGAGCGGTTCTATTTGTCATCAGGATATAATCACAGTTGTTAAAAGCTCTATTGGTGTGTGTGCAGATATACCGTGCTGTCATAAAAGATGTGCACTTCACAGAGTGTGAAGTGAAGGAGATGATTGCCTTCGTGGTGCTTATCATCTAGCTAGAGTTGACATAAATAAGCATGTGTGATGAAGAGAACCCAAATCCAGACCATAGGAATGATCTATAACACATATATGTATATATTGCAGGTCTGTATATGTTCAGGTGTACTCTACTTTGAAACAACTTGGTATGCAAAAATCTAGACTTTTCAGTATGAAAACTGAGGAGGGATTTTCACATTACAAAAAGATCCTCTACTTCAGATGTTCTCTTAATACTACGTTCTTTTAATGCAATGACCCTCAACGAGGGGTGATTTCACCCTAGAGGAACATTTTGGCAATATCTGGACACACTGTCGGTTGTCATAAGAGGACAGGAGCAGTTGTGTGCTACTGGAGTATAGTGCATAGAAGCAAGGAATGCTGCTAAGCATCCTGCAAGGCACAGGTCAGCCCCACAACAATCTTCTGACCTCAAATGTCCATAGTGCCAAGGTCAGGAAACTTTGGTTTAATACACATTATATAAAAAAAATTTTAAATTTAGTTTACACAAATGATTCAGCACTATTGTATAAAACAAGGGATACCTGCCTTTGAAGCCAGGGCCAGTCGGGAGTCGGGGTGTCGGAGAGAATGTGGTGCTGGTTAAATAGAAGGAGCTGGTGGGTTCTAAGCTGAGTTAGTGACCTGAGGCGATGCAGACTAAAAATGGCAAGGCACATACTGGGGTATGGCTGGCAGTAGCTGGTAGCTAGAAAAAGCTTCACTAGTTCAGGGAAGTATGGCAGAGAGGGGGACACATGGAGAAACTGGCTAAGATTTCTGGAAAAGAGAGTGTGGGCAGAAGTACAAAGCCAGAATCAAAATTTCCCTTTAGGGCAGGAAGCCTTCCTGGGTAAGGAAGAGTTGGTGGTGTTAGTGTTTGATCTAACAGGGCATGGAAAAGGGTTTGGGATTTTGAGGAGGAGCCCTGTGGTGGGTACAGAGGGCAGGGACTCATAGCCACTGAGTGTCTGGAAGCAGGAGGCTTTGAGAAGGGGGGTGACCATGGAGAGAAGAGGACATCGCAACACAGCGGGAAGTATCTGCAGATGGGGAGGGGGTGACCACTCAAAAGCACATGTCTCCAGCAGAACAGGAAATTCTCTAAAGCAGCTAGTACAGTACAGAGGGCGTGATGAGGGTGGTACCAAGGACAGCGCATGGAAGTTCAGCAGGCATGAGGGTCTGGAAAAGGAAGAACACAGACACTAAGTGAGCACTGGTACTTAGTATCAGTACAAGAAGAGGGGAGTCATAAAAGCTAGACTAGAACAGATGGTAGAGTGGGAGGCAACGGGACCTCAGGCTCAATGCACCTGGATGCTGAATGCTAAGAAAAAAAGCTTTGAGTTTGTGGGAAAGTATTCATTCATTGGGGATGCAAGGTGGTGGATATAACCCCATATGGAGGAAATAAAGAGCACCAACAGTCCTTCACAAGCCTGGCAGTCATCTGACTTCAGTTTCTCATCGTTCCTTGGACTCCTGCTATTAGCCTTCATCATGAGGAATGGTAGTGGGTGCTCTAGAATGCGTTTAGGGGATCCAGTGAAATTTCTACAGGACGTACCTTTGACAAGGCAGGTACCTAACTAACCCTTGGCAAAGAAAGGACAGGGAAGTCAGCTCATACTTTTGTCTGCACTTGGACTAGGTTTGTAAACTACAGCTGTTCCTTATTTTGCTTCCAGTTCTAGATACTGAGAGGAGGCACTTTTACTTAACCTTTCTAGCAGCAAATGCATTTTGTATTTTTAAAAATGGTTCTGTTGTTTTCTGGGGTGATATTATCTCTTAATTGTATATAGGTGGCAGTGCCTAATTTGAAATCCTAACCTTATGTCAGAATCCCTACAATGTCCTAAGCATTATAGAAGAATCTGCAGTTGCATTAACTTCTCAGGTATTTTAAAGACATGATGTCTGCAACACTTAGTGCATCGAGTAGACTATGTATGTGTATAAATTAAACACATTCAACTAGATGGGGAGATTAAGGACAACAGAGAGAGGGGCGGAAGGAGAAAGACCAAGGGGGAGAGAAGTAAAGGGGAAGTGGGGGGCAGGAGAGACAAAGAGAAAGAAGAGGGGCAGAAGGGAAGGAGAGGGAAAAGTTGAGAAAGAAATGGAAATAGTGTGCGATCATCTCATCCTCAGGTTTGTGGCTGGAAGTGATTATGTGGTTGGGAGACTCATGAATCTTCTCCCCTTTTTTGGGTTTCTTTCATGCCTGCCTCTCCAGAGACTGAGTGTGAATCTAGGACTTAAGGGTACCTGTTTCTCATGGAACTTTTTTTTTTTTCTGGGCAGACTTTGGAACTGTCCCATGTTCGACTCTACTGTATTGCAACCGTTCTCTGACTTTGAAAGAGGCTGAGGAAATTCTAATTAGAGATCATATTTCTTTGGGGCTTCACTCTTCTTTTTAATCCAGTCCTCTTGATGTGGATCACTTCAAACATCCCTCACCTTACCATTTAATTTCCATTTCTAATGTCTACACGATTATTCACATACATTAGATTCCTGTCCCCGAGACAGAGGGGCAGCAAAGAGTCAGAAAGGACAGTTGGAGGTGCAGTTCCTGCTTTGGTCATTAATATTTCTTTCTGGAACACTAATAATGTGGCTTCAGAACAAGAACATGTGTGATCAAAACCCAAACTGAAGAGGACCTCATCTCCTTGATCGGGACTCAGAAAAACAGGAATTTCTTACTCTCTTGGACATGATAACCAACTCTGATGCAAACACACTATAGACTTTTTGGATGTGCAGTTCCTATAAAGATGGTACACAGAAGGTCAAGCAAAAAATCCCATGGATGGGGTTGCACAGTACAGACACTCCAGGGAACGATTCTATTTAAACAGACCCAGAGGCTGACTTGCAAAGCCATCTGCAGGGAAACCAGACTCAAGCTGTTTGGGGACTTTGGAATGTGATTGGAATTTCTTATGGAAACAGCCAACAACCCACACCCCGCTCCTCCCCAAAAGAAAAAGAAACATAAAGAAAAAAGATACCAACTTTTAACTATGCCTGAACTATGGTCACAAAGGAGAAGACACAACACCCTGGTTGCCAATTCCCTCCCCCTCTGGCTGATTTCCAAACTCTTCCCTTCCTCCTGAGCTAGGGGCTAGGGTGAAGTAGTGATCAGAACTGGCTGTGAGGGCTGATTTTCACACAACAAATCAAGGTGAGGTTACTTGAAAGACATAAAAATAAGGAGCTCGTATTCTCTGAGTGATGCTAGGGTTCTTTTTATTTGTCCCTAACTTTTAAAGATTAAAAACGTGTTTTTCTCATATTCTATATGAAAAATAAGACAGACATTACATTCTGCATTTCAGCCTTCCCTCAAAATTAAAATGATATTGGCTCTGCCCCCCACCCTAATTCTTGAAGTTTCAGCTTAATTTGATTCAGTGAACTGAATTCTAACCCTTTGTTCGTCTCTTCTATGCTTTGGGAGCTTGCTAATGTTTCTCTCTCTTGGCTACAAATATAAAAACACAAAAACAACACAAAGAGAACTAAAAGTCATTCTTAAGTCTACCGTTAAGATAACTAGTCTTGACATTGGGTTCTGTAGTCTTCCTTTATTTCATCTATGTGTACTTACAGTATTTTTTTTTACAAGATTATGATCATTTTCTATACACTAGAAAATTCCAATTAAAGGCTAATGAATAAACCGTCCTTAAAAAAAATGACAAAGTTAAGACAGCTGTGCTATTGAAGAGTTTATAGTGCTACGGTGACAGCAACAGACCCAGATGAAACAATTATGAATTTCATGAAAACAGATAAAAATCCAATCGGAATAATGGGGCCTGCCCCACTGAACACCTGTTTATTGTCTTAATTTTGCCTTAAGAAGATACTACTGATGTCCTTCAACGACAACAAAAATCAATAATGGATCAATATGGATAAACGTGTTGGGTACGACCTTTTGTCCTAAGAGACAGTTAACAGCTGGGTTTAGTTTTACTGGGATTTACTTAAAGACTTGTAACAGTAAATAATGGCGCATTTAAGAATATTTGCCTGCTTTGATTTAGTTAGTTTGGCAGGTGGCCGTGGCCTTTCAATGGCATATGGCTTTGGGAAATTACATCAATATATGCATACACTGTGTCTTAGCCTCTAGTTCAAGCGTCAAATTAATTAGCAAAGAATCTCTGGTTTAACGTTTTAGAGGCAAATATTCCCCAGCACTGCTTGAAGAAAATATCTTGAAAAGACAAAAGAATAAAAAGAGTAAAAGCCTGAAAAGTTTTGCAAGAATTTTTTAAGAATAGCAGAATGCCCCAAATAGAGATACAGGCACAAGTATTATCTTGCGATCCCATAACGCTGAGAGAGACATATCCAGACATGTCTAATGAAGCAATGTTAACTACTTCTTTTCAAAGATAAATTACTTATAAGTGTAATATTAAATGAAATAGAAAGCACACATTCAGTCTATCTCCAATGTTCCCATTAGGAGATTTCTATGGTGTGCCCTTTGTAATAAATGAGAGAAATTCTGATATCCTTCAAGAGGATGTGAAATTAAATGAAAATGCGATGAAGTACTCTGAATATGTTGTCTGCTCTAATTCCATTCATATTTCATATTTGGAAGGTGGAGAACAGCACAGAAAAATCCAGACACAGTCTATGGTAACAACTAAACAAGAGTTTGACTTTGAGGTTTTTGTTTTGTTTTGTTTTTGTTTTTTGATTTTGTTGTCAAAACAGGCAGCTCTAAGTTACAGAGTCACATTAAGAAAAGCAAATGATAATTTTTATAGAAACCATAATTAACCAAACCATATTCTGAGAATTTGGAAAGAGAAATTCACCTTTGAGGATCAATGGGCATCATATTTTTGCAAATTATAGAAATCTGTAAATTTGGTTTCCTATGCAACATCTGGTAGATCATACACAGAAAAAAAACAGTTTCTGGCATATTTAAGAATAGAATAGAATTTAAGCTATTTCCAAAATATCTGGCAGATGCTACTAAGTTTCCTGAGTACTACCTGCTTGCTTCTCTTATTTTATTTTTTGACATAGAAGAAATGTTCCATTGATAGAAAATTACACAGCATTGTAAAGCCACAGTGTCTATTAAAATAAATGGATATTGCACTTGTTTTCACTGTGGATATTTTGAATGATATTTCTCTTGCTTTCATAAAGAGTTCATTTGACATGGTTCCAGACAGGTGAAACTCTAGGGACAAAATGGCAATAGAAAGCATATTAGTTCCTTTTTGAGTTTTACATTCTTACAGCTTAATATGCTCACAGGTGGATTGTTTACAGCTTACACGGATCAGTAAATATATAAAGATGAACAATTACAAAATCTAACATATCAACATTATACTACCATTAAAAAATCACTAAAATATTTTATTAGTTAAAATAAACTTTTAATTTGAAATATGAAGAAAAAGTCAAAGGAGTTTTTAATCTGAACCTGAACTGGCGAGAATTATCCCACTTCAAAAGTCACAGTGCCTATCCACGGAGAGGGAAGCTTTTTACATATTTTCTTTAGCAAAGAAACTGGCTGTATTCATTTTGGGCAATACACACACACACACACACACACACACACACACACACACACACACAAGGTATATATACATACACACACAGCTTAAAAAATCAGCTCAATCCAGCTCTCATATATGCTTGGGAAAAAAGTGCTTGGAAATCTTTATTGCTCACGGACCCCTTTCAATCACCTAGCAACCTCACTCTTTACTGCTGTTGTTAATTTTGAACATTCGGCGTTCAAAGTCAAAGATTTGACAGAGCTGATGCAGACTGTAAATTTGAAACACAATGGACACACAAAAACTTTTAACAAATTCAAGTAAAATGGACCCTACCTTTTTTTTGAGAGTACGATGGCGACTGCACTTGAGAAAAAGTAGGCTTTTCTTCAGTGAAATACTCAGGTTGGCTGTATTGATTCAGGGCCATGTCCAAATCAGACTCCTTGCTTTTCAGCATGTTTCCAGGGTAACTACAGGTATAAGGCTGATTCACTGCCCAGGCCTGTTCCATATATATGTTGTTACTGGGCACAGCCTGAGCGTTGCAACCACCGTAACCCGGACTATCTTCAAAATACGTGTAATAATCAGTGGCCTGCATGTAGCAATTGCTGCCGGCAGCTGGGTGCACTTCATATACTTCTTGCATACAGTAGTTCATTTTGTGACCCTGGATTCAGTCTCTACTTTACATATACACACGCTCCCCACGTGCATTCACCAGCCCCATACGCCCTGAGAGCCGGGCATATACGCCGGGAAGCGTCCATCCATACGCATGAAACGAGAAGGAAAGATGAATAAACACCACCAGCAGCACAGCCACCCCGCCCGCTTTACTTTGGACTAGCACCTGATGTGCTGAAATCCTATTTAGAGCGAGGTGTCTTTTGAGCTCTCCTGCCATTCAAACGTACTGGAAAGCAGATTTCTGACTATCAAAGGTCTTAAGCTGAGAACGCAGCTAATACCTGGGGAAGATGGCACCCAGGTAGGGATGACCGTCACCCAGCTGGAGGACTGACAGCAAGAAGGCTCCTGTTCCTCCGAAGCTGGGGAGATTCATTTTATATGCCATTTTTAACCCCTTTAACACGATTAGAAAATGATTACTCATTGTGATGTCATTTTGGTTGACAACTTAAGCATGAAACCTTGGAAAGACATCTTAGAGAATCTCCTTGGACACACAGAAAATCCTAAAATCAATAATCCGGTTTATTCGCATGACCCAGAGAAAATCCTGGCAATAACGAGCCTGATGACTGACTCCAGAACATTAATCTAGTCATGCGAGTGTTGGTGGTTAAGTCTGTTGAATGTTATTGATAGGCTTTCAATGGCAGGACCCCACCACCCTCCTATGAGGTTCCACAGGTTTTAGAAACGTGCCAAGGAAAGCCACTTCTGAAAATGCCACAGGTGTCTGCGTGTTCTGTTTTGTTCCTTGCAGCGGATAATTTTCTACATCATTGACACTAATCTACATGAGACCTAAAGCTTAAATTAGCTTTGCTCATTCTGTTTTTATGTTTTGTTTATAAGCACGAGAGAGAGAGAGAGAGAGAGAGAGAGAGAGTATGTGCTGGCGTCTTTAAATGAGGAACCTCCTCCATTCCGGCAGGTCCTCCCTCTGTTTGTGCTTAACAGCACTCTTAGAGGTGGTAAGTGGGAAACTGTACATTTATCATTTTATTCCAATCAAATGTGCTTTTGAGATTACTTTCAAGCTTAAATGTGATTAAAGTAGTATTCACATGCTTGAGGTTTAAACAGTGATCTTTAAGAGGGAAAAGCATTTTGTATAAGAATCACCGTGTCTTTTAATTAAGATGCGAATATCAAACTAGACCCTAACTGCTTGCTAAGATGATTACTAAAGGTTTCTTCCTCCATGTGGATGAGCATGCGTAGGCCCACTCTGTACGTGTATTCTAGATCATGGTTCAGTAAGGGCCCAGGCTGCTTTCTTTGAAGCTAGTTCTTTTCTCTTTCTCCCAGAGACTCAGTTTGCAGGGCTGGAACTCAGGTGGTGACATTTACATTTGGGCTCTTGCTGGTACATGAATATGTGACCTTGTTGGCATTTCCCTCCTAAGCGACCACAGACAATGCAATATTGTAATACTCGGCAGTGAGACCTCCTCTTTGGAAATGAAACTCCAGTCAACTGCAACATGGGATTCTGGGACAGGGATAAATGACCGGAGAAAGGAGGGTATGAATGACAGTCATTCAACAAACACCTGTGGGGTGTCTGTTAAGTGCAAAGCAGGGAGGCGGTGGGAGCAGAGATGCCTGTTCCAAAAGCCAATCCAGCCCCTGCCACTAAGTAGCTCAGTGGCACACGTATTCAATATACTGAGTCAGTGGGCCACTGACATGCAAGGGAGCCTTTAAGTGCTGATGACTTTATTTTATTTTTTTGTTTGTAAAGATTTTGTTTATTTGGGGGGGGCGGATAGAACAAGCAGGGGGAGGGCCAAAGGGAGTCGGACAAGCAGACTCCCTGCTGGGCTGGAAGCCAGACGTGGGGCTCAATTCCAGGACTCTGGGATTGTGACCCTGGGCTCGTGACCTGAGCCAGAGGCAGACACTTAGCTGACAGAGCCACCCAGGGGTCCTGAGTGCTGATGATTTTGTAAACATAGAAATGGAGCCGCTGATCCAAGGAAAGAGAACAAGCAACAAATGAGACAGAAGGAGGGAAGAAGCCCAGGCTGACCCCATGGGTGTTTAGTAATAAGACTCCTCGAAAAATTGCAGCTGAACCAAAAGATAAGTAAAAGAATGTTCTCCAAATTGGTACATTTGAATTGGGAAAAAGAACTGCTACATCCCGACAGCAGGAAAGTGACCATAAGGAGTAATGAACATAGCGAACATGCTAATAGTGTTTTTACTCTCTGATTACTCTTGAAATGAATAAAAGATTTATTTGCAAGTGCTTTTAAGAACACATACACATAACATTACAATTAACATTTTCTTCCTGCTGAAAATGTCAAAACATTTTACTGGAAGCAGCGACTATTTTCTGAAAACCCCGGGAAAAAGGATCCAGGCCTTATGTTTTTTGTCTGATTTCATTTATTTATCTCAAATTTCCCCAAACTAATCTGAAAATTAACCTTTCAATAAAGCAGTTTTCTTTCCTGGCAAACACACATGTTCCGAGGCCTCTTTTTCTAGTTCAGAGCTGCATGGCGGATCCGTCCAATTCTGTAGTTTTGCCAGTGTGTTTCCTGGCTCCCTTTCTATTTCATTGAAGGCACAGATCCAAGCAATTTCTTGCTTTTCACCAGTAACAAAATCAACCAAAGCCAGAGTCTCAACTTTCATGCCAAAGGAACACTTAAAAACAATTTCCAGAAATCTCCAAATGTGCTTGGAAAATCAGAGCGTTATTCTGCCCCCAAACTGGATGTACATACTGCAGCGAAAAGGGAAAGAATGACTCCAAAACCTTTTTTCCTCAATTTTTACAAAACGCATGGAAGACCCCTGAGAGTCCTAGAATTAAAACAGTTCTGCATTCCCTCAGAAATCTTTGTACAGGAAAAAAGTGTCAAAGCATATTTAAGAGAGCTCCCTCCCTAACTTTTATCTTTTGGAGAAAACAGTACAAAACTTTCTGGAATGCACTCCTTCTTGTTCCAAGAATGGGGGATGTTCTTTACGTGCAGCAAGTGCATATAACTCTCATTCCTGTGAGCTGAAAATGGAGTCCAACACTCACACTGAATTTGAAATATGGGCCCTCACGCCCTGATCAAAGCAATCACAGTGCTGTCACTCGTGATCGATCTGGCATGCTTCTCTGTAAAGTCGATAAGGCAATTTAAACATATTATGTGTCACAAATGAGGTGAGCCTCAGTAAGATTGTTTTCTTATTTCCCTGGCTGACTATTCTAATTTAGTTACTTAAGAGGAAGCTTGAGAGTTATTTGACCCATAGTGCATCAAACTGCCTGAAACAAACTTGAGAGGGCTTTAATAATTCTCATTAGAAGTGTTCCAATCAATAATAATTTATTATGTAAATACATCTCTGTCTGTGGCTGGAAGGAAATAACCCAAAAGGATAAGACGAATGATATCGCTTGGAAAACCTCATAGGTGAACAACAAACCCTCAAGGTCTCTGAAGGAGGAAAGCGGCTTCTTTCGGTGTCTTTTGCTCTGTTTTCAGCTATGTTGCTTCTTAAATAAGGCCTCACATTGGCATCACCTGTGCACTTGAAAAAACGTCGATGCCTAGGTGTCACGCTCAGAAATGCTTATTTAACCAGGATGGTGTGAAACGTGAGCATCAAGGTTGTTTTGTTTTGTTTTTAAAGTTCCTTGGGGGGGCGCCTGGGTGGCTCAGTCGTTAAGCGTCTGCCTTCGGCTCAGGTCATGATCCCAGGGTCCTGGGATCGAGCCCCACATCAGGCTCCCTGCTCTGCAGGAAGCCTGCTTCTCCCACTACCATTCCCTCTGCTTGTGTTCCCTCTCTCGCTGTGTTTCTCTCTGTCAAATAAAATAAAAAATCTTTAAAGTTCCTTGGGTTATTCCCGTAGGCAGCCAAATTTGAGAACTTCTGTTCTACTGGGTGCCCGGGCATGGCCCCTTTACCACGTGCTGGGGCGTCCCCCATACTTAAGTTTTTCTTCATTTGCAGTTTTGCTGCCTATTTCCTTTAGTTCTTAAAATTTTTACCTTCTAAACCTCGACCTGGCTTCACCGGTCCTTGAGTTGTCTAGTCAAGCAAAGGGGACAGGCCATGGAGACGGACCAGGAAAGAACTAAATCCAGGGAAGTGTGATGACTGTGGCATGAGAATGTGGGAAGAATCTGCCTAGCAAGTTGGGCACAGTGTCATGGAAGAGGAGACCTGTGAGTTGGCTTTTGAAGAGTACACAGCACTTCAACAGTGGAGGCCAGAGACACGGGACAGCTGAGCACAAATGTCTTGGGGAGAGTGTTATCAGCGATACTTGCAAAAAAGGCTTATCAAGAAAAATAATTAATAAACATGAAATGTTTACACTAGCGTCTACTCTAATAACTTTTCTTTCTTTCTGGTTTAGTAATAGAATGTCTGAATTTTAGTTGTGCAATGGCCTTTGGGAGGAAACTTTTGTTTCCCAGTGTCCCTTGCACCTAGAGGTGTCTGTGTGAAAAAGTTCTGGCCGATGAGATGTAGCAGAAGAAATGTTGTAAGGCAGTTTCTACAAAAATTAAAAAACAACTGGTGCATACCATGCCTTTGTTCCTTCTTCCAGCTGTTGCAATGTGGATATGATAGCTGGAGCCCCAGCCACCATTTTGGCCTATTAGACTGCTGTACTCTAGATGGTGGAAAATTGAGCTGGAAGAACCCAGAACTGCCATACTGGTCTAGACTGGGAACCTCTGCATTTTTTTTTTTAAAGATTTTATCTATTTATTTGTGAGAGAGAGAGCATAAATGGGGGAAGGGACAGAGGAAGAGAGAGAAGCAGACTCCCCGCTGAACAGGGATCCCTATGTGGGGTTCCATCCCAGGAACCTGGGATCTTGATCTGAGCCAAAGGCAGACGCTTAACCGACTGAGCTACCCAGGCACCCCTGCACTTCTGAGTTTTTTCTTGAGAGAGAAATAAACTTACATTTAGGTAACTGTTTTCTCCTTTGTAAAATAGTGATAATGGTACCCACCTCATCAGTTACTGGGAAAATGAAGTGAGTCAATATAAGTAAAGCATTTAGAACAGTGACTGGCATAGTGATTTAATTATGTATATATAATAATTATCATTATTGGAGTGCTTTAGGCCCTGTCTTGGACTTTCTTTTTTGAGTCTACATTTTCACTCTAGGTTAGGAGTCAGCAAACATTGGATGACAGACCAAAATGGGCCACTACCTGTTTTGTAAATAAAGTTTTATTGAAACACAGTCACACTCATTCATTTACATATCATCCATGGCTGCTTCTATATCCACTCCATGCTACAACAGCAGAGTTGAGTAATTGTAACAGAGACCATATGGCTTGCTGAAAATATTTAGTATGTGGCACTTTAGAGAAGTTGGCCAGCGTCTGTTGTAGGTGATCTCATCCACTTGAATGGCTTTAAATAAATAGGTAAATGACATCCAAATGTATGTCTCCATCCCGGATGTCTTCTCTAAAACCAGATCTGCTGTCCAACTGTCAACTTGACATGCCCATTGGCACACCAATAGGCATCTCCAACTTCATTCTTTCTAAAACCTGTTCCTCCTGCAGTCTTCCCATCTAGGTACCACTATCCACCTGGGGGTTTAAGCACAAAGCCTGGGTGTCTCCTTGACTCCTTACTTGCCCTCACTGTCTACCTCCAATCTAGGAGTAAGTTCATTGGTTCTTCCTCCAAGATGTATACTGCCTTCGAGAAAGGGAGGGAATTAAGGGGAGCTGTCCCAGGCCTGGGAATTGACACTCCCCTTAAGAATTGATATAAAACCTTGAGGAATCCTACACAACTCAAACCATTTTGGAACCTTTTACTTCCTCAGTCCCAGGTGCATTAAGTAGCATGAGTCACTCTCCCCTTGATTATTTTGATTATGTGATCCTCATTAGGTAGACACCATGGCACTGGATTAACATTCAGAGGGTGTTCCCAAAGTGGTCCACAATATCAGTCCCAAGAGATGCTTTGAAGAAAAAGCAATAAAAAGAGGTTCTGTGGTCAAATGAGTTTGGGAAGTATGCATTGTATATCCCTCTCTGAGAGAATCACAGACGAAAACTGTCGAACTTTGTATGACCTTA
>CM053603.1:64682923-64719116 GCA_028646535.1 Procyon lotor | reverse complement strand
TATGTCAGAAATAGAGTTCAAAATGACAATTATCAAGGTGCTAGCTGGGCTTGAAAAAATCATGGAAGATATTAGAGAATCCCTTTCTGGAGAAATAAAAGAACTAAAATCTAACCAAGTTGAAATCAAAAAAGCTATTAATGAGGTATAATAAAAAAAAATGGAGGCTCTTACTGCTAGGATAAATGAGGCAAAGGAGAGAATTAGTGATCTAGAAGACCAAATGATGGAGAATAAAGTAGCTGAGAAAAAGAGAGACAAACAACTACTGGACCATGAGGGCAGAATTTGAGAGATAAGTGATACTATAAGATGCAACAATATTAGAATAATTGGGATCCCAGAAGAAGAAGAAAGAGGAGGGGGGTGGAAGGTATATTGGAGCAAATTATTGTAGAGAATTTCCCTAATCTGGTGAAGGGAACAAGCATCAAAATCCAGGAGGCACAGAGAACCCTCCTCAAAATCAATAAAATAAGTCTACACTCTGTCATCTAATAGTAAAACTTACAAGTCTTAGTGACAAAGAGAAAATCCTGAAAGCAGCTTGAGACAAGAAGTCTGTAACATACAAAACCAGAAGAAATATTTGATTGGCAGCAGACCTATCCACAGGGACCTAACAGGCCAGAAAGGACTGGCATGATATATTCAGAGCAATAAATGAGAAAAATATGCAGCCAAGAATACTCTATCCAGCTAGGCTGTCACTGAAAATAGAGGGAGAGATAAAAAGCTTCCGGGACAAACAAAAACTGAAAGAATTTGCAAACACCAAACCAGCCCTACAGGAAATATTGAAAGGAGTCCTCTAAGCAAAGAGAGAGCCTAACAGACCAGGAAGGAACAGAGACAATGTACAGTTAACAGTCACCTTACAGGCAATACAATGGCACTAAATTCATATCTGTCAATAGTTACCCTGAATGTAAATGGGCTAAATGCCCCAATCAAAAGACACAGAGTATCAGAATGGGTAAAAAAACAAGACCCATCGATATGCTGTCTACAAGAAACTCATCTTAGACCCAAAGAAATCTTCAGATTTAAAGTGAGGAGGTGGAAAACAATTTACCATGCTAATGCACAACAAAAGAAAGCTGGGGTGGCAATCCTAATAATCCTAATAAATCTAATAAATTAGATTTTAAGCCAAAGATTATAATAAGAGATGAGGAAGGACACTATATCATACTTAAAGGGACTGTCCAACAAGAAGATCTAACAATTGTAAATATCTATGTCCCTAACATGGGAGCAGCCAATTATATAAACCAATTAATAACAAAGTCAAAGAAACACATTAACAATAATACAATAATAGTAGGAGACTTTAATACCCCCCCTTACCAAAATGGACAGATCATCTAAGCAAAAGATCAACAAGGAAATAAAGCTTCTAAAGGACACACTGGACCAGATGGACATCACAGATATATTCAGCACATTCCATCCAAAGCAACAGAATACATATTCTTCTCTAGTGCACATGGAACATTCTCTGGAATAGATCACATCCTGGGTCACAAATCAGGTCTCAATCGGTACCAAAAGATTGGGATCATTCCCTGCATATTTTCAGACCACAATGCCATGAAACTAGAACTCAATCACAAGAGGAAAGTTGGAAAGAACTCAAATACATGGAGGCTAAAGAGTATCCTACTAAAGAATGAATGGGTTAACCAGGAAATTAAAGAAGAATTAAAAAAATTCATGGAAACAAATGAAAATGAAAGCAATTTTTTTTCTTTTTAGTGGTGATCACCAGGTTTATACTCTTGATATTGCAAAACTTCTTCTTTTTTAAATCATAGAATAGACATTTGTTTCCATTGTTTGGGGGAAGAAATAAGACTCAAACATAGAATGATCACTTCAAAGGAAACTTAAGAATGAACATATCATGTGTAACCAGAAAGGGATAATAAGAAAGCACTATTCCCTATGTTCAGCCATAAATATTAAATGGGATGAGCCCATTACAGATACTGGTTTCCTTGGAAACCATTCAATGAAACTCCTACAGAAATTAACATGTATTTTTTTCCCTTAAAGGGCAGGAGCTTCTTTTACTTACACATTTTTGACCTTTAGTTTTATATCTTAGGCTTATTATAAGAAGTTCTTTCCACATCTAGGCAAACAAAGAGCAAAATAAGTGTCTTTTCATTAGGTCTGAAGCTGGACTTAGGACAGTATGGGCTGTATAAACTGCACATTATTGAGTAACTATGGATGGTTGGGGTCAACTTTGCCACTCACCAAATATTGCCATCTAGACTAGTAGATCATCAATGTACACACAGTATTCAAACTCAAATGCCAAGTCACTTCACAGTATAGATATTCGAATTAAACAGTCATATTTGCAATCCAGTCCTATGTTTTAAGAGGCTGTGAAGTTTAACAAAGCCAAGTCCCTTGTATAAGTCAATATTGGCAAATGTCATGGGATAGAGGTTTGCAAAAGATAATAATTCTGTATCAGGTCAACGCCATGGAGGATAGCTTTGGATGATGGAGGATTTTTGACTCTCATTTCCAAAGCTCAGTTGATTTTGGATTTCTGGTATCTTTGCAGTGTGGATAGAGAAGTGGGGTCATATTTATTTCAGTTCAAGTCAAGGTGGCCGAATTGGTCCAGAACCTGAAAAACCAATCTCTAAATATAGCTCATATTAGTAACAGCCACACAGAGAGAAACCCTCTCTGTGTAAATACAGGTCACACATACAAGTGAAATGGCTTCCCAGTGTACTTGGCTATTTTTTTTTTTTAATATTTTCTTTATTTATTTAAGAGAGAGAGATAGATCATGAATAGGCAGAGAGGCAGGCACAGAGAGAGGGGAAGCAGGATCCCTGCTGAGCAGAGAGCCCGATGTGGGGCTCGATCCCAGGACCCTGAGATCATGACTTGAGCCGAAGGCAGAGGCTTTAACGCACTGAGCCACCCAGGTGCCCCTGTACTTGACTATTTTATCTGCAATGTCACTATGTTTTTTTTAAATTTTATTTATTTATTTGTCAGAGAGAGAGAGAGAGGGGGGGAGAGCACACAAATGCTGAGCAGGGAGCCCGATGCGGGTCTCAATCCCAGGACCCTGAGCCGAAGTCAGAAGCTTAACTGACTGAGCCACCCAGGTGTCCCTGCAGTGTGAGTAGTATGCAGGCTACCCTTGGTGTGGAGTGTCGGCACCCCCAGGGGTACTCAAACTCAGAGCCTCTGCTCTGGAGAGGTAAGGATATACTGGTCACCAACACTGTCAGAGGAATAGGCTTACTGGGGAGGATGTGTATGTTTCCAGAAGCTGACAGGGGTTCTAGAAGCCCAGACTTACTGGGGAATTGAGAATGGGCATCTTAATAGCCTGAAGTCTTCTGTTCCTGGGGGAAGCTGTCCAACAAGAGAGGTTAAGACCACTGCAAGAGACAGTGAAAAACGACTGATTGCCCACTTCTGGAGCTGCTGTTTTTCTGATAATTACAGTTTAGGTTTTGGGGGTTAGTACTAACTTCATCTATTTTGTTCTGTTTTCCTCACCAAAGGAAAATATAGTTATTGTATTAGAGAGGTACATTAAAATAGAATTGTAGATTAATGTTCTTGGGTTTTTATGGGCAATTAATCTCTGAATACATTCTTTGTTGGAGAGAATTAGTGATTTATCCAAGGTTAAATACCTGGTAAATGTCAGACCTAAGAGCCAAACCCTGGTCTTCTGTTCTCAATATTCCCCACACGCCTACAAGTGCTGGGGAACATTCCTAAGATTTAAAGCAGAAGGCTAGCTCTGTAATTTGAGGATTCTTGAAATACTTTTCTCCCCCCAGCTGTACTGAGGTATAATTGACAAATACAATTGTAAGGTATTTAAAGTGTACATTGTGGTGATTTGGTGTATACATGCATTGTGACAGGATTTCTCCCATGTGGGTAATTAACACACCCATCACCTCAGATATTTTATATATATAATTGTATATAAATGTGTATAATATTGTGTACATAGATATATACAATCTTCGGTAAGAACGTTTAAATCATACTCTTTTAGCAGATTTCACTCTACATTATGGTGTTATCAATCTTAGAATATCTTGATGGCCCCAGACTGACATGCCACTCACACATGTCCAAATCTGACTGGAATGTGTGTGTTCAGTGTCTTTCTTGGCAAGGTGACGTTCGTCTTTAGAGCGCCGCGTCACAGACTTCACTGTGGGTAAACGCGGCTCCTACCGCCCAGCACACAGCCTGACAGCACGTACAGCGGCCTGTGGCAGTCTTGATGCTTATTCTCTCTCACTCTCTCATTCACTCCCTGGTTACAGCTCCTTCATTCACTCACCCCTTCACAGCTCCTTCCATTCCCTTCCTTGCATTGGCGTTACTGGACCCCGTCAAGGGGGAAAGGAATCTGACCCCGTTCATCCCCGTGGAGATGCTAGAGGTTTGGCAAGCCATCCAGCCAGGAGGTTTGCATTTGGAAAGACCACAGAGAATTCAGGACAACCTGTGGGAAATGTCTGGGTAAGGGAAAGGCTTTGAATTCCAATGGTCACCCGTGATGTCTTTGTAAGGCTGACTCTCCCAACAGTGACTTTTCAACTTCGATGCCAGCTCCTACAAGTTAACCGCCCACATTGTACCCTATTTTGTCTGAAAACTACCTGTTGCAAACATCAAGGGATTTGGTTGGCTATTGTATCTGTTCCCCCTTGTGTCCGTAATATTCCCAGCTTTAGAAACTTTAATCCTTCAGTATCTACTTAGTGGTTATATCACATGGAGGGTCTACATCCCTAACACCCAATCTGGTTCTCATCTTTCCAAGCTTCATTATAAAAATAATACACATAGGGGTGCCTGGGCGGCTCAGTGGGTTAAAGCCTCTGTCATGATCTCAGGGTCCTGGGATGGAGCCCCGCATCAGGCTCTCTGTTCAGCTCTCTGTTCTGCTTCTGCCTCCCTCTCTGCCTACTTGTGATCTCTCTCTCTGTCAAATAAATAAATAAAAATCTTTAAAAAAAATAATACACATAGAATTCCACAATTCTATGAGAGAGGATTCCCATTTTACAGATGAGGAAACTGAGGCTCCGACAGGATGAGAGACTTGCTCAAGGCCCACTGGCTGGTAAGGGCAGCGCCAGAATTTGGCCTTGGACTGTATGACGAAGAGTCCACGGCTCCCCTCGTGCCAGGTCTCACTGCCCTGCACCTTCCTCTGAGTGTAGACTGGTGTTTTCCCTGTGGCTTAGATTCCTTCCTTGGGGCGCCTGGAATTTCCCTGCCTTTCTGTGTCATGAGACAGTAATGATGAAGAGCTCTAGTGTTCGAGCCAGACTGCTAGAATTCAAAGTCCAGTTCGGCTCCTTCATACTTTTTGGAGTTTCTTTTGTAAATTTTTCATTATCGACAGGGTTTGAAAAATATCTTGGTTGTTGCCATGGACTCTTCTTTCAACTGTTTGTGCCTCTACTGTAGCTGTATATGTGGTGTTTTGTTTTGCTTCTCTTCATTTATGTGTATATGTTTGTCAGTGTTTTTCAAGGTCAGAAAGGGGGACAAACACAGGAGAAGAGAAGTCCGAGGCTAAGAGAATGTTTCCATTCTAAGAACAGTTATGGTGTTGTCTCTACTGAGTGGTGGATACTATGCTGGGTGCTTTACACACGTGAGTCTTCATCTTTACAACAAATCTGAAAGCCGGATATTATGATCCCATTTAAAATGAAGGGGACTGAGGGTCAGAGAGGTTAAAAAACCTGCCCTGAGTAGGTATGTTTAAGAGCAAGAAGTTCGCCTAAGTCTGTCTGACTATAAAGCATATGAGCTTAACTTTTAAAGAAAACTGTACCCGGTATTCATTAATGCTTTCTTATTGTGCAAAAATCTTGCATGCAGTTGTATATGAGGTTAGTAATAGCCTCCTTTGCTCTACTCGTTCCTTTTTAAGCTACCTAGTGTCACAGGTTGATGGGTATCTGGGACTTTGTGTCGATGCACATTTGTGCATACACAGTGATACAGATTTTTAAAACTATAAATGGGAGGGGCACGTGAGTGGCTCAGTCAGGATCCTCCCACCACTGCATTGGGCTTTTTGCTCAGCGGGGAGTCTGCTTCTCCCTCTCCCTCTGCCCTTCCCCCCCCCTTATGATCTCTCTCTCTCTCTCAAATAAATAAACAGAAAAATATTTACAAAAAACCTGTAAATGGGACCCCACTATACTTAGTGCACGGTGGCGTCTCTATTTGGTATTCCTAAAAGCACCTCCTTTTAAGAACCTGTTTCTTTTTCCCATGGATACTTTAGATATGCCATCATGTACTGGAGCATCCCCCTATGGATGGACACTTGGAGTATTGTTGATTTTTCAGTAACAAAAACAAAGGTGCAAAGAAAACAGGGGAACACAGATCTTTGTCCCTGTGAGTATTTCTGTGGAACAGAGCATTGTAAGAGGGGTGTCTGGATCAGAGCATGTCTGCATTTTATGTTGTGATAGACGCTGCTGGATTGGCCTTGGGAAGCCTGTGGTCCATCCACCCCTCATGCTATATCTCAGTGAGAACTGAGATTGGATAAAGGAGCCTTGGATTTCTGATGTTTGCCTCCTTTGCCAGTGCCCTGTTTCCAGGCCCCCCCCCTCCCCTCCAGCTGATCGCTTTCCTTTCTTTTCTTGCCCCCTATTTCTGTCTGTCCCGGTCTACTTCTGGGGTGCTCTTTCCTGCCTTTGAAGTATCAAATGACACATGAGTATCAAATGTCTTGCATCTACCAGAAGCTAGCAGAGAGTACTTATTGTCATGTGGACGGCTGAGGCTCCTGGAGTGCCCTTGAGGTGTATGAATCACACTGGTGCTCTCAGCTCGGACCGCACGCCCTGATGGATGACGGTGAGTCCTGGCAGAGTGGAGAGCGGAGATGGATGGAGCAGATGGTCGTACTAGTGGAAGAGCTCAAGCTTTTTAATCCCCCACCTTCTAAAATACTCATTTACCTGAAGATGTCCTTGTATTTTACTTAAGGACAAAGATAGCGATCACCCGCTGAAAATGTGAATGTCTGACTTGAAGGATTATAATGCACACAGTGACTTGACTTTACATCTCTCATTTTTAGAACACTTTGTTATTTTGGTAAATGAGAATTATATATCATTTAAAATTGTCATCATTGATTTGATTCAATTTTTTCCTCCTCATGAAGAGCATGAGTTAATAGTCTGCCCCTTTACTGACATAAGATACTGTTTTAAAAATTACTTTAACTTGCCTAAATCTTGGGGACTGGCTTAATAAATGACAGTATATCTATAAGCAAGGATAACTTATAGCCAATAAAAGTCAGGATTCAGAGGAATACTTAATGATAAAGGAAAATGTTCATGATATGGCATTAAGCATTAAAAACTGGTTAAAAAATGGCATGTCTAGTATGATTCCAAGTTTGTAAAAAATAGATATGCGCAGAAAAGAGACCGAAATATAATAAAGATTTTAACACTCCTTGTCTTTGGAGGGTGGAAATAGAAAGGATTTCTAAAAATTATTCTGTGGAACTTTTGGGAAATTTTTAATTTTATACAGAACATGGAAGGCTTTTTTATAATGAGAGAAATAATTTGTTAGTAAAATTATTTTGACTTTTTTTTCCTCCTTTTTCTCCTGAGATTCTGAGGCTCAGTTCTCTTCATATTAAACACAGAACTGACCTACAGAGGAAATTCAGTGAGATAAATGGATTGCTGCCCACCTTCTTCTGATGCCATCAGGGAGGTGGGTCAGTCCCTGCCTTTTTTCTCCTACTGGGTTCCAGGGTATCAAAAATGTCCCTGATTGTCATTGAGCACAAACATCCAAGTACAGAGGTCTGACCGTCTGGGTCTAGATCCTGCTAGATCCAGCTACAGGGGTGCATGCATCTAACTAGGGCCCATCCTTGTGGAACTTGTGGACCCCAGGGTCCCCAAGAGAAGTTCAGGAAGGCATGAGAGGTCTGCATGAAGGAGCCTTGTAAGTACTTAGAGGAGGATTAGGGCTCCAGCCAAACAGAGTGGGATTCTCTGAAGGGCTCATGTCCCAGAGGGATGTGTTACCGGCCCGAGTTATTAAACAGAACATCCATTTGGCAATTAAGATAAACCGGGCCTAAGGAGGCCTGGTCAAGAAAGGCGATTTAGGCGGCTCTCTAGGTGCAGTCAAGGAGGGGAAGAAAAATGCACATTCACTGAGTCTCCACTAGGTGGCAGGCCCTTTCTTATATTAAGAGCTTAGTGTCTATATTCTCAGGCATTTTCTGATACTCAGGTTTTTAAGAATTAAGCAGAGGGCTGGTTAAAAAACACAGATTCTTGGGCCCCTTTCCAAAACCCCCAATTCAGCAGTCTGGGGTGCAGCTTGAGATTCTGCATTTCTAACAAGCTCCCGATGCTGCTAGTGCCACGGGTGGGTGCACTTTTTAAGCACCGCCAAATACATCATTTCAGACTCTGGGAGAAAAGGAGCAGGGCAGCAGTAGGATGTGGTCCTCATGGCTGAGCAATCAGCTCAAACTGTGACAAAAACTCCAGGGAAGATGTACTGTGGAGATAGACGGGTGGCTTGGGGTCCCTCGCTGCGGGTACTTGAGCAGATTGGAACTGTGGGCTCTGCGGCAGAATATTAGGTCTCCAAAGCTCTCATTCCAGTTAAATGTGTTACCAGTTAATTTCCTTAGAATGACTGTAGCAGGGAGAAGCCCAGCTATATGCAGATTAAAATGAAAGTGGTATTCAGACCCACACTAAAAACCAAAACATTAACTATGTACCAAAAATAAGCCAAAAGAAAAACATCAAGAATTCTGCAAAGCATGGATCAGTGATTCTCAAATTATTTGAACTGAAGGACTGTTTAAAAAAACATCTGGTCCATTGTAGTGCGGTGCACAGTTCTTCCGCACAAGACTTTTAGCTAGTTCTGGCCAGGCATCAGCAGGCACGTTTGACAATTCCTGACTGCTCCAGACCCTGCTCAGTGAGGTGAGTCCACTGATAATGCATTTGAATGTCAGCAGTAATGCCACAATGCTGTAAAAATTTCTAAAGCTCACTCTTAGTTTCTGTATGTGCACCAATGGAGAGGACTGATGAGAATTTGTAGGAGGGTACCCACTCACACACCACACTTCGAGGTGTGCTGATCTGCACGGGCTAGATGTAGATGGCGGACCTGAGAGATGGGCTTACTGTGGCCCTTCAAGTGGGCAATTTGTTCTTTTGGCTCTTGCACTGCAGGCCCTTAACTTTCTGTATCCTTCAGGGCCATTTAGTTCTTATCAGGTCCATTCGGGGTCCTTGAAATGGGCTGGTTGGATGGACTATTGGCCTTGATGCTACTGCTTCATGCTCAGATATCAAGGGTCATGTCCTACCCAGGGTAGGCACTTACCGAACGCTAATGGGATGAATGCACAGAATGGGAGGCTGGGACTGGGATATCAAGCATGCTTGGGGGCTGGACAGAGAGAGCCAGGAAATATGTGCCCGGCGTAAATGGGCATCCAAACAGAACTGTCCTCATGGGGATTTTATACAGGTGGCAGACAAGCAGAGTGGATGGAGAAGAACCACCTCCAAAAAGAAAAAAGTCACGAAGTTGTTTCTCTGGCCTCTCTGATGCCTCACTAAATATAGATGCCCACTGTGAATGAGTACGATTCAGTTTGCAAAGTTCAGGGGCCATAAACGTAGGCTTCCCCGTGGCATCTTCTTGCTGAACCAAGCCATTGTCTCGTGTTCATGCCAAGATGAACACTGCTCGTTATTCTAGAAACTGCCAGAGAGTTTTCCTTAGTTGTTTTCCTTTTAATACTAGAATCTTAAGGATGGACTTTAATGTAATAATTATATTTTCTTATTAAACAGTTCTCTGACTTTTAGCAAAGGAGAGCTGAATGAATGCAAAATGGATTAGCAACTCTAATTCACCCCGAAACGTCCTGCCCCAGCCTGCACTCACCTGGCCTCTTCTCCTTCTCCATTCCTTACCAAGCACACAGAGCAGCACGAGGGATTTATGTGACTTAATGATGCATAGCTAGTAATACTGATCACAGTAATATCAATAGCTGCTATTTAGAGAGCCCTTAGGAGAGGTATTATATTAAATATATGCTTGAATACATTATCTTATTTAATTCCATCAACGACCACATAAGTTTGCTCAAGGACAGAGTGGAAGGGCTAGGATTCTGGCCCAAATTTGTGGTTTTTACCACTGCACTTATAGTTAGGGTCTTGGGTCCAAAAAGAGACTGTTTCTTTTTGCTTTCAAGGTATAACAGCAAAAGAAGTATACCATATTAGGAACATTGGGTACCCAAGGCCATGATTTCTTGTAAATGATAGAGACATAGATGGATCCTATGAATGAATGAATGAATGAATGAACATGGGTACCAGCTGTAAATGAATCAAATTTAGTTTGTGACTTTCTTAGACCATAAGGACACTATAGTTTCATGTTGGTATTTCACTGTAAACCAAGGACTGACATGGTTTTGATGCCAGCTCATAAAATCTGAAGATACAATCTGGTTACAAATTCTAAGACTAAATCTCAATTATATCTCAAACAAATTTGTGTGCACACACACAAACACACTTGTCTCGTATGCTTTTCAAAAAAAAAAAAAAGCTTATTTTGTTCTTTTTCTAAATATCCTTTCAATTTCTCAAATATCCCAAATAATAAATCAGGGGAGAGGTAGTTCAAACACAGATCTTCCCAAAGAGAACATGTATAGCTTTGACTGCACTCAAATCAGAGCTCATGCCACTATTTTATTATTTTTAGGTAATTCTGTTTTCTTTCTTATTTTTTTTTTTTAAGGTAATTCTGTTTTCAACGAAACAATCTACACACTCAACTTCTAGGGTCAACTGGTAATTCCAAGGAGCTTTTGATGTGTTTTCAGAAAAGTTAAAGGACCAGCACTTTTTTGACAGGATAAATATAGTCATGTGTTTATGTTCCAGTTAGAACAGTATGCAAAAGTCTCTCATGGCTCATACATAGGAGTCTTTACAAACTTTCATTAATGTATGTTGGTGAGTGATTGCCAGATTTCCGGATACACAATTTATTTTTGTTTTTTGTTTTTGTTTTTGTTTTTTTCAGATACACAATTTTTAAAACTTTATCACAAGTCAAAATCTTTCAAGAAGAACCAAAAGGACCTTATTTTCTCTCTACGCTAAATTGAAAAAGAATGGAAAGTCACATGAACGTGGGCATTTAAAAACACAAATGAATTTACAAAGCAAACATTTTGAGGAGCTCTAAGACAATAAAGCGATCAGCACAAAGACATCTGTTGAGTGAGGCAACCTGAGGTAAAGACCAGTTAAATCTAATACAATCAGGAACTTAGGCCAGTTTAACACGTTTTTTTATGAGGTGACAACCTCCTAACACCATAATCTTGCCTTTCAGGAAGATGACACAAGGATTTAATGAGTGAAAGAAAACAACTTAAAACCTCTCTTTTGAGCGTGAATTGTCTATTTGGGTTAAAGGTAGCCTTTGAGATCCCATTAGCTACTGGCGCAATTGGGAAAAAAAATGTACACACACACACACACACACACACACACACACACACTTCAAGTAGCTACAGGATGATAGCAATGTCTGTTTCTACTCAGATGCAAAAACAGAGTTAAAGCCAAAACTAACAACCCTTCTGCTAATTAGAGAAATAAAAATGTCCTCTCCCCAGTGTCCAACGAAACATGCAACTGAAATTAACTGCTTTCCTTTGGGACTCATTTATTTATGTTCAAAAGAAGATTGGGGGATAAAGAAACCTTGCAAACAGAACAGTTGGGGAAAACACATGGACACCGTACATTGGAATAAATAGAGCTGAGCACAAAGCGACAGTAGGGAGTTTTTTCGCTTGTTGAAACACTGGGTATTATGGTCTAATAAAAATAGGGTTACCTTTACATTTCTTCTCTTCCGTTTGGAAGGTCTGGGCACTTGGGACACTCTGATCGTTCACATCGTCATGGTCCAGATGGAATATCGAGCTAGTCCAAGTGGCCTGGATGAGATGTGGCGACGACTGTTCATTTTTCAATGCGCTGCGCCTCTCCGCATGGCTCTTCCTATGCAGGCAGGCTTCAGACATTCCTACTAGCTTCCAGTCGTGTTCTCGGTCTGGACAGTGCTTTGGTTTGTCCCAGGCTGGAAGGCCATTTTCTGGAGGGTTGAAAAACACGAGATGACGAGCTGTTGGCATTGTCAAGATTTTGTTGAGTTGCAGTTTTGGAAGGCAAGTTGTTTCTCAATTCTTTGGGGCTGACAGTATTCACATGCACCTCCACTTGACGGCAGTGATAAGATGCAGAATTTTTCAGCCTTGGGCATTTAGCCACCACAGTTGGATTGCCTGTCGGAGTAATCAACACATTCCCCCTTATTTTTAGTGCCTAGAAAGACATGAGTTCCTCCATGGAAAGGCGGTACTTTCGCCAGCCAGGCTTCCACAGCAATGGCCCAAGAGCAAGTTTACGCCAATTTATATGACTGCTCAGACGAGCGTTTGAGGTCTTGAGGGTCAGGGCTGGCCATGAACACTTTTTAGATCCTTAGGACATAAAACATCCAGGATTCAGCCTTGTTTGACTTGGGTTTTATCACAGGCTGACCTGAGGGGCACCCTGTTACTTAAGTGGGACATGCTCACGTGGTTCCTCAGGGAGTGACAACTCCGTCCTCCCTACAACCTTCTACGCCTAATGGCCCGATACAAGGAGACTGGATCTTCGGATAGAAATTTGTAAACGGTTTCAATGTAGTTCCAAATTGGCAATGAGATCCAATGAAGGAAAGCAGACAGTGCTTTAGTTGGGGGGCAAATTTTATCAGCCCTAATGATAGAATGATAAGCCCTGAATCTCACGGGTTGAGGTATAGGCAGTGAATTATTTATGTATATTGTGTTTTTTTTTTCCTATTTAATTTATAGGGACTTGAGGATCTACCCTCTAGAAAATAAGAAGAAATGGAATAATATAGTATAATGCAATTATATAATGTAAGCTTTCTTCCCTAACCTTCCCTGGTGGCAAATTTTACCTCCCTGAATATCTTTACTGTACATGGATATAAGGTAGAGAGCAAAAATGAGCAGGCTAATGTATATATTTGTATATGCATATACATTAAAAACATAATCCATCTGGTCATCCATATTTCTAGAAATTCTTAGGTTACTGTCTGTCAAAATGAGAAATATAAAATATAAATAGAGTTCTACTTTTAAAGTGATCATATACAGTGATTGAAAGACTGTAATTTATGTGTGAATTTTCCTTTCTGCTGAAATTACCAAAGGGGCAAAGATATTCACATTAGAGAAAGTCCATCGTGATCTGTGCATAGTATTGGGAATTTTAAGATGCCTTTCCAACATTTAAAATGACTTTTAAATTATTTAATGCAAGGGCTCAGAGGGCTTTAGGTTTTCATAAACCCCCTTTCTAAATGACTAATTGTCTTTAGTTGTTGGTTAAGATGGTTTCTCTAAAAGTGTAATCTGCTCTCAGTCACTTTGGAGGCTGCACTTGCTCTGTGAGTCTTCAGGTTACTGTGTGGAAATTCAAATACACATACACTCCCTTTCTACTCCATGAGGAGACTGTGAACAATGACTACAAAGTAATAATCAATCCATGATTTCTTTGTCACCGTAAATGGAAATGCTGTGGCTTGAAATAACATGGCCAGTAAGCAATAGATCCATGCAAAAAAAAAAATTCTATAATGTGACAGTTCTGGAACATAACATTTGATCTTATTCAGAGAAGAACCCTGAAAATTCACCCTATGCAAGTGGCTATGCTAGGCATCATGTGAGGTCGTGAGTTCTTTCTCTTCAGAGATTATATGGCATTATTCACTGCAGGATGAATAAAAAACTCTGGACTCAACCAAAACCAGCTCCTGGGGCAATTATACCCACCTATTCTCCCTCTCCATTAAAAGAAAACAACAGATTAAAATCCTGGGAGATTGTGTTGCATTTCAAATTAAACATACCTCTGTAGAATCCATTTAAGTTTATTATCCATGAGGGTTTGCGCTAAACCATAAGCTAACTATAAAGCTACTGAATGCAAGAGTTAATTCTGGGCCAAAGTGATTCACTTTATTTCTACAGACGTGCAAAGCCTTCTGACATATGCGTGTCTCTATGACGTTTTCTTTATTTCCAGGGACTCTCTAAATTGTACCCTGTAAAGCTCCATTTTAAGTAATGTTAAAGTTATCGCACTATTTTGTAAAGCCTCCATCATTTGGTTTTTCTGCAGAAATTTTTTTTTTCTGCAGAAATTCTTAAAATTTGGTGTTAACTGCTTTGATCGAACAGAAGTTAAGAAATATTGCCAGAGTTGGAGGTCACTGGTCCCCAGCAAAGGGAGTCAGTGGCCATGCTTGGATGAGAGATGCCGAAGGGACTCCACCCAAGGGGACATTCCTCCTTGGTGGAGGAATTTAATAAGCTGTGCAAAAGCACAGCCTATTAAAGCTTGCCCAGCCTGTCCTCTGAGCCAGCAAGAGCAGGTATTTCTTCTAAGCAAAGGAGGTTATGTTTGGGTTGAGACAAGGGATAGGATTGCCTTCTATTTTCCTAAGGAACGAAGTTGAGATGGTTTGGGGGAAAGTGCTTCATTCATGGGAGTCATTTACAGGCTCGTAATTACTGTCTGTAATTGCATTCATGATAATGATATTTGGCTGCCTAATTGGCAGGTTTATTGGTTGGGGCACTGCTGGGAAACCCGTGGACTGAGAAGTCTTGGCTGGGTCATAGGAAAGCTCAAGAGGATTTTATTTAAGGAGGATTCTTGATTCTTATCCTTCCAAGAAGAGGGAGACACATACAGTTACTATTCCATTCCCAGGAGAGATAAGATACCCACTATACTGAGCTCCTTAAATTCTGCCTACTGAGGATGCTGTTGTTGGTGAGAACTCTAAGTTACCTCCACATATGTTTACTTGGGATACTGGTTTTCAGAGGTATCCTGCTATTCTTTTGTCTAATGCTTATGTACCTTGGTTCTCCCCAAACTCAAACCAATGAAGTGTTTCTTTGTAGAGCGGCTGAAATATTACAAGATTAAGTCAGTGAATCCCATACTTCTGTGAATGACAGTTACCTAAGGCACTACTAAAGAGCACAGAAGCCCGGGCCTACTGAAGTGGAACAGGCCCAGGGCATTTGTACCTTTACTGAGTTCTCCAGATGATTCTGATACCCAAGAGAGTTTGAGATCCACAGAGGTAAGAAAATTGAAGGTGGGAAAACAAATTACTGGCAGGTTTGAGATTAGGGCACAGTGTCCTTCTTAGGCTCTGATGTTTTACACAGCCTTGAAGTGTATTCTGTTCATAATTAAATAATTTATCAATGTTGTGGGATCAACTGTGTGAAAATTTGGAAGTCCCATATTACAAAAAGATACTTAACATCAAAATCATCAAGGAAATGCAAATCAAAACCACAATAAGATATCCCCTCACACCTGTCAGAACAGCTAGAATAAAAAAATACACAAGAAACAGCAAGTGTTGGTGAGGATGTGGAGAAAAAGGAATCCTCAAGCATGGTTGGTGGGAATGCAGACTGGTGCAGCTGTTGTGGAAAAGTGTATAGAGGTTCCTCAACAAACTGAGAATAGAATTGCCATATAATCCAGTAAGTCCACTACTTGGGTACTTACCCAAAGAAAACACAAACACTTATTAGAGAAGATTTAAGTACAATATATAACTTACAATAGCCAAGATATAGAAGCAACCTATTTGTGTTCATCGGTAGATGAATGAATAAAGAAGTGATACACACACACACACACACACACACACACACACACACACACACAGGAATATTATACAACCACAAAAAGAATGAGATCTTGCCATTTGCAACAACATAAATGGACCTAGAGGATATTATGCTAAATGAAATAAATCAGAGAGAGCAAACTGATGGTTGTCAGAGGGCGGAAGAGTGCGGGGTGGGTCAAGGAGAGTGGGAGGCTTCCAGTTATGGAATGAATGGGCCATGGGGATCAAAGGTATGGCATAGGGAAGATAGTCATTGGTATTATAATAATGTTGTGTGGTGACAGATGGGAGCTAGACTCGTGGTGAGCAGGGCAGAAAATGTAGATTTGTCAAATCACTATGTTGGACACCTGAAACTAATGTAACATTGTGTGTCAACTCTATTGCAATAAAAATGTCAGGTATTAATTGGATGTTCTCTTATAGATTGGGAGCATGGATGTAAATAATGTTCACCTAAAAATTCTGTTGTTCTGGGCATTATCTGGGACACAGTGTGACAGTAGTAGAAATACATTTTTTTTTAAGGGAGAAGGCTACAGATGATCACACCTTGTTATTCACATGAAGTATGAATCCTTTGCTCTTTAATGGATCCCAGCTAATACCTGGCTTTTAATACTTCATAATTCTAGGTGTGAAGACAGTTATCCAATTTGTCAGTTACGATGCAAATCAATAACAAAATTAAAGGAAATAACTAGATAGGAACATTTGAACTACTACTAAAATACTTATTTCTCAAGAGAGTTTAGAATCAAACGATTGAATTTGTGTTATATGATTATAATTCTTTTGGCTTTGAATGACACAACCCCTGTCTAAAAAGTTACTTTGCTAAAAGAAACAAACCTAAATCTCATTAACATAACTACATATAGCCTATTTCTGGAAATTTCATTAAATATGATAGAAAAGATATCTGTCCATCAAAAGAAAGAGAATTGTATGAAAATAATCAAGTATCTCAGGACACAAAAGTGAGCTGATACCTTAGAAATGCGCTAAGGCCTTTAATAGGCTTCTGACAAAGTGGTCAGAGAGGGTCAGCTGAGTGGGCTGGGATTTCATAGCACTCATTATAAGAGTGTTTAGTTTATATTAAAGGCCGTTTGTATTAGGCATTGAGACCCCAAACCACACTCTGTATTAGGGCGATGTGTATACAGTATGCTTTGCAAGCCCAGGGAGTGTGTAGAATTATTACTCGATAGCTCAGGCTATTAGCATGATGTCTCTCAATTCCATTCTAATTTTTTACTGGGGTCTGTAAGTTTTAGCTTTGCCGAATTCTCAGACTGTGTACATAGCAACTGATTTTTATTGTGGAGTCATGTGGAAGGGGAGACCAATACTTGGCTAAGCATTTACTAAGGGCCAAGTACTGAACTACACACTTTTATTTATCTTCATGAACATCCAGGGAAGTCCAGAGATACTGCTTGATTTACAAGGAACCTGAAAGTCAGAGAAAGCACTTCGTCTGCTCTCTCCTACCTTTAGTGCTGTTAACAGATGTATTATCATTATTTGCCTTAGTTTGATGAGTGGCCATTAGCCTATTAATAGCTATCATTTTATCAGTTCTTTGAAAGTTCTTTATCAACTCTGTTTATTGTCCCATTCAATTTTCTCAGTTACTCATTTATATTCACAACTAGTCTGCTTGCTTTCACTCGGAGCCACCTACAACCCATTGCTCACAAAGCAGCCAGAGTGAGCTTTGAAAGTACATTTCAGAACACATCTCTCTGGTGCTTACAATCTTCTGATGACTTCCTATCAATATTGGAATGAGGTCCTAAGGCCTTACTGCAACCTGAAATGCTCTAAGGGATTTATCCCTAGTCCATCCCCCCAAACCTCTGTCCTGTGGTTCACAGCCCCTTGTCATCTCTCCTCTGTCCTCATTATTTATTCTTTCCCAATAATCCAGTAACTTTGCAAAGAGAAAACTATTTCCTAGGCACAGACTCAATGCCTGTTTTTCTTATCTAAAAGCCACTAGTAAGTTGTAAGGACTCAAAACTATGAAAACCAATTCAATGTAGATTTTCTACTACCAGTATTATCTTCTCAAAACTGCAAGAAAAAATGAAAAGTTTTGCTTTTTAGAGGCAGGATAGGATAAGGATCTGGGCTCTGCTAGTCAAGATTCAAATTCTGGCTTTGGCATTTACCAGCTGTGTGACTTTGGGCAAATTGCTCTACCTCTTTGCATCTCCCTCCTGAATATCTATACTTGTCTCCATCTCCTCTGTAAGGAAAGAACTCACCACGTTTCCCTTGTATTATGTCAGTGGTATCCGCACTTTTCTCCCCCCTCTATTGGACTCTGATCACCTTCTCCATCTCTCAGTTCCCACAGCTCCAAGCACATGACAGAACCTGAATAAATATTACTTGGAAACGATCGAATGTCATATAGACAGGTCAAAATACTCTGGAAGCTAAACAGGGCACACACGGACTTTAAGCTGTCTAGGAATTTCTATGCACCGAGCAATAATGCGCTCCACACGAGAACTAGTAGGCCAGAACTGGTTTGCATCAATGTTCTGCACCAAAGGCAGCTTGGCCATAACCAGAGGCCACGCCATGGCCCGAAATGTGTTCTGTGCCCAGAGAAGACAGGAAGGGCAGCTAGATGACCCTGTTCCTCCCAGTCCTCGGACTGCGTAAACCCACCGTTTTTCACTCTGGCATTTTCCCCCATGAAACCCTTCGCCTAAATGACAGGTGTGGCGAGAGCTTCACATGGGACACCAGAGCATGGCTCCGGGTGTCTCAATGCCACCCTTTCAGACCCTCTGACATAGCAATATCCTTTTGCCATCTGGGATGGGTGGGCCAGTCACCAGAGGGCAGGCTGCTGGCTTGCTTGCCAGTGCCCCGGGATCCTCCAGGGTGGCTTTGCCTGGCCTGGAAATCAAGAGTGGCCCAGGCTGCAGTGCCTGCCCTGCCACCGGTAGTTCTGAAGGCCTCTGGGGCAGCACTTGCTTAGTGGAAGCCATGAGACTCGTGCATTTGGAGTATTTGGGTAAGGAAGGGAGACTTCCTCCAAATTAGAGAAAAGTCAAATTGTTGACTATTTTTTTTTTTGAAAGATTTTATTTATTTGACAGAGAGAAACACAGCGAGAGAGGGAACACAAGCAGAGGGAATGGCAGCGGGAGAAGCAGGCTCCCTGCTGTGCAGAGAGCCCGATGTGGGGCTCGATTCCAGGACCCTGGGATCATGACCTGAGCCGAAGGCAGACGCTTAACGACTGAGCCACCCAGGCGTCCCAATTGTTGACTATTTTTAAAGGAAATTCACTATTACCACTTTCAAGAGTTGTGAGGGAAGGGTTACATGACTACTGAGTCTCATGAGTAAACTAGAGTGAAAATCCCTCACGGCGTAGGTGTTACGATCACACTCGCTGACATATACACAAGGTCTACCACTGAGCAGAAATAGCATAAGTTCTTGAAGTGTGGCCTCCCTGTTTTACACCGAGAACTACAGAGAGCAAATCCGTAATTCTCAGTGGGTGGGAAGGAACCTGGAGGATCCATCCAGGATCGCTCCCTCCTTCTCTCAACCTACACAGACATCACGAACCACCCTCTCCCCGCCTCTAGCTCAGCCAGGGTTCTAGCCGCACAGCTGCCTTTACTGTAGTCAGTGGGGAGTTCCTCTTCCCTCAAAAGTATTTATTATTTGTTCCAATAATGTATAATGAGTCTTTGCTTCTGAGATCTTATTGATGTATTTTAGCATTCCCAATATGAAGACCTCGATGGCCCTTGACACTGACCAAAGCTACTACTTTGGTATTCTCCACAACTTAAGCCTGCAAAACAGAGTAGAATGTTCTGGTCATCGTGGGACCCAGTGGGTATGGGTCACAGCTGGGGAGCAGCCTTCCAGGCCACTGGCTTCTACAGGAATCGTGACTAAGGATGAGAAGGGAAGGAAACTATCTTTATTATTAGGCAAAAGGTACTTCACGTGCACAAAAATAGTAATAATAATGACGGCTAAAATTTCCAAGCACTTACTATGTGCCAGCCTAGTAAACGAGGCACCCTAAATAAAAATTACTATTAACTGAGCACCTACTATGTGCCATGTAGCATTCTAAGCATTTTTCATACATTATTTAACTTGCATTCCAATACCAAGAGATGGGTATCATTTCCGTCATTTTAAGTAATGAGGAAATAGCACGGAGGGAAGTTATCGGATTCCTGTTTCTATTTAGAAGGTGTGACAGTGTATGTAATTATTCATTCAACTGTTTAGATCAATGAGCTCCTTGGTAGTTGGGACTGTGGCTTGTTTGCTTTGTGCCCCAGGGGGCAGCACAAGGCTGGGCATGTGAGTGAATGCTTATTCTCTCGTGTGGAACGGAATTAAACTCAGCCACTCTCCACTGCTCTCTCCTGCTCCTCCACTGCCCAGTGGGAAATAGGAAATGGTGAAAGAATTCTTCACCCCTTTGTGCTTCTTCTGTCCTCTTTCTCTCAGCTAAGTGCCATTTTTTATGATCTTCTCTTGGTCTCCAGACTGCTTTCCCAAAACTTCTCTCCTTCACTTCCTCTCCTCTCCCAGTGTTGTGTGTCTAAGGATATTTCAAGATCTGGACCAGAGGTCTCTAAGGAAACTAGACTCTAGGGTTTGAGAAGACAATGGTAACCTTTTATTTGTATTTTGTTTGAAAAATTTTTTTTTTTGTATTTTGTTTGAAAATTTAAAAAGAAATTAAGCTTTACTAGCATTGCATTTTGCGTGTGTAGAATGAATGAACGGATAGAATACTGAGGGCCATGAAATGTGCTCAAACTTCCAGTCAGGATGTACATATCTGCTGCTTCACTCCTGAAACTTTATAAATGAGGATCTATTGAGGCCCTTGCTCAGCCTTTGGTTACATGAAATGCATCCTCAGGAATATCTTCTTGTAGGCAAAGTCTGGCAAAATTAGCCTCTTTGTTCAGATAGGCTGCCTTCCATTGCTATATGGTTTTGTCTTTCATTTACAGAGCACCTGCCTATTGATTTTCCCCTTTGTTGAGACGGGACTTCTCTGCCCCTGTGTGCAGGTGAATTTAAGTTTGCTATCACAGAGGGTTTCTCTTGTTTCATTGGCAGGGATTCTCAGTCCATTAAGTGAGTGAGATCTGGGAGCTGCTAAGAGAGAAACAAATCTTTTTCTTATCTGGAGCTCCTGTGTCTCCAATTTTCCTGTATATTTCATTAGGCAATCATTATCCAAATGAAAAACAATCATCATAGCTATAGAAACCTCAAATAGTTATTCTGAAACTAGAAACTACAATGATAACCTCTTGATAAGTGAAAACAATTAAAAAATTTTAAAAAGTGTACGTTTAGAACGTTTATATGGGGTGAATATTAATCCATTTTAAAGCTTAGCTAAAAGAAAGTTAAACAACAAAATGTGTGTCCCAAGATCACGGTAGAACCTCCATGTGGAGTGGTTGCGCAGGAACAAATGTCAGTGGCCAGGTTCATGAGCAACATGTTACAAAGATTTAACCGCATAGGAACAAGCCGCCTGCCCGAACACTGGCCAGAGGCCCCGGAGACCTGGAAGGTACTTTCCAGAGGGCACAGTGGAATCCTCCCTTAGGAACGGTCATTTGGTTTTCCATAATTCATACTGGATTTAATCAGAAAACCCTCAGGTCGGATGACATAAACTTTGAGGTAATTACTCTAAAGGCCACAGAGATTCCATTTAGGATATTAGACAAGCTACAGCTGTAGCAAAAACATTCATATTAAAGGACCACAAATGCACATAAAAGGGAGCAGATGTTTACTGCCAGGATTAGATTTCTCCTGGACCAAAGTTCAGATCATCATGTTTATTCTTGTTGCCAGTCCGAACCCACATTAAAAAAAAAGAGAGAAAGGTAGTCTATAAGACTGTCCCTATTTTATGTTTCCAAGTTTGAAATACCCCTTCTCAGAGTAAGAAATACGTGCGAGTCTTTTCTAACTTTGCGACCTGGGACTGGAGCACAATTTGTGAGTAAAGAACAAATTGAAATTTACAATTTCTCAAATAAAAAGATAAGATGTGCTTCTTGGGTAATCAGATAGATTTTATAGACATACTCTAAATACTTGGCAGCAAAGCACACATAGTCTTTCAATAAATTACATTCAGGGATTAACAAAATGGACAAAAGGAGATGCTGGTATTAAAGTAGAATAACATAGAAGGTGAGGGATCGACCCTTCTCTGGGTTTTCACAGAATCTCATGATCATTTTCCATATTTTTCTGTGAAAATAAGTAACTAGGATCAAGATCAGTGTAGCTATTTCTTTCACATAGGGGGAAACATTTCAATCTGGAGAAGTTTGTTTTTTCCCTTTGTTCAGGAATAGCCGTCCTGCCAGGGCACGCACACCTTCCTTACTCTTGGTTAGGACAGCAGGCAAGATTTTTTACATAGTGAGGACTTCTTGAAAGCGGGTGCTTTGGGGATGTTTTCAGGCCCTCTGAACACTATTAAACACATAAAAAATTTGTTTCATTAAATAGGCCCCAGTGGTATGACCCAATGCCATGCGGGGTGTGTCGTATTCCCTGGGCGGGTCTGGCTGAGCACCTGTCCCTCCCAGGTCCTGTCCCAGCGGCAGAAATGAAGGGGAGAATTAAATTGTTTTCTACATGCCTGTCTGGTAGAAGAAAATTTAGCAGTGCAGATGGGTCAGATTGCTTGGTGCAATCTCTTCTGCGGTGTTCTTACAGTGCAGGAAAATCAAGAGAGGTAGTTGGGATTTCTGTTGCCATTTTAACACCTCCCCCCCCCCTTAAACTTTTCAATTGCTTAAAATACAGCTGGCAAAGCTGGAGCTGGACAGGGTGTGGGGGCAATGAATTCCTGCAGGCCTGCCCTTTTCCAGCCTGTCTGCCCCCAGTGAGGGCCACGTGTGGCCCCAGGCCCCCTCTGTCCTCAGATGGCTCGTGAGTACCTCTAAGTGTAGTCCCGGGACCTGCCGTATCTGCATCACCCCGGAGCTCTTAAGAAGTGATAAGTCAGAGTCTGTGAATTAATGAGATCTTCACGTGATTCCCAAGCACACGGATGTTTGAGATTCTCTCTTCCAGGGGCACAGTCTCCATGGAAAGTGGATAGAATTTGTTATATGTGGGGGGTCCTCAATTTAACCTTTGGTGCACCTTAATTATTTACTACGTAGAGGTAAGTTTTCCTATCCAGGAATCAGAGGGGAAAATAGTGTTTGATGGTTGCAGGTTAGGGAAATGAAAGGAAAGTGCCTTTAATGTCTTTACTTCCTAAATGGTTAGTTGGTAAATGTAGTATGCAAGATGGAAAAATCCAAACAATAAGATTCCTGGTTAGAATTTCACCTTTCTTCAGGTTTTCTTTTCTAGAGACATCCAACAAAATAATCAAAGTAATAGCTAACATACGTGCCAAGCACCTGTTCTGAGCATTTTACATTTAATCTTCACTACAACTCTATGAGATCGAAATATTATCCTCATTTTCAGATGAGGAAATTAGGGCATAGAGAGGTTAAACAACTTGCCCAAGATCACACAGTAGTAAATAATAAAGTCAGGATCCATACCCAAATAGGTCTAGTTGACTCTGCCACACTTCTGCCTGTTTATGGTAAGTCAATACCACATGACTTAGATGATCACCACAGGCCAAAGAACTAAATCCTGTCAGTGAAAATATGTAGTTAGAAGAAAATATGTAGACTAAAGCTCGGAGAGGTCACTTTCTTGCTCAAAGTCACCCAGATGGGCAAAGAGGTGGGATGGGCCTTTTGATTCTTCGTCCTATGGTCTTCTAACTGAAAACACATGTTTTTAAGTATACAACAATGATTTATTGCCCAATGCTGGTTCAAATGCTGGCATTTTCACTCTATACCTCAAACATTAAGAGATGTTTTTCTAATTAAAAAAAATTTTTTTCCCCAGTAAATTTATCAAACAAGAGACAGCTGTGCACGAAGTGCTTCTGTTTCCCCCACTGACTGCTACAGCCGACTCTTCAAAAAGTTCGTGTTTATGGTGGTATGGGCTCTGCCTCCAAGTAGCCCAAGAACATGGAAGAAAGGCAAAACCAGGCAACCAACCGACCAAACCATTGAAATGACCAAGGTAAGGAGGAATGGCTTTGCTTCCTAAGCTGCCCATCTGGAAGCTTAAAAGGCCACCAAATAATTTAGAATGGACAAAAGGGTCATTTCATTTTGAGTTGATGATACTGAGAGCCAACCCTGAGAGAGGGTCTGCTGTGTGCCCGGCAAGGGGCTGGCTGTGTTTTATTCACTCATTACAGTGACGCGGTGAAGGAGATGCTGCTAATGGCCCCCCTTCATAGAGGAGGAGTCCTTGGCTGACAGAACTAAAGATGTTGCCCAAAGTTACAGGTAGTAAGTGGGCAGCTGTTCTCATACCCTTTACGCGTACGTGCCACAGGTGAAGCACTTGTCGGCCAGGGAGTAAAGCATTTGTCCAGAGTCACAAAGCTAGCTGAAGGGCATCTGCCTAGAATCTTCCTCAGGATGGGCCAAGCTGGCTTGATGACACATGGGAAATCCTATTGGAATTATTCATCTCTTAGCATGAATATTGCTTTGAGATAAGTTCATCTATTTCCTCAGGAAACATGGTTTCAGCAAACAAAAATCTCTCCTCACAAAGAATGGAGGCAAAGGCATATTGCTTTTGAAACACAGGCAGGACATTACGTACAAATGAACAGGCTTGTTTGATTTCAGCAATGGAACAACAGTGTCCAAGAATGCCGATGCTTGGGAACTTGACAGTCATGCTCCTTGGGGGAAAAAAGCCACAGCTCGAGATACAAACACTTTTCGGCTTTATGAAAGTCTGGCTTGTGATACTTGCTGACCAAATAATAACCAAAAGAAGAAGCAATATTGCGCTGTGAGCAATTACCCTGTTGTCTAGGATGTGTCTGCAGATGACAGCTTCTTGCAGAGGGAACTGTGCTACCAGCAAGGCGGTGGGGGGCTCTGCAACCTGAACATGGCCCACTGTCTTGTGTGTTCTCATTGGTACACTCATTAAGGACGACGTGGCGCAGCAAGTGGGAGGTGTCACAAAATGATTCCAACCTGCTCCCTCAGGCAGAGCGGGCAGTTTACTTCCTGGGGCCGCCTTGTCCACCACCACCTCCGTTCTAGAAATACATTTGCCTGGAAGAGGAGCACTGTGAGGACGAGGCAGGAACTTGCCAAAGGGAGGAAGACGCTCTGGGAGAAAAGCCCCGTCCCTTGCACATTACCGCTGTCTGAGGGTTATCAGGTGGATCGATATAGTGTCTCAGAAAGAGATACAGAGGCTGAAGTTACCACAAAGGCTTCCAGGGCTGCCCCGAGGCTGGCGGTCCTCACCCAGGCTTTTTGCTTCCCTGGGGAGAGCGGGCAAGGTCTGGAGACATCTTCGGTAGTCACAACTCAGGGGGAGTGTGTGCGCACTGCCAGCATCTAGTGGATATCGGCCAGGGGTGTTGCTAAAATCTGTACACTCACAGGATAGCGCTCCACCATCAGAATTCTCCCCCATCGTGTTGGCAGTGCCGAGGCAGAGAGACGCTGTCTGCAAAACTGTGAAGCGAGTGGGTTTTCTTCATGGCCTCTGCCGCCAAGTGCTCTTACGCTGACCTTGCTAGTCAGTGTTACTGACTCCAGGAGGAAAAGTCTGGTTAAACCAACACACCCTGAGGTATGAATGACTGATAGCGTCAGCAGTAGCAGGAACACCTGTATTTTAAGTGACAGTAATTACATCTAAACTCACTTCCAATCTGTGACATTTTAGGGAAGGTACCAAGATAACAGGGACACTTATTTTTCATGGATGGGGAAGATGGTGAAATTTAAGAAGCATTGCTCACCTTCTAAAGTCATAATATACATAAGCAAACCGGCGATGTGATCCCACTGGAATATAATCATGAATACTTTTTTATTATAAGCAGTTATTTGCGCTTACCATGGGTCACAATTGCTTTCCAGCAAGAGAAGCGACACTGTCAAAAGCCTGCTATGCCCCAAACAAACCTTACTGACTTTCTCTTCACTGCTAATGTGGACCTGTGGGTTTTGATATGATTGGCCCATTTGTTAGGTATTTGAAATGTCCCTGTTCCCATAAGTGCCAGGCTGTCTTGTCTCCGGACTGCTGTGGATCTATATTTGGATGGCAGGCTGCATGGGCTTTTATTTAAAGCAAGTGAAGCAGACACAGCGTGAGCGAGATAATGAGCAGCAGGGAGGAGCATCCGAGTCATTTCTTCTCATCTTAAGGCTCAGAAATGGAAGGTTTTACTCTTCTTTATGCCAGTGTATGATGGTGCCAAACTGAAGTGATCCAACCTTGGCCATCTCCCACCGGGGGAGCTTCCTGAATCCCGTCCCCTTGTCCTCCTGATGCCCAGCCAGGGACAAGTATGGGAGGAACATGTATGGGGCAATGTGCTGGGCTGAGTTTTAGGCAAATTAACTGGCTCGACTGCTCTTTATCCAGCGGACTCTGAGTAGTACAATTCGGAGAAGAGTTGGGGCTAAGAGGGATCTTAGAGCTCACCAGTTCAAGAACCTTTGGACAGTGACAAGCAAAACCAAGCCTCACTGCTGTCCCACGGCCCTGAATACAAACAATACCAATGGGACCCGGGGAGAGCTGAGATAGTCAGGGGTGAAAGTGGGAGAAGGTGATGGCCCTCGTCCAGATGAAGCAACCTCCTTGTTTCCAGAACTGGCAGACCCTATCTTCCAAATCTCTGAGGCTCAGGCTGGCAAATGTGGATATCAATAGCCCTTCTTCAATGTATTTGTGGCATCTAGAAAATTCTTATGAAGGGCCCGGCCTTGACTGGGTCATCTTGGAGATAGAGAATCTAACGCAGGCCTCTATTTGTTAAACTTGCTATGGACCATTAGTCTGAAAGGAGAGAAAATCTACTGTGGCTACAGCCACCCCTGACTAAAAACAATTAAGCCCAACACAGGTCGGGTCAATATTTCCTGACTTCTTCCAAGAGAAGGGACTACATAAGAACCATGCACAAGAGGATCTTCAGGAAATCCTAGTTTGGAAAGGAGGGAACAAGACAGTTGGATGTATTACGGAGGCAGGCCAGCAGCAAAAGGATTCTAGAATATTTAGTAATAGGTTTTCAGTGGTGTCTTATTCCACAGACATCTGAAAGGGATATTTTAAATGAATGGACAGTTCTCAAGGATCAGTCCTGGAAAGTGGGACGGAAAGACCCATTTCTGACTCACACCTAGGATTCTTTACTTCTTGGACCATAGAGTGGGTTGTTTGAGAGAGCTGGATGGCATTTGGTAATGGGATGGACCAGATCCATCCTCTAATGTGTTTGAAGCAAGATAACAAGCCAGCTGCATTTCCCCTGAGCCTTCCGGGTAGGAGTGGCGCATTTGGCTTGGAGATATTAACATGATGGTCATGATGATGATGGCGCCTGTCACTGATTACTTGAGGCTCACAATGCTCCAGTCACACTACTAAGCACATTACATGATTTCTTTTTGACCCTTACACTAATAGCAAGATGAATAACGATCCTCTCCATTTCACAGATGAAGAAACTGAGGATTAAGAAAGGGAGGGCATCTGGGTGGCTCAATGGGTTAAAGCCTCTGCCTTCAGCTCAAGTCATGATCTCAGGGTCCTGGGATTGAGCCCCGCGTCGGGCTCTCTGCTCGGCGGGGAGCCTGCTACTGCCCCCCGGCCCCTTGCCTACTTGTGATCTCTCCCTCTCTGTCAAATAAATAAATAAAATCTTAAAAAAAAAAAGAAAGAAAGAAAGAAAGGGAAAGCAGCTTGCCATAGGTCACAGCTGAAAAGGTAAAGCCACACTGGACCCTAGGTGACTTTGACCATAGGCCTCTGGCCTTGGCCATCCTGTTGCATTTTAATGGGTCAGCAATACAGATGTGGTTTGGACGAGATGGTATATACTTTCCCGGTTTACAGACATATTGTCCTCATTATTTGCCTGCTCTCCCCATCCTATTCTGCACTTAAAAGAAAAAGATAAAAGCAAATAAAGAGAAATAAAACAGAGCTTCATGGAAAGGATGAAGCAAGAGAGTAAAAAAAAAAATAGGCAGGCTTTCAAACAAAACAAACATAAAGCTCCTCTGTCCTGTTTGGAAATCACAGGAAGCAATAAAAACAAGAGCTGAGAGACATGGAGTCAAGGAGGGCCAGAGGTGAGGGTTCATCCAGGTGGGGTCTCTGGCGAGAGTCTCAGCAAGAAGAGCAAGCCCTTGGCAGCGGCTGTATGCAGACACTGTGATCTTGCTTCTCATGGGGGCCTTGCACACTCTTCCTGACCTGTCAGCCTGCAGGATGGGCCGCTGCACCCTTGCTGCCTGGTGCCCTCAGGGGCCTGCTCACCTCCTCCGAAGGCCCTCTTTCTTTGGCTTATAAAGGATCCTTCGCTGGGTGAAGGCCACTAGCCTTGAAGAGGGCCCTCTGCTCTGATGTTTCTCCGTGTGAGACTTGCTGGTCTCAAACAGGTATTTGTGTGTAGCGCATATCATTATATTTTAAGCCCTCGCCTATGAAACATGCTTCACAGAATTCTGTGTCCATTCACTTCCCAACGACAGGAACAGTGAAATATTTTCCACTTGACCTCTCCATCTTCCAGATGCATCATTATTCGGTAATTTAGTCTATCTGGAATTTCTAGGGATACATCTGTCCTCCTGGCTTAGATGCATCGGGCCAAAAGCAAACAAACAAAAATGGTAACAAATTCGCAGTGTGCAGGGGAGGGTGGTGAGGGGAAGCCAGGGCACTCTCATTTATTGAGAGCCTGCTAGTGACAATGACTGTACATGAGCTCTTGATCTGGACTCTGAGCTCCCCCCTTCCTCTCGGCTGTTTCCTTACAGTGTGCCATGAGGCTTGTCGTCTACGGGGCTCTCAGAAGCTTTTCACTGACTGATTTAATTAGATTCTCGCCACAACACCAAGGATGGTTTCTGCCCTCTTTTTACAATAAGGGAATTGAAACTGTGAGAGCTTAAGCAATGAGCTCAAATTCACAAGGTTTAATAAGGGTCAGACTGGGAATTTGAACCCAAGGATACATGACTCCAAAATCTGTGTTCTTTTTACCATATCATGAGAACTCCAGAAGCAACTAGACATGGTGGTCAAAACAGATCATCCTAGCCCTGTCTAGAGATGCTGATATTACCTGAGGAGCTTCAGAGGACCGTACCAGACATTTTTAAACTAAAAGATGACTTCAGTATAAAGATGAGGTCCCTCCTGACCTCACTTACTTTCGTAATATGCTCCTGCATTTATATAGTGCTTTGTGACACAGCCTCACCATCAACCTCTGTGTGCTGTTTGCTTCCGGGGCACACAGCTAGGACTACATTCCCCAGCCCCCCTTGCAGTTCCACGTGGCCGTGGGACTGAGTTCTAGCCAATGGAATGAATAAGAACCTTGGGCACCACTTCCAGGCCTGATGGGTAAAACAAGTCCATACATCCTTTCATTTTCTTTTCTCCCTTCTGTTGAATGGAGAAAATTATGAAGTCCTAGAGGCGAATGGGAATATAAGAAAGAACGAGCCTGGGTCCCCAGATGACCATGGGGAAGGTTACCCACCAACGAAGAGCATGTGGCACTGGACTTTAACATGCATCAGATAGAAAGTTCTGTTGTATGAAGTCGCTGAGATGTTGGGGTCCTCCTTGTTGCAGCAGAGAGCATTATTTTACTAATATGCCCTTTATGATTCTGGATAGCTTTCATATCTGTTTTATCATTAGAACTTTTACAAATGCAATTAGAGCCAATGGAAGCTCAGGGAGTGAGAGGTGAGAAGAATCATTTATGAGAAGATCTAAGACATCTGTGCAATGCATTGCTGCAGAGCCAAAGCACGTTACTCGGAGTTCGTGGGCTTCATTTCTCCACCTGTAACTTCAGGGTGTTGGAACAGATGGTCTGTAAGATTCCTTCTAGTTTTAAACCTCTGCAAGTCTTTTTAGTTGTTAAAAAAGATGTACTGATGTGTTCAGAAACTGATGTGTTCAGAAACTGTGATCTCTTGACCGTGAGCTTCTCAAATAGTCAAAGGACTATTTCTTAGTTATGTTTGTATGCCTCAGATCCAATATTTTAGATGCTCCAGTGTTAAATTTAATGAGAATTTTCTGTTGAAAAAACTCAAAGACTTTGTTAATGTTCTGATTTATGCCAATGATTTCTTGATCTAATTTGGAGCGCAGTATCAAATGATTGAAATTCTCATGAATATTTTCATTATGCATTACTGAGTATGGTAGGCTATTTTATATTCATTTACATAGACTTAATCTTTGAAGAATGATTTTATAATAATACTGAAAGACTTTTTTGATTAAAGTTAGTGCCTGCAGTAATTGGTATTCTGATGGCTTCATTTATAGTTCTATTTAGCTAAATAATATAGGTATAATTCTTACTTTGAGTTGAGAAAATTAGTACAGAATATTCAGGATTTTCTCATTCAAATGAGTCTTAACTTGAGGTTCATAAAAGTAGTATTGGGGGGGAAATTATGAACAATTTAAAAAGTTTGTAAAGGCCCAAGGGAAATGATACAATGATATGAAGCAGTCTATGCCACTTACATGAAAAATATGATGCCTTCTGGTTTTTGAAAAATATATAGCAATTTTTCTTTATATCTGTGTAGTGTGGGATCACTGTTCATTTGATCCTGCTCAACAAAAATATTAGATTATGTATGTTTTGATTATTAAAGATAAACAATGAATTCTATTAATAAATGCTATTTGGCAGGTAAAATGTTTGGAAGCCTAGGATTTGAGGGAGGTACGCGTGGGAGGTTACAAGAGGGTCTTGGCAGAAAAATGGGATCCACAATTTAACACTGTAAAAGTGGAATGAAATCTAGTGATGGGAGACTCGTATTTTTTTCTTTTTTCTTATTGACAGCAGCAGGGGTACCTGTATCCCCCTCTTGCCTTTTGCTGTCACTTCCTGCCTCAAATGCTTATATCATGTTAAGTCCTACATCCTGAGGAATGTGAAGCATCCAGGAAGATACTGGTGTTAGTACAGCCCCTTGGCTTTGGCTGGTATTTACTATGCCTATTAAAAAAATGAAGTAATAATAATACCAACAAGATGCTTATTTTATCAAGGATTGCAGAAAGGAAGAGAGCATATTAAAAATTATCTACTTTCTTTTGCGTGAATTGTTTGCTTCACATGTTGTGTTTAGATTGCTCCTTCATTAACAAAAATCTTTCGATAAAGTGATAAGGACTAACAAAGGCATTTCTTGTCTCTCAAGTTTTAGAAAAAGAAAGGCCTGAAGTCCTATAGAAAAATTTTCCAGGAAATCCTGAATAGGATGTTGAATTTGAATGAGACACTAAAGAGAAAACATAAATTATGGGAATGCGCTAAACAAAGTGATAAAAATGTAAGCCAACCTGCAAAACAAACTTGAAAAAAAACTGCAAACATTTATTTACATCTTTTTTTTTTTTTTTGCCCCATTGTAACTCAGTTAATTGTATGGGCCATTTTTCACATTAAGTTAACATTAGTGATGCCTATGATGTACCTGGTACTCCCTCAGAACGTCTATGTTGTGTTCCAATGTGCCACACCCTGTGTTAAATGATTTTTATAAATATTATATCCTTACCACAATCTTTTGAGAAAAGTTCAGTATTTTCAGCATCGGGATTTTTTTTAAAGTTCCCCAACTGAGCAGTCCAGACTGAGAACTATAACCTGTGGATACGGCTCACCAGAGAGCTACATTCTTTTGAGGGCCAAAATGGAAGTCATTTAATTTATTTAAACAACGACAACCCTCCCAAGAAAAAAACTTCTCCCACAACCAAAAGCACCTCACAACTTCAAAATGATCTACTAAAGAAGAATGTCCAATAAAGTTCCATTTCTTTGATGGAAAATGGTGCCCTAGGAGTGCCATTCCTGAAGGTCTTTGTGATCATTTGAACTGGAGAGGTTGCAGTCCTGATGGGCTTTTTAGATAAATGAAAATGCTGGAGTCCGCCAGTCAAATGCCCAGTTGCAGGAACTATAGGTCTATCATTCATGGGTGGAAGTAGCAATGAACACCCAGGTAGTCACTGGGAGTAAAGCATCTTTAATTACATTTTGGTTTGTCACCCTCAGCCAGGTTAGGCCTAGATTAACCTGTGATATTTTAAGATGTCTTTTGCAGGCATTCAGATGAAATGTTAGAATGAATATTAGAAAATGAACATTTCTCAAAACACATCCAATATGGGAATAAACCCTCTAAATCAGTGGTTTTTAAACTTCTATGTGTATCAGAATCACCTGGAGATCTAATAGGGAACCCAGAAGCTCAGGCACTTGTCATTAGGTAAGCTGATAGAATAGAGCTTATTTGGTCTTTTTTTAATTTTTTTTTTTTTTTTTAAGATTTTATTTATTTGACAGAGAGAAACACAGCGAGAGAGGGAACACAAGCAGAGGGAATGGTAGCGGGAGAAGCAGGCTTCCTGCCGAGCAAGGAGCCCGATGCGGGGCTCGATCCCAGGACCCCGGGATCATGACCTGAGCCGAAGGCAGACGCTTAACGACTGAGCCACCCAGGCGCCCCTGGTCTTTTTTTAAACAAAAATATTCAGTGATACTGATACCTCACCACCATTTTTGAGGGCAACTGCACTTTTCTCAACACTGGATACACATTAGAATTGCTTGAAGAGTGAAAGAAGGAAGGAAGGAAGGGAGGGAGGGAGGAAGGAAAGAGAGAGAAAGAGAAAGAAAGAAATAAAAGGAAAGGAAAGGAAAGGAAAGGAAGGAAGGAAGGGAGGGAGGGAGGGAAGAAGGGAGGGAGAAAACCACTCCACTTGCCAGATAGAAAGAAAGAAAGAAAGAGAGAGAGAGAGAGAGAGAGAGAGAGAGAGAAAGAAAGAGAAAAGAAATAAAATCACTCCACTTGCCAGAGGTTCTACTCTAGACCAACCTAGTTGGACTCTCTCAGAATGGGGCACAGGCACTGATATTTTTAAATAGATCCCTAGAGGACTGTAATGAGCAGCCTGGACTGAAAATCTCTGTGTTCACATCATGGCTTTCAGAATGGGTTGTGCTATGGAATCACTTAAACAGTTTTACAGGAGCACTGAGTCTTACATCTGTACCCAGAGATTCTGATTTAACTGGTCTGGGGTGGCCTAGGTATCAGGATGTTAAAAAGCTCCCAGGATGATTCTAATGTGTAGGCCAGTTTGAGCAGGACCAGGCTAGGTCCTCCACTGAAGAAGGGATTCTGTATTGATAAGCTGAACAAAGCATGCTTGGCTGTGAGCATGATGAAGACTAACAGAGAAATGAGACGTATCATGATTTAAACTCATTTAGCTCACAGTTTTGCAAGTTTTGAGTCCAAAGGCTCAACAGTCTGCTCTGTTGACCTTAGGCAGGTCACCTCACCACACTGGCCTTTGCCTGATGCTGGGTATAATGAGAGGATTGGAGGGGATGACTCCCAGCTCAGCAACAGCACCATGATGGGAATTATCTGTACTCTGCAGGCTTGGGGAGCTGAACTTCCACGCTAGTTCCATAGCCAGAGACTTGTCATCTGGGGGTGGGGCAGGTGGTGATGGCATAGAAAGATAACTCTTGACACCTGGCAAATAAAATAATGTCACATATTTATTAGGGACTAAATTTTTCTCGGGAAAAGTTATTTTTGATTCTTTGGAAGGATTTTGCCTTGCCTATGTGCCCCTGCTATGGATCTTCAGTGGCATCTTGGGGAATACAGAAGAAGATACTCCCAACACAACAGAACCCTGTTATGTTATATTTGTTATTTGTGGCTATTAGCAGGAGCCAAATAGAGATATGCCCAAGCAATTCCTAGTTACAGTAGGCTTGAAAGAGGTAGAGATGAGTTTATCAGAATGATGACGGGCATGATAAGGGTAGTTGATGAAGGTCCTGACAATGGGGCTAGGGTGGGGAGCAGGGTCAGTGGGGCTGAGGGTAATGGTAGACCTCTAGGAAAAGCCAAACACTGTAAAGTGTGGCTTCTTGAAAGAATACAGGAGTTGTTGTTAAAGAAATATTTTTTTTCTTTGCTCTTGTGCTTCCATCTTTCATTCTCGATAAAAGTTTGTCTTTTTGACGTTTCAACTTCCTGATCACCTGACTGCAGTTCAAATTTGGAAGGTTAAGTTATTCTAGAAGCAACTGTATTGGAGGCCCTAGAGTTTCGAGGGAAGATTTTCACTATCCAGCTGAATTTGGTGAGAATTAATTAATCTATTCTCTTTCAGAAAGTTCCATACTTTTCAGCAAGAAGTTTGTCTCCCAAGAAAAGTTCAGGAAGTTAAAGAAGTCAAGGATGGGAAGACAGAAGCCATCAGCGGACAAGAGGGCCAATTTCTCTTTAGGTAAACTATATGGCAAGGTCTGGCATCCTTTACCCATTTGTATGGTGCAAAGGGTCATCATTCTTTCTGTTTTCTGAGGAAAAAAAAGAAGTATTTGCTTTTGTGTCGAAGGAAAGGGTGATGTTTTATTTACACAGAAATTCTGCCTCTCTCTCTTTTGTAGTTTTCTTGATTTCTCCCTTGTTATGGTGAAAACTGGAAAAAATATCTTGAACTATGGTTCTGGGCTCCTTTCTTCCTCAGACTGAATGCCATGGGTGACTTTCTTCTACCCATTTGTGTGTGATGGGGGTGAGGGGATTTAAAATTATAAACATTGATGGTTTTCCCTTCTCTTGCTTTCTAGGGTGAGTTCCTTAGGAAGGAAGATCTATTTATTTTGCTGAGTGGGGTATTAAAAGGGGATACAAATGGGAGAGGGGAGAGAAGGGGCCCACAACCTTCAGAGGAAAAGAGCAGGTGGAGTTACAGGGTGGGGAGAAGAGAGGAAAAAGGGAAGAGAATCCTTATTGGCATGGAGAAAGGAAGCAGTGTGTGCAGAGCCACCACACCAGAATTTTTAGCATTAGGGGAGAGAGAAAGAAGAGGACAAGAGGTTTCAGCAGTTACCATGAGGTGTGATCCGTGGGAGAGATGTCTGAGGAGGAATTTAGAGAGATTTTCTATATGATATGGATATAATAGTCTCCCTTCTGCCCTCAAGGCATTTTGTGGAAGACTGATGTTTCCTTTCTAGCCTACTTTCAGTGAAATTTTTGTTTTTTATAGAAGTGATACCATGCTGAGGAGGGAGCAAAATGTTCCCCATTGCTTCATGTGGGTAAATGCTCAAGAAATAAATCAAAGTTCCTTTTTGTAATTGGCTCCACCAACAGTAGAGCTAGCTATTTGGGCAAGTTGGTATTTTTCCTTCTCCAAAACTATTTGTGGCAACATTTGGAATCCAAGGCCATGTTTTATTTTTGGCCACAACCAGGGAAACAGGAACTTGGAAGAAAGTGAAATAAGCTTCTAGATGCTCTTTCAGAAGAATTATGCCAGGAGTGTATAAATCAATATAAAGTCTCCCAGCTCCTCTAGCAACATGGGAAAGGAAGCAGAGTGCCACATCTGGCTTCTGTGGTTGTGTTCTTTGTATGGGTAATCAGTACAAAGACCCGTTTTTGGCAGTCCTGACTTTGGAAGAAGGGACAGAAGGACCTCCAGCACTGTCAGTCTTTCCCTTCCTGCCCTCAAGGGCTCGGGCTAGAGTACTCTGGATGCATGGTTGGTGCATAAAGGATAAATATGAGAGGGTGTTTACTGAGAAAATCTTCAACTTTAACCAGTCATTTCTGTGTCTCATTAAAAAGAACTACATGTTGTACTGGGTCACAAATCAGGTCTCGACTGGTACTAAAAGATTGAGATCATTCCCTGCATATTTTCAGACCACAGTGCTTTGAAACTAGAACTCAATCACAGGAAGAAAGTTGGAAAGAACTCAAATATATAGAGGCTAAAGAGTAACCTACTAAAGAATGAATGGGTCAACAAGAAAATTAAAGAAGAACTAAAAAAATTCATGGAAACAAATGAAAATGAAAACACAACTGTTAAGAACCTTTAGGATGCAACAAAGATGGGTTAGGACTACAAGCCTTTCTCAAGAAATAAGAAAGGTCTCGGGTGCCTGGGTGGCTCAGTGGGTTAAAGCCTCTGCCTTTGGCTCAGGTCATGATCTCAGGATCCTGGGATGGAGCCCCACATCAGG
>CM053603.1:64642270-64682823 GCA_028646535.1 Procyon lotor | reverse complement strand
GCAGACAGATGTCCATCAACAGATGAATGGATAAAGAAGACGTGGTGTGTATATATATATTATATGTATATATAATATATATACCAAGTATATATATGTGTGTGTGTATGTGTGTATATATATATATATATAATATATATATACAATGGAATATATATATACAACGGAACACACATACAATGGAATATGACTCAATCATCAAAAAAATGAAATCTTCCATTTGCAATGACGTGGATGAAACTGTAGGGTATTAGGCTAAGCAAAATAAGTTAATCAAAGAAAGACAATTATATGATCTCACTCATATGTGGAATTTAAGAAACACAACAGAGGAGCATATGGAAAGAGAGAAAAGAATAAAACAAGACAAAATCAGAGAGGGAGACAAACCATAAGAAACTCTTAAGCATAGGAAACAAATTAAGGATTGCTGAGGGGATGGTGTAATTGGGTTCATCACAAAGAACCCACTGAATTCTGCCCATCAGTACTCACCAGAAGACTTTTCTAAGCTTGGTAACAAAGACATAAATCATAAAGCGACACTTAATAGAGCTTACTATATAGAAACTAAGAACTTGTATATGTCAAAAAATGCCATGCCATCATGTTTACAACTAATTTGTAAATGGTTCAAAAGAAAAATTATACAGGTGAGATGGCAAAGAATTAAGCAAAGGTGATAAAATATTAACATTTGAGGACTCTGGGTAGAGGGTAGCTGGTGATTCTTTGAACTAATACTGCAAACTTTTCAGTTAGTATGGAATTATTTCAAAAGAATAAAAAATTTTAAAAAAGAAAAAAAATTTTAAAAGGTCAAATATTGCCAAAAATGAAAATAAGAGACATATAATAATATTGGAAAATGGTTGTAATATTAATGATAGACAATGAGTTATTTTCTTAATGTGTAAATCATAAGAAAAATTAAATGGCATAACCGAAAAGTTAATTGAACAGGGAAGTTACAAAAGACCTTTAAGTGGCCAATCAGTGTGTGTGTGTGTGTGTGTGTAGTTAAATTCATTATCAGTAAGAAAAATATAGTTTTGAAAAGCTGTGATAACAGTTTGGTCTCAAAAATTAACTACCAAAAAGCCCCAAATTTGGAGTATTTCTGGAAGGAAGCTGTTCCGCTGATGGGTATCTCAGCTGCTTTAATAATCTGGTTACAATCTGGCAACAGGAAAGGTTTTTAAAGATGTTTAGTCCCTTTAATTTAGCATTTCCTTTTACTTAGTAGAGTTTTATCCTGAGGAAACAATCAGAGGTGTGAAATCATGTACAATGCAGTTCATTCTCATATGATTTAAATAACATTATATTAAAAGTCTAACAATCAAGGTATCAGTAAATGTTGGATTACTAAGTAGCCGTGACCAAGATCCTTTTTCAGAAGAGTATTTATTGACAATGAGGAATATTCATAATATGCACACAGTTCACATTAGTCATCTTTGAATGGTGTCATTATTTTGCTTTCAGCAACCTCCTGATTCCATGAAAAGATAATCTACTTATATCAAAGGATATAAATATCATCTTTTATATGATTTATATGATATGATATGATATTTATTTCATAGGATATAAACACAACTGTGATTCTCTTTCTGAAGGAATGAAATGGTTATAAGGAGCATCTGGAAAGCCTAACAAACACTTGGAGAGCCACCTCTGAAGAGTGACGTGGGCTTGCAATAAAATACTGTTTTCCCAGCCTCAGGGTTTTGTTTAACTCTGAAGAACTTGTTCCTTAGGATAGTCTTAGAAACAGAAAACATTGCTTTGGGGTCCCTTTTTCTTAACATCCAACCTTCAGTGTCCCCATGATTTTATGAAAATATCATTTATACATGTTCGAATGTGAAGTATAATCTAATTGTAAAAGTAGGAGAACAAGAAATGAACTGGTCTCCCTTTCTCATTTAATAAGGAATTCATAGTGGGGCGCCTGCATGGCTCCATTGGTTAAGTGGCTGCTTTTGGCTCAGGTCATGATCTCAGAGTCCTGGGATCAAGCCCTGCGTTGGGCTCCCTGCTCAGCAGGGAGTCTGCTTCTCCCTCTCCCTCTGCCACTCCCCAACTTATGCTCTCTCTCTCTCAAATAAATAAAATATTAAAAAAATAAGGAATTTGTAGAGAGATTAGGTGAGATGCTTAGTTATTATCCTTAATATACAATTAACTGCTTATATATAATAAACCATTTCTCTACACGAGAAAAATACCAAATCCACAGTGAGCAGGTGGACAATAAATACGAACAAGTGAGTCATAGACGGAGAAATACAAGTGGCCAATAAGCATGTAAAAAAATTTCAACCTCAGAAGTAATGAGAAATGTACATTTTTTGGAGAAATAGAAATTTAAAAAAAAACCTGCAGAATACTTCCTTTTGCTTAACACATGACCCCAACCCCAAACAAGCAAACAATATGATGATCATACAGAGGAAACCTTGGGTCAACAACTGAAAGCAGTCATATCCTTGCTAACATCCCTCCCCTGGTGCCTGAGATACACTCAATAGTAATAGCTTCAGGAAGAAAAAGAAAAAGGTAAACATCACAACAGGGAAGTTAAATGGACAAGCAGGCCACGAAGAGGGACAGTTTAAACAACTGAAGGAGGGATATTTTATTCACATGGAAGGATTCATAAGACTTTGACTTTAAGTGACAGGGGCTCGAATGAATGGAAACATCAAATACTGTTTAAACTTCATGTCATATCCTAATTTCATAAAGCCAGGTTCAATGCAAACAATGGATCCTTGCTTCTACTTCTTCAGGCACCTGTGGAGAAGTCCATGTTCTTAGTTTTCTTTTCTACCAAGGCCAAAAGGCTCTAACTTTCGTATTTGAACTTTTAGGTATTCTTATTTCGCAACAAACTCCCCTATGCGGTGAATCACGGATTTATGCAAAACCGAGCTCATTATAACGCCATAAATGTTAGCAGAATTCCCCTCAGATTACTTAGGAAGCAGTGCTTAATTTCACATTAATAAAATGCCATATTAAGGCACTTTCTAACTTTCTCCATTAAGAATCAGTATTTTTCATTGAGTGATTTCATACGGTCCTAATTTCAAACTAGGTAGAGTAAAGCAACAAGAAAATTTTGGCAAGACCTGACTCCGTTGTAGCTGATATTAAATAACCCCAGAAAATAACCAAATTTCCATTTGAGTTAATGCAAAACATACACCTGTATTAAGCATTCCGGCTGAAAGAGACTGCATACCAACGACATGGCTCTTTTATCTGAAAATGCTGGTCAGCTTGCTTTTAGGAAAATAGATTCAATGTTCTTATTCTTGTTCATTTAAAGAATGGTCTTATTTTCATAAAGGCTAATTGATAGCCAGTATTGCATAATAGCAATATTACCTATTATGTTTTTCAAAGAAGAAAATATGAGTATTTGCCCTTTAAATTATGCTCCTAAAGCAAGCATTTAGTTCTGATGGCTTACAACTTTACCATGGTCTTCCACCATAAAGAAGCTCTTTAGGTTTCTTAAAATAAACACAAAACCTGAGATCATAGTAAAAGAGGGAAAAGGATACTGTTTGATTTCGTCCATAAACAAGGGAGTCTAAAGTAATAATTTTCTCAGCGGAGTCCATTAACATGCACTGAGCATATGTGTGTATGGAATTGATTGCTTTTGCAAATAGAAAACTACTGTTAGTCTCTACACTAGGAAGCAAATGCTGGGAAGCAAAAACTCCCTCCTCCACTGGGAGGCACCTGCAGATCCAGCTCAGCGTGCAAGGAAGGATCTTGGCTTCTACAAGATCAGCTGAAAAGCTGGCTCAATTTAGAATCGTCCCGGAGTAAGCCTAGATGCCTAGCTCAGTCCTGGAGACGAGCTGACTTGGCCTGGGGGCTTCTGCTCCACAGTAAGATGGTCTGGACTACCTTGGACTCTAGACCAGGGGTCCACAAACTACAGTCCTTGGGTGCAAGCTGGCCTGATGACTGTTTTGTAAATAAAGTTTTGTTGAAACACGGGCAACCCATCTGTCTGTGTGCAGTCCATAGCTTTTCTGGCCGAAGGGGCAGAGCTGAGCAGTCGGCAATACCAGAGATCTTTACTCTGTGGCTCCTTAAAAATAATTGCTGGGGCACCTGAGTGGCTCAGTGGGTTAAAGCCTCTGCCTTCGGCTCAGGTCATGATCTCAGGGTCCTGGGATCGAGCCCCGCATTGAATCGGGCTTTCTGCTCAGCAGGGAGCCTGCTTCCCCCTCACCCTCTGTCAAATGGATAAATAAAATCTTAAAAAAAATAATAATAATTGCCGACCCCTGCTCTATAGGAACCTGGGGTGGACGCTTATTCTGGATTCAGTCTGGAACCCAACCCAGGGCAAGTGAAAGCCATGGTATTGCCCACTTTTACACCAAGCTTTGCCATGTGGGTATGTCTCAGACATGTATGTTCTTCGAGACTGTATCTTTGGAGGCCTTTTTGAGTGGGCGGGTTATCATGGAGGATAGAGCCACCCCCGTGTTGTGCTTGATTCCACACCGTCCTATGTCAGTGGGGGCGGGGGGGGGACTTTGCCTAGGTTTTGCAGGGCGGCTTGCTGCTGTCTGATATCTGTGCTCCCCCGTGCCTGCGCCTGCAGAGACTTAGGCTTCATTTCTTCTGGCTGAGATGCCCACTCATCGGGGAACATGAAGGAGCTAGCTAAGCTTGATCTGCACCAATTTTCCACGGAACGACCAGGCTTATGACATAGAATGGGTGAGATTTAAGTGGGAGAGGATTTTGGCTGGGTTGGCAGTGCAATAGAAAGGGGGCGGGTATGTTTTGATGCCTTCGTGAGTAAAAATAGGAGGAAAGGATGAGCTGTGGTTCTGAGGCCCTCACTTACTGGTGTGAATCATTCTGGTTTGTTCTGGTACTCCATCTTTTGTGCCGCACCAAGAGCTCCAGTGTAGGTGGGTAGAAGGGCAGGGCCGTGATGCTGAGAGAGGCAGTGTATGGTCATTAAGAGGCTTCCAAACTTGCAGAAGGCCGAGTGGAGCTTTATGTCACTTCAGTTTCTCAGGTCTACTGGGGAATGGATTCTTGGAGGAATTGTCTTGTGTGTTTAGTCTGTCATGTCATGGATGGATTATCAAAGGTCAAGCTATACCCGTGACACACAGAGGTCTATGGGCATCTGGCCTGCTGTCATGGGAAACACACGAATGGGTAGGGGCTTGGTGCTGGGCTGGAAGATAGACAGCAGAGGTTGTAAACTGATGGCCCCTGGGTTCACTCTAGTTGGCAGACGCACTTTGATGGACCCATGAGTCTTTGATATTTTTTATAAGTTAATTGTTAATATTTACGAGGGGGAATATTCCATTTAAAATCTGGATTTCCAACTTCTTTCAAAAATTTGAAATCTCTGGGCATTCTGGGCTTCATCCCTACTTGTCAGTGATCACCTACAGCCCAGGAATGGCTGCTCTTTAGAGAGAACTCTAGTATTCCAGTTTTATTTGTTGTTTTCCCTCACACCCAACCCGTTTCCGGCATTGAGGTTATCCACCTGGCCCCTGGGGCCCTTGAGTTCACAAACCGTGCTCTCTGTGTTGCACAAAGAATTCATGCTATTGCGAGCTTATCTTCTTTAGGGGTCATTCTGTCTCCTTTGTCTCTTGCTCAGAGTTTCTACCTTAATTACCTGTTGTAATCTAATCATATTCCATTCTGACTCTACTGCTAAATGGAATAAACAGCCCATTTGGAGGAAAATGCCCGAACTCTAGTCATTAAGTGGGTAGAGCCATTTACTATATTGATCTAAGTGAATGTAAAGAGTCAACATATCTAGTGTACAAGGGTTATTTCAGCATAGCTAAAAACCAGCCTTTTACTGATTTATAATTTTTTTACCATAGGTTTCTGGTGAAGATGAAAGCTCATTTGTTGGGATGCATTCACAGGATGTATCTGCATTTAGTGATACTGGAAATAATTGTTGCTAAGACTCTTAGATTGGTCTTTTAGAAACCCTGTGTTTCTCTCTAGGTGGAACAAAAATGAAGACATGCAGAGAAAATTTTTAAAAATCGATACCTGTCATACTGTTGGGAGTCATAGGTTAGTAATCATTCTGGACCTTTTTTTTCACTGACACCTCCTACAAAGAAAAAGACAAGAGAAAATACCACAGGTTATAACCTGTATTTTCCATAATGTTTTTGTTTCAAACAATAACACATGCATTGATTAGCTTGAGGCAATTCATTACTCTCAACTCACAACTAGGGAAATTGAAGCACCGGTGGGCTCTGTGATATGTGTAAATTTACAAGATGTTTTAATTATAATCTCAGGGTTCCTTCTATAAATACGTCTTTAACATTATTAATTTTATTCAAAATTGCATGTCTGTTTTTCCATCTCAAGTTTCAAGAATGCTACCAGCACACTGACTTGCTGCCTTTCCTGAGCGGGGCTAGGATAGATTAGCATCTTCAGTCTAGATCCTTCCTTCTCCAAGGGAGGAGGGTCCATCTCAGATTCATGCAGGGGCCTCCAATCCCTGCTTCCAGCTCTCCCTGAGGCCAAGCTGTGTCCCTCCCGTCCCTTCGAGGGTTTGGTTCCTCAGTCCTTCCTGAGCAAAACAGTTCCTGTATTTACATAAGCTGGTTCAAGTCAGGTTTCTGCCACGTGCAACCAAGAGTCTTGACCGATAATACCGATATTAAAATAAAATATTAACACAAACGTGTCCAAATAGTTTTGTTCCCTTTTTATGATCTCAAAGGTGAAACTATAAAATTCCAGTTATGTTCTTGCCATACCATCAAGTTAAAAAAAAAAACAAAAAACTTGTTTTTAAAATTTCAGTTGAAGAGGCATATGACCTACAGAAAGGTAATGTGTATGAAGAAGAAAGTACCCAAGAACAAGAGAAAAAAATCTGATTAAGGCTTTAAAAATATCATCACCACAAAATTTAGTACTAACTTGCCTATTCAGTACTGTTCTCATTTAGTATTACCATTACTGTTACTATACGATTACCATTGCTAGAGCATAATAGTGTACTAGTACTGCTATTACCATAGTACTTCGGAATTTGGTAGTATTTAGTGCTATTTTCCTTCAATGACCGCTTGAGTTTTATAATATAATTGCAGGAAAGTCTAAGAACCCTCCAGAGTAGGCAGGGGCCTGGGGCCTTTTCCCGGCTGTCCTGTACCATGGGGTCAGCGAAGTGCTCTGTCCTAAGGAGTGGACACAGAGAAGGTCCCCCACAGCCTGGGGCTCTCCAGCTGGTCATGGGGTCAAAGGGAAAACAAAGTCCAAAGAGCTAAAAATAAAGAAAGCTGTGTGTGTGTGTTTGTGTTTTGGTCAGGAAAGGAAACAAACTCTGTGAAGGCTTTCACTGAGTAGGTCGGTGAGGAGGAAGGGTCAGGTGGCGATGTGCTGGAAAGCTGCTCTCCATCCCGGAAGGCTGAGTCATGGTCTGCACATCATTTGCTCAGCAAATCCCACTGCTCATGGGCACGGAAGTGTCTCCAGTTAGGCCCAGCGCAGTCTGAGTCCTGGGACCTTCAAAGGTGAAGGGCCTCTCAGCTTCAGCATCTCAGCACCGATTGAGGGGGAGAAAGGCACTCAGTTTAGGGTCCTAGGCAAGCTCCACTGGAGTGTAGAACATTTGTTTGACATGAATGATTCATTTCTTTGGTCGGTCAGTCCAGAGGCCCCGATTGAGGGCCTACTCTGCTCAGGCAGTCTCCCAGGCTTTGCCCAAAGACAACACCTGGGCCTGTCAAGCAGGGTCTTCTAATCCAACAGGGGGAGAATCATGTTAAAAAAGGCAAATGTACACAGGGTTCCCCTTGGGCCTGGGATACAAAGGGGGCAGAGATCACTTTCGCCTGGGACAATCCAGAGGGGCTTCTCAGGAGAGGTGACTCTGGACCTGAAGGCTGTCATCTTCACTAGGCCTTTCCACAGGTCATAATTTAATGCTTTCTTCTCATTCTTGTGCTCGAGGCACAGGGACTACTCTGGGTAATTCTTTTAACTAATGCAGTTTTAGGGAGGGTTTGAGTATGTAATTTAAGTTTTTAAAGCTACACGGCTACTGAGCCAAAGCAGACCAGTCAGAGGGCTGCGGCAGGTCTGAGGGAGAGATGAAGGCAGCCAGAACTAGGATGGGACTGCAGAGGGTGAGGGACTCAAGTGACATCAAGGAAGTAGAAATAATAAGACACTGGGATGGATGCTATTTGGCCGTTTAATACTGGGCTAAGCGCCAGGGATACAAAGAGGTTAAGACAGAGTCTCTTGGCCCTCAAGGAATTTATAATCCATTTTACAAGCCGGCTGGGAAGGCAGAGCTCGATGGCCAGGAACGGCTAAGCACACAAGCACATATGCTATGTGCCAAGCAGTGGGGTGGAGAATTACTCGGGGCTGCGCCTTCTCCTATCCACTTATCACTCTCAGTCCAACGCCATGTCCCTTAGGTGAAGCTCGTTCCCCTCGGAAGAATGGAAAAGTGGACATTCGCCTCCAAAACACCTAAAATGCATTTATGTTAAAAAAAAAACATACAAATGTTGGAGAAGTCGTTATTGAGTTATCTGAAACTGGAAAGCATACGGCATTATTGCCAACACGTAGGAAGTAGGTCCAGGGACTCTGGGAGACATGGAGCTCCATGCAACCTACTGTGAGCTCAGAGATCATGTTGGACTGCATGGACGGAAATGTAGCCTGTAGGATGACAGCCAGGCCGTGTCTGGGCTGCCATATTTTAAGAGAAAGCCTCAAGTAGAATGTCTAGGCTGATGGAGACCACATCTTAAAGAAAGGTAGAAAGGAACCTCGAAAAGGGAGCAATCGCATGAAGGTTAGGGGATGATCTTTGAATATCTGAGGAGCTGTCATGTGGAAAGAGTTCAGGGGTTCAGTGGACAGAGGATGGCTGGACGGATGCTGCTGGGGACCCCTGAGGGGGCAGGGGACTTTCTCTGCTCAACAGAAGGTGCACATCTCCAGGCAGGAGTAAATGCACAGAGGCGTACCTTCTCCTGACCTCAGGCTGCTCTTGTTCTCAGGACAGATGAAGCCTCTCTTGAGAAGACCAGAGTCATTATTCTGCAACAAATCAGGTACCAGGTGGGTGATATGGTCCCGGGGATTTGCTAAAGGCCTGCTCCATGCTTCCCCTTAAAGTTCTTCTCTAAAGCTTCATTCCTTTAGTTCCGTGGATCTCAACTGTTTGGGGGGTCTGGTCTACTCAAAGAATATAATGAAAGTTATAGGCCCCTCCCGTTGAAAAATGGGTATACGATTTGGCAAATATTTTCAAGGGATTTGCGGACACCCCCCACCCCAGTACAACCCACCTGTGGATGCCACATTAAGTTTTGGCTATAGGCTTTGATCATTGTTAAAATGCAAAAGCTCATGGAAAAGACATAAATTGATACATATATAATCTGTTGAATAGAATGAAAAGGAGAGGTGCTGTTAGGAGTTAGTTGGACAGTTAGGTAGTCAGGGCCAGGGTTCCCAACAAGAAAGTATGGCGCCAGGACAACTAAGATAAAACAGCACTAACTTCCTGCTTTGCAGGTCAGACAGGACCGTACTAGCATTGCACTCTTTGCAGAAATGACTTCTGCAAAATGTCCTAAAGGTAAGAAAATTAACCACAAAGCATTTGCCACTATCACGGCCAAGGAGCAGTTAAGACATAAGCTCTCAGATGTCAGCAAAAAAAGACCAATCAACCCCTGGACATTAACCTAATAGGTAGACAGGTATGTGACCAAAGCCCCAATGGGCACGACTCACCCTAATTGCTTAAGATAGAACAAAAGAGCTCATAAAACCCCCTCAACTTAGAAACTCCAAGGGCAACCCTCTTGGGTCCCCTCCATCTCCAGGAGCTTTGTAATCTTGCTCAATAAATTTTGCTTTGCTGCCCAGCACTCCTTCTCTGGTCTACCTCTTCATTCTTCGAAGCGACGTGACCAAGAACCAAGGGCGCTAAAGGCAGAGAAATCCTGCAACAGTGTGGGCTATTTTTGGTCAGGGGCAAAGTGAACAGGACCTATAAGCATTAGATCCCTTTGTGGGTGGAAGAAAGATGGATTTCAGAGAAGCAAGGCTGGAGGCTAACAAGGAATCTTCCAACCCAGGATTTGGTTTAGGGCCACTCCATTTATGCCATCAGACACCTTCATGAGCTCTGGATCATTCGAGATGAATTATTCATGTTGCCTGCCCCTAGAGGGCTTAGGTAAAGAACCAGCATGTACCTTAGCAGCAGAAGAGCTGACCAGAGGGATAAAAGATGTGTTTGGAGGCACCGAGGAGAGTGTGATTAATTCTATCTATATGAGGACGACCCACAGTGACATTTGAGCTAGGCTTTGAAAACTGAGCCAGGATATTTTCCGGGTGGAGGATAAAGGGCATGGCTCATGATCAACAAAAGAACAAAAGGTAGAGCATCTTGGTGCAGGATACATGGTTTGGGGTGGGGAGGGAAACGAACGTGCCCAAGAAGGAAGCTGCAAATATAGTCAGGGGCCAGATGGCAAAGGGTCTTGAAAGGTTTGCCATGGAATTCAGACTTCAGCATAACGGAAATAGGGAGCTAGGGAAGGTCCTGAAGAGAACGACCCAATTTGAGCAAGATAAATCTGCGGCAGTGTGGAGGAGCCTCAGGAGCCTAACCCCTTTGGTGGCACCTCTTTGCGCAGGATCATTGCTATTTTCCTATCTTAGTGTTCAAGGTTGCAAAGCTAGACCAAGGCCAGAGAGAACACCCCTAACTCTATCTTGGGAAACCCCAGTGCAGTTGCCCAGACTGCACACCCTTTCATTCCCTTGTGTTTCCTTTTTCCCTATAGAAATGACAGCATTAAAGGGACAACGGAAAAATTACCCCTTGAAAAATCTTCCCATATGGACGCAGTGAGTCATTGCTTATATAGTCTGTACATAATTAACATGAAACACCACATCTCCCTCATGTCTTACATCAACCTTTTCTGAGAAGGGTGTTGGTGGCCTTTTCAAGGCCATCTTTCTTAGTGTGCTTCTCCTTGGACCTGTCAGGAGTGAGGGCACCAGAGTATCATGTGGCCATATGCATCAGAACAGGGAGATAAGGGGCACCTGTGTGGCTCAGTCATTAAGTGGCTGCCTTTGGCTCAGGTCACCATCCCAGAGTCCTGGGATTGAGCCCCACACTGAGCCCCTTAGTAGTAGTAGCTTATACTTGTGCTGTGGCCCAGATGTTAGTCAGAGTGGATCACCTCTGGGAGCAGAAGGAAGAGACAGAATTCTTCTGCTGCATATGGTGGGCAAGCAATGAGGGCCACACATAGGGGACATCAGCAAATGACTATTGAATGGCAAAGCTATAATTTTCATTTGAGATTTTCAGCAGTCGCTGTGTTTTGCGTTCAGAGAGTGAGATAATATAACCAACATCTATGATTGAAATTGAGCCTAATTTGCTGTGGCTGATTTTTTTGTTCTTGGTAAGATGATTAGCCTTGACTTCCAACCCACCGACCTCTTTTAATTCATATACAACAATCTCGTTGTGAGGCTCATTTCTGCTCTTCATTTTAACCGATGTCCATGCCAAATCCTTGACCCTTTCTCTCTCTCTCTTCCATTCTTTTTCCTTCTCTCTCCTAGACAGAGTCACTGCGGCATGGGAAGAGTGTGGGTCCTACCACTTACCAACAGAATAAGACAGGGGAGGTTCAGAGTCAAGAATCAACATTCTCAGGGTGGGGACAAGGTCATCCACCTCAAAGTGGAATGTTGACCTCTGGTGGTACTCAATTCTTGCGTGCTAGGTTCTGGGGCCACAGCCTGAGTAAAATCCCATTTTCTACTTTGAGGACTAAGTGGTAGGCTGCGGTAGAGTGAGGTTCTTGCTTAGACTGAGCTTTAAAACAACCCCCCTCCACCCCCAGTGAATCTAAAATCATCTGTTACATTCACTTTATTGTCACCCTGAATGGAACTTGGAACAATTTGTAGCCACGAAATGTAGGGACAGAAAAGTCAAGAAGAAGAAACCAGCCAGTAGAAGTTTTATGAAAATCAACTCGACTGCCGCCTAGGTTTACAGTGCACTTGTCTCCAAGCTACCTTTCTCTGCAGGTGGACCATCATCTCTGAACGTCTCTCAGAGAGGAAGCTGGTCTCTTAAGGGGAAGCAGATGGGTGGTTAGAGGAAAAGTCTGACACAGCAGGAGAAACACTTCAACAGAGGTCCTGTTGGCCAAAGCGAGCAGTTAGGACTCTACTGACACCTGGTGGAGAGTAGAGTAGCTTCCCTGTGCCAAGGAAAATAAAGTGTGTGTGCGCGTGTGCGTGTGCATGTGCGTGTGTGTGTGTGTGTGAGTGTGTGTGTTGAAGGGACTAGAAACGAATTCATCATAGCAGGGGAATTAAATAACTCCTGAGGAATGAGGATACCACGCAGAACCACCAGATGCTTGAATATATAATTGTGGTTAGGTGACTCACTAAGACACATGCATGAAAAACAACAAATGAGAATGTGAAAATAAAACATTAGGACCGAAGCAAACGATTTATTATTGATTTCTTAAAAGTGTTTGATGATGAATAAGGCAACAACAACAAACAAGATCTCACTTCCTCCACCTGTCTACCCTCTCTCCAGACCCTGGACAGCGTTTGACAGAGGGAACGTCTATATCCCAGGAAGATGGCGTTGCCCAGACTGGGCTAATGCTTTCTGCCTCTGGAACCTGCTGTGAGCTCCTTGCAGATTGTATTTTTTTTAAAGATTTTATTAATTTACTTGACACAGAGAGAGAGAGGGAGCGAGAGACGGAACACAAGCAGGGGGAGTGGGAGAGGGAGAAGCAGGCTTCCCGTTGATCAGGGAGCCCGGTGTGGGGCTCGATCCCAGGACCCTGGGATCATGACCTGAGCCGAAGGCAGACGCATAACGACTGAGCCTCCCAGATGCCCAAACTTGCAGATTTTTAATCCTCAAGGAAAAAGAATCATCTTCCCTAAGGAGGTCTTATGAAGACTGAATTGCCCCTAAAATTACTTGAAGTTGAAAACAGAATTCTCCTAACAAATATCTTTATAATTGTTTACCACTTCTTAAATGCTAAGTGGTGGGAGGTGGCGGGGTCTATGTTACGGAGTTCCTGCCTAAAGATACTTCATAAACTTTACATTGTCTCCATTTTCCTCGTCACTGAGCTCCTGTTTGATACTTCTTGATGAAGGTCCTTTGGGTGAACTTTATTGGTAAAGGCAACGGTTTCTTGTGAAATGTCATGTCATCGTACGGCACACATAGCTGGATTTTGCCTTTTAACAATCTGTTTTCAAGGCGATTTTCAGGAAAGCACCAGAGCAGTTATTAATTCAAATCTGTAGGAATGAATCCATTGCACGTAAGTCCTGAAGGAAGGGCTGGGGCACGGAATGAGAATTTAGCATTGTTATTTCAAAATAAGTACAAACTAAGTGAAGGGTTGAGGCGGGGAGCTGAGATGGGCCGATCCAGGAGATAAGAAGGAAAAGCCCCTGAAAGATTCATGTAGTTATAATTTTCTTATGTTTTTTATTCCCTGGTATTTAAGTTAAAGTTAGAATGTATATTTCCTCAAATATGCTGACTCAAATGTATGATTCCGGGAAGAAAGTGTGTAAGTCCCCGTATCCCTCCTCCTGGAGTTAGTGCTCCTGGGACACAGAGGTGCCAACTTTCTCAGTTCATGACACCATTCATGTTTTAGTGATTTGTTCACAGTGACCCCAGGTCAAAAGAAACAAACTTTCTATCTGTTAAGTAATCAGGTCCAAGCAGCCTAACAGCAGTGCATGATGTCTGACCGCCGTTGCTGGGTTTCCCTTAAAAATTAAAAATATTCCATGGTGTAAGCATCGGTCCGCCCTGGCGCTCCCAGGGTGGCTTGAGTATGAACACAACTGTGGGGGGAAGGTCCCCCTACTGTCACTCTCTTATCCCCTGATGCCATTCACCTGCTGCTGTGAGTGGTTAGGAGTCACTGGACAGCCCTGCTCTGTTATGCCCTGTCTGACTTCACAGGCCTGCAGAGAACGCTCTGCCCCACCGCTTGCCAGATGCTTCCCAGTGGAGGCAAAATCATGGCCAGTGGGGCTCTTCCAAAGTGCACAGCTGATCAAAAACCATTAGCTATGGACCGGAGAACACATTTAAAAAAGTGGCAACAAATCCACTGCACCTTACCAGTGGACCTCTGTACTCGACCCACCCTCACCCCGCTCTCCTGGCCCAAGTGCTTATTTCCTTGGCTTCTCCAAGTGTGGCTCCCAGACCAGCAGCAGCAGCAACTCCCAGGAACGCCTTAGAATGTAGATGCTCAGGACCTACCCCAGACTCACTAAATCAGAAACTCTTAGGGTGGGGCCAGCAGCCATAGTTTTTTGTTTTTTTAATTATTGTTATTATTTTTATTTGAGAGAGAGAGAGAGAAAGAGAGAGCACAAGCAGGCAGAGAGGCAGGCAGAGAGAGGGGGAAGCAGGCTCCCTGCCGAGCAGAGAGCCCGATGCGGGGCTCGATCCCAGGACCCTGAGATCATGACCTGAGCCGAAGGCAGAGGCTTTAACCCACTGAGCCACCCAGGGGCCCCAGCAGCCGTGTTTTTAACAAGCCCTCCAGGCGATGAATCTGGTTCGTGCAGGAGTTTCGAGAACCTCTCACTGCTTTCCAGCTTCCCTGCACTTGTCTGCCCATTACCAAAGATCAGAAGCTAAAAGGTAGGGACCACTCTCCTTCCCGTCCCTGCCTGCAGGTCCAGGGATCAGCACGTGGCAGGTACTCAAGTCACACTCCTTAGTGACTGAGGCTAGGGCAGCTCTCCTTCCTGATCAGGAGGGAATAAACACTCTGGCCCTGGCCTGCACTTCCGAGGGTGCCCACGCTGTGTCTAAATCATCTCGCATCTCTTCTGGGTTGTATTTTCCATATTTATAAATCAGCTTTCCCTAAATTCTCTCCAAGATTTTTACATTCCTTCCAGCTCAGGCAGCCAAAAATGAGACGCCATGGTTTAGCCAGTCCGTTCCCTGCTCGGGGTAGGGGGAGTAGGGGGGAGGGCATTTCTGCATGTTTCTTAAATTCCATCCTCCCAGCATCGTGATTATTTTCTGAACAATAGAATGAGATTGCTGATTCATGCTCAGCTCCCGGCGGCTCCCGGCATCTTTTTTCCTTCCTGCTGTACTTGTGCCGATACAACACAATAATGTTCTATTCATCCGTCTGAATTAGAAATGCCAACAACTCAGATATGCAACTGAGGGGTTCCCCCCCCCGCCTTATTTAAAGGCTTCCCACGAATAACACATTTTGAAATATTATACGGCATTCACTTGGAACCATTTGGCTTGGGCAAGGATGGTTAGACCTTATCTTTTCACCAGCCGCTCCTTGCACAATGCCAGGCACACCATAGCTATGCAGTTGAATGAGTCACACACGTACTTCCTGAGGTTCAAATCTTATCCTTCTATTCTGCCCTGATAGATGACAAGCGCTCTGTCAAGTGCAGGGAGAAAGCCCGGCTCTCACATTCAGGCTCATGTTTGTATCCAGTCAAGGAAGGGCACTGACGTCCTCAAGTTCCATTCCTCAAGTTCGTGCAGCCTCAGCCCGTTTGCACACTGCCTGCTGTTCCAGTCCCGGCCCTCCCGCAGCCGTGAGGTCTCTGGTCCCCTCTCAGCACAGTTTTGCCAGCGGGGTCCAGGGCCAGCTGTGGGTTTTTGTTTCCCAGCTGCAGAGTGGAACTGGTGAGACTGCTTAGAGCTCCTAAGACACTAAGGTCAACCTGAGCTGCGTATCGAATCACCTGGGTGGGTTTGCAAAGTCCCAGTGCCAGGCTGTATTCCCAATCAGTTCGATCTCAGGCCTCAGTTTTGTAAAGCTGCCCAAGGGGTTCAGATGTGCAGCCAAGGTTGAGCACCACTGCTCTAAAGTGGCCTCTAAAATAGTGTCGGCGGGGGGCCCTCCCTATTCTGCTCTTGCTCCCTTTGGATCTCCTTTCAACGCGGAGTGAGTGATCCTTTGAGAATATGTAAGTCAGCGGGTGAGCTCTCTGCTCAAAACTCTGCCGGGGTGCCCATCATCTGTCCCATTTGACTCTCTGTCGTCATCTCCTACTCTGCTCCCTACTTCAGCTTCACCAACTCCTTGCTGTTCCTGGACCATGTTATCCTTGCCCCACCAGAGAGTTTGCCCTGGGACAGTTCCTCTGCCCGAAATGCTTGACCCCTGAACACCCGCTCAGGTCCCTCCCTTACCTCCACTAAGTCTTGCAAACCTTAACTTCTCAGGGATGCCTACCTCGACCACCCCACTCCCTGCTGACTTGCCCCTTCCTTGTGCACTGTCTTCCCCATTCCCCTCATCCTGCTCCACTCTTGCTTTTCCCACTGTATGCAGCATGTCTTAATATGTTGCACACTTTACTTCTTTTCCTCTTCTTGTCGCTTATCGTTCTGTTTCCCTGTGCAGGAGGTCAGCTCCTTGAGGTCAGTGGTCTTTGTCTTGTTCACCGATTCCCCCAAGTGCTCAGATAGTGTGTGGCACATGGCAGACCCTTAATAAATACTTGTGAAACGAAGAACAATGTTCTCTTCCGTAGGTGGTGGTGGAGACGGGGGCTGAATGGAGGAGGGAAGCCTCCGTGAGGCATGAAGAAAATGAATTTTCTCAAAAATGACAGATTTTGAGGGAACACTTATCATTTGATTCTAATTATAAGTCAAGGGAAGGGACTGCCACGCAATGTCTAGGTTAAAAAAAAAATCACACAGAGACAGAAAGCTGATGGGTGGTTGTCTTGGGCGGGGCCGGGGGGGCGGGGTGTGTGGCAGGTTGGTGCAGGGACGGGAATGACTGCTAATGGGAGCAATGGTCTTTGGTGGTGATGGAGATGCCCTAAGAGATGAGGGAGAGAGCTGCATGACTCTGTAAAAATACTAAAATCCACGGAATTGTACACTCTCAGTGGGTAGACTCTGTTGCGTGAATTATGTCTCAATAAAACTGTTTAAAATGCAGACTTAATGGAAGCATCCTACAGTGTCAAATCTAAAGCTGAAAAAGAAACATAGGCTGTTATTATTTCTTATTCGTTATCTGGATTTTCCCTGGCTTGAGTTTGGAATCGGAGCCAGGAGAGCCTTCCTTAGCCCTCATGGGTTGCCAGAGATATCTATTAGTCAGTAAAGAAATGCAAACCATATTTTTGAGCAAAGTTTAACTCAGGAGTAATTTATTTGGATTAAATGCCTTTCCTTAATAACTTCCACATTTCTCCAAATTCTGGTCTTTTTCAGGACCAGCAGTTTTGGAAAGCAAGCAGCCACTTTGTGTGAAACAGAGCTTTGTACGGATTTGACCCTCTTGAACTTGTAATGTCGAGAAAGACTCTCGCCATGTTGACATTTACCATCTATGGATGGCCACTTGTCCCACACATTACAGAGTTTTGTTTGTCTGTAGCTATGAACTGAGATGCTGCTTGGCCAGCAGCCCTATGAACCTTCTTTCAACTCACTGATGTTCTGGTTATCCATGAACATGTATGGAACAATGACAACATGTTATGATTAAAATAATGGATGGCAACTGCTCAATGAGGACCGTTCTTCTTCCCCCAGGAGCTCACGAGCAAGCCCTGTTAGGCAAGGAAGGGGGAAACCTTCCTTCCACTCACCGGCCACTTCTTTGCTCATAATCTTGACATGAACTGGCCAAGCACAGAGGATCTGGTTGAAAGGTCAGGAAGCTGCTCAGAGTCTTGGCTTCAACCATTTCATCAGGCAGTCCCTAAGATGTGAGCAATGCTGCGATACAGGAAGATTCTTGGGGACTGTTAGGTCTCCAGGAAATTCCTGAGGACACAGCCAATATCTCATCAATAGCCAAATTAAAGGAAGGGAAACTCACAGCTGTTTCCTGCTCATTGATGAAACAGAGTTAGAGAGACAGAAAAACTTGTCCTGTATCTCCCCGCTGGTGAGAGGAGTTGGGATGCCAACCCAGAGCAAGTGCTCTTGATTGCTGAGACACTGCTTCCCACCCGCCATATGCACATCCCTCAGCTGGGTGCCATGATGGGCACAGGGATGACTAAGCCCTCCTCGTTCCCTCTGCCAGCACTGCCCAGTAGAGATGATAGAACATAACAATTTTAATTAGAGGATGTCGTGTTTGGTACTCTAGTAGAAGTGCAGAGGGCCATGGAAGTGAAGTGTGTGGGAGAGAAAGAGTCACCAAAAAAAAAAAAAAAAGAAGAAGAAAAAGAAAAACCACAAAAAAAAACCCCCGGACTCTTCAAAACATAGATGCTCTGCAAGTCTTGCAATGGGGGTCATGTCAGTCGTCCTGGTCAAGATCCAGCTGTGAACTGAGGTTGTGCATAGGGTGGGTGACTAGGCTAAAATTATTCTGAATATGCAGTCTGGAGGCTTGGACAGAGTATCTACATCAGCTTGTTTTAGTATCCTGTGTACACTTTCCTATGGGAAAAAGTATGTCCCTTACAGAGATGCTATGAAGATTTAAATGAGTTGATACAAGAGAAGTGTGCATTTATCAAGTGCCTCCCACAAGCCAGGGCTGTGTTCACATCTCTGGAGTTCCTGTCTCTGCTACACGTAGGATGGGGCCTTATGTGTAGTAAGTGCTCAGTAAATGTGAGTTGTTACTGTTATGCCTCATTAATCATAGATTCTAGAAAATTGAGTACCAGCTACTAGGACTTAATGGCATAGGGTTCTGGCCATTTTGTTGCACCATGAGAGAGGAGCTGGCACATTTTTTTCCTGGGGTGGCTGAGGTGGGCAGAAAGGGAGTTAGGGAGAAGCGCATTCACTAAGTGTCATTGCTATCTGGGGAGAACTTGGTTTACACCATGCATGGTTGTAGTTTACAAAAAGGGTATAGCATTAGATGTACTATCTGTTAGGGCACAACAAGTTTTTAAAAAACAGTTGGCAACATTAGGAAAGCATGGGCTTTCCATTCTCTAGCCTGCCACCGTGTAAGAGATTTGATGAGAGGTTAACCCCCTTCTCTGAAGGCAGCAGCATTTGTAAAACTGACTTTCTTGAGCAGCATTGAAACAATTAATGAGTACCATTTGGTTATTCTCTGTCGGGACTTTAACTAATGTTTTCTCTGTGAGGGAACATTTACATCAGTATTTTTCTACTTTCCCTCAAAAACAGTTTTTGTCTAAAAATGATTGTTTTAATGGCTGTGGTTTGTTACCCTTCTGTTGTACCATCTCTAGGGTTAGGAAAAAGTTTAGTGTAAACAAGATCCACTTGTCTATGCATTTTCTCAAAGACACTGTGCCTTGGTCATCAACTTGCCTTGTTGATTTTACCAGCCAGAGACAGAAGTGAAGCACAGGTTTTTCAGAAATAAATTCAAGTGATTGGAAAACTAAGATTTCCTGCAAAAGAAGGAAAGTCAGCCAGTTTCTAAAACACCAAATAAATAATGAGATCCCACATGAAATGTACAAATGTGTACCAAGAGCTACCGGGAGCTCTTCTTAGCTCCAGCGCAAAGGCCAGCTAGACCCAACATGGGCTTTGGCTTTGTAGTAAAATCTATAACAAATATAGAGTTTCTACTTGTATTCAGTGAAATTGAGTAGAGAAAAAAGAATATGATATTTATGTTAACATGTTAATATATTTCCCTCCATGCACCCGAACATGTCTATGTGGCTCCCTGAAAAGTAAGGATTATAATGATGGCAATAATAGTGATAGCATATAACATTTATTGAGCGCTTACTACATGCTTGCCATTCAGCCAAGTGTCCTACATATACCGCCTTCCTTAATACTCTCAACAATCTATGATGGAGGTGGTCCCATCCCCATTCCGCAGTCAGAGAATCTAAAGTTAACAGATGTGACCCCTTTGCCCAAGGTCATTGAACCCAGGAATTGAACCCAGATCTTGTGGATCCAGACTTTAGGCTGTAAACCACTACCTTTGTCTGCCTTTTACAAGAATAAGAGTGGTTACATGCATTCATAACTCCTTTTTACATAGGTTATATGATCTGATGTTCACAACCCTCATTTTATTATATCTTTTTACAAATGAGGACACTGAGGTTCTGATATCTAAAGGTAAAAACTGGAATATGGGAAAATCAAAGTTATGTCCACTGACCCCTAAGCCAAGTTTGTTTTTGAAGAATCTGAGCTTAAATCTTTTCTAAATGGAAGGTACTGACCATGAATTATTGATATTGTTACCTACGAAGTTAAAAACTGAGCGACAATCGCGCCTATGGGGTATTTAAAAAATATATATATATACAATTTCTAGCTCAGAATATTAGGCAGTTGAAATTTTAATATCTAGAACACAGGGTTTGGACAGGTTGACACAAATGATTTGAAAAGTTCACTCGTGATGAGTCTGAAACTCTCTCACATGCCCAGCATCAGTGAGACACATATTACCTAAAAAGCAGGCAGACATTTCTTGTTAGATGTGAGACATTTTCTAAGTTCAATAAAGGTTACGTGGTTGTTCAGAAAATTAGAAGTTCTATTAATAATCGCTGCTTCATTTGATTGAGGATATTGTTCCTCTTATTCTGTAGTTGAGTTCAGGAGAATAAGCCTTACAAATACACCAAGTAGGGAGGAGAGTGTGGAAATGATCGGGCCCCGAGTCCTGACCCCTCTCGTGCCACCAGGCTCAGTCCCATAGTGATGTTGCCAGAAATGTTTATAAAGGGCTTACCAATGAATAGTTCCTTAATAAAGGAAAAGTGCTTTTCGGGAAATGCTAAGAGATAGCTGGAAATGGGAATTATTTGGAACAATCCAATGGGAAAGTTTGGAACAGTCCAATGGACAAAGCAGGCTGACTGCTCCCTACAAAAAGACGGCCGATTTTCCCACCCAAAAGCTGAGTGCCAGCTGAGTCCCAACTGCCCCTCACCTCCAAAACCACCCTTCTACTCCCTGCTCTGATTCTGGGGCTGGGGCTTTGCACACTCTTTCCCACAGTCCCTTGCCAGAAGGCATTCTATTTGATTCTGTCAATAGGAGGCGCTAGAGGGAGAGGGGAAGGTGAGAAGAGAGAAGGCACTTCCCTCTTTTTTATGCTTCATGACCTGCCCCCACCCTCCCCCAGCACCTTCCAGCAGCTGCTACTGGTGGGTTATGTCTTTTGGCATTTCCAGAAGCAGTCTCTCTGTGTCCCACAGAGGTTCTAGCAGCAGCGGGTCGGAGCCCTTTCCCAATGCTCTGAGGGCCCAGGACTGCTGCTCTGAGCGGGATCCTAGTGAGGGTGACTGCTGCTTCATACATCTGGGTTGTCAGCCTTCCTCTGTGCTCTTTCAGTGCTCTAGCACCAGGGCAATAGCCGACTGCTTGTACCAGATCCTTCTGTTTGAACTGCCTAGTGGGATTCTGTTTCCCTGTCTGTACCCTGGCAGTTGCATGTGGATGACCTGACCAGCAGCGCCTTGCACATGTTGCAGGCTGGCAGCAGGCGCGGTCTGGTGCAACATTGTAGCCCCAGAACCAGCAGCCCTGACCAAATTCAAAGCCGCTCCTGCTAAGTCTGAGACATTAGTATTTCCAGCCAAGAACTAAGCGGGTGTGAGAAACGATAAGCCCCGGAGCTGAAGCATAGAGTGGAAGACCTCAAAGGACTACATTTTTTCAACATTTTTTTTTTTTAAAGCATGAGAATAGTACCTGTTCACATGGTAATGTTTGCAAATACAGAAAGTATAAAGTAAAAAAAAAATGGAGGGGCGCCTGGGTGGCTCAGTCGTTAAGCGTCTGCCTTCGGCTCTGGTCATGATCCCGGGGTCCTGGGATCGAGCCCTGCATCGGGCTCCTTGCTCCGCAGGAAGCCTGCTTCTCCCGCTACCACTCCCTCTGCTTGTGTTCCCTCTCTCGCTGTGTTTCTCTCTGTCAAATAAATAAAATCTTAAAAAAAAAAAAAAAAATGGAAACCTGTCCTAAAGTATTTTGACCTGTTTTTTCTGGTCTCCCCCCATATCGCTACAGATTTTAAAAGACTTGTTATTTTTAACTGACACTTGGTCTCTAGTATTTTGACATGGCAATGAGGAGTTGAGGAACTCAACTCTCAGTGGGATGTGGCTTTGCTTCATCACAAGGACAACTTGTCTTTTCTGCTCCAGGGCTGGATCTCTCTGGCAGGGGCTGTTTACCTCTGACCCAGAAACCAGACAACGGCCAGGGCTACAGGAGCCCACCTCTGGTATGCCTGTTATGCCTTCTCAGAGGGGATTATAAAGTAAATAAGAAATCTGTACACATTCAGGAGGAATGCTTAGTATACTAGGAACGGACTCCTGGGATGGGTCTATGAAAATTTTTGCAGGAATATAGAACACAACAGTCTGCTCTGTAAGGAGTGGCATGTTTGGATGGAGAAGTGGGACAAATGCTGGTACCAGTTATGCTGCTCTGTAACACACATTTGGTATTTTGTACTTCTGAATTCATTCATTCACTTGTTCATTCATTCATTCACAACTACTTCCCAAGTAGCTACAGAGGACAGGGCAGAGCACTGTGCTAGTTGCTGGATGCATGGATATGACACAGTTGCTTCCCTTTCTCACAAAATTTATAGCAAGAAGACTCAAACTCCAGGAAGAAGTGATTAGAAGACCAAGCCTATAGCCTCATGCCACTTTTCCTGATTAATAAAACATCTTACTATTACATGCATTTCAGGTACACCAGTCACCAACTCCCTGTACCCTTGAAAAGTCTTTCATTTTGAGATTTGTTTCGGTAAATTGAGGGTAATATTAACCACCTGGTGGCCCAATATTTCAGTCTCCATCTGCCTTAAAATTACGTATCTGGTAGAAAATATAACCATCATGAATCAATCTTTAGGCTTTAAGTAATATAGCTTTGAAATATATGAAGTTAAAAACTACAAAAAGTTCAAGGCAAAATAAATGGAAACACAATAGTGTCTTCAGTAGTTGAAGACTTTAGTTGAAGATACAACAATAGTTGAAGACTTTAACATACCTTGCATTCTTTGAAAGATTAAATATAAAACAAAAAAGAATATCAGAATATTATTAATAATGTTAATAGCATTATTATGAAATTTTATACCTGAAAAACCTAATAAGTATAGAATAATAGAAACCCAAATAATTATAAAATGTGACCAATAGGTAATAATGTATCTTCCCCAAAGTTGAAATATTTGAGGCAAAATAATGTTTCCATAATGTAATCAAATTAGAAATTTAAAAAAGAAAAAGAAAAGCAGACACATACAAAAAGAAAAACTGCAGAAGCTTGAAAACCAAGAAAGTCCTCCCCTAAAAAACTCAATTCATCAAGAGGACATAACAACTACAAATATATATGCACCCAACATTGGGACACCTAAATATATAAAGTAAATTTAACAGAATTGAAGAAAGAAATGAACAGCAATATAACAATAATAGGGGACTTTAATGCTCCACTTTCATCAATGGCTAGATCACCTAGACAAGAAATCATGGGAGACAATTTCTCAACAATGTGGAAGTTAAACAATATGCTCCTGAATAAACCACTCAGTCAAAGAAGAAGTCAAAATGGAAATCAAAAAGTACCTCAAGATAAGCAAAAATGAAAATACAACATATCAAAAACATATGGGCTGTAGCAAAGGCAGTGCTAAGAAAGACGTTTAGAGTGATAGCTGCATTAAGAAAAAATAATCTCCAATAAACAATCTAACTTTTTACCGTTTGGTATAAACTTTTGGTTAATCTACTTATAGTTCTACCAATTTTGTTTATCTTTAAAAAAAATCAACTCTTGGTTTTGATATTTCTATTGTCTCTTTAAAAATATTTTATTTATTTATTTTAGAGAGAGAGAGAGAGCACATGCAAGCAGCAGGAGGGGCAGAGGGAGAGGGACAAGCAGATGTGCACTGAGCACAGAGCCCCACAGAGGGCTTGATCTTCTGACCCTGAGATCATGACCTGAGCCGAAATCAAGAGTCAGGTGCCCAACCAACTGAGCTACCCAGGAGCCCCTCTATTATCTTTTTATTCTCTACTTCATTTATTTCTGCTCTCATCTTTATAATTTATTTTTTTCTGCCAACTTTGAACTTAGTTTATTCTTTTTTTTTCTCTTGAGGTATAAATGTGGTGATTTTAGTTAATAATACTGTATTGTACACTTGAAATTTGCTGAGAGTAAGACCATAAGTATTCTTACCATACAAACACACACACACACACACACACACACACACACACACACACACAATAACCATATGAGATGATAGATACGTTAATTAACTTGATTGTGGTAATCATTTCAGAGCATATACATATATTAGGTCATAACATTATATATCTTAAAATCATGTACAACCTACACATATATAATTTTTATTTATAAATCATAGCTCAATAAAGGTGAAAGAAAACCCCCAAATACATAATGTACTTAACATTAAGTATGTTAGAAAAAGAACACAGAGTAAAGACAAGCTTAAAAAAGTCAGAAAGCTTATTGAGTCAGAAAATACTGTAACAGGACTATGAATAAAAATATCCAAAAGTAAATGCTTAGGGAAAAACAAAGACAAAACAATAAACAGGTAAAGTATCAACTTACTTAATTAAAAAAAAGAGAGAAATAGTAATTCATAAAATTAGGAATAAAAAAGAATTAGTTACAGATCTGAGAATTAGAACAATTATAATAGATGATTTTGAATAATTTTGTGCAAATAAGTTGAAAACCTTGATTAAGTCATTTTCTCAAAATATATAAAGTAACAAAATAAATAAAAGACAAATCCATACAGACTAATAATCATGGAAAAAATTAACCACTTTCAAAGACTTGCCCTACCCTTCCCTGAAAGTACCAAATCCAGATGATTTCATAGACAAAAAAAAAAAGGTATGTAAACTTTCTGAAATCAAAAAGGAAAAAGAAATATTCCTGATGATTTTTGTGAAACCAGTATAATATGATATCAAAAATATGAAAAAGCATAAAAAAGAAATCTGCCTAAATCACTTATTTATACTGATGGAAAAATCTTAAGCAAAATTAGTAAATAACTCCTAGGAATAATCAAAAGAACCACAGATCAGATAAAATGGAGTACTTCCCAGAAAACAAAGATGGCTCAACATGAGCCATCATCAAAATTGCTAATCATAGTGATAAGTCCATGGAGTAAAAAAGTATTTGATCTTGAAGGATGCCAAAATGGAATGTGATCATATTCATTGCTTGTTCCTGACAACTTTAAAACCCACAGAGAAGCAACTCTATATAAATATTACCTTGACAGGGGCGCCTGGGTGGCTCAGTGGGTTAAAGCCTCTGCCTTTGGCTCAGGTCATGATCTCAGGGTCCTGGGATCGAGCCCCGCATCAGGCTCTCTGCTCAGTGGGGAGCCTGCTTCCCCCTCTCTCTCTCTGCCTGCCTCTCTGCCTACTTGTGATCTCTCTCTTTCTGTCAAATAAATAAATAAAATAAAAAAAAAGAAATAAAATGCTCTTGATTTTATACCTAAAATTATCTTGTTTACTAAGTGTGACTTTAAAGGAGGAGTTGGAAATGCAAGTGCCCACAGGGGCTAGACATTCATTTGTTCAGCAGATATGTGTTAGTGCGGGCCCAGCACCACACTGGGGATATGCCAGAAAAAGAACACAGGGGGAAAAAATAATCCCCTCCTTCAACAGCTGTCAATCTAGAGAGAGATGGCACGGGCAATTAAACAAACCATCCTCTCGAACAATCAACAGAGAAGGAGGGTGTGCAGCCATCATTAGTGAGGTCTGGACAGGTGATAACGGGAGCGAGAGATGCAGGCTGTTTCCTTTAGAAAGGAGGCGGTGGGTATCCTGATCCTGTAGTGCTGTGGGAATAATTTTGCCAAACCTTCAGATTTTCTCGAGGATATCAGAAATCCAAATTTGTACTTGAAATCTCTTGATTTTTAAATCTTGACTCAATTGTTAAGGAAAACCACCACGCCGTCCAAATAAAATACATGTGGCTGGCCAAGGCTGGCCTGGGGGATGGCCAGTTCAAATCTCTAAAGAAATGAGATTGAGTTTTAAAACAAACACATCAGAGCTTGTAAGCCCTGTCATCTGATGAAGCTATGCATGTTTTCCATTTCTTCAAACATTTTTGGAACTCCTCATTGAGAACCAGTTGGCGCTTTAGATCTTTTTTTTTTTTTTATGTTCCCCATATAAGAAAATCTGTATCATTTTGAATTTAAATCTAATTTGGACCAAATGCTATTACTCAGCTTGATTCCTGACTTTGTTCACCAGATTTGATTCTTTATAACATTGGCTTTCTCTAAAAGTCAAATTTACTCTCAAAAGGTTGAGGATGCATTTAATAACCTACTCTTGGCCTTGAAGGCAGTCCCAAAGAGGAGTTGCAAATAATTTAGAATAAGGGCAGTGTCACTAAAGTAAACATGTTCCCTTCTAAGATCACTGTTGAAGAGGATTACACTTAGGTGTGTAGGACTCAACACAAGGGTTCCAGTCTCACAGGCATTTAGGAAAATGCTCAATAATTTGGATTCAGTTGATTGTTATAGGGTGTTGTTTTGTTTCAGAAACGGCTCAGTTCTTTAGACCCAACTGCATGCTATAAGGCCGTTCATCCTAGGGATCCTTGGCATCCATATCCGCCCAAACAAAGGCTCTGTGCCACACTCAACCAGCATATACACCATTTTTATTTTCCTACGACCCATGGCTTAGTTTCTGTGGTTGGCTAATGACATTAGTCATGTAGAATCACAGTGAAGAAGGATGCGGAGCCTGCGCCAGCTTGGATTTTCCTCCCTAACAACATGTATGAATCAGAAGCCACAAGTTTGCATTTTAGAAATATCTGTGGTAGTTAAGAAACACACACTACACTTGTTATTATTATTATACTCCCATAGAAATAGAGTGTCCCTGGGAAGAGTGGATAAGTGGTATGGAGATGTCCACTAAGATACTGACGGCCACTGTTCCATTGTTGTCAAGTGCTTATGCTTTTCTTGCTCTTAGTGGAAAATCTGCACAACTTTCATCCTGTCGGTCTAGAACCTATGGTAAAGCATAATATCTAAGACCAAAGATGTCATAACTGTCTGTCCATCTGTCTATCTCTCCACCCAGTCTCTCTCCCCTTTCCTTCCTCACTCTATTCTCTCATATTTATTGAGTAACTGCACTGATTACCCACTGCCAGGCGCATAGTATAAAACAGAAATAACATATGGTATCTGTCCTTGTGGAGCTTACTGCCTTTGGGGTGAGAACACACCCTAATCAAGTTAATTATGCAATTCGAGGTAGAATTATAGCTCTATTGTTATAGGGACAGACTAACATGCAGGCTTTGACTTAGTCAAGGAAGTCTTAGGAGAAATGATGAGTGGGAGGAGATTCCTGGAAGTGCCCACAGAGATGAGATCAAAGTGTGAGTAGGGGTTGCCGGGTGAAGGGGGACAGAAGGACAACCCCAAGCATAGGGGAAGTGTGTGCACAACCTCATTCTCTGAGATAGGAGAGAGCCTGGCCCATGGACAGGGTGAGGGAGGGCCCCTGCAGGCTGGGGAGTGAGGGCAGGGAGTGTGGGATGAGATGGGGCTGGGGAGGCAGACAGGAGGCTAACAAGGCAGAGCCTTTTAGGCCACAGACATAATTTTATATTTATCCTAAATTAGTATAGACCTGGGGCGCCTGGGTGGCTCAGTCGTTAAGCGTCTGCCTTCGGCTCAGGTCAGATCCCAGGGGCCTGGAATTGAACCCCGCATCGGGCTCTCTGCTCAGCAGGAAGCCTGCTTCTCCCGCTACCATTCCCTCTGCTTGTATTCCCTCTCTCGCTGTGTTTCTCGCTGTCAAATAAATAAAATCTTTAAAAAAAAAAAATTAGTATAGGCTGAAGGCTCTTAAGTAGAGGAAATGGAAATGATTAGATTTGCCTTTCAAAAATCGCTGTGGTCATTTGTGTTGAAGGAGTCAGAAACGGTCACCAAAGGCATTGACATGGATGGGATGCTTTACAACTGCAAAGAGATCAAAAAGAGGAGCATCTACAATCAACATTTGAGGAACTCTAATATTCCTCCAAGTGAGGAGGAAAATGTGAGCTCACGTGGGAATCTGAGCTAGTGGAGAGGGTCTGTGGGACACAAAGAAGTAATTAGTTGGAGACTTTTGTGTCATGGAATCTGAGGGAAGAATCTCATGTCAGAAAGGAGTGTGATCGATGGTGTTGAATGCTGCCGAGAGGTCAGGTAAGATGAGATCTGGAATATGTTCACTGGACTTAATAACATGAAGGTCATCAATGACCTTAATGAGTGTTATTTGCTTGGTAAGAGGGGATCTGAAACCAGAGAGATTAGGTTGGACAAAGTGGGAGATGAGGACCCAGAGAGCACATTGATGATGTGAACATGTTTAAAAACTGTTAAGGATGCACTATATGAGAGAGAAAAGGTGGGAGAGAGAGAGAGAGAGAGAAGCGAAGGGAAGGGAAGGGAAGAGAAAAGAAAGAGAAAAGGGGAGAGACGGAGAAAGAAGGGTTAACTGATGCTGAAAAATTCTTGGGCAGGGATTCTATCCAGAGAAGGGACTGGTCTCCTATTGCAGGGGAGGAGGGTAGGAAGGGAAGACGGGTGCAGACCAGGTGGTCTATGTATTTGGTGACTTGACCATTCAAGTTTGTGTGTGAAATGTTTCATTTTCTCTAAAGCAGGACGTGAAGTTTTTGGATGAGAACAAAGGAAACCAGGGGAATGGTAGAGGTTTTTGGAAGATGAAGTCTGAAACAGTCACTGCAGAAAGTGGAGGAGAATGTTGAACAGAGACACTTAGTAGGACTTCAGGGCGATGGTCTGGACTCACAGCAGCAACCATCAGCCCTGTTCAGTGACTTTTTTTTTTCCTGGTCTGACCTGGCTGGAAAAAGCCCTAGCCATGAAGTCAGAAGCCCCGGGGTTATAGGCTGCGACAGCCATTACCTGTCATGTGACTTCAGGCACAGTCATCTTTAAGTTCCTAGTTTCTCCAGCTTATCAAATTGACAAGGAGAACAAAGGCAAAAAAGTGTAGATAAAATTAAATTTCCTTACAATGTGCAACCCATTGACAAGTACTCAAGACACACACAATAGGACATTCCTCAAAGAACTCCCCATTGTCTTAACTTTAATGCTTTGCCAGAGGCGTACAGCAACTTTAGCTTCACCAAAGCCAGACATCAGGGATCCTGTAAGTCTTCTTTAACATATGAAAATCCTTTTGGAAACTCTTGTCTCTACCCCTCCCCACTTAAAAGTACATAATCTACAGCTCCTCACCATCCTAGTGCAGTTCTTTCTGCCCACGGGTCGTGTCCTCGTGCTTTAATAAAAACACTTTTTTGCACCTGGGACATCTCAAGAATTCTTCCTTGACCCTTCACGCCTGGCCCACATCACATCAAAATGATGAGATCAGATTAGATGCAACCTAATGTCTCTTTCTAGTCCTAAACTTCCATGAATGGTCTCCACATCCATAGAGAGACCTTCATAGCTTATTAAGATTTTTCTACTGATACTTTTGGTTTTAATTTAAAAATGAAATACCTCTTTATAAAATCTATGGGAAAATACATGCTTCACTGGAAACAAGAAATCTAGATAATTTGTTTGGCTATATTCCATGGATCACTCATGCCTGGTGTCTCTACAACTGAAGCGGGGGTGGGCACCCTTTACCTGAATGGGGGGGCCAGATAGTAAATATCTCAGGCTGTTGGGGCCAGTCAGTCTCTTTGGCAACTACTCCCGCACACCACGTGGTGTGAAAACAGCCACAGAAAATGCCCAAGTGGATGAGCATCATCCAATAAAACTTTATTTATGAGGGCAGGCAGTGGGCTGGATTCAGTCCTCCGGCTCTGGTTTGCTGACCCCTGATCTAAACAGTAGGATACTCCCATTTCTTTTACTGGGAAATGTTCCTTCTTAATTTGGCCCAAGAACAAAGCACTGCGCAACTGACATGCAGTGAATTCTGTAAGGCACTGAAGAGAGGCAGGGGAAGCGAAGGTATGCTGTAGGGCACGGATGGGGCCATCTGCCAGCCGGGATCGAGCCTGGGGGATTTGAGCTGAGCCCCACATTCAGCAGCCTTCGCTCCGGCTTCAGCTCAGGACGACTCTGCAGTACTGTGGTTTGGCCCCTTCCACCCCGAGCAACACTTCCCAAGGGCCAGGGCGCCGACAAGGAACTGACTGCTTGAAGAACCACCTCGGTAGCTTTCTGAGATCAAACAAACAAAAGCCTCTCTTTGTATGAATTTATCTACCACAGGGTTGGAGAGGAGTTTTTCCAGAGGGAGGAAGAGGAGGTGAAAGGCGGCATTCTAGGAGCGGGCTCAGGCACCGAGACAGGGGCCTGGAAATCATTTGGGGGTTCGCTGGACAACTGAAGCAGGGCACCCAGCAACGCGAGCGACGCCCGGGAGCCCACGGGGTGGGGGGGCACCGCCAGTCTGAGGCTCCGAGACAGGAAAAGGCGGAAGGATCGGCTGCTCGGGTAGCTCCCCTGGGTGGGCCTGGTTTCAAACCAAAATAAACTTGGGAGAGCCTGCGGGGAGGAAGGGAAGAAACAAACAAACAAGGATAGCTTCAGCTTACGCTTTTCTCCCAACCAACAGTCCCGGCCCTGAACTCAGCCGCCTGGAACTCACGTTCTCCTGTGTGTTGTCCAAGCCTTTTCTGGACTGTCTGGCTCTCAGTCTCACCTAGGCTAGACTTAAAGTGTGTGCGGGCCCCGTCTCTTCTGCTTTTGTGTCGAGTTGCACAGAGGTGCCGTTAGCCTCTGCTTCATGGCCAGACCCGTGGTCAGTAACTCACAGGCTGGACCGAAGCAGCAGGTCTGACTCTCCTATTCTTTGATGGGAGGTAACTGGGCAATACGGGCGCTAAAGAATTAGCACCAGATTACTAGTAAGTAGCAAACCCAGAATTCTAAACAGGTCATTCTGCCTCTGGGGCCCCAGCTTTTCACCTCTTTGTTCACTGCCCTTTCTAGAGGTTAGCATTAGAAAGAACTCTGGAGACGCTTGATCCAGCTCCTTATTTTTAGATGTGGAAGTGGAAAATTAAATGGCTTGCCCAGGGTCATGGAACCACTGCGGAAAAGCTAACTTGGCCTCCTGATGCTTCCTTCACGCTCTGACTGCAGAGTCCTACCCTGCTCAGTGAGTATCCAATAACTTCCATGAATGTCTATAAAAAAATAGAGGGTAAGTGATTGGTTGCCCTCCGAATTTATTTTCGGATACTGAAAGACAGGACTATGTGGTCTTAGGACTCTTCCTATACAATGACAAATCGGCCAAGGTGAATGGTTAAGGGGTCACTTTAATTATTTATTATTATTTTCTTAAAGATTAAAAAAAAATTTTATTTAGAGAGAGAATGTGTGTGAAAGCAGGGTGGAAGGAGAGGGATGGAGCGAGCGAATCTCAAGCCGACTCCCTGCTGAGCGCGGAGCTGGGGCTTAATCTCACCATCCTGAGATCAAAACCTGAGCTGAAATCAAGAGTCAGATGCTCAACTGACTGAGCCACTCAGGCGCCCCATGGAGTCACTTTTAAATCACCAGGAACATGAGGTAAATAAGTGCCAGCATGTTTTAAAACAGGAGCAAGTTGCACATTTCAACGATGGTATAAAAATGAGTGTGCATCCCTAAGCTCAGAGCGAAAAAGATAATGCAAGACAAAGGACACTGTTCATGCTTAGCCGCGAAACTGATGGAAGGCAGCAGTGAGCTTTTTTCTTAACGGCATATGCCATTTAGAAACGAAAGAGATCTGTATCACCTTAAGACTCTCAGAGCATCTGTTTTGCTATATCAGAGAGGATCTAGCCTTGAAAAGTAGAATTAATGGCAGTTTTGAGTCCAAGTTTTTTTTATAACAAAGCACTACAGAGTGGGAATTGGTGTTCTTTTTTTTTTTTTTCTTTTCTTACTTTCCTTTTTTTTTTTTTTAGAAGAAAGGATAGCTTAACTCCTGGAAGTTACTTTCCATATCAGAGACTAAAAGCTGGGATTTTTTTTTTTTTTTTAATATATCCGAAAGTTCTCAGCATTTGAAGGAAGCTCCTCTATTTAAAGGCAGGTGCAAAAGAATTCAGTTATAGGTTTAAATGATTTGGCTAAGTTATTAACAAGTCCTTGATGTTCATCCATAACAATAAGTCATTAAATGTGTGGATGTGCAATTTTTTTTTTAACAGCTGTCCTGAGATGTAACTCCTAACCATACAATTTACCCTTATAAAATATACACTTTGATGGATTTTAGGATATTCACAGATACATGTAATTATCACCATAGTCAATTCCAGAACATTTTCATCACCTCAAAAAGAAACATCTTCCCTTTTCTCTATCACTCCCCTGTTTCCCCATTTCTCCCTGCTCCAATCAACCACTAATCTACTGTCTGTCTCTATGGATTTGCCCATTCTGGACATTTCACCTAAACAGGATTATACAATATATGGTCTTCCATGATTGGCAAGTTTTTGTTTAAATAATAATTTGATTCCAAAAAGGAAAATATGGTGCACAGGGGAGTGAATGAAGACACAGTTGTTTGTGGGCACTCTGTGGGTGCACACTGTTGCTCTGACCAGTTTGCCACCTGACTAGTCAGGAAGGCCTTGCAGACCTCACACCTAAGTCATCAGCTGTGGGGTGATGGCAAGATTGAAGACGTGACTCTTTCACCAAGTCGCTCACAGGTCAGCCCTCCAGGCTAGACTTTGGATGTCAAGAATAACAGGTACGTTGGTCTTTAGCAAATAGTACAGTTTCCATGCTGAAAAGAAATGTTTACCTATACAGCTCCTACTTATATTAGTCATTCTATTCATTTATTCCTCTTATAGATTTCTCTTGTATCTTATCAACTCCAGGTAGACATGGCTGGAGAAAAGACACAATCAAATTGACTGTCTCAGTGTAGACAGGTGACCTCGAGCCTCAAGTGAGCACTTAATGTTCCCAGACACACACACTCTATGCCCTGCATCATTCACTCTCCCACTCTCCTAGACAACTATTTGAAACATTTCCCATTCCATCAAATCTCCAACAACTTCTCCCTAATCCTCCCTCTTAGCTAATGTCCTTACTTCCTGTGTCCCTGAGAAAATCAAAGCAATCAAAGAGCATTTCCCACAATCCCAGGGCCATATCTACTTCCTGACCATCATCTGTACCTCTATATTCTGTTACTATAGACAAGTGGTTCTCAGACGTCACTGTGCATCAGAGTCATGAGGAGGGCTTGTTAAAAAAAGATTACTTGGCCTCAACCCCAAAGTTTCTTAAGCAGGAGATAGGGGAAGGGCCTGAGGATCTGCATTTCTAGTAACCGTCTGGGCCTGGGACCACATTTTGGGGACCTCTGTAGTAGATGCTGTGCTATCATCCTAAGTAGGGTCCACCTCTCTGCTTGTGCATTCTGTCCCTAGCTCTTCCACTCAGGGATATTGCTCCAGCAACTCTCCTTTTTCTTTCCTGCCTCGTCATTTGTCCCTTCCGTTTTGGGTCAACCCATTAACTAATAAACCTGTTGTTATTTCTTTAAAAATATATACATCTCTGGATCCTGCTTTACTCTTTAACTTCCCCTCCATTTCTCTGCTCCTTTTTGTACCAAAGAGCTGTCTGTATTCCCTGATTCCAATTCCTCTCTGGCATTTTCTCTAATTAGCCTTGACCCCTATCACTCCCACAAAATTGTCCTAGTCAAGGTACCCCAAGATACCTCAAATCACTAAGCCCTCTGGTCAGTTTGCAAGTCTCATTTTATTTGATCTGTCAGCCCCATTTGACACAGCTCCTCTTTAAAACACTTTCTTCTCTGGCTCTCTGGGATAAGACGCTTTCCCGATTTCTCCTTTCAGTCTTTTTTGGTACATTTTCCTCTGCCCATTGAGACGCTTCCAGAACTTATTCCGTGGACGTCTTCTACTCTTTAGCTGTCTCACTCCCTTGATAGTCTTGTTCTGTCTCATGGCTTTAAATACCGTCCATATGCTGATATTCCTCAAATGTCTATTTACAGCCCAGACCTCTTTGCATATCTAATTGTGTACGCTAATGGACAGCTTAAACTTGACAGGTCTGAAACTAGGTCATATACCTTTCCCATGCCTCCCAAAGTTACCTCAAACAAACTTGTTTGTTGTACCCTTTGTCTTTTTCAACACCATAAATGATGATTTTAAATGATTCAGAATCTAAACATTCTTCTTACTTCCATAGTTACTATCACCATCTCTCAACTGGATCATTGTAGTAGCCTGGTCTTGCTGCTCTTATCCCTGTCCCCAACGTTCAATTTTCAAAAAGCACCCAGAGGTGATCTTTTTAAAACATTAATTATGTCACATGACTCCATTGGTTGAATTATATGTCAGTTCATTTTGCCCCTCTGCAGAAACCCTGCAATGGTTTCCTATCACACTGTGGATAACCAAGGTCCCCCGTGACTCCAATTTCATCTGCTGCTCCTCTTCACTTCCTCCACTCCAGGCTAACCGACTTCCTTGCTGTTTCCCAGACATACCAGCCTTGCTCCTGCCTCAGGACCTTTGAACACACTCATGCTGGAAAGTTGCTCCCCCAGATGTTATATTCTTGAAAATCTTACCCTCAATTTTTTCAAGTCTTTACTCAAATGTTACCTTTTCAATATTTTACTTAACCATCTATTTGAAGTCATACCCCCCACTCCTCTTTCCTTCTTTCTCTCCATAGAGAGCTTTTCACCTTTACTACCTGATTTATTTCTTTATATCACTTATTACCTATTTCTCCCCACTAGACTGTAAATACCACAAGGATAGGATGTCCCTCCTGTTTTGTTCATTGCTCTAACTCCAATGCCTACAACAGTGCTGGGCACATAGCAGTGTTTCGACATATTTATTGGTAGTATTTATTTCTTGCAAATCTATTTTTAGCCATTTTAGAAGCTAGGTTAAAACTGAACATGTTTTCTAGAGTATCTGGGCCCAGACCTGAAAGACAACGGATATCAATTAGTATAATATAGAGGGTCAGAACATCCCATTTTTAGTTTCAAACGTAACAGAAAATGATACTACTCTTCAGCTCTTTTATGACTTCCAGCCATTTATATACCACAACATTAAGAAACTTTGCCATTTTTGGCATTCTGCCAATCTCTACTTGCCTCCTGGACTGCTTCCAATTTTCCTTTCTCTCTTCCTGTTCTTTTCCACTCAGCAGCTGCCATACAGTGAGCATGTAGGCCAGACTCTTTGTACACATTATCTTATTTAATCCTTACAAAACCCCTGCAAATTAGGGAGCATTATCTCTGTTTATCAAGTAAGGGGACAGATGTGCAGAGAAGTAAGGTAGCTTCCTCAAGATCACACAGCTAATAAGAGGTTGAAAGGAAACCTGTCAGACTCAAAACAGATGCTTTACTACCTGTATTATGATACAATCAATGTGCATAATGTAACAAATATATCCAATTTCCTAGCACTTGAATTTTGGCATCTTACTTCCCAGTTAATTTTGAGCATGACCCTGGGGATGACTTCATGATATGCTGGATAGTAGATCTCATGAGGACTGGAGTCACAGTTACATCTTTTGCTGATATTTCCTCCATACCAGCACCAGGGCAGAGTGGCTACTCAATAAATACTTACAGAATAGTTTTCTGTTGAATTAAATATAGACATAGATAATTACATTAATATATAGTTAATTATATTATCTATTATTCATAAGGTAAGGATTATCTCTAGAAACTCTAAAGTAGTAGCTTTATTGCAAAACAAGAGTTTTTCTAGTATTAACTGGCAGTTAAATCTATAAGTAATACATACACAAGTCCTATGTCATCATCCAAAATGATGTCTTAGTTCTTAGGATTCAGAGCCACCAATCGCAGGAAGGAGGAAGAAATGATGTTTTTGTCTCACCTTGGCATTGGCCAAGCATAATTATTTGATTCCTGGGTCTTCCTAAAATCATTTCATATTTGTCTAGATGACACACAATAATCAAGGTCAGAGTTGAGTCAAGAATTCAGGCCATTTTGGTGCTTAAAAAAATCCCTTACATGCTATCTTTTCATTTTTCTCCCCTGAAAAGTCAGACAAACTTGGACATAGAGAATCAGCTTTATTTAGAAATTTAGGAAATCTTTCTCTATATGTCTCAAATTATCACCTTGTTTTCTCAGTGGACAATGCTTAAGCTAAATGAGAAAATACATGAAAATCCCTCAGCACATTGATTGGTATTGAGAAAACACTCATGGACTTAGAGACTACTATTATTACAAACAAGGTGATCTCATATTTTAAGTCATTCCTGTTTCAGATAGATTAAACACTTAATCAGCTACCTGAAAATCTCAAATCTCAGTAAGTCTCAAGTATTTGACAGTTGAAGAATCTCCCCAAACAGTAAGTCTGTGGTTGCAAAAAATGAAACTAGTTTTTGTGCCTCTAATAGCACTATCCTAAAAGTCCACAAGAGGGCAGTCGCCCTCCCAGCAGAATGGCACCGGAATTGTAGGTGGGTGGAAGGGAATTATGGGTGCTGAGGTAAGCTAATAATAAAATTAATCAGAGTCATTATTTTATTATTATTATTATTTTTAGAGCCACTATTAGGATACTTTTAGGTAATGAGAAGTACTATGAAGAAAATAAAACAGAGTAATGGAAGAGAAAATGACTTGAGGGAAAAGTTAATGAGAACATTAGCTGAGCAGAGAACGAACCCTTGAAGGAGAAAGGGTCAACCATGAGTAGACTGGGCCAAGAGTGTTACATCTGAAGGAACAGCAGAAGCCAAGTTGGATAAGATCTTGCCCTGCTTGAGGACAGAAAGAAGGTCAGTGTCATTGGAACATAAGGAAGGAGGTGAAGAGGGAGGAGTGGAGTGAGCATCGGATAATGCAAGTGACACAACTGGAGTTAGATCCCAGGTCTTTCTGACCCCGGAATTTGTGCACTGAATCACTATGCTACTCTGAACTCTATAGAAAAAGCCAGAGGGCACTGATCAGGGCAGTAAAGTGGTACTTTTTGAAAACAGTTTAGAAAATGCCTCCAAGACTTTCATTAAATAATTCTTCAGAATTCACATGTTTTTAGACCTTGAATTTTGAGGAAAAAGCACTATGACACATCCAACTAAATTTATTAAAAATTTTATGTCCCAAGAGTTAATCTGGTATAGGATTTCTCTTTATCTCTCTATAGCATTGTATAATAATAACCAAGATTTATAATGATTAATACTAAAATGTTTTAAAGGAAATACATCTAAAGAATTTATGTAGGAAGGTGTTCATCCCAGCATTAATATTAATAAAAATTATAAATAGCATAAATGTGCAACAATAGGAGACTATTAGAATATATCAGCATGTATCCAAATAATTAAAGTCTTTTTTTTTTTTAAAGAAATCCTAAGGCTCTGTTAAGTGCTCTTGGTATACTGTTTGGACCAAAACAGACCACCAAATAAAAGCCACATATAAGGGGCGCCTGGGTGGCTCAGTGGGTTAAAGCCTCTGCCTTCAGCTCAGGTCATGATCTCAGGGTCCTGGGATCAAGCCCCGCATTGGGCTCTCTGCTCAGCAGGGAGCCTGCTTCCCCCTCTCTCTCTGCTTCTCTTTCTGCCTACTTGTGATCTCTCTCTGTCAAATAAATAAAATCTTAAAAAAAAAGCCATATATGAAGTTATGAATCCAATTTTTTGAAACCATACATAGGTAAGTAAAATACTAAAAGAAAACATACCAAAATGATATGTGAATGATATGAGAATATCTATGTGTTCTTTATAGTACTTTTCTGTATTCATTTTTTGAAGAATTTATCCTTTTACAATCATAAAATCAATAATGAAATGTACTATTTGGCATGCAAGTTTTTTTTTTTGCATAGAAGTTTTAATTTTCATTTAATATTTTCAAAATCTGAGTAGTGCTTTTTTTTTTTTTTTATATAGGCACTGATGTGGTTTTTGAGATGACAGAGAAAATATTGTGTAAAGATGGATCACAGGTCTCCCTCTTCGATACATACAAATGAACAAAAATATATATTAAACCCAAACAAATATTGCCAGCAGCCACAAAACAAAGAAAGGTGTATAACTCCATATATTCATCTTTAAAAGGATTGGTCACAGGATTAGGAGTAGCTGGACTGAAGCATTGTAACTCTACTTCTTCCCTCTGGCAGGACAGAGGAAGGAGGGTGAATGGACTGAACTCAGAAAAACTCTAATGATAACTTTAGACTCAGAAAGTAGTGATCTGAGGGAGGTGAAGAGGGAAAAGTCAAGAAAAACACCTTAGAAAATAGTAGCTCAGTGTATGATCTTGGAATGTTGGCAAAGACAGGGCTCTGATCCAGACTGAAGAAAGAGCTGCAGTGCACAACTATGGAGTCCACAGCATTTGGTGGAGGAGACCCTGGTTTGGAACGTCTAATGGGATTTAGAAGAGGGAGTTAAGCCCAGGTTCCAGGGAAAAGCAGCCTACTATACTGATGTTTCCTCATTTGCATTTTCTTGCATTTTCTTGGCAAAAAACCAACCTCTTTTTTGGTGGAAGGACACCTCCGTGGCTGAATTGGTTAAGCATCTGCCTGTGGCCCAGGTTATGATTTCAGGGTCGTGGGATCAATCCCCACCTCCAGCTCCCTGCTTAACAGAGTGTCTGCTTCTCCCTTTCCCTTTGCTCCTCCCCCTTGCTCATGCTCTCTCTCACAAATAAACAAACAAGCAGAGGTTGGAAGCCAAAAGTCATCCCACAAACTGTACTCAGAAAGGAAGACAAAGGATTTTGAGATGAAATGGGGGAAAATGTCAAGAAAAATTCACCTACACTCTACAGAGTAAAAAGAAGCTCTGGGTAGAGCTTCTTCGTCAAACATGAACAAGGATATGCCCTCCTATAGAAGGAGGGAGGGAGATAGATAGAGATAGACCTATGGAGGGAGATAGATAGAAATAGAAGGAGAACAATTTAGTCTGTGAGGAAGATATAGCTCATGAAAAATAAGAAAATTTTCTTTAAGTACTCAATTTATAAGAGGTTAAACAATATATTAAAACGAATTTATAAAAGATTAAAGTAATTAAAGGGAGATGACAGAGCTAAGAAAAAAACCTGAGAACCCAAATGGCACCATGGTAGAAATAAAAATATTGAAACAGCAAGGGTATAAAACTAAAATAATGACAAGAAGAAAGACTTCATAAAACAGTGAAGAGAGAGAATAGTTTGTTTAGATAAGTGGATAGAGGCAGAGAACAAAAAGAATAGAACATAGGGATAATTTGTGTTTCAAGAGAAGAGAAATATAACAGAAAAGGAATAGAATATTGGAAACTTTTCCTGAAATGAAAGAAGACTTCAAACTGCAGATCAGAGGAACATGCAATGTTCCAGAAAAAAAACTGATAAAGAATGATGGACCACTAGTCATATCCTAGTTAAGTCATGAGCTTAAAAGGTTAAGAAAATCATTTTTTAGTCAACTAAGAAGAAAAAGAAAGTTCCCTAGAAAATCAATAATTTTGGCTAGACTAATATTTCTCTACAATGATGTTCAACCTTAGAGACAATGAGGCAATTATTTACTAAGTACTGAGGAAAATTAGTGGACCCAGCCAACATCAATGAGATGTAAGGGACATGCATTCTGAAAGATGTGGGGGGACTCAAGAAATTAAAGCACCCCATTTTTGTTTTTTTTAGAAAAAAAAATCCAAAAATACACTTAACAATGTATTCAGCCAATCATGAGAGTAGCATAAAGAAACCTGGGAAAAAGAGGTGTGGGAGAGCACCATGTTTTACATGAAGAGTATGACTGGACAATTTGCAAAGGCAGATCCAAGTGTAATCCACCTTGACAAAGTAAAAATAATATAACCCACAGAAGCTGCAAGGATGGGAGGAGTTGAGGTGGAAAGAAACATAGTTGTTTCTTTAAACAGCTGTAGTTAACTAATATTGTTTAAAATTTAAAAAATAAATAAAAAGAAATGATCTTGTTAAAAAAAAAAAAAAACCTTTCAAATGTATAGGAATCTTTTGAAGTCTAATATCCCTTCAGTGAAGAAACATTAAACCAAATTCAGCAATTTTTCAGGTTCTCTTCAGATAAATTCAGGTAAAATTAAATTTAAGGCTTATTTTAACTACCAGGTATTTACTCTAAAGATACAAATGTAGTAATCCAACGGGGCATATGCACTAGAATGTTTATAGCAGCAATGTCCACAATAGCCAAACTATGGAAAGAACCTAAATGTCCATCAACAGATGAATGAATGAAGAAGATGTAGTATATATATATA
>CM053603.1:64561591-64641770 GCA_028646535.1 Procyon lotor | reverse complement strand
TGGCAGTGACTTAGTGCCACAGAAGGACATGGAACTGTAACACTATTGACATATTGCTTCATGACAGACATACTGTCTTGGTCATTTTCTGTAAGCCTGGGATGCTGCCTTCTTGCTAATTAATGTGGTTGATTTCAAGTCAGGTGACAGAAACACCTGGGATAGGGATTAAAGTCTTCATAATTCACTCAAGTTATCTCCAGGGAAGAGTTAACATTGCCCCTTATTCAACAAAGGCAGAAGTTCCCACAACTTCTTAAAATGAGCATATATGAATTTAAATAGGAAATGAGGCAAAAACATAAGAAAAATATAAAAAATAAAAGCGAAACCTATATATGTGTTTATATGTATATTTTAATTATTTCTGGTTAAGGGTAACAACATCAGTTCTGTTCCAGCTCTAGTTTATTCGCCTTGATAAATAACTTGAGAGATGCCTACTTTACTGGTAAGAAATTAAGACTAAAAATTTTATATATATATACACATATATATATGTATATATATATACTTTTATGATTTATATAAGAATAATTTTGATCCTTCCTTATTTGGCTTTTTCTGAATTATCTTCTCCCTAAACCATTAATTTGTCTTTCTTTCAACATCAAATGTATTTGAGCATTGAAGAATTAAACAGTGCTATTCAACTTCTTATAAATGGGTGGTGTTTACTCAGATTAGGAAGTGGAAAAGAAATATTTTTTAAAATGTGATCATATAGATCAGCATTTTATATTTTGGAAACATAGAAGGTAACAGATGGTTTTGTTGAAAATGGCAAAAATTTTAAACTGCAACTAAGTCTGTCTTGCATCTTTGTTTTTAATAATTTCTCTTGCTTCACATCTCTGAAAAGCAAACAGGCCATTAAAAGCATGCATGCCACGCCAGACACTTAACCAGGTTTATTACTGAATGGAGTAAAATTTTATTAAACTTTAAACACATTTTAATGAGCTACAGGCATAGTTTCCTCTGCAAAACTACAATGAATTACTCACTGTCTGATTCATGTTAAAAACAAAGTACAAGTGTCAGGTCAGAGATGGGCTGGAAATCCCATCTAATTATCAAAATAACACAATGTAAAGGGATCCATGTTGCCGTTTAATCAAGTGAATCTGTAGTCTTGGGTGCTAACATTATGAGCATCTGTCTATAATGCTATTACTCAAGCTGGCTAGAAATTAGATACTTTCCAGTCCTTCCAGCTGGGGCTTAATAGAAACATTGCTAGCATCCATGCAATTCTTGCAAGGGTCTGCAAAGGATCTGAAGTAGCAGCTAACGATGGGACAGTTACCCAGGACATGGAGACATAAGTTGCTGTTTTGGAAATTGCATTGGACTGGGAGTTGGCAGAGTTGAATTCTAGCCTCGCATTCATCCTCAATCAGCCGGGGGCTCTTTTCCCCTTTGGCCTTTTGATTCCCTTTGTAAAATGTAGAAGCTCCACTAGGTTATTTCTAAATTTCTTTCCTTCTTTAACATTCATTGGTTCTTAAAGGCATGAGTTTTCATCTAATCTTCAACAGAAATGTTTAGAATAAAATGTGAGGAGGAACATAGCCCGTAGCCAGTCCAGATGGACGGGGTCCTTGGGAGAAGGAAGGAACACACAGTGACCTCCTTAAGTAGCAGACATATTTGTCCATACCCAACAGGGGAACACACTTGTATGGAGCAGAGCACTGTCCTTTATTTTCCTTCTCCCACTGGCTGCCAGTGTTCCAGATCAACCAATGGTCATGCCCAGAACCTTCTGCAATCAACATTAAGTACAAGACAGGCTATCTATGTCATCGTCATGCACAGTTAAAATGCTGTAGAGTCAGGTCCTTCAGCAAAATGGCAAAAGGCATAGATTGGAGCAAACTTCTTGCTGGGTTGTAATCTGTGTGTTAGATCCCTCTCTCACTGCCAGAATGAGCAGTTGCCTCTGAGAGATACCTGAGAAGATATACTTCCACTAAACCAATGCTCAAATAGGCATGATTCTAGGGAGACCCAGAATAGCAAGATTGGAGCTGTGTTCAGCAGGGACAGCAACAAAAGGAAAGGTGATCACAACAGGTAAGTCTGAAGCACAGATACAGTGCAAATGATCAAGGAGCAGATACTAAGGAGGGTCCACAGGACCCAGACTAAATCAGCAGGAGAGAGGAGAGAAGCGAGGAGGGAAAAAGGAACCAGAGGGGAGAAGGTACTATGATACACTGGAAGTTCCGACTTCCAGTGCACTCTGGAAGTTCCGACACTACACAGCCCATAGGAATTCTGAAGAAGCCAGAAGATTCTATTGGTCAACCCCATGTCAAAAGAGAAAATGGGAGTCATTTTTAAGTGGGGTGTGGCAGAGTTAGGGCTAGAGGAAGGTATGACATAAAACCTGTTTGCATTTTATTAGCTAAAATGAGCCATGAGCAAGTATTATTGTGAAAGCTCTTTCAAAATGTTATGAAAAGAAATGGGGGAGTCCAAATACAGAAGAAGCACAGGGCCCTGGGCACCTTTCATTGTCCAACTAGCAGCGCTGGAGAGAGCTGACCTGCACTTAAAATCGTCGTGGGTTACAGCACAGCAGGCGGCACATCTCATGGACCCGATTCTTGAGACGAGTTTGTCAGTTATTTGTCCTCAGAAAGTAAGAGTGTTGTAAGGAGACGGATGGTAGCTACACTCCCGGCGAACGGAGTACAGAGAAGTTAAATCACTATGTTGTACACTTGGAACGAAAGTAACATTATGTGTCAACTATACCAAATACACATGTTCAAATAAATAAGTAAATAGTTTAAAGTTAAAAAGTTTAGGGGCGCCTGGGTGGCTCAGTAGGTTAAGCGTCCGACTCCTGGTTTTGGCTCAGGTCCCGATCTTGGGATCATGGGATCGAGCCCCGTGTTGGGATCTGCATGTGGTGTGGGGTCGGCTTCAGATTCCTCCCCCCTGCCCCTCCCCGCTGATGCTCTCTCTCAAATAAATAAAATCTTCAAAAAAGAGAAGTCCATTATTTTATTCCTTCTGGAATCGAGGTGGTACACAGTTAGGAATTCAACGGGTTTAACTGTTGTTTCAAGCATACCCAAGGTCCTCCAAAGAAACGCAGTGTCATTGTGGGGAAATAAGTGGCCAGTCCTCGGGGATGTGTGCTAAATGGTTTTGGCTGAATGTCAGTCTTGGGTAATCTTCATGGTTATTCACTTTCACAGAATTTTGGTACAGGGAAGCTCTTAAAGTTTTCCCAGTTCAACCCTTATACCTTCTAATAAAGGAAACTGAGGCCTTATGACGGTGAATGAGATGGTCTAGTTTACATGGTTAGTTGGTGAAGGACAGGAGGCTAGAACACTAGTTTCTCAACTCCATTTTTTAAGAATGAGCATTGCCGGGGTGCCTGGGTGGCTCAGTATTTAAACATCTACCTTCGGCTCAGGTCATGATCCCAGGGTTCTGGGATCAAACCCCATATCAGGTTCCCTGCTCATCGGGAAGCCTGCTTTTCCTTCTCCCTCTCCCCCTGCCTGTGTTCTCCCTCTCTCTCTCTGTCGAATAAATAAATAAAATATTGAAAAAAAAAAAAAAAGAATGAGCATTGCCAAATGTTACTTATTCATGTAATGACTTTCATAATTATGGCCATATCTGAATAACAATTATACTTGATAGTCCCCTCCAAATCAACTCACACTTTTTAAAAACTTAAATTCGCTGAAAAAGAACTATTTGTCACTATTCTAAAGGAACAACCTGTATGGGTACTCAAACATACACAATGTTTGAGACAATGCTAAGAATTGGTAGCTAGATACAGGTGTTGGGGAGCAAGCCAGTCGCCCGAGGCCCAAAGCTGCTTCAGGGATAGGCAAGAGTGGAGAGTGCCCGAGGGTGAGTAGCCCAGCTGCGGCTTTGGCCTGGGTCTAATCTGGAGGTGAACTGAGAGGTGAGTTCATGTCAATGCCTCCTCCTCTTCTGCCTACAATCACTCTGGGCCCAACTACAATCATCTGGACCACAAGGAGTGCAGAGTTCCCATCTTGGGAACAACACAATATGGTAGATCATCCGTCTTTTGGAATGAAGGAACAATCCCTAGCCCCCCCCCCCCCCCCCCCCCCCCCGCCTTTTTTTAAATGGGGATTCTGAGTCTTGTCTCTAGCTGCTTTCAAGATTTTATCCCTATGTTGGCTGTTCTTCACCATGTTTCTGGGCATGGATTCATTCTTATTTATCCTGCTAAGGATTTCATTATGCTTCTCAACTAATTTAGGAAAATTAACTGTGTTTATCATTTTGAAAATCACCCCCTGCCCATTCTGTTTACCTTGCCTTGTTCCTTCTGAAACTTCAGTTCTATTTATCTGAGACCTTGTTAGTCCATTAGCTATATCTCCCAGTCTTTCATATTTTCCATCTCTTTATTGTTATGTGATAGATTCTTGGGAATTTCCTGCTACTTCATTAGCTCAACTGTTCCTGTTTAGCCTGTTTATCCTATCCGGCTTTTAATTTAGAAGGTACTTTCCCCACAACTTCTATTTAGTTCATTTTCAAATCTATCCGTTTTTCCTCTTATCATAGTGAAAATGATAGCCGTATCATCAGAAATGATAGCTCATTTCTTACAGCATTTAGTCCTTATTCTGACTCTAATTTAATTTTACTAATTTCTACTTATGGCCTTTCCAATCGTTTCCATCATATAAAGTTCTTAGGGTGGTAATACTTCACTTATAGTATCTGATAACTCTCACTTGTGGTATTTGCTTTCCTTGTGACATTTCTGGAAACCTGTGATTTATCTTTTAGTGTCTTCTTTCATTCCTGGTACCTGCTAACTTCCAGTGGTGTGCTAGTATCAGCTGTACACTAACAACTTTTTGTTACAGTTTACTTCGCTCATGGAGAGTTTTGTGATGTAAAAGTTTCCATGTTGGCTAACCCTACCAGTTTTCTAGGACCAGAAGCAATGCTGACACAGGGAAAGCGAAGGACTCCATAAACATCTACTTTTTCCTCCTTTTCCTGCTTCTGTTCTTGCTAGGACCTGCACCCCCACCCCACTTTCCACGTGACTTGTAAGCAAATAGCTTATGTCTGCCTCAGAAGAGCCAAGAAGTTAATGGTTTCTCTAGAATAGATCACATCTCAGGAAGGACCAGGTGAGGATGACCAGAGGAAGCTATCATATGCCTATTCCAGACCATCTTGATGCCAAGGCCCCTGGCTCTGAGGAATAACACCTGGGCCCTCGTCTTTGTTCTACCAGTTCCTGGGTGCCTGAGAAGGAAGGTACGCCGAACCACCACCCACAATAAAACTCCCCAGACCCTGACAAAGACAAGACTCATACTCCTTTCCTTTCTAAGTCTCCAGACACTCCATACCTGCTCTCTCTATATCTTCAGTAAACTCTGCTCTCACTTTCTGCAGGGTCTTGTTTGATGTCCATCCTATGAGAAGCTAAGGACCCTCCCGGCTGGCCTTGTGGAACCAACCCCCCCCTCCCCACCCAACAGGTCCCTGCCTGCGGGCATCAATGCTGTATGTTCAATATTAAGAAAACTTAAAAATGTTTGTATTCTAATTCTTGAATTGGTGAATTTTGCTGTTTTTACATTTCTTATTTTATGTCTTCTCTCTTAACACTCCTTATTTCTTATGTATTTGCCTCCTTTTCATCTCTTACATTCTGGTCTCTATCTATTGCTTTCCTCCTGCTAAGTAAGTTTATCAAAGGATTTCTGTGGGAGCAATTGTCTTGTTCCATGAACGATATCTTAAAGGACACTTAGCTTTTAGATGTAGACAATGACAGATGCCTTGGAAGGAGATAGTATTTATGAGACATTAAATATTATTTATTAGAAAGTATTTTGTGTACTTCTATAGTTATGATTAGAGACAACATATTCTTCCTATATACTTTTGCTAGTGCTTTGAATGTTTGTGTTTAGGTACGCTAAATCAGAGCTTGGCAACCTTTTCTAGAAAGGGTCAGATTATAAAAATTCCAGGCTTTGCAGGCCATACAGTCTCTGTGACCATTATTCAGATCTGCCATTATAATGTGAAAGCAGCCATAGACAATATGCAATAATCCCTTGCCTTTATGGTCTGATCTCAAACATCAGCCTTAACGGGGTATTTTAAAGCTTCTTTTCACTTGAAAGACTGAGCGTCTCTTTATTAAATTGGATTTTAGATTCCCCAAAGCACCTACACCAATTTCTAACACCTACCAGGGTACTCAATGCATTTGTTAAATGAATGAATTGATGATTTATGGCTTTAATTACACTTGACTTCTATGGCAGTATTTTCTTACTTTGGTTTGTTCATATGTGGAGTCCCTACTTAAATTAGGGTGCATAAAATAGGAATTCTATAATTCTTTTCCGGTGGTGACTGGCAAAACTAAAAGTTTCATTATTTAAGACATGACACAGTACAAGAAAACAATTAGATAATTAAAATCCCACAAATCTATTTCAGAATGAGCCATTTTAATAACCCGGTAAGAAACGAATGGCAAGTTGAAAAGACTATTAGCTGAGATGAACTGCTCTTGACTGTCTGGATGTGTTTATTATCATAAGTAGTGGTAGAAGATGAAAACACCCAACCGAAGAAAATGAATTACAGTAGTTGGAAGTGTTTCTTGTCAGGTGTCAGTTACTTTTACATCAGAGGGTCACAGAGTTTTAGCATTTCGTGTGGCTAGCGTGGCTGGAGGAAGGCAGTGTGGTACAATGGGTGATATACAGGTAAGATGGGCCTGGATTACAACCCCCACTTGGCCGCTTACTGTGGTATAAACTTAGAAAGTTATTGACACCTTCTGAATTCCAAAGCCCTCAATTCTAAAATGGCATTGGGGGTCGTGACACCAGTAAGTGTGTTGGATGAGCAGTGTTTATTGTATAGTGCCTGGCAAATACTAAACACTCACTAAGTGAGAGTCATTATGATTACAATGGTCAAAGGGTTGTTATGGTTCAAAGGTAATGGCTACTCACTAAAAATTGAGCTCTATAATCTTTAGATGGATGGGATCATGAGCCATTTAAGATTTCACTATACTCTGTAGATGGTACATGCCTGCAGGATTTTGTCTTAGTTCTGAAAAGGATTGCCAATAATTTATGATGTGCTAACATGTTGTCTTTACTTAGAAGACACTGCCTTTCTCATAGTTGGGGAAAATTTTTTTTCCTGGCAAAGAAGTTTTGCTCATTTAATCACACTTATCAAAACCATACCCATATGAGTCAAGGGAAGAGAACCAATTTAACTGCCTTTTAACTTTACTAGTTTCCTTTTGCCGTCACATTTCGTCCAGCTGTAGTCATATTTTGTTGTGATCATGAAAATCAATTCAGATCCGTGGTTGCTAAGCAATTTCTTTTTAAGATTTCGCTGTATTTTATTCTACTGAATTACTTTATTTCCACTGAATATTTTACTGTATTCGTGGTCTTTTTTTCCTATTAAATTTCATTGACCTCTCACCTATTTTTTGACCATCTGGATCCAAAATAGCAAAGAAAATGAAACATTCTGTCTTTAAAAAATAACCATCAGGACCAAATACTTATTTCTGTTGACTCAGGAGTTTCAGATGATTCAATATGCTACATCATTATCTGTAACTTTCTTATTCACATTCTGTTTACAACTGAAGAACCAGTGGGAAGAACTCACATATACACAATTTTTTTTTTTTTTTGTAGAAATATGTAGCAGATTGCTCTGAATTGAACACACACTCACACACGCCATAACTCAACTCTATATCCATGAGCTGTCAGTGGTAGTTTTAGTATTTGCATGGGTTGTTAACTTGCAAATCTTTCGTTGATGTAACAAACACTGAGCACCTATAATGAGCCAGGCACTCTTAAGTGCATGGGATACATCAGTGAATAAAACAGACATCTCTGCCCATACAGCACTTTCTAGCAGGTGACCATTTAGGAATCTCTTCAATAACACTCAAGTAGACATGAATTAATATATCTCATCACCACAGGGCTATGGTTCTAAGTGGAGAATGAATAAAGAAATTATATGATTAGAGGCCAAAACCACAATCCAGGTATCATCATTCTTGTCAGTAATAGACTGTTTCCTGCTCCACAGCAAAATGAGAAGAAAAAGGGCAAATCTATATAATATATATGTGCATAATACCTTAACTGTAATTTCAAAATCTAGAGCTGTCAGAAACTGAAAGTTTTTTCATAACTTATTTGGTGGTAAATACTGACCTGATTTCACCTGGGCATTCTATCTTTATTGACTCAACTAAGTTTGAATATTTATATTTATCTATAGTGTGAATATTTTTCTGCAGAAATATTAATGTGCTTCATATGGTATGGCATGTTCCCTCAGAAGCTGTAATACTACTTTCATACCTTCTAGAACCCCATACCCTCCAAAAAATCTGAATTCTGGGACCTGTCTAACAAGGATTTTGGGTAAGGGGCTGTTGGCCTACATGTATGTGTCTTTGTAAGGTTGCCAACCATATTTTCTTGGGAAGGTCTATCCCTTCTTTCCGCTATTGTCTTTCTTGCTTTTAGGGGTATGAAAATATTTTATCTTTTATTTGGTGATGGTAGGCTGTAAATGTTTTTTGTTCTGTTTTCAAACATCTTTATTTGGCAAAATAGAAAAGCTGGCAGTTCTCTATTTCTTTTTAAGCATGATGCTCAGCTGTGAAATGTGAAATTCTGGGTGATACTGACCTAGTCTAGCAAGCCCGCTTGCTGGTCATATTCCACCTTCAATACATCTGCCCTCTTAGTTAATTATTATCGTTCTTTAAATTGACCCACTTAAAAACCTGAAATCAACTTCTTTCCAAAGCAAATATTTTATCACCATTGTAAAAGAGAAAAAAAAAAAAACAAACAACAAAACAACCCAGTGCCATTTGTCATAAATAAGAGGTCACTGACTGAACAATATCCCTTAGGGGATCTAACCCATGCTCCTATCCTTGAAATGGATCAGATAGAAAGTATTTTAGGTTTCTTTCTATCTGACTATTCACCTTCCTCTCTCCCAAGACAATTTACATTTCCTTTTGTTCTGACTTGAAAGGGTCAGTCACCAACCTCCTCCCCAGTATTTCACGTATTCCACAATGATAATCAAATCACATCTTGAATTTTTCCCACTTGGGTGGTTGTGGTTATACTTTGATCTCAACTACTCCAGTGTAACCTTGGGTTTCTTTTCCCTTATAAGGGTATAACCCACTGCTTCTCAAACTTTAACATGCACTCGAATCCCCTGGGCACTTTGATAAATGCAGACTTTGATCTGGGAGGTTTGGGGTCGACTCTGAGATTCACATCTCTTGTAAGCTCCTGGGTGATGCTGGTGCTGCTGGTCACAGGATCACACTTTGAGTGGCAATAGTGTCTTTGACAATGAGAGTGTCAGGACTGGTTGGCAGGATGGGATGGATTAGATTCTCATTTTTCTTTGCCCTTTAATTTTAAGGAGTGTTTCCCTAAGAGTGATTGGGAGAGGGCGGTCTAAGTTATTTTTATTTCCATTCAGCAATTGAGTCTGTGGCAAACTGACTTTTCCCAATCTCTAATTCTCTGCATCTGATGGTAAATGGTATGTACTACATTGAAATACTGTTTATATGGACTTAAATTATACAAGGTTCAGAGCAAAAACCAAAGGGATAAACAGTTAAGGTTAACTGGAGCAAATTAGTGTTAGCTATTTTAAAATTTCTATGGACTCATTTGTGTTTTCTTTCTTTGTGGGTTACATACATTTGTAATATCAGCTTTTCCCAAAAAACTACCTCAAGAAACCAGGAATGAATGAATGTGTGCATAAACAACCTGTAAAGCCTTTGTAATGATCAGTTTTGATGACTCATTCCTTCTGTCTGTTTTCTTTTCCTCCTATTCTTTCTTTCCAATTTGTCTGTTTCTCTTCTATGATTATCACAATCACAAGCATTTATATCCTAACTGTGACATACAAAGCAGTCTACATTCACAGAGCACCTGCCTAGAGAAAGTGAAGCAATAATTCATCATATTTTGCTCACTGCAAAATTACCAGATTGTTGCTGTCCCAGTTAGTGGTTATTGATTAATTCAATTTTAAGAATCACTAAGCCTGACAGAAAACTGTGCTGGCAGCAAAGTTTCCGCTCAAACATCCTATACTGTTTGCTTTTCCATTTGTTTTTTCTCTGAGAGAGAAGGTTCTTACACTCTTTGTTCGGTTAGGCATTACTTATAAAGTATATAATACTTAAACTCTAAATATATATGTACATACTAGAATTTGGGCATCAGTCTATTTTTTTCTTTAGCTATCCATTCATTTGTCCTTTGAAGAGTAAGACAAGAGAGAGCAGTTAAGCAAGTAAGCTTGGGCTCTGGGCTCACAAGACAGCTTCTCCCTTTGGTGGAGCAACTGCCATCTCTTTGAGCTCCTGTTTCCTCATCTGTGAGAGCGGGGCACCTACATTATTGTGGGAGAACGAAATGATGTAATTCCTCCAAAGCACTTGACATCCAGCCCAGTTCATTGAGTTTAATAAAATGATTAATCTTCTAATATCCCACGGGAACAGATGCTATTGTTCTTCCAGTATGCTCTGGGGTTTTCTTCTAAGGAAAATTTGTGTCATTGTTTGTAGAATCATTACTCAGATTTTGGGAACAATTGGATTTTTAAAAGACAGAGCTTGTTTTTTTTAAATTTAATTTTCTCAATTTACATTAAATAAGAGTGCAACTTTGGGCAAGTCACTTAAGCTCTTATGTATTTATTTAATTTACTTTTATTTATTTATTTTTTTAAAGATGTTATTTATTTGAGAGAGAGAAAGACCAGGCAAGCACTTGAGTGGGAAGAAGGAGAGAAGAGGTAGGCTCCCCACTGAGCAGGGAGACCGATGTCGGGCTCCATCCCAGGACCCTCAGATCATGACCTGAGTTGAAGGCAGACGCTTAACCACCTGAGCTGCCTAGGCACCCCTAGCCTCTTTTGGTTTAGCTTTTTTCATATCTATAAAGTGAAAGTACTGGACTAGATGATCTATAATAAGTATATTTTGCATCGAGACACTCCCCCCTCCACACACCCCAAGCCAAGTTTCATGAAACACTACCTAATCGTCCAATAAAAGATGTATTATACAGCTTCTATTCTAATCCATTGTTTTTCATGAAAAAATGCTGGGTATGACCCACTAAATTTCATGCTCACTACTTTTACAACTTGCAGTGTGAAAACCCTGGAGAAGATCATCTCCATGTTCTGCTTTTTTAGCCAGCAAAAATGATCTCCACTTCCAGTAGGTTGTGACGGGAACTCTTTCGAGGACTAAAGGAGCTTCGACTCCAGTATTCTGGAACTGACTTTAGTTCCAGCTTGACTTTCAGTTCAAAGCACTCTGGTTTTTCGCTTTCCCATAACGTGCTGTTTATGGATTTGTATACCAAGACTCAAGGAGTCTAAATGATAATCTCTTATCAGAGCATGTGATTTCCTCCCAAGTCTGGTCCTCTGCTTTGCCCAGTATCTTCCTGGCACTTGGTTCCCGGCCCGCACTTTCCTCTTCCAAATATTTCGGAAACAAGAAGTTTGCATCTTGAGTTTTGCAACAAACATAAATGCGTGTTTGGAAAAGGAATATAGAAAGCAACATGTAACAGTCATTTTAAATTCACGTAAGGATAAATAGAATGCTACCTGATAGCCATGGACAGCTAAAGTTTAATTTAAACATTATGTTTAAAAACCACCCTGGCAGTTTGCCCAGAGTGTTAATAATCACTCCAAACTTTATGAAACTTTGAAAATTGAACGCCACCACTGATCTCACTTTCTTCATCTATGAATGAAGGAGCTGACATAGATCATTTCTGAGGACACTTCTGGCTTTTAAAAACACTGTTCTATCTCAAAAATCCAGCCTGCCATTACAGACACCTTTGATGCTGAAAATTTCACTGTCTGATCCTTTCTCTTATGAGGGGGAAGAATTCAAGGGAAAAGAAACTGCCAATGATTGTCACACTGCTTTTGGGGCCTTATTTGTATTTCTCATTTGGCTCTGTCTTGAGTAGGATGGAAATGCGTGTTTTTGAGAGCAATCTAACTCTGACTGTTGTGGGCCTTCTTTTCTGACCTTTTTTTGGACTTTGGGGACTGCCTGGGAGAAGACAATGACCTGCATTGGCTCTCGACCTTTGGCGTGCAGCCTAACCACCTGGGAACTTTAAAACACAACACAAAAGACCAGGCTGTGGCCTTTGAGCCTCTGATTCACTAGGTCCTGCTGGACCTCCTGCGACCCTCTACATTTTGAAAATGCTCTCTCCAGGTGATCGGATGGATATCAGAGGCTGAATAAGTCCTGTACTTAGAGACATCAATGGGCTTTGTACTCACCCCTAAACTGCCTCTTCTACAGGAACTGAAATGTCCAGGGACTGCAGGAGACGAAAGGAGTCTGGGAAACCTCCCTATATTCTTCTATTTCTTTTGTTAACCTTCTTTTCATGCTCTATAGTCAGCCTTCCGAGTTAAGTCACTATCCTACTTGGAGACTGAAGGCCAAGAAATCCAACTATCTTTATTGTATATGGCTTCTCCAAGTAGTAACTGCTTGGGGCAATTTCAAAACCATTCTCCCAAACGTTGCCGGTTAGCATATAATAATCGACACAGGCGTACCTCGGAGATTTTTATGGGTTTGGTCCCAGACCCAGGCAACAAAGTGAATATCACAATAAAGCAAGTCCATTTTTTTTTGGTGTCCCAGTGCATATAAAAATTATGTTTACACTATTCTGCAGTCTATTAAGTGTGCAATAGCATTATCATTTAAAAAAACAATGTACGTACCTTAGTTAAAAATACTTTATTGCTAAAAAATGCCAACCACCATCTGAGCTTTTAGTGGGTCATGATCTTTCTGCTGGTGGAGGGTCTTGCCTCCATGTTGATGGCTGCTGACTGATCAGGGTGGCGGTCACTGAAAGTTAGGGGGACTGAAGCAATTTCTTAAAATAAGAAAAATGAAGTTGCCGCATCCAGTGACTCTTGGGCAAACGATCTCTCTGTAGCTTGTGATGCTGTTCAAGAGCATTTTACCCACAGCAGAAATTCTTTTCAAAATTGGAGTGAATCCTCACAAACCCTGCGGCTGCTTTATCAACTAAGTTAATGTGCTATTTTAAATCCTTTGTCATCATTTCAACACACTTCCCGGCATCTTCACCCGGAGTAGCTTCCATCCCAAGAAACCACTTTCTTTGTTCATTCGTAGAAGCAACTCCTCTCCTGTTCAAGTTTATCATGAGACTGAACCAACTCAGTCCCATCTTTAGGCTCCACTTCTAGTTCTAGTTCTCTTGCTATTTCCACTACTTCCTGCAGTGACTTCCTCCATGGAAGTCCTGAACTTCCCATTCACAAAACACACAGCATCTGCGAAGTGCAGTCGAGTGGAATGAGGTGCGCCTGCCTTCACTCTGTACAGTAGGCTGATGAATGAACTTTTAGGTAATTCATCTGAAAGCTTTCATCATTAGCTTTAGATAATCAAGTCAGGTATTCATTCATTTGTTCTGCATTAAAGAGTGAATGCATTTACTAGACATTTAAGTACTCAATATAGTGCACTGATGAACAGCCTGAGATCAAGGTCTCCCTCAGTTTGAATTCAGCTCCATCATTTCTCAGCCTTTGGACCTGGAACAAAGTATCCAGCTCAGCAAATTTTCTTTTCTGCAAATGGGAATAACGATAGGACCTGCCTTAATGGTGGCGGTATGAGAAAATGAACTTAAAAACACTTAGCATAGTGCCTAGGACATGATGGATAAGATTAAGGACAAGATGGGTAAGATTAGGTGATTTAGAGCATAGAAGTAAGGAGTCTAATTACTAGACAGAGTAAATGTGCAGAGAACATCTGAGTGGACCCAGTGTCTCTTGTGGGTAGGATGGGGAGGGAGCAGTGTGTGCTTCTGGGAAGCCTGAATGATATGATGCTGAAATAAAGCTCTGAAGAAAGATCAAGCACACTTGAAAAAAATTCATTCTTGGGTTGTGTGGGTGGCTCAGTCGGTTAAGCATATGCATTCAGCTCAGGTTATGATCCCGCGGTCCTGGGTTCGAGCCCTGCATTGGGCTCCCTGTTCAGCAGGAAGCCTGCTTCTCCCTTTGCCCCTCCCCTTGCTCAAGCTCTCTCTCTCTTATAAATAGATAAAATCTTAAAAAAATTCATTCCTGTTTCTTATATGATGATTTACACGCCATTTATAAAAATTATATAAATACTCTAAATATATTTAAAAACATTTAAGTTTTTAGTAATTATATTTCAGGGCAGGGTTTTTGAATTTATGAGTTCCACGGCTTCTAAGCTGAGAAGGAAAAGAAAAGAACTCACACCTGTAGTAGAAGTATTTGTTAGGAATGTTGTATAGGAGATTCCTGTGTCAGGCGTGGAAGGTAGTCTAGAGCAGTGGTTCCCAACAGGGAATAGGTTTGTGCCCCCCCATCCAAAGGGACGTTTGACGATGTCTGGAGACATTTTGTATTGTCAGGATTGGGGATGGGTGCTGCTGGCATCTGGTGGGTCGAGCCCAGAGATGCTGCTAAACATCGAACAACACGCTGGACAGCCCCCCGCCACAAAGAATGATCTGGATCAAAAGAATGATCCGAAACCAGTGATTCTCAAACTGGAGTGCACCAGAATCACTTGGTTTGTTAAAACCCACACTGCTGGGCCCCACCTCCAGAATTCCCGATTCAGTAGGTCTGGGGTAGGATCCGAGAATTTGTGTCTCTAAGTTCCCAGGTAATGCTGATGCTGCTGGTTTGGGGGCTCCACTCTGAGAACCAGTGGTCTATATGACCTCTTTATTCATTTTCAAATTTGAAATCTGAGTTATGCAAACTTCTTTCACTTACACAAAATTTGGGTGGAAAGTGGCTGAGGTTATATTTATGTCATTTACGAACAAGGCCCAGTTTATTATAGACATGTGTAGAATTAAACTAGTTATAAAATTTTTAAAAGTAAGCCGTCAGTGTGCTGCCCCAGATTTCAGCTGCTGCCTTCTGGATGTCTTTTTCCTCAATGGGTTTCTTGGCCAAAAGTAATGTCACATTTAAGTTCTAGATGTAAAGAATTACTGACACTTTCTCTGGAATTCAAGTTTGTTACAATGAATCAGTCCTTTGGGATTTGCCAAACAATCAATGTTCTCAAGTGGTAGCATCACTGATAATCATTTCCTTGCCATTTATGCTATGATATTTGCACCATGCATGGATATATTTTTATTAAGCTTATTTTTTCCTTCCAAGTAGGCAGAAGTCTCATTCCATTCTTCCCACCTTAAGAGGAGGTTGGAATTTAGGGCCACTTAAAGGAATCCATAATGATGCTGGAACACAGAGGGTAGGCAGAAACATTAAAGAGTTCAGACTTCCAGGGCACAAAATAGAAAAGATTCATGATGCCTTGCACATACACTTATTCCATCTCTTACTAATTCATTATACTTTTATTCGATAAACTATATGAAGTCTATAAAAGCTATTGTGGTGTCTGGCTAATCTCCATGTCAGAACCAACAGAAGCAGGCATGAAGTATACTTTAAAGAAACTGGAAAAGAGAAATAAGAAATAATTTGAGCACTGTTAAAACTGCTAAGATTTACTAAGAGAGCTTGTGTAATGTATAAAAAAAAATCAAGCAGAGTTCATTCTATTCGCAAAGTCCGAGTCCATCTTGCCCAAAGGCTTCGCAAAGTCCGAGTCCATCTTGCCCAAAGGCAGAGAATTGGAAGACAGCATTTGAGCCCTGCTCAATATCCCCTGAAAAAGCCCATTTTTGCTTCTTGATTCAGCAGCATAATATTATACTGTGTGCAATACATGATGTACAAAAATGCATTGCATTTTTCATGTAGAAACGACCCAGAGTTATGGAAAAGGAGGGCATATCACATCACAGACCTCCACTGAAGTCACAGCATTTGAGAACGAGTTTTAAAATGTCAGTAGTACCATTGCAGCGAAAGTGTCTTTTTACTAGTCTCTCATACCTCCAGACTTTTAACTTCTTGTGGGCAGGAACCTCATCTCAAACCATCTATAATTCCCCAAACCAGCACAGCCCCTGCTGTGGGCTGTGCTCAGAATGGCTCACTAAATGAATGGGCACCATCCCGGTACATGTACATTACACCATTTACATTTAAACCTTCAGCTTTCACAGGATGTAAGTTGAAGGGCATCTTGATTCTTTAGGCAGAGACCTGGAAATAGTCATAATAGGAAGAGTGAACCTGTAGACTTGTCTGAGAGAAAATTCAACATTTTGTTGTTGTTTTTAAGGGATTTTATTTATTTATTTATAGAAAGAGAGGACACAAGTAGGCAGAACGGCAGGGAGAGAAAAAGGAGAAGCAGACTCCCCACTCAGCCAGGAGCCTGATGTGGGGCTTGATCCCAGGACCCTGAGATCATGACCTGTGATGCTTAACTGACTGAGCCACCCAAGTGGCCCAAAATTCGACACTTCTAATATTGAAAAACATCTAGAAGCTTCATACGAGAAAGAAATTATAGATTCTGTGTCCCAGGTTTGGCCACTCTCAAGAGCTCTCCTCAAGCATTGCGATGGGCTCTTAGGCTACTTTGAGATCAAGCCAGAACTTTGTACTTCATCCCTACATTGCCTTGTGAAGCAGTATTGTAATGCACTGAAAATTCTTTTGATTCTCTTGACCTTATCGCTCTTTTTTACCCATCTTCAGGCTTCAAGTATGTGGGGTCCTTAATCTATGGTCCATGGACCATGGTCCCCAGTGGGACCAGGGGTAAAACTCTATTTCAGTATAATTAGTTTCCTTTGTAACCCTGTCTTTTATTTCATACATCTAAAAGCAGTATTCCGGGAAGGAGTCTATAAGTTTCATCAGATGGCCAAATGGATCCATGGCACAAAAATGGTTATAAATAACCAGGCTGTTTTGGCTGAAAGGTGCTTGTTTATTACTCTTCCCTCCTCATAAGCTATAAAAGCAATTTCTCATGCCACATATATTTCATTTCGCTCCCAGGAGACTATCTAACCTTAACTTCCTGATTATTTCCTAGGTCTCAAGTGGAACTAACATGTCCCAGAAAACAGTACTTCTGCTATTATTTGAACAATTGCTAAATTACCACCCACAATTTACCTGGAGTAAAAGTAATTTTACATTACACTGACTATCGAAGTTAGAAGCTTTTCAGAATTTTTTAATGTTCATTTTTAAGGTTATACTTGTTAGGGGATAAAGGTCTGTGTTCATTCATACGTTCATATGTTGAATGTTGAAATTCATACGTTGAAGCTCTAACCGTGGGACCCTCATGATGGGATTAGTGTCTTTATAACAAGAGGTAGACAGAGAGATCTCAGTCTCTCCCAGGGCATCCAAGGAATGGATGTCATCTGCAAACCAGGAGGAGGGCCCTCCCCAGACATAAAATCTGCTGGCACCTTGATGTTGGACTTCCCAGCTTCTAGAACTAAATTTCTGTTGTTTTAGTCACCCAGTCTGGTATTTTGTTAAAGCAGCCCAAGCTATGACATGTCTCTTCTCATTTACAAGTCTTTATCAACAATATAGGGTTCACCAATACCAGCATACTTTTATAAAATAGCAACTTTCTAAAGAAAGCATTTTTTAATACTATTTTTTCAGCGTAATTCAATAAGATGCTTACACTCACAAAGAAAGAAAGAAATCCCAGGCATACCCTATTTCTTCACAGCTCAACCCCATTGCTATCACTAGTTAAGAGGCAAAGGAGAAATTTTTAAGTGTGACTTAATGCGAATGGCTTAATATTTTAGCCTCAACAGTTAGATTCCTTTCCTTTAAACATCTCAAAAGCCTGCATTTGGACAAACGGCTAGATCATTTGTAGATAAAGCCGAAGAACAAGAATCTGATGAGAGGCTGAGCTCACTCATGTCAAGCTCAAAGCATTTCACTAGCAGCTTTGTTTACTCATGTTGAAACCAGAACAGTTTCAAGATTTAAGATCATGGTGTGACTAGAAGAAATGGAAATTTTATATCGAGACACAACTTCATTGCAACGTTTCTCTCTTCCCGTGTAAACACCATTTTTCACACCTCTTCTTGACCTTCATTTCCCTAGTAAACAACCACGTTTCTGCGAGGAAGCAAAAATTCTACATTTCCCACACTAGCCAGGGTGGGATGGGATGCAGAACCAGGAGGAACGTAAGAATGGGGTTTAAATGGCCCTTCTCACTTTCAACTTCGGTATGTTCCTGTAGGTTAAGAAGTTGAAGCTCACCTCTGATGGAGGTTGAGGTTGGATAAATTCCAATGAAGAGTGGTCAACATTCATGAGACACAGAATCCTCAAGCAGCCTTTTAAAGGTCGAGCACTTGCAGTAGAAATCCAGGCTCTTCCAGAGTTTCTGGAATACACCGTATAACCTGCAGATGTACCTTGGACTGATTTTCTTCTTGTATTCTTTCTTTTGCACCTGAACACGCCCTGGTTGGCTCCCCTTACCAGGTGCCTTTGATTTAAGCCCTTCTTTTATTCGGATCTAAGCCCTGCACTTTCTCCATAAAAACCAAACTCCTAAGGTGAGGACTTAAAAATACCACCTTCCTCCACACGTTAGGTCTGCACATGAAAAGCAGAAAAGAACACAGCCTTTGGACTTTACGTTTGTTGAAGTATTTTCATGTGTATTATCTTATTTGACAGCCACATCCATTCTATGAGCACCATAGGCCAAGAGTGGTTTCCCAGCTTAGAAAAGCAGAAAATCACTTGTAGAGCATCATGGCTTTCTAGCGTCTCTTGTTTGTAGGTGAAATGAGAGCTATCCTCAGGGCTTTCGCTACCCTACTGCCTACTCTTCTGGCTTTTCCTGCTCCATCTGAAAGAGAGAAGGAAACTAACCTTCAGTGCGGGAGATGTCCCAGCTTTGTTTAGACTCCTAGAGAATGCCCAAGAATCTTTACCTTCAGGAATGTCTCTTGATGGCTTTTAAAAGTGCACTCGGAATGGCGCAGAGAAAGTAAGGAAGGTATAAGGCAGAACACCTGCGGTGGCCTCTTTGAAGTTAAACTTGACGTAGCACGGTAGGGAAACAACAAAAAGGTAGGCTCCTGGACTGATTAGACCTGGCCCACCTTCAGCTGTCATCTGTAAATTCCCATCCCACTTCAGCACAAGCTTAAAAAGGACACATCTATAGTCCAAGACCAGGAAAATAAGGGACATTTACTCACATAACTAATGGAAACTGCCAAACACAGCAAGTGGCACATGTACCCCAGATCTTCTCTACACTTGCAGCTTTCGAGCAAGCTGCAGCTCTGAGGTGGGACAAGATAGGACTCCGATCTGGTACAGGATTATATGGTACAGTCAGAAGCACCTGGTAGACTGTTCCCTTCAGGTTTCAAGAACAGCTTTTAGTTTGTCCCAAATCTAGAAAACAAGTTTTCACCCTGGTGGTCAAAGCAGAACAAGCTGTGGCCCAAGGTGGTCGAAGGGAGGCTGCGGGAAGGCCAGGAGGTGGCTGAAGACAGCCAGTGGCCCAGAGCCCAGAGAAGACTCCGCTCCTGGTCCCAACAGGAAATGAGGCACGACCGACCGACAGTCAGAGAGCCAGCCTTTCCCGAGGCGAGTTCTCCCCACCCCCCGGCCCCCCACTGCCCGCATCTGAAATATGTCCCTTCCTTACTACCTGGAAAATGGGCCAGTCCTCCTCCCGCCTTATTTTAATCAGCCCGGAGCTGTACTTGGAAGCAAAGTTCTAGAACTGGAGTCTGTGGGATTCTGTCCACCTTCTGAGAGCGTGTGACAGCCATTTTTTAACCCCTTGCTATTTTCTGGCCCAGACAATCTTCCATTAATAAACTTAATACCTGTTTATTTTACCGCTATTAAAAAAAGTCTTCTGAAAGCTGCCAAAGGATGTTTTCACCATGTTCCTAGCAATGAATAGTCCTGCCTTTTCTGCCGATATAAGCAAGCCTGTGATTGACTGCCAAACTTAAAATTCTCCGGCTGAATCAAGTACACTAAAGCAGTGTTTCTCAAACTATGGGTCCCAATCCGTTAGTGGGTTGTGAAATCAATTTGGTGGTTAGCAAGAAGCATCTTTTTAAAAATGAAATAAAGTTGACTGGAAGGAGTTCACTGTACTTGCTAAGAGCCAGGATTGTTTTGTGAAACTTTTGTTTGAGTTTGTAGACACACACCACTTGTAGGCTCAGGAGTTATATAAAATGTATTTTTTACTGGGGACTGTGGTCACCCATTTAAAGCCACTGCACCAAAGCAATGCCAGAAACGCTGAAAGAAGTGACTTGCTTAAGGAAATAAAGCCCTTCTGATTTCTGACTGTCGTCCAGAGCGCTGGCTAAGAAGAGGGAGGGTAGAGGAGACTCACGAAAAATGGACCAGAGCCCAGTACGGGGTTTCAAGCCAGAGGCTTACTGGCCAAATGGGAGGGTTGGCAAGTGGACAAACAAGGGCTTTATTACTGCTGCTTATTAGCCGCATGAAGACTAGAGAATTTTTAAAGAAATCAAGCACATGGGATTTAAAACACCAAAAAGAGTTCCAGGTACGCAACTTCACTTTGAGAGAGCTATTTCATAAACCGTGTGCTTGATGGCTTTGCGCAAGGCTCTAAATTCTTAGTAAATACAAACAAAAGTTTGTGTCCTTGAGATGTGCATTCTCTTTAGGTAGAAACATAAAACAGTGCCACAATCTGCTCATTTTAATTGCAGTTTTATATGGTTCTCACTTAAAAGACACTATATTCTACTTTTTGTTCAGGCAAAACAGCCAGTGTGTCGGTGTATATCCATCCATTCAGCAATCTTTTTGGGGGGTAGGTGGGGTTAGAGGTAGGGTGCTAAGGATTAAAAGACTACTTTGCCTTTCAGAATCGAAACAAAATTTAAAATATCCCTTGACTGTTTATTATAATTGCACTTAAAGAAAACTCAGTCATCTCTAGGAGTTTGTTTCTTGATTAAAAGCTATTAAATGTAGCTTAGGCTAAAACATCTATAAAGACTATTCCTTTTTTTTTTCTTTAAATGAAATTCCTCTAAAATATTTTAAAATACCCTGAGACTGAAATCAGTTTCCTCACTTACTGGCATGACTAAAAATTCTTTACATACAAACAAAAAAATCAGAGTATCGGGCTGTTCCCTAGTGTGCTGATGGACCTAAAATCTCCACAACTTTACCTACAGATTTCCCCATCTCCAGCAAAGGCCTTTGATGCTTTTCATAAACAACTTCCTTATTTTCAAAGGCAATGCTCAGCTTCTTCCTCCTGGTTTTTAACTGTGGCAGATAGTATTTATTTTTCTGGATACTATTTCCTTGCAAAGAAGAAATCAACTAAGTTGTGCTTCCTTTTCTTTCCCTCAGCTGCCCAGAAACGTGTCTGCAAGGCAATAAAGTTTTCCATAATGTCTGAGCTGAAAAAACACGAGCCAAGATAAACCCCAAAACACTGGCAGAGGGAAAAATAGTTGGTGCTTAGTTACGTTTCTTTTTAGATATGAAGGAAGGGAAATGAATCTTCCAGCAAGTTTGCTTTAATTAAATGCAATGCGTGTTTCTCTCTTCATGGGCCATGCAGTCTCTGAGGGCTGTGTGTCATGTTCTGGGCCCTTCTGAAATGTCTGAATTGACACCAGAGACATCTCGTAAACAAAATGTTCTTTCAAGTCAGCATCATATCCTAGGCATGTTCACTATAAACTTCAAAAACTATGTTCAACAGTTTGAAACAAAATGATTATGGATCAAATCTCCTCCGCAGACAGACTCAAAGGACTTAAGTTGTTAAAGGTGTGATTTTCTGACAACTTAATTCAGTTCCTGCCTCAAGAGATACAATGCACAATTAAGAGGTTAGAAAAACCTAATTAATAAGAAACTGAAAAAAAATCTTTCTGACGAGAGGAGCCTCACTTTTCTAGCAATTGCTGATCCTGGGCTGGTGTTCAAATCAGTCACAGCAGTCTAACTGCCTAGTAATGACTAACCTTGAAACCTTTTACTTAGCGATCTCAAAGCAGTCATCTAGGCCTAGAGGCTAATATTTTTCTGTGCTCTGCCAGGCGTGGATAAAAAGATCCTAAAATGATTCTTGAAATTTCTGACCTGACTGTAGGGAAACGGCATAGTTACCCAAGACGTGTCTGATTCCCACAAATTTCCATACCAAAGAGGAACAGTTAGGGCAGGTCAGGTTCAAACTGAGCTTAGTCTTAGGACTTCCCCAGGACTGTGTAAGGACAGGGAGCAGGACAGTCATCTGTCCTGGTCACCTGTGATGAATCACACTTTCCCTCCAGAGAGCCCTCTCCAACTAAGAGAGATCCACAAAATAGGTTCCTGTTTTCCTTTTCTTCCCACAACTGGAGATGAGAAGTCAAGTTGTACCTGAACCCAAAGTTCAAGGAAACACTTAAACTAAATGCCTAAGACACAGCAGTTGAAAGACTTTAGAAGAAAGACTCTTTTTGAAAACAGAGGCATTTTGAATTATAGCTCTGCTCTTTCCTCCTATTAGCAAATGACACGGGACTCTGCTCACATCTGTCTCAAAAACAAGGTGCACACTTCTTGCTTTCAAAGCTCCTTCAGGCACTCTGTGAATGCACGGGTATTGTATTTTGTGTGAAAGAAAATGGTGGCTCTCTTACACACGGTCCATAAGGTGCAAATCAGTCCAGCATTTTGGCAATATCTGTCAAAATTCCATGAACATATATCATTGACCTTACAACCCCACCTCTTGGAATTTAACCCACAGACACCTTCATTCAGATAGATGTAGTCACTGTGGCTCGTGTAAATGTTCATCAGCAGAAGACCCAATAATAAGTTTTGGTGCCTTAATTATACTACTAGACTAATAGACTAATAGTGCCTTAATTATACTACTAGACTACTAGACTACTAGACTAACTAATAGACTAATAAGTGACTATTAAAAAGAATGAGAGGGGATAGAGTATATTTACAGTATTTACACAAAATCATAACACCTGTTACCCGTGAAATATAGTTATATGGAGAGGTATGGAAAAGTGTCAAAGTTCTGTTATTTAAAGGAAGAACAAATCATGGTGTGATATATGAGTATGATCCAGCTTGTGCAAAAGGTATATTTGCATACATTACTTTTAATAAAACAATTTTTAAAGAGCTCCATGGTCACAGTTTCTACAAAAATAATGCCTTTCAGTCCTTAGGGGCATTCGGGATGTATATAATTATAATACTTGTATTTTGGATGTAAGCAGGGCTCCGAACAAGATAGAGATATTGGCTCCCTTCTCTGAGTTGCCCACACATTGCAGTAAGTGCACCACTTTGCTCTTTGCCATTCTCTCCGGCTGGATGGTAAGTTTTCCTTCTCAGGGCTAGGAACCATCTTGCCCTCATTCATGAATCCCTGGTTCTCAGCACAAAACCTGGCAAATATCAGGTAGCCAACAAATCTAGTTGTTAAAGAAAAGCCAGTGGCCTCATCTCAACTACAGTTGTAACAAGATCATTAAATGTTAGGTTTAAAAAACAATAAGGGAAGGAGGGCAACTTACTTTGAACCTATTTGCAAAACTAGCCATAAACCGAAAATTCTGAACACAAGGAGTAGACTAGAGGCCCTTGAACCAGTCTTCAGAAGACTTCGTAGACTCTTGCTCTAAATTTTGTAGTTCTTTCAGAAGGCTTCTCTCTCTCTTGTGTTAAAGGACAGCTATTCCTGCAAAATGCATTTCACTAAGATTTAAAACTGTTTGCTGGAATTTCTCCAGAAGTTCTGGGAAAAGGATTTTGGTGAAATGTTCATTTAGGTTGATTAAATTATTCCCTTTGTGGAATTTGGTGGAGAGGTGAGCAGGGGATGAAGGAATCAGCAGTACACAGCAAATCAACTAAAGACTACAACTGCTCTCTGGAATGGAAAACCAACAGATGCTCTAGAACATGGGTGTCTGGCTTATAGCCCAAACTCTTCCAAAAGTCCTGGGCGGGCTAAGCCAAGGCTCTCCTTGCCCTTTCTTTGAGAGGCAATATCTTGTAGCAATTTTGAAGTCAGGATGTCTTGGGCTCAAATGCAGCTTCATCAATCTAGCTGTGCAACCTTGGGTAGTTTGCTTCACCTCTCTCAACCTGTTTCCTTATCCATAAAATAGGATCGCATAGTTCTATCTCGTAGGGGTTTGGAAGGTTGAGTGAGATAATAGCTGTAAGACATTTCACATAGAGTACCATAAGGTAACAAGTGTTACGACTTTGTGTAAATAATACTATAAGTACACTCTGGCAAAACAATACCAGAACACCATAAACATAGGAATCCAGCTGCAAATTCGGACCAGTTCCCTCAGCTTCCTGGCCCTTTTACTGATCTATGCCAGCGTTCCCAGGCCATATAAAACATCCATGTCCCATAAACTATACAAGAGCATTTCAATGCAAAAATGAAAGTTTTGCCAAAGTAAAGTGCTTTGATTTATTTAAAAAACACCAAATTTTACAAATTTTCTAAGAAAAGTATTTCATTTGATAGAATTTCTTAGCTGTAAAATTTTCTTTTGTTTCTCTCTCATAGCTTTTTGTACATGCTATCCCTCATGGGTCCGTCTCGGAATCAAGTATAAAATATTCGTGATTTTGCCCCAAATTAGGTTGGTTACCTCTGAAAGTTCCCTATATCACTGGGTTGTGGGGCTCTGGAAAGAGGATCATAACTTCCAGACACTGTGATGCCGGAATGGACTGGCGAATGTTGAGACTTGTGGTTTAATGAGCTAAGCTGTTGAGCCTTCCCCTAGAATTTGGAGCCACTCACACCAGCATCATCCAACCACACTGCAGGGCCTGCATTTCCGGTCATATAACACAAACTCTACGGACATGTGACTCTACTCACTAGAAATGAAATGTCCCCTTCACTGTACACTGTACACTGTGTACACTGTAAGCTGTACACTGCTTTCTAGTAAGTGACCGGCTCTCAGCACGGTCATCCAAGGCTCGAAAGGAAATAGGATAGAGATGCTCTCACTCAAAAGTAGAAGATAAATTATCTGCAAATTCAAGAAAATCCCCGTTGGCCTTCTGAAAACCCGTGACCAAAAAATGTCCCTGTACCTATGACGCCAACTCAAATTTCTCACATAGTCCTATTTTAAATGTTGCCCCAAGTCTAATAACTTATCACTGTTGCTCTTGGAAACCCAATTTAAATGTATAAAGAAAGCTGATATTCCTTACAAGAGGGTGTACATGGGCACATTATTATTGAAAACAGCTCAAGATATGAGAAAGAAATTTGAACATATATAAGCAACATTTTGAAAAGCCAAATAATTTATGTCAGTGCATGATGTGTAACAGCTCTAACCACAATTGTGTATGCTTAGAAGATGCAAATGTGAACTTTTTGGAGGTAATATTTTACGGTGCAACAATTATACAAAAGCAGGCAGTTAAATAGCTACAAATATGTGCACAGGAATTGTTGATTAGCATGCAACTTCCTGAGCTGACATTAAGCTGAGTAATTAAATGATGCTTTTTAAGACCACGTATCTTAGTGTTTTAAGTATAAAGACAAGTTTTGTTCAGAAGTTTTCCATTTTAGATAATTACTATACCTGAACTTTTTACTTACTAATCTTCTTTTGGGAAGTTTGCTTAGTATAACAGCACCAAATGGCTACTTTGTACTTTTGACTCTAACTGGAATTTGCCAGGCTTCCTCATTTTCTTTGACTCACACAGACAAATTAGAGCATGAAATCTAACAGCATCTCACAGCCTGGAGCATTGGAAGGCCAGCCTGGGGTTCCTGAGGTTTGGGTCCCAGGCGTAGGCCTACTGTGTGTCTGTGGCTAGTCACTAACCTTCTCCAGCTGTCAGGCTTCCCATCTGCAAAAGGGTGGAAATTATCCGACGATGTCTAATAGGACTGACTGTGATGACGGCAGTGCTCTTTATCTGCACTGTCCAAAGTGGGAGCCATTAGCCATGAGTGGCGACTGAGCACCTGAAATGTGGCTGGTGTGACTGAAGAAATGAATATTTAATTTTGTTTTATTTTTATCAATTTGCATTTAAATTAAATAGCCACCCATGGCTGATGGCTGTAGTACTGGACAGCACAGACTGATGATCTCCATCCCTTCTTACCTAATGTTATAGCCTCCTCCTACCCCAACTTGCCACTTAGTTTCCCCTTTTGTACCATTTTGTACCATCTCCAACTCCATTATCTTTTTATTTCACTTAGAATTAAAGGTTGGATATGCCTGCATTGCCATTCCAGCTTCGGGTCGAGAGCTTAGAATTAACCTATAGCATTAACCCACTACTTGAAATGGAGAAAAGGACCAGGTCTTAAGAGCTTCTTTGATCTTCCATTAGGGCCCCGTTGGAGAGTCTGGAGTTATTTGGATGGAATGAGAGCTGACATTTATCGAGTCAAAAGGCAGCACTGATGTAGCTTCCTATTTTAGGATAATGTCAGCTTCAGTTAGAGGCTTTGCTGTCCAAAGCTTCTGCTAATAAATATGGCCACACTGTCGGGATGGGCGATTCATTCGCCAAACATCGGCTACTGTAATTAAGTGGTGTGAGTCCTACCACGTGCCAAGGTCTCAGACTAAGTTCTGAGGCTGGGAATTTGAGTAAGTTTCCCTCCTCCTTTAAGAAGAGCCCAAGTCTAAAAGAGGAGCCTGGTCAGAAGATAAATATTTATAACACACCATGACATATCCTATAATCAATATGTGAACAGTGTGTTGTGAGAATACAAGGAGAGAGCAAATCTTCATCCTCAACTCCTGGTCAGCTATTTCAGAAATGAATTATCATAGGGTCAACAGGAGTGTATTAAGGTATCAAGGATGGAGGAGGGCATTTCTGACAGAGGGGCATGGTTCCTTCAGGGATGGCCATTGGATAGGGCTGTTTAGAAGCTTTATGCTTAAGTTTATGAGAACAGCATAAGACATTAGAACTGATTTTTGCCACCTCTCACTAAAGAGTCTTTTAGCTAAACTATTTCTCCAATAGGCAAAATGACTCAAATTTTGGGTTCTGAAGTTTTGCTTATTTCAAGGGCAACTTCCCTTCCTTGATAAATGACAAAAGCCCTACTCTTTCCAATCCCACTTCGCTCCCACTTAGCTTGGACATAGTAAAGGAAATTCTAAGGCATATCTGAAACAAGAAGTCTTTTTTTTTTTAGGATTTCATTTATTTATTTAGAGAGTGTATGAATGAAGGAAGGGGCAGAGGGAGAGGGAGACTCTCAAGCAGACCTGCGCTGAGCATGGAGCCCAATGTAGGGCTCGATCTCACCATCCTGATATTATGAACTGAAACCAAGAGTCAGAGGCTTAACTGACTGAGCCACCCAGGTGCCCTAAGAAGCAGTCTTTTGAAGGGATTGAGTACAGGGTAGGACCCATGAGTTAGAGAGGAGGAAAAGAGTTAAGAATTTGTATAAGCAGGGAGCATAGTCGTCTGGAGCATTGAGTTCCCAATCAAAATAGAAGCATTTTTCATCACCAGAATGACCGAATCCTGGAATACACACCTTACTTGGGACAGTCTAAAGCTAACCTCTGTGAAACCTCTTGGTGTCCAAGAAGAGTTTGTTTCTTGCATTTACTTCTCCTACAGTGAGGCAGATGAGATATAAAATGCTGGTGTCTGCCTCTCTGAACACCTGCAGAAAGCAATTTCTGCATGATTGTCCATTGAATGGTTGGACGTCGCTGTCTGTACAAGCAGTTACCCCGCCCTCGCTCCGCCATTTAGAAATTTATGGGCTAAAAGGAGGACGACTCTTCCAGGATATTAAAGCCCTATAAACAAATACATACTCATTATAGAAACAGACAATAAATGTTTTCCTTATGTGAAAGCAACAGGCCAGGATAAATGGTGGATGGAGTGGTGGCAGATTTGGCGTCCACCCATTAGATGATGCTGAGATTCCCCCCATGTGTTCACTGCTGTTTATAAACACCTATAAGAGCTTTCCAAGCTCTTCCCCTCTGTTTCAGAGAGTTGTTCATAGTGTACATTGGAATCATCTGAGGGGAGCTTCTAAAAATGTAGATGCCCAGGAAAAAAAATCTGGATGTCCTAGTCACTTCCCAGATAATTAAATTAGGAGCTCTAGGGGTGGAATCCAGCCCTCAATATTTTTTAAACACCTTGGGTGATTCCAAAATGCAGCGAAGTTTAGGAAGCTCTGGTTTAGACTTGACAGCAGTCTAATATTCCTAATTTTGGAGTTAAAAATATAGATTCCCAGGCCCCACTCCCAGATCCAGTGAATCATCATCTGTAAGGGTGAACAGATCTTTATGTTTACCTTTTTTTTTTTTAAAATATTTATTTACTTATTTTACAGAGAGAGAGAGTGAGGGGGCACATGTGTGTCCTGAGGGAAGGGTTAGAGAAAGAGAATCTCAAGCAGACTCCTTACTGAGCATGGAGCCCAACGTGGGGCTCAATCCCACAACCCTGAGATCATGACCTGAGCTGAAACCAAGAGTTAGATGTTCAATCAACCCAGGCACCTTGAAGTAAACTTGATGTTTACTTCAAAAAAAAACCCCTCCAAAACCAGCTGGATGTTTAACCTTAGTTGAAAACCTCTGTTCTAAAGCACTCATTTTGATTTCTCCTCCAATGTGTATGAAATGTGAGAAAGCAATAGAAGAATCGGGTCCATTCAAGACCATATAGATGATACTTCCTGGGACATCCCTTTTCTTTTTTCTTTTTTTGGTTCCACTTGTTATTAAAGCATAACACACTCATAGACACATGCAGGGGATGTAAATGTTTGAGGTATGTAAACAGCACACAGATAAAAAACCTGGTGCTGACCAGTCATTCAGGAGCCTTCCCTCGCAGGCATGGCCCTGGCCCCATGGAAACCACAGACTTCATTGCTAATATCACGTCTTCTCATTAAAAAGTTTTATTTGTTCCCATGATTGCACTGCAGTACAGTGCACCTGTTTATTGAGAAATAATCAATGGGCCAACAGACTATTTTGAAGACAAATGGCCTAATCAATCATGGTTACTTAAAACAAGAAAGAACACAATAAAGAAATATTTTCCTGGATTTTCATACATTATTAGTTATTGGGTGCAATTTTCTGACACTCTATAACCCTAAGCCTTGTAACAACTCTGCAAAAGTAAGAATTTTTGTCATCTCTACTTAACAAATGAATAAACAGAGGCTTAGGGAGGAAGCAAATTGTTACGTTTGGCTTTATGTCCCTTTTACACAGAAGGCCTTTCCTCTGCGCTGCACACTGTCTCTCACATTTGTAACTAATTGAGAGCTTAATCTCCTATAAACATCAGCATGAAAAAAGGTCTCTAGGCATTCACGCTATGAAATTCTGATTATGGATTGTAACTCGCTTGGCTGTTTCTTTAAAAATCCACTCCAAAAATACTTTATGAACTGTAATTCTCAAATCACATAGATGAGTTTTTGGTTAATGTGTTTTTTTTTCTGATTAGGAAAGTAATTTATATTCACTGTAGAATAAGATAAAAATATAGAAGAAGAAACTACGAATCGTGTCTTATACCCAAGTGTTCTCCAAAAATAAGGAGGGCTTTCAAGAGCTTAGGGAGGATAGGTCTCTGGGAAAAGTTTCTTGATCTTTGGATGCTTTTCAAGAGATCTGATGTGATAATTTATTTTTGAATATTTCTAAGTATTCTGGAGTTAACACAGACCTGATGCTCTATACCACACAATGTGCAGACAATTTGAAAGGACCAATAAACTCTCTGATCTCAGGTTTTCACAGATCCCCAGGGATAACTGCATTTCCTCACAATTTTTAAAAAATAGTTCCTATGAACACACACACACACACCCTGTTCCTCTTTTTTCTACTTGTTAACAGTATTGGCTGAAATTAAGGTATTTAGAAATTTATTATCAGTACTTCTGAATTCTTAATAGAGATTCCAGGAAGCCTTGAGTTTTATGGGCAAGTGTGCTTTTTTTTTTTTTTTTTTTTAAAGCAAACAGAGTTTATACCTTTGAATGCGTGTGGTTTTTTTTCCTGGAGGAAAAAGCTGTGTACCTTTTTCAACGTGTTCCCATTGCTCAAAATATGCTGGGGGAATTATAGGAAGCAGGGCCAAGGCGTCTTTGACTGGAACGTCCCAATACTGCTTCTCAGTTCCTGGACTAAGAGGCACAGGAACCTTCTGAACTATTCAGCAGTGACTCTGTCAAAAGCCACTGATTACATCTCTGTGGCTGTCCAGTCAAATCACAAAACAATGTCCTCACTACGCCTCAGGGCGAGCAGAACCCAAACACTCGGCTCCTTCTGGAATTTGGCATCCACGCACAGGAGCAAACAGCTTGAGAGGTGAGCAGGGACGGCCTCCTACCCGCCCAGTCACAGATCCGGGGTGGCTGCTGACGTGTCACTTGGCTTATTACGCCGAGAATTAGGGAACCAAGAGGTTTAAACAGGATCTCAGGCATGGTGACTAAAAGAGAGAAATCTTTTTCACTGAAAACCTCAAACGTGACTTCTAGCACGGTCTACCAATCACTCTGCCCATAACAAAATATGATGCTCATTCTTCCAGATGGTTCTCAAGTCTCTTATACATACATATCCATGGTATAGGTGTGCCACAAGGTTTTTCAGTCATTCCCTGATTGCTGGGCATTCATTTTGTTTCCAGATTTGTCTTTCCCTCACCACAACAATGATGCAATAACATTCTTGTGTACAAAATCTTGCATACTGATGCTTTTATTTTTATAGGCTAGTTTCCCAGAAGCTGAGTCATGTAATATATGATGTGTGTGTGTGTGTGCATGTTTGCATTAAGACTTTGCTAGACTGCTTTTGAAAAATCCACAAGACCATGGTAGTGTATGAGATCCACTGCTCCCCACCTCCATCTTTCCATCTACCAAAGTGGTGGATGTTACTGCTCTTTTAAAATTTTTACCAATTTGATGGGAGGGTTAGTATCTTATTACAGTGGACGAATGGTATCCCCTGTCCCCCTAAAAGATATTTCCATGTCCTCATTCCCAGAATCTATAAATATGACCTCACTGGAAAAAGGGTCTTTGCAGATATAGCTAAGGATATCTAGATGAAATCATTGTGGATTATGGGGTGGGCTCTAAATTCAATAAATGTCTTTTTAAGAGACACACAGGAGAGACTGGGGTGATAGAGCCATCAGACATTGGAACACCAAAGGGTATATTCTCCCTTAGAGCCTTCGGGGGGAGCATGGCTCTGACCTTGATGTTGGACTTCTCACCCTCAAAACTGTAAGAATAAATTTCTATTGTTTCAAGAGACCAAGTTTGTAGTAATTCATTATGGCAGCTTTACGGAACAAATATACTCATTGTTACCATAAACTTGTGTTTTTCTGAAAACTACTGAGGTTGAACATATTTTCATGTGGTTTTATTGACCATTTGGATTTGCTTTCATGTGAATTGACTATTCATCTCTTTTCCCCATTTCCCAAAGTTTTCTTTCCCCCCCTAATAATTCTTATAACCGCTGTAAAAATGCAGACGTAAACATGTTGTCTGCCACATGTTGGAAGACATCTAGCATGTGTCTTTAGAGTTTGTTTATGATATGTTTGGTCATACAATTAAAACAAATTACATGGTACAGCAGGCCCATCTTTTCCTTTATCCTTATGAGTTAGTTCCCTGTTGATTATAAACATTTCCCTGACATCTGGGTTATAAAAATATTCTCCTAAATTTCCTTTAAAATGTTTGCGGTAGGCACAGAGAAGGTCCGTAAAGATGTCCATACCCTCATCCCTGAGACCTAGGAAGATGCTACCTTCCAAGGCAGAAGGGACCACAGGTGTGATAAGAGGGAAGACTTGAGATGGGGAGATTATCCTAGATTATCCAGGGACGGCCAATCTAGCCACACAAGCCCTTAAGGGGAGAACATTGCCCAGGTGTGGCCGGAGGGAGATGTGACTACAGAAGTATGGTTAGAGAGATGCAACATTGCTGGCTCTGAATATAGAGGAAGGGGCCACAAGCCAAGGAACGTGGACAACCCTTAGGAATAGCAAAGAAATGGATTTTCCCTCAGTGCCTCAGAAAGGAATGCAGTCCAGCTGACACCTTAGCCCTGTGAGGCCTATATCAGACTTGTTACCTACAGAATTGTTAGATAATACTTTTGTTTTCCTGAAGCTACTAGGTTAGTGATGATTTGTTATGGTAGCAATAGACAAGTAATATACATTAATTTCTCAATCAAAAAAAATATGTGCCATTATCTGTCTAGAATTTACTTTTGAAGATGTTAGCAAGTAGGGGTACAGCTTTAGTTCCAGATGGACTCTCCAATCATCATTGATCAGTTTGTTTACTCCTTTGCCAATATTATATTGTTTTGATAAGGTTGCTTCAATATGTTCAAGTATCTGGTAGGCAAGTTAGCTTCCCCCCTTTTTTTTTGTCTTGTTTTGTTTTTAAAATAGTTTCTGGGTGTGTTGGTAGCTCAGTCGGTTAAGTGTCTGCCTTTGGCTCAGGTCATGATCCCAATGTCTGGTGATCGAGTCCCACATCAGGCTCCCTGCTCAGCGGGGAGTCTGTTTCTCCCTCTCCCTCTGTCATTCCCCCTACTCCTTCTCTCTCTCTTGCTCACTCCCTCTATCTTAAATAAATAAATAAAAGATTAAAAAAATAGTTTCTTTGGTTTTTACAGATAATGTTTTATGTTCATCAAATGATAATTTCTTGTTAAAGTTTATTCCTAAGTATTTTATAATTTGTACTGTTACGGTAACAATTTTATCTCCATCTGTGATTGATAACTTTTATAAATAAAGCACACCATGTACTACCTTGTCTCAAAGCATGGCAGGCTTTCTCATAGACTTCCAGCCTCTGCTCCGATGTTCACATTTTTAACAGTGAGGTTTTCCCTGATCACCCCATAGACAACAGCATACCATTGTCTGCTGCCCACCTACCCACTAAACATTTGTTGTAAGCTATTTGGCTTTCTGTTTTTCTCCACAGCACTTGTCACCATCTGACTTATATTTAGTCATTTGTGGTTTATTTTCCATTTCCTCCAACTGAAATATCCCTTTTTTTCACCACTATTATCTCTAGGATCTGAATGAGTGCTTAGCATTCATTCATTCAGTGTTCAATAAGTATTTGTCAAAGCAATGACTAAAAACAAGACCTATTTTTCTACATTTATTTTTCCATCTAGACACTTTGCCAAATATCATTACAAATTGTAGCAATTTTTTACTGGAGTCTTTTGACTTTTGTAGATACGCCATCACATCATCAGCAACAAAAAAATGATAATATTAGTTTTCTGGTTGCATGAACTATGCTAAATATTTATTCAGTATAAATTTACTGGACCTTCTGAAGCTATGATGAATAATATTGGTGGAACCAGGGATTCCTATCTGCAGGAGATTGCAAAGACAGTCTCTGTTATTCTTGTATCCATGTTTTTTCTTGTGAAACTTTGCAGTGCCCTCACATCCTGAGTCTAGACTGAGCCCCATGAGTGCTTTGGTCAATGGGACATTAGCAAATATGATGCCAACAGAGCTTGGAAAGTGCTTTGACGTTGGGCTTCCCCTTGTTCCTACTCCTCTGTCACCACCATGAAGGCATGCCTGGGCTAGCCTGCTGGAAGGTCAGAACACGTTGTATAGAGTAAAATTTTCCCAATTGTCCTAGTGGAGGCCATATTAAATAAGTTCATAGCCAGCCAGGCCCAGACACATGGGTAAGCCCAGACACGATCCCACAGCTGCCTAGATGACCTACAGCTGACCGCAAACATGCAGAAAGGTCCAGCCCAGATCCCCTGATCCCCACTGACTGTGAGTTACTTATATGTTTATTATCATATGCCCCTGGAGTTTGGTAGTTGTTTGTTCTGGGGGCATTATGGTGACAATAGATCATTGAGACACTCTTATGCCTAAATTCAGTATAAAGAGCCTTAGAGTTTCACCATTTAGAATTTTGTTATTAGTTTTTGGCAGATAGTTTTTATCATGTTTAAGTAAAAACAAAAACAGAAAGTAAATAATGTTATCATATTTAAGTAAAAGAGAAAAAAGTAAGTAAGGTTTTTTTAAAATTAAAAATGGCTGAAATTTACAAATTCTTCTTCTATATGTATTGTTATGATCTTTTTTTTATTGATGAGACAAATTATTCTGATAGCTCTTCTGATTGTTTTTTTACCATGTTTATGCTCCAGGAACAAGTCCTTCTTGGTCATAATGTATTCTTTTGGGGTCCTTCTGGATTATTTTATTTAGAAATTTGCATCTCTATGTATAATTGGTCCATAGGTTTTGGTTTGTATTTTGTTCCTCAGGTTTTGGAATAAAGGTAACATTGGCTTTAGGAAATAATTTGGAATTTTCAGAATTGATCAAGGAGCCCAAATACAAGAAAGGACATAAAGATTTGAAACACATAAGCTACAAAATCTAACAGATTTCTGCACAGACCTTGCATCACAATTGAACATTAATAAAATAAATTACAAGACTGAAAAGAAAATTTTAACATACTTTACAAAGTAGATATTTTAAGAGACCATAATCTTAGATCATAAGCAAATAAAGTTGATATTAAATAAGAAAGCAATAGTCAATCTTAACTACTTGAAAAATAAAAAAAAATTTCCTTCAAAATAACTCTAGGATTAATGAGAAAAGCAAAATTTTAATTATAAACTACCTAGAACTATGAAAAGGAGAATATTTATTTCCTACCAAAACTTACAGGAACATAGTTAAAGCTATATTCAGAGGAAAATGTATAGTTTATAGTTATGACAGCTTTGTTAGTGAGAGACTTATAATAAATGAACTCAGTGCGGATACTAAGAAATTCTATGAAGAACAAAAGGATAAACCTAAGTAAAGTATGAAGATGGAATTAGTAAAGATAGAATTAATTTGGAGGGATTACATGAACCCTAATGTTTATAGCAGCATTATTAACAATAGCCAAATTATGGAAAGAGCCCAAATGTTCATCGGCTGATGAATGGATAAAGAAATGGTATATATGTATAATGGAATATTACTTAGCCATCAACAAGAACGAAATTTTGACATTTGCAACAATGTGGATAGAGTTAGAGAGTATAATGCTAAGTCAAATAAGTCAGAGAAAGACAAATACCATATTATTTCACTCATACATGAAATTTAAGAAACAAACAAATGAACATAGGGGGAAAAAAGAGACAAACCAAGAACAGACTCTTAACTGTAGAGAACAAACTGATGGTTACCAGAGGGGATATGGGTGAGGGGATTGGTGAAATACAGGATGGGGATTAAGGAGGGCACTTACTGTGATGAGCACCAGGTGCTGTATGGAAGTGTTGAATCTCTCTAATGTATACCGGAAACTAATACCATACTGTATGTTAACTAACTGAAATTTAAATAAAAATTTGGAGGGAAAGAAACTATTCTGGACCACTGGAAAAGATGAAAAGCTCCTAAATTCATTTTTGAATTATGTTGATCATTGATTCTCAGAGTGGTTTCCTGGACCAGCAGCATCAGCATCATCTGGAAACTTGTTAGAAATGCAAATTATCTGGCCCCACGGAGACCTATCGAATCAGAAGGTCTGGGAGTGAGGGACTGGGAATCCAAGGCCCTTTTGGGAGTCAAGTGCATGCTAAAATTTGAGAGGCACTGCTCTCAGTGTAGCTGGCATACGGTTTACATACCAAAGGCTATAATTTGCTTTGCATTCAGGAGTATGTCTCCTAAATCTACCCTCTTTCCTTTCTTTTTCTCAACAACACGTTATATTGAACTTGCTCACACAATTTCATCCTCCCATATATATATATACACATATATATACATTTATGTGTAATACACGAATACAAAAATTTATGTATAAATAAAACAATAATTTATGTATAAATACATATATTTATATATATTTTTTATTTTTTCAAAACAAGTCTCTTCCATGCGTAGTTACATACAGGCATTTACTCCTATGGCTGATTATCTGGAAAATCATTTCTATGGATTGCAAAGGATGTGGGGGTAGGAATCAGCAGATGGAGTGTGTGCTGTATATGGCCGTATTGGGTGGAAATGTGCACATAACATCACTACACTGGTATTGGGGTTTCTGCTGCCAATAGAAGTTGCACGTGTGGGGTGAGGTGAAGGGCATTGGTGGTATAGGTATTGATGTAAGTATCTGTCTATCTGTCTATAGGTGGTAACTGATCCCAAGTTAAGTTCAACATGATAATTTGCATGTTGCATTCTAATTATCAAACAAAAAGAAGGACAGTTTCCTTGTAAGCGCCAACTGATAACAACGGGTTGGAAGCATTTTGATATGCTTTAATCATGAGATAAAGAGGTAGTCGATATGCACACTGCAACAGCCAAGTGTTTCACATCCATTATATTATTTCCCCTATATCACTGTGAAAAGTATTTATTGTGCACTCCATTGTTTAAGTGAGGAAAGAAAGGGTCGGAAAAGTTTGGGAACTAGCCCAAGGACACTCAGTTCTATGCAGGATTCAAAATCAGGTTTGCCTTGCTTTAATCCAGCTTTGGCTCCTTCTGCTAAATCTTTTAGAGCTTTCTTCCTGAGATCGAGTTGGCGCCCAAGAAATCTGAGTCTATCTCCATGATGGACTAACTCCCTCAGAGTCTTTTCCAGCAGATGACATACCTCCTCCCTTTTTCATTTAGATGGGCTTCGAAGTTAAAGACCTTCCATGATGTTTTTATTGCATTGGCTCCCGAGACTAACAAATGGTTACACATACTATATAAAAGAAACCGTTTTAATATTAATAGCCCGGTCGTTTGGGGATTAAAGGTTTGGGGTTTGCTTTGGCATGCAAAAGGAATATTAGTTACCTGTAATTCTGGTTTGGGGGAGGCTCATAGCTGTAACAGATAACAGCTCCCTGAATCTAAATTTCTTGGCACATGTCAGGCCTGGGATAGAGCACTCAGGTTTCCCTACCTCTGACCACCCACGGGGAGGAGGCATGAATCTGTCACCAGTGTGGGCTCTGTAAGGCTGCCTTCCACAGAAGGCTCACACCGAGACACAGTGTGCAGGCCAGGATGATTAGGTTGCCATAAACAGACTCCCTGTGAGCAGAAATTATCAATGGGGCTGGGGACCAAAGGAAGAGTTCTCTAAAACAGAGGAGACTGAGTTTTCTTAGTATTTGCCTGTGTGCAGCCAACTTATTTGACCTGTAGGGATGAGGACTGCTCTACTACCAAATTTTCAAGGTCTTCAGGGTTGTAGCCGATCTCATTTTTTTCTCCCGAAGGCATAGCAAAGAGTTTGACAACTGGGTGAAGAAATAAAGTGTCAGACTTAAACTCTCTTTTGGCAGTCTGTAGCTCAATATCCTTGAATCGGTCCATTACTCTCACCTTGTAGATCATAAAATATAATACTATAACTTGTAACCATGCAGGGCTTTGGAGGCTAAAGACACTTCTAAAGGCAACTTGAATCTGCATGTAAAGAGTTTTCTCTTTATTAAAATTAATTGACAAATTTAGTCATCAATATTTATTATGAGCCAATTAATTACCCTATCACATCTGGTTCTTAAAAAAGGTCACATTTTTATTTTTTATTATTTTTTTTAAAGATTTTCTTGATTTAGTTGACAGAGACACAGTGAGAGAGGGAACACAAGCAGGGGGACTGGGAGAGGGAAAAGCAGGCTTCCCGCTGAGCAGGGAGCCCAATGTGGGGCTCGATCCCAGGACCTTGGAATCATTACCTGAGCTGAAGGCAGACACTTAACAACTGAGCCACCCACGCACCCCAAAAGGTCATATTTTTAAAGCAAATGATGATTACACATCATTCTCTTTTTTTCTCATAGTAAAGAGTGGAAATCTCCTATGAGAGTTCTTGTTTATTTTTAGATACAGTTGAAACTGTATAATAAATTCCAATTTTTATCCTTTTCCACCAAACATTATAACTTAACCACTTTGCTACACTATAATCTCTTTATAAATAGCCCTCTTAGTGACTTTAAATAGTCTATTACATAAATATAACAATATGTATTTAACATTCTCCAATCGAAGGATATTTGGTTGATTTTCAAATATAAATAATGGCACACATAACATTTCTGTGCCAAAGTCTATTTCTGGATTCTGGATTTATTTCTTTAGGAAAGATTTTCAAATCCATTCCAGAAGATTCTCAAATTATTGCTTCAAGGAATATGAACATTTAGTGGCCTCTTGATACAACTACAAATTACTGTGTTCCAAAAACTGGTTAAAGGATCCTTCAAGAATTTCCCAGAGACTTTGCTGTGTCCCTACTCACAGCTTTTATTAGATCCCAGCTGCCTTGAGCTAGAGTATAGAATGTTGTCTCCCATTTCCACACCATTTGCCAATGGCCTGAGATCCTACAGCCCACTGTAGTCAAGTCAGGACAATAGGTATATATCGACAAAACCTGAAATAGTTTTTGTTGCCACTGCGACAGCCTCTGTGAGTTCTCCCCAACCGGCCAAGGAAGTGGGAAGTTAAGTTTTGAAGAGGTTGTAGGCTCTTAGTTTTCGGGAAAGTAGGGGAATGGATGCTAGGGACGGTAGAAGAAACTTAGGCAGCTGAACTAAGTGAGATAGTAAGGAGATAGAGCGCATTACAATAATAATGATAAAACCAAATAACAACAGTAGCAAATTTGATACAAACATGGGCATAAGGACTATCAAAGTGTTGGCTTTAGAATTTGGGGTTCTATGAAAGAATTTAGCGTGAAGGATAAGTGTGATACAGAAGAGTGATACAGAGCTCTTAAGTCTCTTTGCAAAGCTTTGTTTGAGGTCCTAGAATAGAAAATAACCACTGGATACAGAACATCCCTATCTTCTGAAATATAGATCAGGGCAGATAATCTAAATAGGCAGAAAGCATTCTTCTATCTAATTGGGCAGCAACCATCCTGGAGTGAATGAAGTCTTTGTTATAAAGCCAAATAGAGAAAAATAAATTTGGTGCATGTCCTTTTGAAAAAGGAGAATGGCTGACTTTTATTAACAAATAAATTAAAATCTTTGGTCTTTTGTATATATGTGTGTTTCAAAATCTACTCTTGGTCATCTTTGAATACACCATTGTGTAACTTTTTGTGATGGTAAAAAATTAATAAATGTTTGCTGATTTCAACTGAGCATGTGTTTTCCTCCTATGAAAATTTTGGGGATTTTCCATGTCTTGGAAGTTAAATCTATCTGTGTTTCTAGAATAGGTTCATGCCTCTCTTTTGTTTTTGTTCTGCCATCAACCAAAAATTCTAGAATTTTTCCTTCCTAAGAAGGAAGGAAACTAATTATCCATTTTCTTTCCCCATTTAGGTCACCACACTGCCACACTTCAGGTATTCAGGCCCCAAACAGAATCTTTACACTTGTTATTCCTTGTGTCTGGAAGGCTCATCTACTCTTTCCTGCTGGCTTCCTCTCTTCAGAGAGGCCATCTCTGAACATACAACTAGTGTTGGTTCTGTCTCCCTGCACTTGTTCTTTGTTATTTCCTTTTTTCCCCTTTTTTCTTTTTTTAAGTGTAAAAATTTAAATTTTATTTGATTTTTTTATTATGTTCAGTTAGCCAACATATAGTACAACATTAGTTTCTGATGTAGTGTTCAATGTTTCATTAGTTGCATATAACACCCAGTGCTCATCACAACACGTTATTTTCTATCGTAGCCTCTTAGCCTTTCATAGAATGCATTACAATTCAAAATCATTTCATTTATTTCTGTGTTTTAAACATTTCAGTATTTTTCAAGTTAAAATACATAATGGAAATGTTTTATATTGATTCATGTACACACATGTCCAGGCCATTATGTCTAAAAGGTCTTAGTGATTTGCAGTTGAGTACACCATAAAATTCAGGAATTGCAAGCCTAATTTCTGGTCTGCTGTTTTTGGCAATCTCTAGGGCACACATTCTTCTCTCTCATGACTCACCTAAGTCACCAATTCTGTCAGCGTTCAAATTTATTTTACTTGTTGTTTTAAAGAGAATGGGGAGTTATACCCTTGATTAGTATGCAAAAGAATACTTGATTAGGTTATGATAAATGTGATTTTGTAAGTCTTGTTCAAAACAGCTGGAATTCAATACGAGTATACATTCTTTTATAGTGTGAATCTGTTTAAAAGTCATTCAATAAAAATTAAAAAAAAAAAAAAAAAACAAACACACACACACACACCCACGCACACTCACACACATAGCTGAAAGAACAGTTTGCTAAAATAACATGCTTAAGAAGTATGGTAGGACAATGGAACCAAATTTCCTCATTCTATTCTAGTTTGTCGATTAAAGAAACAACCACAAAAGCAATTTGTGACCCACTAAATTGATCTCATAGACAGGATACAACCCAAAATTTGAAATATTAGGTTATTTGTCTTCTGCTTCCCACTACCTACAAAAAAATGTAAGCTCCATGGGGTCAGAGAATATATATTTGTCTTATTCACTGGTATATAGTTGACATTGACACTCAGTTAATAGTTTTTGAACAAATCAATACGTGAAAAAATGAATAAGTTAAAGAATGAAGTCTTACTAAAGTTATCTTCCTTATTTTGGCATATCTGTGCTCCTAAGAAAAGAACAATTATTCAAGTGGAACATCATTTTCTTTTCTCATAAAGTGATATTCAGAATCCAGTCTAACATTCAGAGACCCAACCAGCATTTCACAGGAGACACAGATCACGGAACCAGTTAAACAACTCACAGAATTTGAAGATAGGTTTGAACAGTGGAATTTTCCATCTCCACTTTTATAATTTGTAGGATGCATCATAAAGCTGCTGCCTAAATAAACCGGAAGACCCCACTCCTTTATTTAGTGCTGTTTTTGGTGGAAAAGGGGTGAGTGAACAAACAAGTAAAAAAGGGAAGCTAAGGAAGAAAAAGGGAAGTTTTCCTGTACACAGGCATCTGTCCTATCTTTCCAAATGCCAGTGAGTGCAGAGGCAGACAGGTGGGCCTACTAGCCGGAATGGGAGCTCTATATCAACATTACTATTCTGCTTGCAGAAAGTTTTTCCATGTGCTTATTTATTTATTTTAAAAGATCATTTAAAAATTATTTAAAAAGAGAGAGCATGAGCAGGGTGGAGGGAAGGGGAGAGGGAGAAGCAGACTCCTCGCTGAGCAGGGAGCATGAGGCAAGGGCTCTATCCCAGGACCCCTAGATCAGGACCTGAGCTGACTGCAGATGCTTAACCAATCGAGCCACCCAGGTGTCCCCTCCATGTGCTTCTTTATAATCTCTCCTTGTCAACTGAATACAGAATCACTCTATGATGGTCTGATCTTTGTGAACGAAGAGGAAAGAGTTCTGTTTGGTGTAACAAACCTTTCATGGGATTTAGAAATTGTACATCTATAAGAGTTTCCATTTATTTATTAATAATCTTTGCCTTTCAGATATAAAATGATGTACTCTCACTCCCCTTCTTGAAAGAGAAAGGAAAAGGGAAGAGAAAAGACCTTCCTGTATTCAAAAGAAATTTTTAAAGATTTTATTTATCTATTTATTTTATGAGAGAGAGAGCATGAAAGCGTGCTCAAGTGGGGAGAGGGTCAGAAGGCTAGGGGGAGGGAGAGAATCTCAAGCAAACGCCAAGCTAAACGTGGAACACAGTGGGGGACTTGATCTCATAACCCTGAGATCACGACCCGAGCTGAAACCAAGAGTTAAATACCCAACCAACTGAGCCACTCAGGTGCTCCACTAAATCTTTTTTTTTTTTTTTTTTTTAATAAATAACTATTTCTTGTGAAACTTCAGTTACCATTCATGTTTTCCAGAGGTGTGCTTCTCAAACTTCAGTGTATATCTGAATCATCTGGCAGGCTTCTTAAACACAGATTGCTAAGCCTTACACTAGAGTTTCTTTCTCAGTAGGTGTGGGTTGGGGTTTCACAAATTCCATTTCTAACAAGTTTCCCAGGTGACACCAATGCTCCTGGTCTGAGCACCATACTTTGAGAACCACTGCTCTGAAGCAATGATTCTCAACTGAGGGCAATTTTGTCCCTGCCAGTGGACATTTGGTGATGTCTGGAGACATGTTTGACTGTCACAATTGTGTGTGTGTGTGTGCGTGCGTGCGTGTGTGTGTGTGTGTGTGTGTGCGAGTCTCTTACTGGTAATTTGTAGCTAGAAGCTAGAGATGCTACTAAATATTCTACAGTACATAGGACAGGTCCCCCCAACAAAGCCTTATCCAGCTCAAAATGTCAGTAGTTCCAAGGTTGAGAAAACTTGTTGTAAAGGAACTCTCTGTCTCATGGAAGCACATTGTTTAATAAGAGTTTAAACAACACATAAAACAAGAGCTACTCATTTCAGAAGACTTCAGCCAAAGTGGGATGATGTCACAGAAATTAAATTAATTGGGTGGTGTCTGAAGCAGATATCTACTGTCATCTTTCTCTGTGTCTGTTTCTCCCACATTCACATGTCCATTAAGCTTATAAAACACCATACAGTCCAGACGTTTACTCATCCAAAATGTAAATGAAGACCTGTGTATGGCTGAAGAGGGATGTGAAGCCAGTTGGGATGAGAAAACCCTTTTATTCCCCCAAGGGGCTGCAATTGCCTTGTCCAAAGCAGATAAGATTCTGGACACACCTTGACTGTGGAAAATGTAAATACCAGGTACCACAGAATCATGAGGTTGGAAGGACCCTTCCATTACTTAGTAGAGCCAATATCCTCTTTAAAATTGTTTATTGACAAAAGAACTTGCTCAGCATCTTGTCCAGGGCTTAAACAAAATTAAAGAGGCATTAATGATTGTCTTATATACCTTCTGGTCTCTCCTCTCCATTTGTTGTAGACTCTTCCAACCATCTATTTCCAGTATTTCCAGAGCCCATACCATGAAGAAAACCTGCTCTCAGATTAAAAAAAAAAAAGTATCTCACTATTAGGTGTCACTTCTCTCCATCCTTGGGAGTCTCTTTTTGCACCTGAGTCCCCATCTTAGTAAATTGTACCCTGGAAAAGGTTTCCCATGGTGGAAACAGAAGAATCACTATTTTTGCTCTTTTCTCACCCCTGTATTATCCAGTCCATCTCCTGAAGTCTTATGGATTATCCTTGCTACATGTCTTTTTTGGATTTCTCTCAATCATTTCTACCTCTATGTTGGTCTATATCAACATCTCTTCTGGATTACAGAACAGCCTTTCAAATGGCCCATCAACCTCTGGACTTACCCCCTGTAACGCTGTCTCTGGAATGAGCTCTCCAAAACACATATCAGATCTTGTCATCCCATTGCTTAAAGCCTTTCATCTGTTACTAGTAGTTCCAAAGAACTTATGATGATTTGTAAGGCTCTATATACATAGACAACTGCTTACTTTTCATATCTCATTCCTCTTCTCTCCCATCTCCCCACTTTCCTATTGTGTTGCGGCAATTCTGAACTTTCCCGGATTTCATTAAAATACCATGCTCTCCTTTAATGCCATCCCTTTGCATGTGCTGTTTCCCCTGCCAAGAATACTTGAATGCTTGCCCCTGCTGTCTGCCCCACTATTTCAGGTCTCAGCTAAAATGGTACTTCCCCTGGGAAGCTTTCCTTGACCTCAAATTAGAGTTGGGTGCTCCACCCTTGTGTTCTCCTGGCATCTCGTAAAACTCATTTGTGATGACCTTCTGTTGTAACTGCGTCCCTCAGTAGGTTGAAAGCACTATGAAGATAGGGTTTGCAGGTCTTCTTAAAACCTTATTGTAGCTCCTGTACCCAGCACTGTACTTGGTTCAAAGTAAATACTGGCTGTACTTCTTGGTGGGTATTTAATAAAATATATTATCCTGAAAAGAACTATGTGAAACTGGTGGGGGAAATAAATTTTGAAATACAAAGGAAGTCTTCCATGGGAGTCCTCGAAACCAAATCATGCTGCTGACATCTTCTACTTATATGTCTACAATTGTGGGGCAGAATCATTATAAAACCGAGCTTTCCTGCTAATTTTGAGAACTGATCTCCTTAGATAACTTTCAGTAATTTTCACGTTATTTTTTAATCTACTGTACATCTAACTACATCATGGCAGGAAGGCAGTGTTACTGGACCACACTGAAGAATGGGGATGAGAGCGATAAGGCTGGCCACATCCCTCAGAGCCTAGGAAGCCACGGTGAGGAGGGAAGACCTTATTTTTAACCCAAGAAGAATATTTTAAAGACTTTAAGTCATAGTAGTGACTTTCTCACTCTGGCTGCTTTATGGAAAACGGCCTTGATGATGAACCAAAAGCAGGAGGGACCAGTAAGTAGACCAGTGAGGTGTTTCAGTGGCCAGGATACTGGCCATGGAGGTGGGGGTATGTGTGTGCAGATTTAAGATAAATTTGGGAGGTAGAAGATACAGGAGTTGCTGAGAGTTTGGATTTTGGGGCGAGGGAAAGAGGAAGCAAGTGTGATTTTTAGGTTTTTGGACAGAACACCTCCAAGCATGGTGCTGCCATACTGAGACGGTTAGACAAGCGCCTACGTGTCTTCCTGGCCCAGCACGGTTCTCACCTCCTCCTTGCAGGCTGTCATCGACTTCAAAACCCTTCTCTCTTTCTTGTCAGCAACTCGGGAAATCATTGCCTGCACCACTCATCCTTTTAGGAGGATGCTGAGCTCCCCAACCTGGCTTATGTTCCTTGAAGGTGAGGGATCTCCTGTTCACATCCAATGAAGCCTGTAGGTGGGCCCCACAAATCTGCTGGCTGGGGGATGCCAGGCGTTTCACACCATGGCCAGCACTCTGGAGCTGTTCCCTGGAGCTGTCAGCTGCTAAGAATAGCCTGCCACCCACGGGACGAAATGTTCATATCCTCCAATTCATGCCCCAATTGGACATTTTAAAAAGGCCATTACCAAAAGCCTTTGAAAATTATGTTCCTTTCTAGAATCTTAAAGACAGCCATTTAACTTCTATTATATACTCTATGATTATTTAGCATTAACACTTCTCACTTGATATATAGTTAACTTTTCTTCCCCATTATTAAGTATTACCTTAAAAAGCAACCTCATTTCCTCTTCGATTAGATAGGATAGGTTTCTCCTCATTGAAATGTATTGAATTATGTCAAGAACATTTCATTTTCTATAATGCTCATTCACACTTTGGTTAGAAAGCTCTTTAAAAAAAAAAAACAAAACTTCAAGGTACCATAATATCACCTTTCAATTCATTTTTTAAAAGTTTTTTTTAAATATAAATCTGGTGCATATTTGGAGTTACACATTTATTGTAACTTCCCACACAAAGCGAGAATGCTGTCTATAATATTCTTAGCAGTCAAAAAGGAACATAATTATGAAGAACTTATGCAGAGGCAGGAATCGGGCTTTTTCTTGTTCTTCCTTTCAACACATGATTTTTGAGAATTACTTTAAAAAGTTAATTTTTGTTCATCATCTTCCTCTAGGACTGGGACAGGCATTTTATATACCTTTTGTCATTAAATTATCCCAACCGCCCCGTGATGAATTTTCGCCTCCAATTCTCAGTGGATTGAAGGTATATGTAGCAGGGTTGAATAATAAGTCAGAGGATGTGCAGCCAGAAGCAGCAGCTTCTGTATCCGGATTCAGGTCTCGGTGAGGCTAAAGCTCACATGGCCATTCATTTAGGCTCTAGTTTTGGGGGAGAGAATCCCCTTTTGAAAAACCCAGTTCCGTGATAGCATTTGCCAAACTACTTGAGAATTCTTCCTTAGATCCAGCCAAATCCCCAAATTTCCACCCACTGTCCGTCTTACATCCCAAGCAGGAGTTCCTTACATGGACTTCGGAAGGTTCTGTGAAATCCCTGATGGTGTGCACCATTTTTGCCTTTATTTAAATGTATTTTCCGGCGAGTAAGTCTACGTTTTTTTGTTTTGTTTTGTTTTTAATTAGATTGCCAGAGAGGTCTGTTATCCCCTCTTCTCAAAGGATAAAGCCTTTCTTCCTGGGGAAAGATGGAACAAGAGGTCTCCTTACTCTGTATTTCAGGCCTTCTACTTAAAAATAAGCTGCAGTCATATCTGCAACCTTTTCTTCTCCAATTGGACATTCTCAGTTCTTCACATCTTTTTTGTGCAACAACGAACATCTCCAAAACCTCAGCTTCTAGGGAAGGCACTGTGGTTGTCCCCTCAAGCATGGCACTCAGGGGAACTCAATGCCCCTCAAAGTTTAGCACTGAGAACTGATTACAGTTTTCTATCCCTATATCCATTCAATATTTTACTTAAAAATAGGATGATAATTTATTTTCCTCTTACAAGTCTCCTTAAAACTTTTCAAGCTTATAGAATTGTCGAATCCATATGTTGTACACCTGAAGCTAATATTCCATGGTACATCAATTATACTCCCAGAATAATACTGTTTTTTCTAGCTCAGAAACTGCAGGATTATAAACTATATCCCTTTAGGATCCTCCGTCCCTTCCATTTCCCACCCAAAAAGCCTAAAATACAGGAGTTATATTTTTTTTACTTTGTCTTTTAACTTCAAGAAATAGGAGATATCCTGGAAAAACACATTTGTGTAATCTCATCCTTAGCAATGATACTTTAGGGTTTAAGGAAAAGTTGGCCATTGGAAGCCCATGCCCTGAATATGGACAGATCTTGACTCCCCCATGAATTGTAACAAAATCTCCCTTAGTGTTCACACGGAGAGCAGCATAGGGGCGGTCAATCACTCACCCAGCCGTCCTGCCCGCTTCCAGAACCTGCTGACATCTCCACGCCTTCTGCACGGGCTGCTCCTACTCTACTTCCGTGTCAGGTAGAATGAAGACTCTCTAAGCAAATGACCTGCTCGGGACCCAGCTCCACCGTCCTGTGCCTCTGTGGCTGAGCGATCCCAATTATACGTCCTTGAGACGCGTCTTAGATGAGCATGTTGACTGACACTGGGCTGGCGTCATGACTGCTCGGGCTTGGCCACACACACACACAACAGTGGGGACCAACGGCTCCCCCCTCCAGACTGTTCTCTCGATCTGGGATTCCACACCATGCCTCCCGCCTGCTCCCAGCAGCCAGTCTTGCAGCAGGAAGATGAGCAAAGCTTGTGGAAACTGAAACCCCTAGTGAAATGGGACTCCTATGACACCAGGAGGCTGCCAGGATAGCTAACACCTGACACGCTACCTTATCCACGTTCTCAGGCCCTGGAACGATGAGAACTCTTACTCTCTCCCTGCTCCACCCAGCCTCATCATCAGAATCCCAGAGAGAAATCATTCACCCCACCGATGCTGCTGCTTCTAACCGGCAAAGAGGGTGGGAATCATTTCTTTGGCTTGAGATAAAGCTTAGGATTCCCACAGATTTGACGGTTCCGTGGGTTTGAAGCCATCCAGGCTCAGGCTTCTGGGTCAATTTCCAATGGCTTCCCCATCCTCCTCCTTTTTTTTTTTTTTTTTTAAAAAAAGAAGCATGATTCTGAAGATGTCCCATAGAGCAGCCCTTGCTTGCTGCCAGGGTGCCTAGCAATGCATTTAGTTCGTTTTATTGTGCTCTTCAGATAACATGTTTCTGCTCGTGTGTAAGGTCTGGAAGCTGTTCTGCATGCCAAGGCAATGCCCCTTAAATGAAGTCTTACATAAGCCTGACAAATTATCTTCAGATAGAAGTAATCTCAATGAGCTATTACAGAGCCATGAAAGTAACTGCTCGTGAACCACCAAAACAAAAGCTGCCTGAGCAAATACATCAAAATGTCTGTCATACGGGAATTTTGCCAGTAACATTTCCCTGTGAGATTTTTTTAAGGTACTGGCACATTTTCTTTTCTTGCCTCCCATCCTTTGCTCCTTTTTTCTCCCTCCCTCCATCCCACTCTCCTTCTCTTCCTTCATTTCAGCAGACATCATTCTCTCTCTCTCTTGTCCCCATTCCTTCCTCCTTCTCTCCCTCTTCTCCTCCCCCACTTGTCCCCTCCCCCGGACATTCCCATCCCCCTCTCTGCACACTATAGTTGAGACTCCATATTTTATTGTCGCCCACCAGATACTCTTGGATTACAAGTATCCTGCATGGCTAACTTTTACCCTCTCTTGGATTCTAGCAAGGAGGATGGTGTATCACTTCTCTCCTCGACTTGACAGCCCTCAATGGCTGCTTCTTGGGTCCAAGATAAAGTCCTACTCTTCAGCCTGCATACGACACCCCCAATGCAGTCACAACCGCCACGCTTCCACTAGCCCTATCTCCCATATTCACATTGGCCACAGTGCACCTTAACCCCTCACAAGCACACTTGACACCTCCCGGACATGCTGTGCCTTGTCTTAACTCTGACAGTTGCCCCTTCTGTTCACTGCTTTTCACAAAAGGCTGAGCCTGTCTTTAAGGTTCTAGTCCTTCCCTGAGTTCCTCAGATAGTCAGTTACTTTCCTCCTTGGGTTAACAGTGCATTGTGAACTTTTTTTTCTTCCCTGTTTCCTCAAATAGATTAAGAGTTCCTGGGGCAAAGGCGTTGCTGACTCACCCACCAGGCAGTTGCTCAATAAATGTTTGCTGAATGAACTCTGTTTCTCTGAGTTTCTCCTGGATATTTCACAAGTAGGAAGCAGCAGCAGCACAGTATACTGTTTACAAGAATGAAAGTGTGGGTTCAAATCCCAGTTGTGACTTGAGTGAGTTACTTAACCTCTTGCTGTCCCAGCTTCCCCATCTGTAAAATGGGACTAATATTGTCCAACTCTAGGTGAGTCGTTACGTGGAAAGTAGTTAGAACACTGCCTGGAAAATGGAAAGAGATACATGGTACATGAATGTTGGCTAAATACAGTGGTGGTGATTTGGATACCCAACGGCTGCCTCAGCCTTGCTCAGGGAGAAAGTTTCAGACATGATCAGGGCGGCCTTGATTTAGTTGAATAGATCCTTTATTGGAAATGAAAATATTTGCTTTGTTCCTGTAATCAAAAGGACGGATGCCAAACCAAGAATAAAACTGCATTCCACAAGAAAACTCTCAGCGGTCTATGCCATTCCCAGGGTTCTTCTATGAGCCAGGGGTTTGGGTCTGATGGCATATACTAAAAAAGCTAGTCAAGAAAATAGAATTTGTAGACTGTCATGGATGAGGAAGTACACACTGGTTGCAAACTGTTTAATAGAAAATGTGTTTGTGTCCAGTTAAGAAGTTAGGAAGAAGTTTGACATCTCCCAATTTAACATCAAAAAGTGAGTAAAAGTCAAAGCTCAAAGACAACATCCAAAGGAAATCTTACTTCCTTTTGTTTGCAGGTACACTGAGGAGACTTTCTAGGCTGAAATTATGCAGAAAAGAGTTCCACCTAAGTGTACCTGCACGATATGGCCTTACAGACATCCTGGCTGAATCTCTTGCCAGTAGCCTCCTGCACCAGCCTTAACGCTCCCATTGCCCTGGAAATCCCAGAAAAATCCATGCTGAAGGTTATCTCCATGCCTTGGCTTTGCCTTACTCCCTCCAAGCTCCTTTGCTCTGGGCCTCAGACCCCCTTCCCCCCCTCTTCCCCCCCCAAGCATACACACTTCTCAAAGCATGAAAATACTGCATTACACTTGTATGCTCACTTTCTGTCTCCCTCACTAGATTGTGAGTCTTCCAAAAAGGGACAGTGCCTAGGTCCCTATTGCCTCCTTAATGCTCAGCATGGTGCCTGGAACAAAATAGGTGCCCAATAAATGCTCCCTAGGGACTCACTGAACAGAAAGGCTGCCCTATGTCTGTAGGGACAGACTCATTGCCAGGTGTCTACGGCAGCAATGCTCAGTGTCCCCTGTGCACTGTTGATTGGAGCCATACCTTGAGGATATTGCATTAGGGGTGTGGCTGAGAAACATTCGCATCTAACAAAACTGGAATGATTGCACAACTAGAGACCCTGTCCATAATGAAAGGGAAATAGGATTTCTGGAAAAGGTTAATAACCATTGTACATAGTGTAGCCTGAGACAAGAACTGAAAGACATCTTGATGAAAATTCAACAATTTCTGTGACTTACTGATATTAGGTGAAAATGTACATTAAAGCCATTTGGTGAGATGCTGATAGCCCCATCAGAATGAACATACCGAAAAAGACCGACATTGGAAGTGTTGGAGGAGGTAAGGAGGAGCTAGAATGCTCTTGGACTGCTGGCGGCACTGTCAGTTTACACAGCCACTTTATAAAGCTGTCTGGCAATTTCTCATCAGTGAAACATGCACCTACCCTCTCACCTAGCTCCTAGATAGACATCCAGGGGAAATGCACATGCTCACCAAAGGACAGCCCCAAATGGGGAATGACCCAAAGGTCTATCAGCCGGAGAATGAATAAGCAAATTGTGGTCTGGTCACACAGTCACTATTACTCTGCGATAACATCATACACACATGCACAGCAATGTGTGTGACTCTCGCAGACGATCCATTGCACAAGAAGCATCAAATATGAAAGAGGACATATCATGCAATTCCATGTTGAAGAAGTTCAAAAACAGGCAAAAAAAACGAATCAGTGAATCAGTGGTGATGAAAATCAGAATAGTGGTAACCCTTGGGGTGAGTGTTAGGTTCTGATAGGGGCCAGGTGGGGTGGAGGGGAGCATAAGAGGACATTCTGGGATGCTATAAGTGTTTTCTACCTCTTGATAGTGATGACAGGGGTGTACACCTGTTTGAAAAATCTGTAGAGTCTTACATACTTTAGCATATGTGTGTTATACCTCACCGAAGAGTGATAGATCGATTGATTGACCAATCGATCAATCACCAGAAATCTAGATGAGTGGAAGGGAAGAAACACTCCATCATTCATACAAAACTCAGAGATTGGATTGCATAACCCCTCCGTGGTTCAGGGAAAACAATCATCACTGAACGGAACCCAAGAAACAGCTTGGCTGAGCTGGCTGGGTTGTGGAACAGAGCACTGTGGTAAACTCAATTTGTTCCCACAAGGAATAACAAAGATGTGTCCTTCCCAAGAGGTCACACCTATAGCACAACTTCCTTTGGGATTGGGTGAATAAAAAGTTCAGCCGAACTCACTCTTGTGGAATTTTTGCAACAGGGGTCTTCCTCAGTATAAACCTTGAATCAAGTCATCACCTTGGGGGTCATACAGTATGAAAGTTAGTTACGTCCTAAAAATAAAGCTATAAAAACTTTATTATTTTTCAGAATAAAGTCAAAACTCTTTGAAGAGTATATGAAGGCCAGAAAAGGGGAAATAAAGTTGTTCTCTAAAGTCTTTTTGCACAGCTTTGCCAAAATGTCAGATAAGCGAAAGATGATCAGAATCCTCAAATCTTTTTTTTTTTTTTAAAGACTTTATTTATTTATTTGACAGAGAGAGATCACAAGCAGGCAGAGAGGCAGGCAGAGAGAGAGGGGGAAGCCGGCTCCCTGCTGAGCAGAGCCTGATGCGGGGCTCGATCCCAGGACCCTGAGATCATGACCAGAGCTGAAGGCAGAGGCTTTAATCCACTGAGCCATCCAGGTGCCCCCGGATCCTCAAATCTTTAAAACCTACTATGTCTGTGATACCTGTTCAACCAAAGGGAAATGGATGCCCCAGGAAGGTGCATTTTCTTTTTATTACTAACCGAGGCTTTGGCCCCAAACCCACACTGAAACTGACCACACAAGACCGGGACCTGGAGAATGCCCATTACTCTTTTAGCATTTCTCAGCTGGGGTGTGAAAGCACTTGGGATTAATTATTGGAATATTTTGGATATTGTGTTTTGTAAAATACTAAAATAAATCTCACTTGTTTTATTTTTTTTAATGCTGTTGCCAGAAAATTTAAAACTACATATGTGACTTGCATTTGTGGCTCACCCTACATTTTCAGAGGACAATACTGGGCTACAGTATAAGGGCAGGAAAAATAAAATAGAACTCCGAAGTCCATGAGAAATTACAACTATGTATAATGTATGAATAATAGAGTCATATTTCACATGTATTTTGTAGTATATTTCATACTTCATAAAGTATATTATCAACAAGATACTAGAAAGGAATTTGGAGAAAAAAAACTTCGGTGAAATACTGATTTCCAAAGAAACAACGATATAAGTATAAATTTCACCCTGTCTCTTTAATCACTTAGCCAGAAAAATAAACCAGTATCAGAAGCTTGAATACTTTTTATCTCTTCAAATTAAAACCATACTTTCCATAGGTCCAGACCGGATTTTTAAGCTCCTGGGAAAAGTAGGTAAGTGTGTTAAGTGTCATTTTTTTGGTTAATCTAATCTACAGGCATCAAATAACAAAGAGCTTATTGTATTATTTGCCTTGGGCCAGGTCCAGCTTCCACCTCTGTCTTCTGACCCTTCCTAGAGGTAATTAAAGTAAACAGTCTTTCAGCAACTCTATTTGTTTTTTAAGATTTTATTTATTTATTTGACACAGAGAGATCACAAGTAGGCAGAGAGGCCGAGCAGAGAGCCCTATGTGGGGCTCGATCCCAGGACCCTGAGATCATGACCTGAGCAGAAGGCAGAGGCTTTAACCCACTGAGCCACCCAGGCGCCCCCTTTTAGCGACTCTTGAAGCTCCTTTCTTTGCCTGGAGTTTCAGGAAGGCAGTTTCCCACTTTGGGTCTTCAGATCTCGGGGGCATCAGAATCTCTCCTCAGCTTTTTGAGTTGAGAGCTAATTCCTTCAGGATTTCTTAGCTGTCCAGGTGCAAAGAAATATTGCTATAAGTTTTTTTCTCTTCTACTGTTATACTCATCTAGAACATTCTACCAAAAGATATGTATTTCCTGTGATAGGAGTTTGATCTGCTGTGCTGAACAATATGTGGGTATAATTTCATGTTCTTACACAGTCCCGCATATAATCAATTACAGAAAAGATTTTAGCTGTTGGCACCACCTCATCTTCCTACTATCCCAGCATGTTTTGCAATGCGGGCCCTGTCTGTGTGATGATTAATGGGTCCTTCTCAGGTTGGCAGAGACATGGAAATCATGGATGAAATTAGCCATAAGTGCATTTTTCTCATGAGCACTGCATTCATGCACACTCATCTCCCATGCGATCCACTTCCTGTTCCTCCGGAACTTTAAATGGTAGTCCTATTGGTGCCCAAGATTTTCATAAAATCATGCCATTCATTTTGATGAGTGTTAAGAGGTCTACAGATAAAGTTACCAACTTGTTTTCCTCCACACGTTGACTTGTTTCAACAAACTCAGGCCTCAGGCAACCACAGTTCCCAAGCATATTTTTTTCGATCCTGTATCTCTAACTTTTAAAATGGCAATTGCCTCCCTATTCAAGAAGGACGCCCTTAAAGTCTCTGTGTTGTTTTCAAATGTTCTTAGGATGACAACAACAGCAATCATACAATGCAACTAGCCACGTGGCACGCAACGGTACCGAGTACGGACTTGGCCTTCTCCCAGTTTACTGAGCCTAATAATCCTCTGGGGATCTTGTTAAAAAGTGCAGATTCTGATTTGGTAGATCTAGAGAAAGCTCTGAGATTCTGTATTTCTTTTTTCTTTCTTTTTCTTTTTTTTAGGTTTATTTACTTGAGAGAGCATGCACACGAACGTGAGTGGGGTGGGGCAGAGGGAGAGAGGCAGAGGGAGAGGGAGAATCTCAAGTAGACTGCTGGCTGAGCTGGGAACCTGATCCCGGGACCCAGGAGATCACGACCCAAGCAGAAACCAAAAGTCGGATGCTTAACGACCTGAACCACGCAGGGCCCCTGAGGTTCTGCATTTTTAACAAGATTCCAGGTGGTACTAACCCCACTGACCCTAAAGCACACATTGAGTAGAAAGGAGACCCTCTCTAGGACATCTTCCATCTACAGGATTCTGTAATTCTGTGTGCCAGAAACCAATGGCTGACATAAGCAGGGGCAGATTCTCCTTAAGACCTTTGCTAGAATACTCCAGAAGTCATACTACCTGTTATAGAAATATATCTAGATAGGAGGATTTAGAAATTAAGTCTGAGAGTCTATCACCAAATCATTTTAGAATCTTGCAGTGGATCAAAGTTACTATTAGTTCTTTCAAATGTGGATTCAGCTACTTCTCTTCCTAGAATATCTCTACAAATGAGCCCCTTTACGTCCCAGCTGGATTTCTGATTATGCTGGATGCAAAACACATCTAAGTTTATTCAGTAACTAGTTACATAAAGCAGCTATCTTGAAGCGTTATGCAAAGAAGAATTTTGCTAAATAAATATTTGCTACTCAATTTATCTATTCTGTAAACACAAATGCTACAGTGTAAGGTTTGCTTAAAGGGGAATATATTGCTCTCATTTCATATCCGATAAGAATAAAAAAATTTTATATTCATAGCAAACATGAAAACTCACAAATGCTTCCATCACGTCAATTGTTTATCAATTCCAAAGAAATATGTATACCACCCTGTCTTCAATGCTGATATTAAATTCCTTTGTGTAGGTAAATTCTAAAAGAACGATGATGTAAACTAAGTCGAAGTGAAAATGAAACATACATAAAATCTTTTTTATGTATGATTTTTCTGCCTCTCTTGACTCTAGGCAGATGCTGTTTCGCCATATGAACTGAATGCTATGCACATACCATATGCCAAATACTGTGCCAGGTGCTGGCAGGTGATGGGAGGATGGTAAGGGCTGAGAAGACAAATAATTCCAGTCTCTACCCCAGCCAGGCTCAATTGAGTGGGGGAAGATAGGCACCTGACTAAGTATTTACAACATAATATGCCTATAATAGCTGAAGCTAACAATTATATAGCTCTTTTATCTGTCAAACACTCACTGTTCTAAGCATTTTACATATATTAATTCATTTAATCTTCATAGCAGTCCTATGAGGTATTATCTCCATTTTATGGCTGCAAAAACAGGCAAAGACAAGTTAAACGGTTTCCTCAGAGTCACGCAGAAGTGCATGGCAAGATCTAGTCCTGGACCTGGAAGATCTAGTCCGGAGCCACTTCATCACTCAGAGTGTGGTCTGTTGGCCAGCATCATGGGCATCACCCAGGAGCTCTTCTGTTGGGAACAGAATCTCAGACCCTGCCCTAGACCTCTTGATTCAGAATTAGCATTTTAACAAGACTTCTAGGTGAGTGTATGATTGTTAAAACTTGAGATGCACTACTCTAAACTGTCACAATACGCAACTTCTGAGGAGTCCAACTTCTACGTCAACCTTCCATCTTGGCCTGAAAGACTCATTCTGAAGGATTTCTACAATCTCCCAGACACCATTCCTGTGGGCACCAGGCCTGCCTCAGTTTCACCCCATGTTGATCTGAGTCAAAAGTAGGTTCTATTGAAAACAGACCTACTAGCACCAAACATTTCAGCTTCTTTGCTGAAGATCTAAGATGTCGCAGAGAGGAGTCACTTCACTAAACTTAAAGCCTCTGTCGTCTCTCTCTCCTCAGCCTCCCTCCCCATGTTCCTCCCCTTTGTGGAGTAAGGGCCCAAATCGCCCCTTGTCTCCAGCAAAACAGTTCTACTTCCATGCAGATCCCTTGGAGATTTGTCATTCTACCTCCAAACAGACTGGTCAGGGCATTTTCCCAAATAAACACAGTCCCCTTCTTTAGAGGAATTCTATGGCTAGTATCATTTGTCTGTTTTCTTGCAGTTACTTCTGTTATAACCTCTATTTTATTGTGAAATACACAAACAGAAAACTGCACACATGTTAAATTTTACTTTGGACTTCTCTATTTATTTTTCTTTTTGAGAGTGCAAGTGTGTGTGTGTGTGAGAAGGTGTGGCGGTGGGGGTGGGCTTTGGGTGGGCAGAGGGAGAGGGAGAGAGAGAATCTTAAGCAGGTTTCAGGTTCAGTGGGGAGCCCAATGTGGGGCTTAGTCTTATGACCCTGAGATCATGACCTGAGCCGAAATCAAGAATTGGACGCTTAACTGACAGAGCCCCCTAGGCTCCCCCAGCTTCTACTCTCTAAATTTTCATGGAAGAAAACCCTGCTCTCCACTAACAACATATTAAATAAAAGTATGAACCATATAACTTAGTAAAATGGCCATAATCAGTAGCTCACAGATTAAGAGACAAATGAACTAATAAGGCCACTCTTGGACCAGAGAGCTCAAGGTCTACGTATCCTGTTGGTTGCTAACAGGTATACATTGGATTGTCTGTCTCTTAATCCCCATTACCAGAAACTCAGGGAGCCAAATGCTCCCAGAATAAGCATGTTCCAATGTTGTGTCTATCTTGCTGAAACATATACATATTATATTATTTTTGATTAAGTGGGAAATACAAAATATACATGAGAATATTTTAGATTAAGCCAGAATCTCTAGAGAAGGTGAATAAAATGGATGATTGCAGCAGGCTCCTAGTTAGTCATGGTCTGTTTTATCAGACTGTGGATTAAGTTCCTGCATCCCACGTCTGTCTTTCTGTCTTTGATCCTCTTCAAGGCAGTAAGAAGAAGCAGTAAAAGAGAAAGAAGCTAAATACATGGTCTAGCAGATGAATCCTGTTATTTATTCATCACTCCCATAAAAGGTTTCCTGGGAGAAAAAGGTTATACCAATTACTAAATGGTGGTCTCCAGATGATGGGAGAGGAGCAGCTTGCTTCCTCTGATGCACTGATAACTAGTGATTGTCATGATACCTGCATATCAGATGCTTCCTCTCATAGGAAGAAAACAACACTGAAAGAAGTGGCTGGGCCATCCTCCATGCATGATAGCAAATGGTTTTAAAAGGGTAAAGAGCATGCTTACCACTGTCTTATGATGATCAGTCTAAGTATAACCATCCCTGCTAGCTCTTCCTCATTGATTCATTTCAACTTCAAGCTATGGTAGTGTAATAAATGTTTAAAGTAGAAATAAAACCCTGTTTAGATATGTATCAAACCATAAGACAGCAATTGTCCAGGATGAAACCACCCACTGCCTACAACAACAGCCACAATGAAAACACAGAACAAAAACACAACTGCTGAACGATGGAAACAGGTTTGAGGACTAGCAACCTCCCTCTTTCTTTCTCTTCTTCTATAAACATCAAATCTTGCTTATTTATTGAGACCTGATTCAAATTCTAACCCCTGAAGTAAAGGCTTCATAGGTCACTGCAACCACCATTATCTCTTTCTTTTAATATCTTGACTATGGAGTCTGCCCCATTCATTTTGCCAAAAACATAAATAATAATGAATAACTAAGATTATTGTTTATCTCTGGCTGCATATTTATTTTGACTCCCCAGTTAATTTTATGTTTCTTTGGGGAATATAACTGGCTGTGCTTTCTGTGCCTCTCACTGGTATAGCCTGGTGTTTTGCATAGAGAAAAGGTTAATAAGTATTTGACAACACTTTGCCCAAAGGGTGCTAGTAACTAGCTGTTCCATCTATTATTAATAGAAAGCACAATCCAAACCCAGAAATTACTGTGCGTTGGTATGAGCTCACATTTCAAGAAAAAGCTGTCTAATCAATATGGTCTTCTTAAATGGTTGCCATTGAAGATATTAATAAAATAAGTCAACACAACACTGAAAACAAAAGGTGCAAAATCATGCGTTTAGGTAATTTGTCCATTTTGTGAAAGAGATGAAAGAGATTTTCTGATAAACTATTTTCTTCATTCACGTGAAAGCTAAAGAAAGCCCTCCCTCATTCTCCTACTTCTAATGAATGTACTTAGGAATTAAGAAATTTGAGTTTTATTTCTAGTTCAACCAAATACTTGCTATAAATCTGTTGGCAAGTCCTAATGGCAAGGGTTTAAAATGTTCACCAGTAGATTTCTAGGTTCCAGTGAACTCTTCTAGGTTCTAATCAGACCCTCCTGTATGAATTTAGTATAGGATTTTTAAAAAGTAGACTACAAACTAATGCCAGAGATGAAGCAGTTTTAAAGAATGAGGTGAAATTGACAGTTCTGGGGGAAAATACCTATTTAGAGCCTCATTTTACACTATACACTCTAGTGAATTCCAGATGTTTTAAAGAGTAATTCTTTTAATGAAATTTAAAAAATTTAAGATAATACAGCTAAATGTGTAATTGATTTTTACATGGGGAAAATATTTAAGTGTGAAAATAGTGGAAGATACTGCAAAAGAAATACTAATAAATTTATATGAATTAAATTTTGAAATTCCACAACAATAGATACAAACATAAAAGGAATTAATACTCATTTAGCAGATATTTACTAAGCATCTACTACATGTCAGGCATTTTTCCAGGTGTTTGGGAGATTATGCCCATATATAAACAAAACAGATAAAGGTTTGGATGTCTTTGTTGTTATGGCTATTGTAGTGTATAAAGACTGACAATTGACAAAATAAATAATCCCCATTGGATGGGAAAAGGTGGAAAATGCTGTGGGAAAAAAGAAAGTAGAGCCAAGAGTGGGGGGGTCAGATCTGCTAGAGCAGAGACAAGTGAGAAATTGGAAAAATTTATTTGTAACACATGAGATTGGCAGAGATAAAATCCTTAATTGAGGAAAAGAATTCTTAAAAATCAGCTTAAAAAATCAATGTCCTGTAGAAATTAAACAAAGGATGTGAACAGATAATCTTTGGTTAAAAGCCAATAAAAAGTGAAATCTTTCCAACTTTACTTATAAGTAATCAAGTAAACTCAAAGCAACCTCACTATTGGGATATCCAGTTACTGAAGATTAAATCATGTTGGTAAAGATGTGAAGAGATTCTCTTCTACAATGCTAATGGAAGCATGTAATGATACAACTTTTTGTAAAATAATCTGGCTATATTTATCAACAACCTTTATTCTAGAAATATGTCTTATGGAAATCATCAGACATTAAGACAAAATTTATGTATATTTACTGCAGCACTGTTTATAATGATATATAAATGATTAATACCTAGATACCAAACTAAAATTTCCAGTCCAGGATGTACCTGTGAGCATTTGATGTCTTCATATGAATGGTTCACAAACATCTCCAAATTCACATGTCCCAATCAAAGTCACCTTCTTCAGCCCCTACCCCAGCCCCCAAATCTCCTCCTCATCTTGTCTTTCTTAGTTCAGTGAATGGTTCAAATGGACTTCCATTGCATAAGACACAAACCCAGGAGCCATCCTTGATGACTTCTCTCGTTTCCCAAATTCTATCATTCTCACATTTTGTCAATTCTGCTTTCGTAATATTTCTTGAACCCATCCCATCCTCTTCATTCCCAGCAGAACTGCCTTAGTTCAGCTCTCATCATGTTCCACTTGGGCTAATTAATAGCTGCTTATGTGGCCCTTATGAGGCCAAGTTCACTTCCATCCCATCCGTCACACCCTTGCCATAGGACTCTTTCTGAAATATTAAACTAGATCAAATCGCTACCTTATTTAATTTCTTAAAAATGGTTCTCTACTGCTGTCAGATCAAAACCCAAATACCTTAAACTTCTATGACCTAACACCTGATCATCAGCTCTCTTGCCCCATCAGCCTGAATTCTTCATTCCATCTGTAACAATCAACTTACAAATTACCTATCACTCCCCTTTGTCTTTTCATATGCTTTCTTTTGCCTCCCCCCTACTCTTACTGTTCCTCACACAACTTCCCTTTACTTTTCTAGACTCAACTGACATAACACGAAATCTCTGCTTTTTGTTTTGATCCATCTAACTTAATATATCTCAAAGTTAAGTGTGCATCAGAATCCTCTAGAGGGCTTGTTAAAGTTTCCTGGGTTCCACTTCCAGAATTTCTGATTTAGTAGGTCTGAGGTGGAGCCTGAGAATCTGCATTTTAACAAGTTCCCAGGTGATGAAGATGCTGTGGTGCAGGGGCTCCACTTTGAGAACCACCTGTCTAGAGGATTCTTCATCAAGGCAACTAAAGTTTGGTTGACTGCTCATTTTTTCATTCACTAAACAAGTGTTTGCTATGTGAGTATGTGTCCATTCTGCATTTGGACGAGGCAAGGTATTCTGCATAGAGGTATAATGATGGTCTCTCTCTGGGAAGAAGAAGGCAGGACTGACCCATACAGTTGTGCAGGGTGGATATTGTGTAAATGGTGCTCACTGGAGTATTACAGCTCAGCTAGAGGTAACAGTCCTAGAAGTCAGAGAAACAAACCAGTGGTTTGCACAACAGTGTAACACATACCATGATACAAATAGGCACAATGTTCTTTGAGACAGATATAAATTGAAGGCAAGGAGATAGGCAAGGCTTCCTAGAGACTGTGATACACTATTGAGTCTGGAAAGGTAAAGAGGAGTTATTTGGGAAAAGAGTAGAGGGGGGGCAGGGAGAAGTCATCTATGCAAAGACACTGAAGGATGATATGTGATTGTAAGTAGATTGTTAGGATACAGTAAAGAATATGGAGGGTTCCAATCACTTTGTCTATGTGAAGGGCATTTGTTAATTTTTTTTTTAATTACGATACACTGTATGCAACAAGTGGTATATAAAACAATATTACAGACACCCATTCAGATTTGCTTTGCTTGTTTTATCTCTCTTTTTATAAGAAACAAAGCATAACAAAACACTAATGACCTATCTCCCTCTCTTTCTGCTTCCTCCCTTCTCTTGCCAAGGTAGCCACAATTTTACAGTTAGTGTGAATTGTTCCCATGTGTATTTTTATACTTTTACTATGTAAATGTATAGGCATTTATTTTTGAGCTTTATTTATTTTTTATTTAAAAATTTTCTTAAAAAAATTATTTAAGTCATCACTACACCCAATGTGGGGTTTGAACTCATGACCCCAAGATCAAGAGTGGCATGCTCCACTGACTGAGCCAGCCAGGCACCCTGGCATTTTCTTTCTAATGAGAGAAATTTTCCAGGCTGTGACCGCAGAAATCACAACTTTTGCCTCAGCAGCCTTCCTGAGAAGACACCTTGAGCAGCAGGCAGTCTGTGCCCAGCAAAACTTGCTCCTCTCCAACATTTGGTGGGTAAAACGGTGCATGTGACTTTTATAAAATGTAATCAAAGAGGGTTAAAATCAGAAAATCAAGTTACGTTTATTCAGTGGTAAGTGATTCTAAAAGCTAAAATAAAAAATTATTTCTGTTTGCAGTCAAAGATGTCAAACACACAGGATCAAGAGAGTTGTACTGAGAAACTTGGTCATTTCTGCTTAGCACTGCAGATTACATACACAAGGGATGTGTGCATTTGTGCGTGTATCATGTACCACGCACACCATGGAGTTCCCAAGGAGCTATGCCAGGAAGCTCGGGTTCCAACCTACCAGCGCTGCAGATGTGCTTTGATTTTATCATCCACAAAATGGCAAGATGTTAACTTCTGTGCTCTGGTTTAACAAAAGGGACGTGATGATGACCGGGAGGTTATTAAATTCTTTCTCATTTGGAAGCTCATAATGAAAAGTCTATGAAAATATAGTTACCAAAGTTAGATTCTAATCCTCTTAAAGGTAAGGAAAGAAGGAAGTGGGGGTGGCGCATGGGGGGGAAAGAGATGAGAAGGAAGAAAGAAGAGTTGAAAGAAAAACTGGTTTCCTTCCCCATCCAGACTTTCCTACTCTCTCTAGCTTGGGGCTTCTTACGATAAACTTCTTGGTTATCTTTACAATTTCCTTTCCTCTCATTCTTCTCAAAATATTATTTAGCCCCTTTTTATTTTTCCTTTTTCTTTTTTTAGGGATGTCAAAGTTTAAAGATCTTTGCTGTTGGTGTTATGGAGCCTTAGAAAAGTTTTGTTTATATTGCATGTGTGCATACACATATTCATTTATGTATGCATACATCTATTACTTATCCATTGCCAAGAGGATGCATCAGAAATTCCCAGCCAAAATTCTGTACAGACAAATATCATGTAACTTTTTTTAAAAATCCAGATCTGTTTCCTAGAAGTTTAGCTAAATGTCTCAGGAGAGTTGCCATTCCCATACATGCATTTGAATATACATATACATAAATAACGTATTTATATACATATATACAGCCCACACACATGTGTGTGTATTTGCTGAAACACAGTTTTGAACTATACGGTTTGGTCAATTCACTCTTCATAAATTTAACCACATCCGTCTCTTCTCTCCTGTCCGTAACGCAACCTCACTAATAAGAAGCTTGTCACCACAAACTGAAGTCCTCAAAGCCATTTTTTTAGAGGGTGGAGGGGAAAGGCAGAGGGAGCCGGAGAGAGCGAATCTTTTTTTTTTTTTTGGAGAGAGCGAATCTTAAGCAGGCTCCACATTGGACTGACGTGGGGCTCATTCTTGTGACCCTGAGATCATGACCTGAGCCCAAATCAGGAGTCAGACGCTTAACCAAATGAGCTATCCAGGTGCCCCTCAAAGCTACTTTTTATTGCTCCCCCTTTCATCCATTATATAGATGGCTACAAGGTCATTTCCTTTAAAGAACCACTCTGATCATTCCTCTCCAGAACTGAAAAGCTTTTCATACTTTCCTGTGACTTGGTCTGCTAGGTGCCTCCATGATATTCTTTTAAAACCAAATTTCACTTTACTTCTGGATAGCAAAGTACCCAATTACATTTTCCAGCTTCCTTTACAACTAGCAATTGGTAGAATGCTGATAAAAGTTGTGGGGTGGGAATTTGGGTAAGGACTCCTAAGGAGGAAAAACATAGCTGTTGATGTGTGCCTTTCACTTTCTCTTCCCAACATTCCTGCTGCCTGGAATTTATATGTGAGGGCTAGAGCTCCAGCAGCCACTTTGAACCAAGAGGTAACCTTAAGGATAAAGTCATGTGTGAAGAATAGAAATACAGAAAGATAGAAGGTGCCCAAGTCCCTGATAATTATAGAAATACCTCCTGCTGCTGTGGAAAGAAAAATAATTTTGAGTGTTTGTCACTATTATTTATGGTTTTCTGTTATGGGCAGGCCCCAAATAGTAGCTTATTCTCTCCACTAATGTAGCTATTTCTCCAATACAGTCAATGTAATATTTCAATTCATTCTGAACCATTGCTTCTCTTCTTAAGACGAGGTTTACAGATAGAAAGACCTAAGTTCAAGTCCAGCCCTGCTACTGTGACAATTATGTCTTTAAGCATCGCTTCTGTTCATTTTACCCTCAATTGTCTTGTCTAGGAACCAATAATAATTATCATAGTAATAATGATAATTAATATGCACATTAAAGTGTTACTTTTCTTTGATTCTGTTTTTCAGTTATTATACCAATGGCACCAGTAGGAAAAATAGTTAAAGAAGGAAAGGGGAAAAAAACTCAAATCAGAATATTGTCCCAGTTGTTAACAGTCCTTATAAGCAGCTGAAGAGCTGAAAGTTTCAGATTGCTTATTTTTAGAATTCAACGGGAAAAAATATCAATAGATTGGACTTCAATTATTACTATTTTACCCTCAGTCTCCTGAGTAACTAAAATCTGACGACACACATGTTGCATTGTCCTAAGACCACTGGACCTGTAGATAAGTATATATATACATACATACATGCACGCATACATTTCAAGAATGTTGGCTCCAGGAGAATCACTTTCCTCAAATCACTGGGATGGAGAAGACACACAACTTCTGTCTTCTATTCTCCATTCACACAAGTTAACTTGTAATGATGTGAAGAAACAGTTCCTTTCAAATGGGCATAAAATTGCAAAACAAAGCCCAAACACTTAGATCGTGCAATTTCATTTCTGCCCTTATGCACATTAAAGTAAATTGGTTAAATAAAAATCCTGTTCAATTAAATTTGATTAAATTAGGAAATTTACATGTGCAAAGCATGGAATGTATGGGTTAAAATATGTTCTGGTTATTTAAAACGTTATTTTCTATGGATGGTTCATTTTTGCCATGGCTTCATTAGTGAACTAAATTTTTGTTAATGTGGATCAATCTTGTGAGTTAAATAGGCCTTGGCCCTTTGCTGGGAAATCACTTAAGTAGTGGAGAGTTTGTCTGCACAGCCTCAAAGCCTGGAACATTTGAGTGTCTTCAAATCCTTCCTGCTCCAGGTCCACGGGACCCTCTCTTACCTTTCCTAACACTGCCATCATTTCCTTTTTGAAACATTTTCTGGGGTGTGTGGGTTAAAAGTTAAAAGTTGGACTCTTGACTTTGGCTCAGGTCATGATCTCAGGGTCTTGAGATCAAGCTCCACATCAGACTCCAGAAGCCCCTCTCCCTCTGCCCCTTCCTCTCCCCCAAAAACTTTCTCTGACTGCCTATAAGACCAACACCATATGATTTCACTCATATGTGGAATTTTTTGAAAAGATTTTATTTATCTATCTATCTATCTATCTATCTATCTATCTATCTATCTATCTATCTATTTATTTTGATGGGGGGGTTGTGTGGGATGGTGCAGAGGGAGAGGGAGAAATAGGGAGCCTGACACAGGGCTCCGTTCCAGGATTCTGGGATCATGTCCTGAGCTGAAGGCAGCCGTCCAACCGACTGAGCCACCCAGGCTCTCCCATATGTGGAATTTAAGAAAAAAACAGATGAACATAGGGGAAGGGAAGGAAAAATAAAACAAAATGAAAACAGAGAGGAAAGCAAACCATAAGAGACTCTTAACTGTAGGAAACAAGGTTGCTGGAATGGCGGTGGGTAGGGGATTGGGCATTAAGGAGGGCACTTGGTGGGATGAGCACTGAGTGTTGTATGTAACTGATGAATCACTAAATTCTACCTCTGAAATGAATATAGAATATGTTAACTAAATGGAACTTAAATAAAAAGATTTTAAAGCCATTAAAAATAAACACTGAAAACCAAACCAAACTGAACCATTTCCCTTCCTTCTGCCTTCTTAGTGTTCTCATCAGGCTTTAAATGCAGAGCTGGCTGCTGGGTCCCATCTGGCCAGCCTCTGTCCTTGGCTGCACTTCATCCCAAACAGTTACCTTTCGTGTTACTGCCGGAATTCTAAGCACACAAATAGAAAATTTAAGTAGGGGTGGCTCAAAGTATTTCAGGGAAAAGAAAGCATTTTTTTTAAGGGTTCAAAGTGTCTATTGCAAAGGTATAGGCACAAAGCCAATCATTTGAGAGTACTTGACACATGTCCAAAGCAGAAAGATCGAACCTGGAGTAGCCCTATTTTACAGGTGTCTCTTGAGTTCCCAAGTCCCAGTCTTGGTCACCAGAAGGTCTACTCCACTAAGATATGGGAAAGGGAATCCTGCATTTCAGAAGTGATGGAAAAGACTGAGATGAGGGAGCAAAGGATTAAAAAATTGGGAAGGCTTTCTGGAGCCTTATCACTAGTACATCTATAGTACATGTCAAAGCAATGCACGCACCAAGTCCTGAGTTCAAGATTTCCACTCTGTGACTGCCTACACATCACCTTTAGCCATATCACGGTCTAGAAGATCCCAAAAGGTAGTCTGTGGTCCCACTGTCTGGTATTCTCTGAGAAATATTTCCCCCCAGCTTTGGTGATTATTGAACAAAGAAAAGTTCTGGAAGAAAAGCACAGTCTCCTGTCTTCTAAAACTGCCTAATGACCTTAGAGCCCACTCACTAAATAGTCCACGTGACTTTAAGGAAGTTCATCAGCATTTTCAATATTTAAGGAAGCTCATCAGCATTTCTTTGCATTCAATGCCTGATTCATTTATCTGTTGCCTTATTTTCCCTCTTTGTTTTTGTATGTATGTATGTATTTATTTGAGAGAGAGAGAAAGAGAGAGAGAGATCACAAGTAGGCAGAAGCAGGCAGAGAGAGAGGGGGAAGCAGGCTCCCCGCTGAGCAGAGAGCCCGATGTGGGGCTCGATCCCAGGACCCTGAAATCATGACCTGAGCCGAAGGCAGAGGCTTTAACCCACTGAGCCACTCAGGTGCCCCAATAAAAATCTTTTTAAAAATTAAAAATATATTTTTAATTTTTTAATTTTTTTAAAGATTTTATTTATTCATTCGACAGAGAGGAGAGAGATCACAAGTAAGCAAGCAGAGGCAGGCAGAGTGAGAGGAGGAAGCAGGCTCCCTGCTGAGCAGAGAACCTGATGCGGGGCTCGATCCCAGGACCCTGAGATCATGACCTGAGCTGAAGGCAGAGGCTTTAACCCACTGAGCCACTCAGGCACCCTTGTTTTTATATTTTGATAGAGGTATAATTTATAGACAGTAAAAATCACAGAGGAGTTTTGACAAATGCCGTGTAGTCCACACTTCTAGAAAGATCTGCGTTTCCTTTGCCCCAGAAGATTCCTTTATGCCCCTTCCCTGTCGATCCTATCTTCTCCTTGAGGTAACCACTATTTTGATTTCTATCATCATAGATGAATTTTGCCTTTTCTAGAGCTGTATGAAATGGATTAATACAGTGTACACTCTTTTGTGGCTTAGTGTCTCATATTTGAAACCTGTCTAAAAATCACCTCTTAGTTTCTTTATTTGTAAGTGGAAGGGATGGCCTTGTAAGATCCTGAGAAGTCAAGAGGTCTTCTGGGCGCGGTGAGGGGGGCCTGAGGAGTCACCTTGATTGGGATGGGTGAAGAGAAGGCTGAAGGGTGGGGTTTGTGGCAACCGTCCTCCCCTTCAAACAAGACGGCTGTATTTTCCATGTCTTACAAATTAGAGTTCCCTGGGAGATTTCATTTGGGAGAAGGTTCTTTGTAAAAAAAAAAAAAAAATGTTAGAGACCTGCAGGCCCCGGTGATCCTTACTGATACTTTTCCCTCGAACATTCTATAAATTGCAAATAGTGCTTTCTGATATGAGAGCTTTGAATGGTTCCCTTGAGGGAGGGCTGGGAGACAGAGGCAGCCAGACTGGGGGCCCCCAGGGACGGCCCGGGCACTGAGCACTGTAATACTAGCAGTGGTTACCATCAGATAGCATCACCCCAACTGAGGCACCTAGACAATAAGCCAGAGGCCCTGGGCAAGGGGAGGCACAAAGACAGCATTCAAAAGACCCACTCTCACAGCCCGGGAGCATTTCTATAGACTCCACCAGACCCTGGCCCAGCCGGAACGTCACCTGACAGCCAGAAAGCCATTTTTCACGGTTAGCTTTTAAACTGCTAAAAATAATAAACACAGAAAGGAAAGTGCTGACATAATCTTTTTTTTTTTTTTTAAAGATTTTATTTATTTGACAGAAACACAGCGAGAGAGGGAACACAAGCAGAGGGAATGGTAGCGGAAGAAGCAGGCTTCCCGCAGAGCAGGGAGCCTGATGTGGGGCTCGATCCCGATCCCAGGACCCTGGGATCATGACCTGAGCCGAAGGCAGATGCTTAACGACTGAGCCACCCAGGCGCCCCCAAGTGCTGACATAATCTTAACTGCAGAGACAAACTGAAACTGTTGTTATAATAATGTAAACAAACTGGGTTCCAAATTATAACCTAGCCTTCCAAACGGGCTGCTTGACATTACCAAACATCTGGGGACCAGAGGGAGAATCAAGGGCTTGCCTGGGAAGCAAGGGAATGGGCACTGTGTTGGTGCCGAGCCCTACACCATGGGCTCTAACCAACCGATTAGCTACTCCTGACATCTTTTTTTTTTTTTTTAAGCACTCAAGGAAAAGGCAGTTGGAGAGGGCTGCTAAATCTTCCTTGAGCACAACTTCCCCACATAACAAGTGAAATACGGCTCCTCTCTCTCATTGTCTGATTGTCACTCTTCTCGCCTCAAAATTCATTCTTGCAGACTTCCTTTTCTCCATTATGTTTTTCCAGCCCATTTAATGTTTTATATTCCTCCTGCATACCTACAGAGGTCAAAACTATGTTAAACAACAAGAGCAGCAATGCCACAAATTAGCAGGCAATTCCCCTAGTGCTAAAAAGTAACAATTAATCACAAAGATCATGAGTCTGCAAACAGCCAAGTCAAACCTGATATCTGACCTTCTGATCCATTAAATCACACGCAGAAGCTGGCACCCTCACAGGCCGGCTAACGGGAGGAAAACCACAGATCTGGAAAAAAGGAAACACAAGAAGGTAAATAGGAGTGTTTTGTTTTTCTTTTCTTTTTTTAAGTTCCCCAACATTTGTGTAATCTGCAACTGCTCTTCTTTCTATGTTTAAATAAGGTCTGGTTTCAGAGTGGTCTCTGATTCTGAATAAATGCAAATAGACTGAGATAAAATTCTCTTTCCAGAGGGGTGATGGTTTCATTTTTTTTTTTTAAAGATTTTATTTATTTGACAGAGAGAAACACAGCGAGAGAGGGAACACAAGCAGAGGGAATGGTAGCAGGAGAAGCAGGCTTCCCGCTGAGCAGAGAGCCCGATGCGGGGCTCTATCCCAGGACCCTGGGACCACGACCTGAGCCGAAGGCAGACGCTTAATGACTGAGCCACCCAGGCGCCCCGGGTGATGGTTTCAGAGAAAGGAACTCGAACACAAAAGTGTAATAAGATATTATAGGCATAGGACAACGTTCGTGGATCCCAAAGATCTACTTTGCTATGGACAAGACGGGAGAGTTTTGGGAAGATGGTCACAAGGCAAATGTAAATGTTAAATAGTGTAGAGATTTTGTGCTAAAGAAGGGATGGCTGGCCTCAGAGGATGGTTCCTTAGATCAGTCTCAACCAACAGTAGCATCCCCCATGCCCTGTAGTGAAATGACAGGTGTTCATCAGGGGATGTATCTGGGCTTGGAACTATGAGGCTGTCTAGATTGTGTTCAGTGTCATTATGCTGGAGACACATGTGTAAACAGATCAAAGAGATGGCCAAATGGATGAGGGCATCTACTTTTCAGCAGAGGACGGCTCGGAGTGTCTGCGTAAAGAGCAAGTGAGAAGTTGCTTTTCAGTTAACTGTGGTCCCACAATTTTTGTGGTTGCTGTGGGGAACTTAGAACTCAGAAAAACAGAGGTTCTAGAGCAAATGTCTGCATTCCTGCTGCCTCAGGGGGACCGCTGATAAATTTTGTTGTAACTGCTTTTTTTTAAATTAAAAAATAGAAAGCATAGATATAATCTTGACAATTCCACTCTAAGACCAGACCAAGAATTTGTTTGTATTTTTCTAGTCTACTTTTTTTTTTTTTACATTTATATACAATATGTGCATCCAGAACAATGAACGGTGTTTGTGCATTTTCGAGTTGATCACTATGACACGAATCTCTGGGTGTGTATCTACTATTCCCCATTTTTGACTCAACCCCTCATCCCCTGTGTGAGATCTGTCTGTCACATTCCTTGTAGCTGCCATGTTGGATGAACATATGCTCAGTCATTGTCTTTTCACTCAACACCCAACATAATGGCACCATAAAAGCCCTTGTTATATCATTAAAGTGATTGTTGGGTGTGTGTGGGTGTGCACAGGCATGTGCAGATGTGTGAGTTTCCTCTGTGATGGACGGACGCTGAGGGCCTCAGGATGCTGTTGTGTCTTGTTTTGACAGTGGCTCTTTTACTCCATGACTCTGTGCAGAAGGGACACTTGGGGTGTTAAAAGGAAAAAGTTTGTTTTTTTTTTTTTCATTTTCCTCCCTTTTAAAACAACATGACAGAAGACTTTGGAGTTGTATTTGTCTGCTTTTATCAGTCTCTGTCCACTGCTCTTGCAACAGACTTGAAATCCCCAGCCATCAATATCACCTCACTGTTTGCTAGAACATCAGAAAATCGGAGAGCGTGAGGCTGAAGACCGAGACCTTTTTAAGAAGTGTATTCTAAAAGTGTTTTCAAAGAATAAATGGGGCGCCTGAGTGGCTCAGTGGGTTAAAGCCTCTGCCTTCGGCTCAGGTCATGATCTCGGGGTCCTGGGATCGAGCCCCACATCGGGCTCTCTGCTCAGCAGGGAGCCTGCTTCCCCCCGCCCCCGACTGCCTCTCTGCCTACTTGTGATCTCTCTCTCTCTGTCAAATAAATAAATAAAATTAAAAAAAAAAAAAAAAGAATAAATGGACAAGCCCAGGAAGAAGCTAGTGCTTGCAACTGTCTTTGTGGCTTTATGGTGGATATGAATAATTATACACCATCATCCTGGACACTGATATTTAAAAATTGACGGTGCTTTTTGTATGAAGATACTGGACCTCATTTATTTTTTGAAGATATAAGTCTGATTTTTTTTTTTTTTCTAAAACGTGGAAGTTGAGTTTTATTTTTTATTTATTTATTTTTAATTGTACTGTTGATTTTTATTTTTTTTTTAAATTAATTTTTATTAACATATAATGTATTATTTGCCCCAGGGTACATGTCTGTGAATCTTCGGGCTTACACGTTTCACAGCACTTAATAGCACATACCCTCCCCATTGTCCACAACCCAGCCACCCTATCCCTACCCCACCACCCCCCCGGCCACCCTTAGTTCATTTCTTGAGTCTAGGAGTTATAAGTCTGATTTGTATTTTGAAGAATATATGTGAACTTGACTCAGTGAAAACAACCTAAAAATTCTCACATAATGATTCATAACAATACGCATTTTATACATAACCTATATTAAGAACATTTTGTGGGCTGGGGTGTGCTAATCTTTTACCTAATTTCACTTAGTTGAATCCTCACAGTGATCCTACGACCATTTTTCAGATGAGGCGAGGAGAGGCACAGGAAGGTTTCACATTTTGGCCCAAAGCCAAACAGGGAAGAAGAAGCTAGCCAGCAATCTCATCCCGGTAGTAAGATGTCATGTAAGGGCCTCGTCCTGAATTACTAAGAATAGGCCCAGTTTTTAAGATAAAACTGCAGAGAGGGAAATTGAAAACAGTGCGACTGAAGGGGCTTCCAAATTTTGCCATAATCCCAACAGACGGTGTGTCTCTTTCATGGTGTGCCTCAAACCAAGATCAAACCAAATTAGAGTACTCCAACCAGAGAAATCCCAAGTGATTTTTTTTTTTTTTTAAAGATTTTATTTATTTGACAGAGAGAAACACAGCGAGAGAGGGAACACAAGCAGAGGGAATGGTAGCAGGAGAAGCAGGCTTCCTGCCGAGCAAGGAGCCCGATGCGGGGCTCGATCCCAGGACCCTGGGATCATGACCTGAGCCGAAGGCAGACGCTTAACGACTGAGCCACCCAGGCGCCCCCCAAGTGATTTCTTAGTGAAGAAGGAAATTTAAAGTAGCAAGGTCAAGCTCCAGACCCTTCCAACTTAAACATACCCATTTTTTATTCCTCTTCTCTTTAGAAAACTGGGGCCATAAATTTGCTCACGGCTCAAAGGAGCCTACCCTGTTGTGTTTACATGAGATTCAAAGCAAAAATGAGAATCACTCCCTGGGACAACTTTAGCCTAGAGTGTGTGCTCTTTACACATTTTTAATTGGGGCACAAATAAATTAACAGTGTGGTTATTTTGTACTTTCAAAAGAATCTGTTTTGTAACTGATTCATATTTATATTTGGAATATATTTATTTCTAGGCATGAAACAGTTCATTTTGCTCAGCCATCTGACCCGAGGTGAAGTTGGCACAATTTCCCGTGACTGCTCCCAATGAATGCAAATTGAAGGTTAAAGGATAAATAAAGTTCCTTTAACTTGGTTTATTAATATGTTATTTATAAATAGCTCTTTACTTGGTCAATTTCTTTTTTAGTCAGTAACTATGTACAAATGAACCATATCCAACAAACAAGCAAATACGCCATATGTATTTTATTGAAAAGTTGTTTTAAAAGGGTTAATATGGCAAAAAAAATAATGACATCTGTATGTCTATTTATCTATCTCTTTCGTCTCAGTTCTGAAGTCTGAGACAGACTATATTGCATTATGGTGTACATTCTTCACCCCTCCTTATATCTACCATTTGGTCACGTAACTTTGCACGAAAGAGGCTGAAGTTCACTGCCCCCTTTGATCTGATTTGAGTCATGTGACTAGCTTTGGCCAGTAGGATGTTAGCAGGTATGCTGCTTGTAGAAGTCTGAAAAAGTTCTTGTTATGCTTATGTGTTTTCTCTTGCTCCTCTGTGATTGCCATGAGAAGATGCCTCAACTAGCCTGTCACGGTTGAGAAACATGGAACGAAGTTGACTCATGTCAGCTGTCTCTGCCAAGGCTATCCTGGATCAGCCTAGACTAGTCAGGCCATGTAAGTACTAGAGGCAAGGCAAGATGAGCAGAGAAACCTAGCTGACCTACAGCTAACACATAGGGAGGAGCGGGCCCAGCTGGAAGTTGAAGAACCACTCACCAACCCTTAGACTCCTGAACTTATAAACACCAATTGTGTCTAACTATTGAGTTTTGAGGTAATTTGTTACTACCCCAAATAACCCTATTCAATGCTACTGTGGCCTAGATAACTGATACAGGACATACGTCTGGTTCACTTTAAAAAAAAAAGGGGGTGCCTGGATGGCTCAGTGGGTTAAAGCCTCTGCCTTCGGCTCAGGTCATGATCTCAGGGTCCTGGGATCAAGCCCCACATCGGGCTCTCTGCTCAGTGGGAAGCCTGCTTCCCCCTCTCTCTCTGCCTGCCTCTCTGTCTACTTGTGATCTCTCTCTCTCTGTCAAATAAATAAATAAAATCTTAAAAAAAAAAAAAAGATGCCCATGTAGAAGATGGTTTAAAATTAGGTAATAAAATTCAGCAAATATCACCAAATGAGCTGTATCACTCAAGGTTCAACTGGGAAAATATAAGTTGGTCTAAGCATTTAAACAGGACTACAATGTAGGAAATTCATCATGCAGGTGGAAGGAAAAGATATAAAGGCCAAAGGGAGAATGAGGCGTTCAGGATCTGAATAATTGCAGGAAATCCTTGAACTACAGGGCAAAAAAGAGTATCAATACTGGGGTCCTGGGGCCAAGGTCACCCAGCAGAAGCTCAAAGGGTCTCTCTAGTTGGAGCTGAAGCCCTAGAGGAGAGACATAGCCTTCCTTCATCGAAGATATTGTGTGAAGCAGGGAGTGTGGGGAAGAAATACCCTGGCTTCTCTCTTTCTTCAGTCTTCCATTCTCCCTCCTGGTCTTTCCAGGGCTTGAACCCAAATGGAGGCTAACTGGGCTCAGGGATGAGGCCAGCACAACCCTCAGGGGCAAGGCTCTCAGTAACGCAAGGGAAGGATCTGAAGGGAAAGGGGAAATACATCACCACAATGTGCAAGACATTATACAAGGTGTTAGTGCTGAGGGCTACATCTGCAGAACACTGAGAATCAGAAAGACTGGGCTTGAAGGTTAGAAAGGGCCTTAATGATAAAAAGTGAGGGAGAGGATGTTCAGGTAGCAGCAACGATGGAAGCAAAGTGCAGGCAGTATTGTGAAAGATAGGTATGCTGGTTCAGCTTAGAAGGTTGTGTATTTGGGAGGAAGAGGAAGGGGTATGGAGGGGGCAATGGGGCTACCAAAGTGAGAGTGTGAAGGAGTCTGGATTCCAATCAGACTGGACTTCTGTTCCGAAAACGGCAAGAAATAAGATGGTTCTGAGCAGAAAGTAACACGATCCAAAATGTGCATTAAGAATGTTACTCTGATAGTGATTGGAGGGACGTAGATTGGAGGGTGACACCTAGACTAGGGGTTTTTAATTAAGTACAGACCTCAGAGAATTTGTAACCCTTCTGAACAAACTAGCAGGAGTTTGTGTATGCATTCAGTTTTCTGAGAGAGATGGTACCTAGCTTTCACATGGCCTATCAGGGGAGCCCAGGACCCCTGATCCTATCAAAAATCATAAGCACCAGCAGCAGGGACGTGATCTAGAAAGCTCCTATAAATACTTCTTTTAATGAAGAGCAAAATGTAAGAGTGGCAGTGGTAATGGGAGGAGAATACAGACAAACATTTATAAGGTACTATCTAAACAAATAATCTAGATGAATGTGAACAGAAATAAAATGAGGAGAGATGCTAAAAGGTTTAACTCTGGATTAGATCTGTCTGCTACTCATTTCCCTCCCCCTATAAAACAGAGAAAAGCAATCCATGCACCCAATATACCACCCATGTTCATCACAGATACCACTAATCAAATGCAACATTTATTTATTTCTGAGTCTAAACACCATCTCCAAATCTTTCTCAAATAGCACCCCGGGCAACCACTGCCTTGTTCTAGAACAACTATTTTTATTTATTGTGTTGATTGTTCTTTAGTTTCATGCGAATGAAGTACCAATGAATGGATATATTTGGCAAAACATATTATATACTGATATGATCTGTGTACACATATTTATATGCATATTTCCCACATTTGGGAAACTTACTTATATACAGTTGGGCCACCAGCTAGATCTTACCCAAGTTCATGAGTCTACTTAATGTTAATTCAAAGCAATTAACACAGATTTAAATAAAGCTGAATTAGGGAGGAAAAAAACTTAGATCCATGAAAACATTTTATTATGAAATTATCATCATAAAAATTTGGAATTAGCACATTATTACTATCAACTACTAGCAACTTCACTGGTAAATTCTTAACCCTGACCACAAGCAAGTAGGTGTATAGTATTACCATGAGCTATCCTCTTGTTAGTCTGGTGACCTTGGGTTTGGTATTTCAATGACCCTGTGGTGGTTTTCTCTCCTTGGTTGTTTTGTAGCTGACATTCAAAAAGAGGTGTCATTATCAAAGTTACTTTCTATATAGGACCATAATAAAGACAGATTCAGATAAGACAATGTTTTTCTACTTGGAGTTTTTGTTGTTATTGTTATTTTGTTTTTTGTTTTTTTTAAAGGAGGTAGCAGTTTATTGACTACACGGGAAGGGAATAGCAGGCAGGACAGCAAAGGAGAAACTGTCTTCCCTTTTTCTACTTGGATTTTGATCAGCAAGAAGATAATTACTGTCCATGTCAATATAAAAACTTTCTCTGCTCACCTCAACCCTAAACCCCAAAGTCTGATCTGTTTAATTCCAAGCAACTTTTGGAAAATTGTCTATATACAAAAATATTCCTAGGGAAAAAAAACCCATTTCCAAATGTAAAAAATTCCTCTCAGTAATTATCTGACCATGACCACAATAAAAAGGATGTTTTAATCTGCAACACAAGTACCTATATATAGATGTGTGTGTATATATCTAATTAAAACAAAAGTTCTACAAAATAATATCCTTACTTGTCTGTTGCACTTGGACATTTTTTATTCCATTCAACTCTATCTTCTTCTATTCTATTGCATATACTATTTCATTAAAGAAAAGTTAGTAATGACCTGCTAAATGGACTTCATTACCCTCTAATAGGGCACAGCCTGAAGTTTGAAAAACATTACTGTAGCAAAATGACTAAAGTATTCTAACTTTATTCACCGATGTAAACATATTCACAAAAGACCAATACTGAGCAACTGCAGGGGGAAAAAAATCTTTTGGCTCTCTCCCTGGCATCCTGGATGAAACCAAGGTTTGCTGGGCCAACTTTTGTACTTCATGGTTGACAATGACTGCAAACTGAAAGGCAGAGATCAAATCCTCTCTCCTTCTCAACACATCTCTTCCGCTGGGTAATTTATACTGTGCAAGTATCAAGCTATTCAATTTTGCTGTCATTTACTGTTCTTTTTCCAAAAGCAATGGAAACACAGGATCGGTTTACTGTTGTCTCTCTTTGGTAGAATTAGATTATTCTCCCTCCTGCCCCCTTAAACAAAGATAGCATTCATCACTCCAGAGAACCACCCCCGGAGGATCTCCAAACAAAGCATGGCAGAGAAACCGCTACCCATGAAGGAGCAAAAGCAGAAGCTGGGCATTGAGACTGTCAGTCCAGATTCTATACCAGAATGAACTTGGTAATGATTCTTTCGATTGAGTGAACACAATTGTAATTGGAGCAACAGAATTAACAGTAATAATGAGAGAGAGATTAAAAGGCTATATATTTTTAAATCCAGTGGTATCTACCAAAAGAAAGCTATTTATTAAAAATAATTAAAACCCATTTTCTCTTTCTAAAAGGAAAAAAGTAAACAGTTATATAAAATCATCATATCAGAGATCCTTTGGAAGCTTTCTTGCTTGTACTCTGGTATTGGAATATTCTTTCTTACATGTGACTTCTTTGACATTCATTCACCTTGATATTCATCTGCTTACTGTGTACTCTCCCCCACACCTTTACCAATTCAACTAGTAAAACATTAGTGAGTGCACAGTGCACAGTGAGTGCACAAAAAACCACGTTTTTTTGTGTTTACTCTGTATACCTACATATATTTTCCAAAATTTCCAAAATAAAAATAAAATAAAAGATTAAAAATAACACATCTGTGCTCAGTACTGAGACACTGGTGGATCTCCAGGTAGAAGATTTTCACCAGGCCAAAGGATGCACATATTTGATCATGCCCTGAGACTCTCTCTAGTATCTACCTCACTTCCTCAGTGGTAAAATGGGCCGGATAATAATACCCAATTCATAAAGTCGTGATGAAGAGTAAATTCAATAAATCAAATACTAAAATATGTGAAGTGCTCAGAACTGTGCCTGGCACATAGAAACATGATATGTGTTAGCTGTTACTGTTATTATTATACTGGCCCAGGAAGTTGGAAGACATTTTTTTTTTTTTAAGATCCATGCTGAACCCAGTGCAGAGGCCCAGGAAAAGATGAGTTTGTTCCAAATGCCCTCAAAGTTATGCTCTGCATTTGCAAGATCAAAATAGGGCATAAGAAAAGTTTTGGTGGTAATGGATATATTCAATATGTTCAAATATATTCAAATATATTGACTGTAGTGATGTTTTAACAGGGTATACATATGTCAAAATCTACCAAATTGTATATTTTATATACACTTAGTTTATTTTCTATCAATCAGACTTCAATAAAGTTGTTTAAAAATGAAGACTTTTTAAGATAAGAAATCCTAGGAATTTTCCACCAGCAGACTAACACTAAAAAAAAAAAAAGAAAGAAAGAAACATTAGGTAGAAGGAAAAAAAAATTCCAGATGGGAGCTTGGAAATACAGGAAGAAATGATGAGCAATAAATATAGTAAATATGCAGCAAATCTAAATGAATATTAACTCTTTAAAACAATTATAATTTCTCATAGTTTAAAAATGTATGTAAAATTTAACTATAAGCAATAATAACACAAAAGGTGAGAGGGGTAAACGGAATTGAAATGGTCTAAGCCCCTTACATTTTCTGGAAAGTAGTCAGTCACAGTTTATATTATACACTAATAAATTAATGATACAGTTTATAAATTCTAGTATAAGCACTAAAGAATAAAAAAGCAAAAGAATATATGACTAAAAAGCCAACTGAAACAAAGTACCTCATTAATTAAAAAAAAAAAAGGAAACTAAGGAGAGGAAAAGAAACACTAAACATCTGGAGACAAATAAAGAATCAAAGAATAATATCATAGGTTATAACCCCAATATATCAGCACTTGCTATGAAATACAAATAGACTAAACATTTCAAGTAATACACATGTACTAAATTTTTTAAAAAGTCCTAGCTATATGTTACTCAAATGAGACACATTTTGGTATAAGCAAACATTTGCTTTATGGTATATATGGTATATGTGGTATAAACACAACATTTGAGAGAGAAAAAGAATGCTTATAAATTGTACTCATATAAGAAACATAAATTTAATGATAAGAGATATTGTTAGAGATACAAAGTGATATTGCATAATGATAAAAAATCAATCCACAGAAAGACAGTAATTTAAAATCTGAACACACCTGATAACAAAGTCTCAAAATACATAAAGGCAACATTGCTAAAACCAAAAAGAAAAGGGTATGCAAATCTATAATTAGAGTGGAAGATTTCAATATACCTCTCTCAGTAAGTGGTAGAATCATTTTTTAAGATGATTTAGGGTATAGATCTGGATAATGTGATTACAAATTTGACTTTATTTAGAACATTGTGGCCAACAACTATAGAATACACAGAATGCACATTAAACATTTGCTAAAATTTACCATGTTCTGGGCAACAAATAAATCTGAAAAAATTTCAAAGATCAAAAGTCACATAGAATATGTTATCCAACCACAGAGGAATTAAGCTAGAAATTGATTAAAACAACAACAACAACAACAATAACAACAACTAAGACCATCACAAATGTTTGAAATTAAGCTGTATACTTCTAACTACCTCATGGGTTACGGTAAAGCACAATGCTAATTACCTCAAGGGTTAAGGTAAAGCACAATGAAAATTAAACAATATTATGAACGAAAATATGAAGAAAACATGACCTGTCAAAATGTGTAAGCTGCTTGGGATACCTGGGTGGCTCAGCTGGTTAAGTGACCAACTCTTGATTTCCACTCAGGTAATGATCTTGGGGTCCTGGGCTTGAGCCTCATGTCAGACTCTGCACTCGGCAGGGAGTGCAGTCATTCCTCTCCTTCTCCCTCTGCCCCTCCCCACTGCTCTCTTTCTCTAATAAATAGATAAATAAAATCTTGCAAAAAATGTGTAAGCTGCAGCTAAAAGTGTCCTTGGAGGGAAATGCATATACTTAAATGCATCTATTAGAAAAAAAGGAAACCAGAAAATTAATGACTTAATTATCTATCTCATTACATCATAAAGACAATACAAAAACAAAGTGGGAGGAAAAAAAATAATTAGAAACCAATGATACAGAAAACAGAGATGTAATAAAGAAGATAACCCAAGCCAAATATTTCTTCTTGAAAAATACTAACAAAATCCGTAAGCCTGTAGCCAGGTTAATCAAGAAAAAAGAAGAAGAGGCAAAAAATTACAAATACGGAATAAAAAAAGGAATCACTATAGATTTTAGAAACACTAAAAAGATAAGAGGATACAATAACTCCTTATGGCAATATTTGAAAATATTGATTAAATGGATAAATCACCAAAAAAATTTGCTCAAACAGGAAAACAACAATACAAATGTGAATAGTCCTATATCTTTCAAAAAATTGACTCTTTTATACTTAAAAATTTTCTCACAAAATATTCTCCAGTCCTGAACTGCTTTATTGGTGAATTTTACCATACACTTAAGGAACACTACACCAGTCTTACATAGTTCATCCGTAATATAGAAAACAAGGGATCAGATCTCAATTCATTATATGAAACTCATTTTATGAGTTCAGTGTAGTTTTGATCCCATAACTCAGCAAGAACATTATAAAAATTAACTCTATAATCTAATACCCCATATGAATTTAGGGTAAAAATACTAAACAAAATATTAGCAAAATGAATCCTGAGTTGTTTCTTAAGTAATACCACATTATAAGCAAGAGGAATTTGTTCTAGAAATAGAATGTTGGTTTAATATTTGGAAATCAATCAATGTAAAGCATCCTATTAACAGAAAAATGGAAAAAAGCAAAAAAAAGCTTATGATTATTTCAATGGATATGGAAAAAAGCATTTGCTATCATTCATATCTATTCATGATAAAAACTCTCAGCAAACTAGGATTGGAAGGAAACTTTCTCAATCTGATAAAACCTATAACAAACATCTTACTTAATGATAAATACAGCAAGTTTGCTCTTAGACTAGGAAACATTCAAAGATACCCTCTATAACCAATTCTATTAAACATTATGCTAGAGGGCCCAGCTACTGCAATAAGGGGAAAAAAAAACTGAACAAAAAGAAGAGATAGAATCACAAGTATAATTATAATTATAATCTGACATAATTTGTATACGAAAACCCAAAACATCTACAAAAAAACTATTAAAACTAATAAGTGAATTTAGCAAGGATATTAGATATAGGATCAATGTACAAAATTGAGAAAACCCAAAACATCTACAAAAAAACTAAAAAAACTATTAAAACTAATAAGTGAATTTAGCAAGGATATTAGATATAGGATCAATGTACAAAATTCAATTAGATTGCTATATAGCAACAACAAGCAGTTAGAAAATAAAATTCAGTAAATTATAACAATTATATTAAGATAAAAATATAAAATATCCAAAAATTAAATCTCATATAAAGATATGAGAGACTTCTACACAGA
>CM053603.1:64518743-64552818 GCA_028646535.1 Procyon lotor | reverse complement strand
ATAGCCAAACTATGGAAAGAACCTAGACGTCCATCAACAGATGAATGGATAAAGAAGATATGATATATATATATATATATATATACATATATATATATATATATGATGTGATATATATATATGTGATATATATTAACAGCATTAACATAAGATGTGATACACACACACACACACACACACACACACACAATGGAATACTATGCAGCCATCAAGAGAAATGAAATCTTGCCATTTGCAATGATGTATGGAACTAGAAGGTATTATGCTAAGCAAAATAAGTCAGAGAAAGACAATTATCATATGATCTCTCTGATATGAAGAATTTGAAAGGCAGGGCAGGGGATTATGGGGGGTGGGGGAGGGAAATGAAACAAGGTGGGATTGGGAGGGAGACAAACTGTACGAGACTCCTAAACTCACGAAACAAATTGAGGGTGGCTGGGGGGTAGGGAGGGTAGGGATAGGGTGGCTGGGTTATGGACACTGGGGAGGGTATGTGCTATGGTAAGTGCTGTGAAATGTGTAAGCCTAATGATTCACAGACCTGTGCCCTGGGGCAAATAATACATTATATGTTGATTTAAAAAATAAAAATATTTGAAAAAATACTGATTTCTAAGTTCCTTTCTCTCATCTCAATTCCAATTTCATTAGACTAGGGTGCAACTCTGGTGCTGAGATTTTTCAAAGCTCTTTATGTGGTTTTAACATTCAGCCAAGTTAAAACTAGTGCTCTATGTAGCTGATTGGTACAAAGCGTATATTATATCCTGAATGCTTGTTTATCATTTTTATGAATGTTTGATGTCTACAACATGAATGTATATTTTTAATATTGGCTCTCTTTCCAGGGTAGTTTCTTGCACAAAATATGAATTCCATCATATTCATGGAATCTGAGCTGCTGTTGTTATTGTTGCAAATGGTGCTTTAACTGGTCTGCTGTGGGGCTGGGCGTCGGCATTTTTGAAAAAGGGCCTCGTGTGATTCTATTGTGCAATCAAGGTTGAACACCACTGGGTTGGCTTCCACAGCTCCAGCTGATGGTTGCTATGGAGAAATTTGGGTGGAGGAGTGCCAAATGTTCTGATTTTTGAAGAAGAAACTTAAAACCCAGAATTTTATAATAAAGACTGTCAACAAATCTAGATTTTTTTGAATCTAGAATCTTTTGAATTTTACTTACACTGGGTGTAAGTAAAATAAATCACATCTGCAGGCTGCTTGTGTATGTGTGTGTGTGTCCATGTTTGGGGTGTCTGTCTGTCCGTGTGTGTCCATTAAGGGATATAACATGCTGGATAGAGTTAAGGTCATTTACTTGGAAGCCCATGACCCCCCCCCAAAGTCTGCATATTATACATGCCACCATTACTGGTACCTTGGAAAAAAGAAGCCAGAATCATTGCATAAAAAGGAGTCACAGTATCATTTCTGACAAAGTATATGATACACAGCCCAGACTAGAGATTGTAAAACCTTGGAGAATGATAATCGGTGCCTAACTTGTGTTCTATGCAATGCCTGGATATGCCAACAGGACCTGGGAATGTGTAACAAGAGGGGGCAGGAGGCATTCTGAGGTTCTGGAAAGAGCCACTGCATGAAGACAAGGCACTATTGTCATGATTTCCCCCCTGCCCCCGTGGCCTGAACACCATTTAGTAATGAAGCAAAACCAAGGAAAGGAGACTCAGGAAGAAAAGTGGGGACCAGAAATAAAGGTGTCTACAGGAAATATCATGGAGAGAAGAAAAGTATTCCCTCTGGTTTCCACACTACTGGGGGCTCCTCACATCTGAACTCATTTGCCTGGACTAATAAATAGTGAGGGCTTCCCCGAAGCCATGGTAGGGTGGTTGAGATACATAGCTGATGAGGTTCTGAGCAATGGCCCAGTTGTTGAATTTGCTGACATAATTTGGGTACAAGGGGATGGAGCATCCTGAATCTAAGACTAACAGCCCGCATCATTGCATTTATCTCATGGTGATTAAGGAGTCAGAGGCAGCATTAACATCAAAATAAATAACGATGACAATGATGGTGATGATGACCATATTACCATCACTGATAACAGTAGCAGCCATAACTACCAAACGCTTGCCATGGGCCACGCACTGTGCTAAACGTCTTACAAGTTGTGTCTTATTCATTCTCAACACAGCAACCACACTGGTTCTTTTATTTTTATTTATTTATTTATTTATTTATTTAAAATTTATTTGACACACGGAGAGTGAGAGAGACAGAGAGAGAGAGAGAGCGCACAAGCAGGGAATAGGAGGCAGAGGGAGAAGCAGGCTCCCCACTGAGCAGGGAGCCCAATGAAGGACTCGATCCCAGAACCCTGGAATTATGAACTGAGCCTAGGACAGACACTTAACCAACTGAGCCACCCAGGCACCCCACAATGGTTCTTTTAAAAGAGAAGCCAGGTCGTGCTCTCCTTCTCTTAAAACCTTTCATTGGCTCCCATTTTCCTTGTGTAAGAGACAAAATCCCTTCGACAGCCTGCAAAGCTCTACCTCCATCGACTGCCCATTTCCTTTCCTTACTTATCTCTCTGACCATCCCCTCCGGCCTCCAGAAACTTCTGCTGCTCATCAAACATGAAGCCTCTGCACTGTGTGCCTGAGGTAGAAATCTCTTGTCCCAGGGAGAAAGCTTCATACCCATCACCTTCTTAAGGAGGCCTTCTCAGACCAGTCTGTTTAAAACTGCACTTTTCACGTCCATATCCCCCCTTTTTTTCATTCTCTGCATTCTGACATCCAATATTTTATTCATTGATTTTCATTTTTACTTTCCTTCATGCACTGGAAGGTATGCTTCATGAAAGCAGAGGTTCCCTTTATTTTGTTCATTTGTGTATTCCTAGTGCCTAGAAAATGCTGGGCATATAACTGGCACTTAAGAAATACTTTTGGAATGAGTGAACAAATGGATTTAATCCTCGCAGCAACCCTAAAAGATAGATGCTATAATTATCCTGCTTTAACGAATGCTGAAGTTTAAAGATGTCTCCTTTGCCCAAGACCACAAGCTAGTAGCTGGTAGGAAGGAGACATAAATATAGGACCACCTTGACATTACAGCTCATAAAAATTTATGATCCACTCTATTGTTGTTTTAACACTTTTGGGCCTTTCTTGGGAAATCATAAATGCAACAGTTAAAATCCAGGAATGGAGCTATATCGTGTGTAGTTTGGACCCGGGCAGTTTCTGGGAGCCAATGAGAAAATGAAGGAAAAATCCGAAAGTCAACTATTTTTGTTTCCTATGGTTACAGTAATTTTTAATTTTTAGAGCAGTTGATACCACTTCTTAGATGATCATTTGTCGAAGAAATGGACCTTCTGAAGTATTACGATGAAAGGCAATAAATCAATGTTTAGCAAGTCCTGTTGGAGGTGAGTAAGTCAAGGGCCACTTTGACTTTAAACTGTTTAAGAATTTTATCCAGTGAGAACCGTACAATTTAGAAGTCCAAAGACACTGGAGGAGGTGACCACATGTAATGCAAACATGTCCCCAGGACTCTGAAAGACTTGTGCAGAGAATGCTTTGACTCGGTTTCTAAGACCACTCCAACGTTCCCTCATCCAAAAATAAATTGGATAGAATTCAACTCATGCCAAACACAGGATTCCTGAGCTGGCTGAATGTGCCTGAAGTCTTGGGAGTACTTGGTAAATATTAAGCAATCTACTTAAGCCTGAGCTTTCAGTGGGCCAAAGTGCTTAGTCCATACGGCATTCATTTGTATGGTGTTTGGCCAAACCAAAAAGCGAAGTTCAAGGAAGAAAAGATTAGAACATTTTTTCTGAGGGGGGAAAAAAGAAAGAAAGAAAAGACAGGCGAAGAAAAGAAATAATGTATTCAAATGCCCCTTGAAAACTGTTTGAAAAAAGATACACAAGCAGAAAACATTTTTTGAAACTAAGTCATGAACTTGATGGTTGAGATGTTTCTTTAAACTTAATATAATCTAAAGATAAGAAATAAATTGCTGACATTTGCTGACATTTTTTAGTCATTTTTTAATTGCTGACATTAAATTTGACATTTTAAGCTCACTAAGTTCAAATAATAAATTTTAGAATTTCCAGAAAAATGTAGTTTGCTACATGCATGTGTATTTTGCCAGTGGAAAAGTGTGTACTTCCACACGCAGGACAGAGAAAGCAGAAAAATGTGGCATTCTGCCTTCTAATATACATAAATGCCCTTAAACAATTTGACATCACTCTCCATTCCTTACATAAATCTCCAATTATCTCCTTTGTTATTATGGAACTAACACAAGGCTCAGTTCATATGTCCAGACTGATGGCTCGAAGTGCAAACATGAAAATTCCACCTCAGCCTTATTTGAAACGAAATAGATATTGGGTTCAGTTATGAAGGCTTTGCACTCTTAGTGCAAATGTGTGTTTATTAAGGACTACTTGGCAAACCCATATTTGAAAAGCACATGATGGTAGGAAAAAAAACCCCAAGGAGATAGAGGGAAGTTTTGGAAATGGTAACAGAGGAACATGAGTAACATGCGCACAGACACGTGTCCAAATTACAGTTAAGTGTCCCCTCAATCATCTGACCCATTAGTGGAGTAATGACTCGACCGTGCCAACCTCAGCAAGTTAATGTGGTGGTTCAGCATGGAAGGAACTCGCCTTTTCTAAATGCCTACTCTTTTTTTCAGACACTTTATATTTTAATAAAGCTAATAGTCAGTAGGAGCCTTTGAGATAGAACTTCCCACAAATTACTTCTAATCTTTCCAATAATCCTATGAAGTAGATGTGATTAATCACATTTCACAGATGAGAACACTGGGACTTGAAAAGGTTACATAAATTGTTCCTTATTACCTCGTCACTGAGCTGATGAGAATTCAAACCTAGTTCTGATTCCAGAGCCCCAAATCCTTCTTAGCCACCTGCCCGAAAACAAGACTATAAATGAAGATGAATAATTTCATGTGGCTTATACTGCTCTCCCAAAAAAGGTTGCTGAGAATGTTCACATAAACAGTTACAAAGATGACAATAAACAAGAGAGAATATCCGTGGAGGTTATAGCTTTTATGACAAACAACTGATTAAAGTGGGCCTTGAAAAACTCTATGGAAATATTTTAAATGTTAAAAAAAATTGTGTTGCTTCAGAGAGATAACAAATAAGCAAAATACATCATTTTGCAGTGAGACGATGGCTCACAGATATGTAATTGTCTATGCATAAACACCCAGAGTCTCTGTATCAGGATGCCCATTTTTCCTAATTTTATTCACTCTGACATCTTACTTCCAGATGCGTATAGAATAGTGCCCCAAGTGAAGGTTTCTCCATCTCTAGCATGTTGGAGATCTTCTGCCTCAGTTAAAAACATTGCTAAGCCCTGTGTTTATAAGAAAAATCATTTACCTGCCCCACATATTGGCCTAATTTTTAATCCAAGAGCATAATTTCCTGCTTCTTCACCAAGAGTTACTTGAAAGAGTGTGCCCATCCAGCAAAGAGCCATGGCGTCAGACCCTGGAGGTGCTCAGGAGTGTGTGATAGGCAGGGGGCAGAAGGGTCACTCTGTCTGCCCATGTTTGGAAGCTGACAGACTGCAGAGAGGAAATGATGAATGCCACAGAGACTGCAGCCAACTTTATGTCCCTGGACTTTATAAAAACAAATAAACTAAGGCTTTTCAACCGACTAGAACTGCTTAAGCAACTTTAATAATGTCGCTCCTTGATAAGGTCCTGGGAAGTTTAATCTTTGGGCTGTAGATAAAATACTTTGTAAAGAGCAACCCCATTGATAGTCATTATTATAACCCGGATTGCTATTTTGGGAATCGCAAAGAAATGGGCACTTGTAAACAAGATGATCAATTGTCATATGAAGGTGGAAAATTAATTTGATTTTCTTGATAATCTTAATTTTGTTTTTACGAGTTTGAACTTTAAAAGCCTAAATATTGCATAGTACAATTACTTTATAGGAGTCTCATGTAATAATACTGTATTTGTAATAACATTTGTACTTCTTAGGTCTTATATTTCCTTCCTTAGTGACTATTTCATATGGTTCCTGGAAGCTCATGAGAAATACAAATTCATTGAGATTATATTTTTCTCCTCATCAGTCACCTCAATGTATTGGCAAAGCAGATAACTTTTGCCACATTTGGTAAACCGAGAAAGGAGAGAAAGAAACAAGAAGTTTTAACAAGGGGTATTTTGACCTCTACCACATTTATTGGCTAAAAAACCGTGTAATGCATTTAGAAGGTCAGAACTACATACTTGGCTATTTCTAATATTAATCAGGTACACATTATTGGCATATTAAAATCTAGTGTTGGAGTGCTTGGGTGGCTCAGTGAGTTAAAGCCTCTGCCTTCGGCTCAGGTCATGATCTCAATCTCAGGGTCCTGGGATCAAGCTTCGCATGCATCCATCTCTCTGCTCAGTGGGGAGCCTGCTTCTCTACCACTGCCCCCCCCCCCACTGCCTGCCTCTCTGTCTTCTTGTGATCTCTCTCTCTGTCAAATAAATAAATTTTTAAAAATCTTTAAAAAAATAAAATAAAATAAAATAAAATAAAATAAAATAAAATAAAATCTAGTGTTGCCTTTTTCAAACCAAAAAGCAAAATATGATTGACAAGTATAGGTATACTTAAAATAAAATGAGATGAAATATTTGAAATTGGAACTGTTCTTAGAAAACCAGTCCATGTAATCACACCTAATGAGCCTCATTGTAATCCAGATATGTCTGTCAACAGAGATTAGCCTTTAAGGACAACTCTATCCACCTCCAGTTTTTGGCAGTAGAGATGTACACAATGTATCATCTGGACAGCTAGTTATCAATAAGAATGGAGTCAGAGCTGATTCAATCCATACAGAATAAGCATCTTCCACTTGTCCTGATGTAGCCATTATCTTATCCTATCTTACACGCTTGTGACTTCCAGAGAAGTCCCAATCTAGACCACAGCAGGGTGCGTTGGGGCAAGATAGAGTTTCTCTTCTACTTCACCTTTACCCTTGAGCTTAGGGAAAGTCATAAAGCCAGGTGGCAGTAATGGTGGGAGAGAGAGGCCAAAGTCAACCTGGCCTGCTTGCTTTCTTCATCCAAGTCTTTGCTCACCAACCTGTCAGTCTCTCTACTTCCTAAAAGCATGTATGCTCTGATCATTTTAAGAACCCGGAGGTGAGGTTTTTGTACTACCATTCATAAGGTCTTTGGTTTCATGCTCATAATTTCTTTGCGTGTACAACAGCTGCCCCTTTTTAAATACTGCTAGTCAACTTTTGCAGATTTGATGACACATTCATAATTCCTTCAATGAACGTGTATGGAGCACCAATTGTTTGCCAGGAAGTGACCTGGGGGCTGAGGATATAAAGTTGACTCACATATAGAGTCCTTAACTTCAAAGAACTTTCAGCTTATGGGGAGGAAGGATATGGAACCATTCCAGAAGAATTAGAAGACTTGCAGGCAGAGCTTAATAAAGACACTGAAGAGGGAGTGAACATTCACACATGGGAAGAGCCCAAGGAAGCCTTCAATACCAGTGTGGTGCTTAAACACCTGGTCAACTCAGAGAAATAAATGGCAAAAACACTTTTATATATTAAACAAAGATCATAATGCTTTAGATTGGAAACTGCAGTCAGGGGAGAAGACCCCTCGGTCTTTATTAACCACACTGGGATTAACAGGGACATGAAATAACTATCCCTTGGGCTTATTTCCCCCCAGGGTACATACCACCATTCAGGCTCAACATACCGGGTTACTGTATTGTATAGAAGTTAGTCTTTGGGTTGGGCTCAGATTGACCAGGTTCAAGTCCTGCTATGAGACAGCAGACAAGTTGCTTGAATTCCTATTTTCTTATCTGCAGTAGCAACACTAAGGCATGTAACATGCTCTGAAGATTTCCACATATTTTTTTGAGAGAGAGAGAGAGAGAGAGAGCGCGCATGAGCACCAAGGCAGGGGGAGGGGCAGGGACCTCAGGAGAGAGAGAGAAAGAATCTTATGTAGGCTTCGTGTTCAGCACAGAGCTTGATGCAGGGCTAGATCTCATACCTTGAGATTATGACCTGAGTCAAAATCAAGAGTCAGATGCTTAATTGACTGAGCCCCCCAGACGCCCCTAGATTTCCACTTTCGTTGGATATTCTGAGAATTTCCCACAGCAATACAACTAGATTATAGCAAGCAAAATGTGTGAATGCTGGGCTTGCAGGAAATCTTGAAGGGGTATGACGAACTAAAACAAGAAAAGTGGTGGAGAGCAAATATATAAACTGTGATTGCCACGGGGCCATATGTAGGACTAGCCCTGGGATTAGAAGCATAAGCCTGGGGCTTAATATGAGGGGACTTACACCTGAGATCTACTTTAAACCCAAATCCTAAAAAGGACTAACCAGGGAAGCACAAAAAGAGATGGAAAGCTAGAATTGGTCTGTGGGTCATAGTGATCCCTGATATAAGATACTAATGATGTCTAACATATGTAACTGCTTTATGATCTCTAATGTCTTTCCTATATATTACCTAATTTGATCCTTCTACAACTCCTATAAGCTAAGTCAAAGGCAGAAGAGCTTTTACCCTGTTGGATACAAGGGTACCTTTAATAAGACAGGAGGTACCAAAAAAATTAATGTTAGGTATATAAACAAAGGAGATTAGACACAATGCTGTAACTTCATAGAAGGAAGGGATAGAAAGGTTGAGGAAACGTTGAAAATGCTCTTTTGGGTGCCACTAGTAACATATGCTGATCTACAAAAGTGAAACTCTCAACCTAATTGAGTCCTATTTCCTTTCATCCAGGTATGTATGTCCTTCATTGCAGAAGCTAATAAAAGTGGCTAACGGCCACCTCGATTACCGTTTCTCTGGCAATGGCTAAGAACAGAAAATTTCACATACGCCTGAACTCACAATGTTCAAGCATTCTTCTTCCCACAGTGTGTGTGCAAGAATGACTTCCTTCATCTAGGAAGGATTTTCACAGCATTTGACACCTGGACTGTAGCTCGGAAAGTCAATCATTTAAACGTTGCATTTGTACGTGGAGTTGGGAGGGTTTCAGAGGGGACCCATCAGATTATAAGCCGTGATGTGTTAGTTGTTGAACATGTAAGGCATTATCAACATCATGCAGGTATTATTTTCAACTATTCTAATCCTATAGACAAGAGCCCTGGCAGGCAAGATAAGTGACAATGAGGGAACGAGAAGGGAAAGGTGGAGAAGGGGGAGGAAACTGACATCATATCTACCACGTGGAACACTGTGGAGGACACTTTCCATGCTATATCTGATTTAATTTTCAAGACTCTGCCACCAAATTGTATTCTCAATTTTCAAAAGAGGAAGCTGGGATTAAGCAATGCATCCCAGGGAGCCCTGCAAGCTGCTAAGTGGCAGGGCTGAGGTTTGAATTCTGGCCTCTACTGGCTTCAAAGGGTCTCTTACTGCACACACTGTTCCCACAATAGGGAGTTCGTTCTGCATGGGAATGCTACAGAAAGGAAAGATGAGGCGAAAATAGTCAAATCAACTTTTATTGCAAGATGTCAGAAGATAGAAGTCTATCTGTCTGTCTGAACCCAACACTGGAGTACTATTTTTATCCCTGGGCTGGGTCACTTGTTAACATTTTTTCAACAATGATCATAAAATGAAACAAAACATATTTCATGTTTAACTAACATTTGCACTTATCAAACACAAATATTTCACCTCCCAGAGTACACATTCTGTCTCACTGTTTTAAATTTAAAACAGAAATTCCAGGTGGTCACAAACTCAAGCTCTGTTTCCTTTGACTGTAAAAGTGTTGGGCTATCATTGTTTACTTTGAATCTATTTAATTGCTGACTATTTATTTGCCCCAAGGGTTGGAGACTTAAACTGTACTCAAAGCATCAAACATCATCATTCAAAACTTGAGGAACTAAATCTGGGAACTGACACGTGCCGCTGAGTCTTGTGCGCTGGGGCTGACTGGGGAACTGGGAATTCCCCAGATTAACTGGCACGTGAATTTATATTCATCAAAAGATAAATACTGAAATGTACTAATTTCACGCCGAAATACATAGCACTTAACAATTTCATTGCAGCAATTACATAGAACTTAGATCAACAAAACATATTTTTCCGGTGGAGTGTTTTATGGCTGAGATTGTTTAGAACAGGGTGGGATGTTAGTAAAAAGCTGATAGACTTTCCATTGGTTTTATTATTGTTTTTAAAACTATTTGAGGACAATGTGCCCCTCATCTCCTGCAGTGCCTGGGACAGACCATTCCCACCATCTCGCTGTTGGTATGCTCTGGCCTGGAATCTTTATTTTGAAAAAAAAAAAAGATAGATAGATAGATAGATAGATAGATAGATAGATAGATAGATAGATAGATAGATGATAGATGATTCTTCTTTCTAGCATGCTCCATTACTTCACAATGAGCTGGGCTCCTCTTTGAGCTCCACCGCCTCTGGCTTTGTTGTGGCATGATGTCAAGATGATCAAGGCAGGGTGTGCGTGATGTGTGCGTGCGTGTGTGCACAAAGGAGCAGGAGGAGAAGATTCCCCAACCTGGAATGCACCACTCAACATAGCTAAGAATCCACTGAGTGACTATTGGGAGAAATGACACCTCACCCTTCCAGAATATTCTGTAGTCACCCCACCCATCTGAGGGACAGGCCCCTGAACCCGGATGGATAATTAGAGGGAGTGCGAAGGAATCTCACTAGGGATAATGCCATGCTTCAGACACCATTTCACCCTATCTTCTCAACACCACCTTTGCTTCTGACAAGTTCAGACGGACTCCAAGGGCTTCCCAAGCTGGGAGGTGGCTTGATTTTTAGCTTTGTCCACTCTGACTCCAGTTTCACCACATTGCTGGTCAAGATTCTAACTGAAATTATCACTTGAATTTAGGCCATATTACCGTTTGGCTCATTTAAGAGGTTAATGGCTTTACATTAATTAAGCTCTGTTTGCGTGTAATCTTCAAAAGAGCCCCGGGAAAGAAAGACTATTATTAGTCCCATTGATGGATGTAGAAACAGAGGCTTAAGGAGGTTAAGAAACTTCACAAGGTTAAGGACACATTAAGTAACAGAGCCGGAACTCCAAGGCAGTTCTAATTCTTAAGTCCATTCTTTTAAACGGTATAGTACACGGCAAAGCAATGAAGAGATTAAAAACTCTAGCTACAACAAGCACAATTTCAAAATGATAAATTTAGTATAAGATTCAAGTACAAGTAAAAGATCCACTCATGAAAATATTTTTTACCCAAGGACTCTAGAGGCTCCAGGGTAACATCACCCAGCGTCCTGGTCCATAAAAAGAGGAAAAGGTTATACTGAATGTACAACTAGTGACTATCACGTAAGGCTTTTTTTTTTTCTTTAAAGATTTTATTTATTTACTTGTTAGAGAAAGAGAGTGAGAGAGCATGAACAGGGGGAGAGGCAGGCAGAGGAAGAAGTGGGCTCCCCACTGAGCAGAGAGCCCGATACAGAACTTAGGACTTTATCCCAGGACCCTGGGATCATGACCTGAGCTGAAGGCAGATGCTTAACTGACTGAGCCACCCAGACAACCTTTTGGGGGGTGGGTGGCAGGTAAGGCTTAAGACAGGATCACTTGTATGTGTTCATTCAAAAGGTGAACAAGATCACATTCTTTGAAGTACACTTGATAGAGATTTTATGTTATTATCTTATTAGTGATAATCACTTATCCATCGATGGCTTTATTCAGGGATTTTCTTTTAGGTTTAATTCGAAAGCCCCTCTAGAAGTTGCCTGTGGTGCTAAGATCACCAATAGCCACCCTTTCATCTAGATCCTAGCGTGGACGGATGTGTTACTCACAAAGTAAGACACTGTCTGGCTTCTTGCACCTTCCATAAGAAGAAGAAAGCCATTCCCAGCTCCTCATCTGTATTGTGTCATGGCATCCTCAGGGCTGAAATCAGGGCACTTTGGAAGCTGGTGCCCAACAGAAACCCTTCCGTACCCAGTGGTCCTAATCCTTGGAAGCGCCGGAGGCATGTGTCCTTTATTAGTCTGTGGCTCCATTTTAAAGAATGACTTCAAATACATTTCAAGGTAGTTCAACATAGATTTGGTATTTATGACTCTTTAAAAGCATATAGAAGTTGTTTTTATAAGATCTGTAAGATCTGGTACGGGTGACATACATTCTATCCCTTTATTGAAGGGAAATAGGTTCAGTTCATGCTCATCATTTTTTTTCTCCTCCCAATAAACATTGGCAACAAGAGTGCTACCACTGCCATTGGTATGTATTTTGGTTTTCAAAGTTCTTTCACATACATTTCAATTTCCACAATAAATCTGTGAGTCAGACAGAGCAGGTATTGTCCTCCATATTTAACAGGTGAGGAAATAGAGACTTGAGACGTTTAGGAGGAGAAATACTGGGTCTTCAAATCCTTCTCCCTGATGGTGTGCTGATAAAACAGCTCTCAAAAAACCGCTCCAATTTACATATAACATTTGCTGAATTTCGGGTGTAAATAATCACTCTACAGCCATTTTCAAGCTACCAACGTGATGTTACTGCATGCAAGTTCGGGATATGTGCCATGTTGGCTCTCTTGAGGTGGTCTAAGTTATCTCCAATACAATATGGGATCCTTCAACTCTGAATCCAGGGTTCTGTATATGCCATCAGATTAAATATTTATAGTGTTAATTTAAAACCAGTATGTAGCCCAATGTACAAAAGAAGAAACCTCAAGATCATAAACACAGGTGATGCAGAGTTTCCTTATGGGAAAAGCAGTCATAGACACTTCGGCATACATTGATCTATTCCAGTTTCGAGACCCTACCCTGACGACAACGGAATGGACCAGAGAAGTAGTCCTTGAGTGATCCAGAGAGCACTGTGTAAACTGGGATGAGTCAGAGATCAATAGATTTTTCAGTCCAACCCCCCTCACACAGTATCTTTGAGCAGACAATTTCCAGGTATATTTCATGCCTGTCTAACCACCCCCATTTTACTGACAGGGGAGGCCAAAGACCAGGATATCAAATGACCTGCTGAAAGTCACATAGTACATTAAAGCCTGACTGAATCATGATTGGGGCCCTTCACTACTACACCAGGATGCCTTGTTCACCACTCTAAAAAACAAAATCTTCTATAAAGTATGACAGGAAGGTCAGGACACCCATTGAAAGCAATATAGGATGTCAGAGGTAGGATTCCTATAGGTCTGTTTTTGCAGTGGTTTTCAGACTACACTCCATGGAGCCACCAGGGGTGTAGGGACCTCCTTAGGGACATAGAAAGAGAAAGCCAGTGAGGGAAAGACCCTGGACCCTCCCACCCAAGTGTGATATAAGCACTTTTATATATTGGGTATTAGATTAAGATTTCTTTTGGAGAAAGGGTTCTATGACTTTAAAAAAAAAAAGCTGAAAACCCCAGCAAAGACCAAAGTCTAGACAGTTAATTTTTAAACAAGACTTAAACAAGACTCCTTGGTGTGAGATACTGGCTCTCATAAACCAAAGGGAGCCTTCCAGCGGCTCCGTTCCCATGATCTGGCAAGATAATATATGTGCAAACACACAGGCGAGAATGAAGTTGGATGTGAACTAAAGTCAACACAGGTCTTTTAGAACCAGTCTGATCCATTCTGAAAGTAAGTGAATGCCATTTATGGTGACCTCACTAGTGAGTTTTCTTTCATATGACCTCCCAAACAGCCCAGGCACGCCAGATCCTCAGCTGACACCCTGGAGGCCAGCCATGACTCCTGGCTGCCTGAATGAGGACAAAAGGTAGGACTCTTCCCATACTTGCTGGGGGTGACAGTAGCACGGGACACGCTGACAAACCCTCAGAGGTCTCTGAAAACAGATGAGATGGATGGGAATTACAATAAACAAACACCTGGCTTTCAAACCTACAAACAAGCAGTCACTTTATAATGCATTTCAGTTGGAAAACTGAAGAAACAAAGAAAAACATCTTAATCAGCCAAAGTAATTCAACTATTTCAAGTAGAAAAAGGAGACATAGGGGATGCACCCAATCAAAGGGTGTAAATTTAGTTTGCACAGAACTTTATTAACTTTAGGGCAACTCAGAACCAATTAAATACTAAATATTTTTTGAGGCAACATTATAAGCTTATAGGTTAAGATAGACACTTATGCACATATTTTTTAAAAACAAATACTCATCCTGAAGCTATGATGGAAAAGTACATAGAAAGAGAATACATATACGCTACTTGTTTCTGTTATACTTTAAAAAGTATTTAAGTGTATGTATGTATAAATGTGTAATATATTTAAATGTTTCCTTATGCATATATATATTTATAATGTCCTTTTAAAGACTAATAAAATGTAAAACTTCTTGATGAAATAAAGTCTTTAGGACAAATACTATTATTTAAAAAAACAAATAATTGTAACATTTTCACATCATATAAAATGACTGTGAATTAAAACATTTGTGGAATAGGGGTGCCTGGGTGGCTCAGTGGGTTAAAGCCTCTGCTTTCGGCTCAGGTCATGATTTCAGGGTCCTGGGATCGAGTCCCGTATCGGGCTCCCTGCTCAGCAGGAAGCCTTCTTCCTCCTCTCTCTGCCTGCCTCTCTGCCTCCTTGTGATCTCATTCTCTCTGTCAAATAAATGGATGAATAAAATCTTCAAAAAAATTTGTGGAATCCAGGGAAGAATACTATATTTTTTTTTGGATGAGGGTTCTTAAACATTTATTTTTCTAGATTTTAATGAGAATATACAATGAACACAGAAATGAAAAGTAAAGTGAGGCTAAAATTAAGTTTTAGTTTATCACAGGCTGCCTATTCACTTTCTACTAGGGATATATGTACTAAGATAAAATGCTCAAGTCACGTTGGTTGCAAATGAATGCAACAAACTGAGGAGAGATGTTAGTCTTTTGCTAGAAATCCAGAACACAGGCAGTGATGGAAAATATTCAAAGCTTAAATTTAACCATATTTACTAGGTATGTAAAAAGTTAATTTTTAGCAAAACTAATGTGCTTAAAATAGTCTACTGTTCTCCACACATTATAAACCTGGATTATGAAACTGTTAAACACTCAAATACATGGATTCTTTGGCACAGTTTTTTTTCTCTGGTTTACTTCTCTTTTATAAAGACTCAGATTTTATGGCTCAGGAATTAACAAAAAAGAAAAGAAAAGAAATGCAAACTTCTATAAGGCAAAGCCAAGTGCTGACAGACATATTTTAAAGTGGCAAACACTGTCTTTCCTTTCAGTAATAATTTTGGACTTGCTTGCTTTGTCATATTGAACTATATCATGTTCAAACATTTTATTAATATTATATTTAGCTATACAGAAGACATCAGCTTGTTTAAGGAATCAAGGAATAGCCCTAATGTCACCTACTTCTAGATTTGCCTAGTCCCCTATTATCATAACAATCCTGAAAGTTGGTATTTTTAGCTAGTTTACAGACAACCTCAAGTGCAGGGATGTCAAGGTTTGCGGGGGTTTGAAAATGAATCTTCTAAATTTAAATCCATTTCTCTTCCCTTTACTCCAAATTCAACAATTATATCCTTGTTGAAAAGAAAATAAGGAGATAAATAAATACTAGGAATTATTGAGATGCAGATTAATTAGGAAAGGATTATTCATTTAGAGAAAGGATTCACCCCGGATTAAGTTGCCAGCTCCCATAACTCATTTCAAGAGACCTGAGTTGTCCTCAATACTTTTCAGGAAAATATCTGTGACTAGAAGTAGCCTTGCATATAGAACCAAGCCTGGTGAGTGATGAAATCTATTTGTGCTTCAGTTACAGTATCCTAAAAAAGGTTTTACATCTGGCTGCAATGGGTAGATGGATGTAAGCAAATATAAACCTGGACAACATTTTGGAGCAAGCATTTTCAGTAACTGGACAACAGGCAGTACATATCTAATCCTGGAGGGGAGGGAAACACAGGAGATGAGCTCCACATTCATCTTGGCTTTCTGCCTAGGGGCACTTTTCAAAGTGCAGCTCAGGGAAGGGGAGTCCGGACAGAATGCAGCTGGGTGAGGAAACGGGCGAGCTGGCTGGCAGATACGGCAGGGCGTTGTGGGCCAGGGTATTGAGGAAGAAGCTGCATGAGGAAAGAACTCCAGAAATACGCATAAGGGTTCCCTTGAGTCTTTAGCGGAATATTAAGCAGAGTATCTGAGGTGGATAGTTGTTGCTTCTGCTTGCCTAACGTGTATTTCTCTTCTAGGAACACAGATCTATATCGAGGGAATCTTTCCTTCATGTGTGGAGCATATTCCATTTGTTTAGCCAGGACCCTCTCTTCTCATTAGTGGTCAAGTGATCAGGAGAGATAGACTGTCCTACCTATGGGACACAGGATGGGCCATATGACACGAGTTGGGCCAGTGAGAATCCTCTTTGGCATCTGTCCCTTACAAGTGTGTTCATTCAAACTAGTGAGCTGTGAAGGTAGGGGTGCTGATGGCATCACACCTGATACACAAAGTCAGCCTGTACAGAGATGAAGAGGAAGCGTGGCCGCGATGACATTTGTGCCTGAGGATTTAGTCATGTCAAAATGACTTTGTAAACCTGCTTGGGGTGGGATTCAGTCTTCTAGTTCTAGATTATTAAGCCATAACAGGTCTGACAGGGCCTCAGATGCTCAGGGTTGCATGTGTGCTAGGCTGTGTAGACTGTGACTCAGAACATAACTGTCTGGTTGAAGAATCAACATTTGATAGCTGGAAATGGATAGTCCCAGCTCCTTGTTAAAAAGCTGTATTATCTTGGGTAAATCTCTTACTTTCCTCCCTCCCCTCTCTGTAAACTGAGAAGAGAGACCTTCTAGGACTCTTTCTAGCTACAAAATTTCATGAGTCTATGAAATAAGGGACCTTCCAAAGTCAGCTAGATAACAGGCTAATGCTAATTTATAAAAGTGACTTGTTCAAGCCAACAAAGAAAGGGTGTAAGATGAGAGATACAGGAATCCAGTGACCAAGCTTGAAGAAAAAGCTCATATAGCCTCCCAGTGCCCCGATTTGCTGATTCTTAGGCCAATTTTCTCTTGTTTTCAAGGTCGAATTAAACCAATTCTATCATTCAGTAATATGGGCTCACAGGTAACTCGGCGTGAATAAGACACAGACAAAACACAGCAAGTGGACTATTGTTTTCCCTCAGCCTTGCTGTCTCTTAAGGATTTTGAACAAATCCCCTAATACCTCCTCCACTTTCTAATGTGTAAAATTATACATGAAGCTTTAGGGCTGATGTTGTGAATAAAAAAGGGGAAAGACTGTGCAAATATTTGGATAAATGTTAAAAACGCATTTGTTAGTATCACTTGAAATTCCTATTGTGAACGAGGATTTGTTTTAGATCTATAGGTAGCTCTTAATTTGTTTTAATGAAAATATATGTTTAGGGCGCCTGGGTGGCTCAGTTGGTTAAGCGACTGTCTTGGGCTCAGGTCATGATCCCGGAGTCCCAGGATCAAGTCCCACATCGGGCTCCCAGCTCTGCGGGGAGTCTGCTTCTCCCTCTGACCTTCTCTCCTCTCGTGTGTTCTCTCACTCTCTCTCTCTCAAATAAAAAAAAAAAAAAGAAAATATCTGTTTAGTGGTAAATTCCTCTTGTACTTGAAAAGAGACAAATCTATCCATCTTTTCATTTTGCGATCAGGGAAAGGCTAGATCTTAGAAGTGGGAAGACTGAAGTATGAATGAAGACAAAACTGAGTGAATCTGTAAAAATACTGGATATTCCTTTTCTGACTTAATGGCCTGTCAGGTCTTCGAGGTTAAGTGACAATGGTCTTAGTAATAGGCCACGGATCCTTACTTCTTTAGAAGGGGAAGAATTGACAAAGGACTTCAAGAAGCCAGGAGAGACATGCCACAGAGGAAATACATGAACTGAGAATTTTGAACTCAAAAAACTCACTAATAAACATGTAAGAATTTTTTTCCGATGGTAAATACTATTCTGAAAAACTCATCTTACTAATAAAAAATTTTACTGTATTAATTTTATTTTTTGTCTTCTTATAAAGAATAATAGAGAAAATCTTGGGGGGAAGAAAGAGAGAAGTATAAAGAAGAAAACAAATATTCATAAATCCTACTACCCAAATATTGTGTTTTAAAGACTGGGTATATATTTTTTTCCAGTCTTTTGTTTTTAAAGCCAGAATAATTTGAAAGCATTTTATAATCATCATCTCATTTAACCCTGGGGGTAGGTATTCCTATTTCATAGATGAGTGTAATATGGTCTTCCTGATTCTAAAGCCTGTGCATTTAAGCATTACACTGACTTGGATGTAAATGTGTGTGTGTGTGTGTGTATAAATACGTGTGTGTGTGTGTGTGTGTGTGTGTGTGTGTGTGTATACATTTATAGATGCATTTATGTGTTCACTTCTATATTCATATATGCACAAATTTTCATAGTTGTACCCTAAATGTTATAACTAATACATAGCATTTAATGGTTTATATTTCTTAGTTATAACATATCAAGCGAAGGTTCCCAATGAGGTCACAAAAAGCCAAAAACTAAGAGATAAGAAAAGGTCAACTGCTATTTGTCAGGTATTGAGCTCTAAGAAGGGAGAGCCAAGGGTACAAAAATCTTGAGAATGTTTTCTGACTTGAAAAGAGACCCATGTCTAAAGCCAAGAGAAACACCTGACTCAGGATCCTTGAAGTGGAAAGGTTTTTGAATACAACAGAATGTATCTGGGTGTTTCTTATTATTTATTTTGTCTGAGTCACTTAGCCCCTTCTAGGAGTATAAAGTACTATAATGTAATTTCTATTGGACATGAAGATTCTGTGACAAGTTTCCATAATTCAGAGAAGCGACTCGGCAAGGGGACTTGGCATCTCCACTCGTCCCACAGTGCTCAGCACAAGTCAATGAATGTTTTATAAATGTGACATGGAACTCCTAAGCTTCATCATACAGCTCTGTGTGCGATCAACCAATCTGTGATCTCATCGACTTCAGTAACTTAACAGTCCTCAGCAAGCTAATTCTTGTTCTCTTTAAGCCATATTATTTCCAGTCTCTGCCATACCTCTTTTTTTTCTTCTTTTTTAAATCACTCACCACCATTATCCCAGTTTCTCTGGCAGAAAATTTGGACTTACTTTTACTCTCCCCTCTTCACTCCTTGCTCCTACTCTAAAGCATCAAACTCTATCAGTTCTTTATTTTTTATATCCTGGCATTGGCTCCTTCCTTTTCCTGCCCATTGCCCTAACCCTGGTCAAGATCCTTGAACAACATTCTATCACCATTATTTTATTATAGCCGGCATTAAGAGAGGCTATTAGTAATTATTCTGGTACAACAAGTTTAAACCTGATCATCCTGGGAACACTTAGGGAACTTCCTCATCTGCTTTCTCCTCACCTCCATTTTTCCTGCATACTACTGCCACATAATCATCCTTAAAAATAAAGTGTAAGCTTCTTGCTAAAGTTTTAAAAATCAAATTCATGTTTGGGGTGCCTGGGTGGCTCAGCTGGGTAAGTGTCTGACTCTTGATTTCATCTCAGGTCTTGATCTCAGGGTCATGAGTTCAAGTCCCGCATTGGGCTCCACACTGGGAGTGGAATTTATTTAAGAAAAAAAATCAAATCTCTGTTTGATACTGCATTCAGAACAATGTCCAGGTTCCTCAGTCAGGTCTTTGTAATTTGACCTCTCTTACCTTTATGTTTGTCCTCTCCTAGTTTGTTCTATGAACCTGCTAATTCAATGAAATTGTGGCACTCAGTGGTCTCTCAGCATACTGAGTACAACCTCTCCACCATTTCTCTGTTTGTATCCTCCCTACCCCTCTCCATCACAGAATTACTTTTTCTTTCAAGTCCATTTCACTTTACATACCAGCCCTAAATGCTTAGCCATACCTTCCCATGAACACATACATATATTACTTCAGTGCTCAGAATATATCATCCTAGTCTTTAGTCTTGTCTGCGTGTCCCATCTAGGCAAATAGTAGTTAAGAATAATTTACACCTTAAAGAACACGACAGCTCACAAAACACATTTTTCCCCTATTTTTCCAGCTTTCTTAAGATATAATCAACACAACTTTATTTAAGTTTAAGGTATACAATGTGATGATTTGATATATATACTAGTTAACACGTCCATCATTTCACATAGTTACCTTATTTTAAGTTTGTGGTAAGAGCTTTTAAGATCTATTTTCTTAGAAACTTTCAAGTATACAATACAGTACTAGTAATTATAGTCACCTATATGTTATATCCCCAGAACTAATTATCTTATTATGTTATAACTGGAAGTCTGTACTGTTTGACCACCTTCGTCCACTTCCTCCAAATTCTGCTCCTGGCAACCGTGAATCTACTCTGTTTCTATGAGTTTATTTTCTTTTAGATTTTAGATTTAAGTGAGATTATACAATGTTTGTCTTTCTCTGTCTGACTTATTTCTCCTAGGATAATACCCTCAAGTTTCATCCATGTTGTCACAAATGGCAGAATTTCTTTCATTTTTATGGTTGAATAATACTGCATTATATATATATGATATTAACTCTGTATCTGATATATAATTTGCAAATATTTTCTCTATTCCATAGGGTTTCTTATCTTGTTAATTGTTACTTTTGCTGTTCAGAAGCTTTTTAGTTCAATGCAGTCCCACCTGTTTTGACTTTTGTTGCTTGTGCCTTTTGGTATCATATCCAAAAAATCATTACCAAGACCAATATTAAGGATGCTTTCCTCTATGTTTTCTTCAGTTTCCAATTTCTTGCCTTACATTTAAGTCTTTTTTGAGTTAATTTTTAAGTCTATTTTAAGTTAATTTTTGTGTATGGGCTCCAGTTTCATTCTTTTGCACAGGGATATCCAGTTTTTCCACCACCATTTATTGAAGGGACACTATCATTTCCCCATTGAATATTATTGATTCCACTGCCAAATATTAATTGACCATACATACATGGGTTTTATTTCTGGGCTATCAATTTTGTTCCATTGATCTGACAGTCTGTTTTTATGCCAGTATCATATTGTTCTGATTTCTATAGCTTTGTAGTATATTTGAAAACAGGAAGTGTGATGCCTCCAGCTTTGTTCTTCTTTCTCAAGACTGTTTTGGCTATTTGGAGTCTTTGTGGTTCCATTTAAATTTTAGGATTATTTTTTTCTGTTCCTATAAAAAGTGTTTTTGGAATTTTGGTAGGGATTGTATTGACTCTATAGATGGCTTCAGGCAATATGGAAATTTTAACATGAACTTCCAATCTATGAACACAGCATATTTTTCATTCATTTGTTTCTTCTTCAATTTCTGTCATTGTATCTTATAGTTTGAAGTGTACAGATCTTTCACTTCCTCAGCAAAATTTATTTCTAAGTATTTTATTAGTTTTGGTGCTATTGTGAATAGAATTTTTAAAATTTCTTTTTCAGATAGTTTGTTTTTAGTATATGGAAAAGCAACTGATTTCTGTATATCAATTTTTTATCCTGCAACTTCACTAAATTTATTAATTTTAATAGTTCTTAATGAGTTTTAAGTTTTTCTGTATACAAGATCATGTTTTCTGCAAAAAAGATCATGTTATTTGCAAACAGAAACAATTTCAATTCTTTCTTTCCTGTTTAAATGCCTTTTTTTTTTTTTTCTTGCCTGATTATTCTGGCTAGGACTTCCCGTACCATGTTGAATAAGAATGATGAAAGTCTTTGTCTTATTCCTGACCTTACAGGAAAAGCTCTCAATCTTTCACCATTGAGTATGATGTTAGTTGTGAGCTTGTCATTTATGGCCTTTATTATGTTGAGGTATGTTCTTTCTATACTCAATATGCTGAGAGTTTGTATCATGAAAGAATGTTGAATTTTGTCAAACACTTTTTCTGTATCTATCAAGATGATTGTATGATCTTTATCTTTCATTCTATTAATGTGATGTATCACTTTTATTGATTTGTCTATATTGAACCATCTTTGCATTCCAGGATGAATCTCATTTATCATGGTATATGATCCTTTTAATGTACTGTTGAACTCAGTTTCCTTGTATTTTAATGAGAAAATTTTCATCTATATTCAACAGGGATGTTAGCCTGAAGTGTTGTTTGTTTGCTTGTTTGTTTATTTGTTTATAACGTCTTTATTTGGCTTTGATATCAGGGTAATTTTTTTTATTTTTTTTTCCCAAAAATGTTTATTTTATTTTTTCAGTGTTACAAGATTTATTGTTCATGCACCACACCCAGTGCTCCATGCAATACGTGCCCTCCTCAATACCCACCACCAGGGTAATCTTAACCTCATAAAATGACATTGGGAGTATTCTATTTCTTCAATATTTTGGAAGAGTTGGCAAAAAATTCATGTGTATTTTTCTTTAGGCATTTCATAGAACTCACCAGTGAAACCATTTGGTTCTGGGGTTTTCTTTGTTAAGAGATTTATGATTACTGATTCAATTCTTTACTCATTGTTGGTCTATTCAGATTTCCTATTTCTTCATAATTCATTCTTGGCAGATTGTATGTCTCTAGCTATTTATCCATTTCTTTTGGTGTCTGATTTGTTGATGCACAGTTGTTCACAGTAGACTCTTATGATCTTTGTGTTTCTGTGGTATCTGTTGTAATGTCTCATTTTTTATTTATAATTTTATTTGAGTCCTCTCTCCTTTTTTCTTGGTTAGTCTAGCCAGATGTTTGCTGGTTTCAGTTATGCTTTCAAAGAATTCCCACTTAATTTTGTTAATATTTCCTATTATTTTCCTATTCTTAGTCCATTTATTTGTGCCCTAATCTTTATTATTTTCTTCCTTCTGCTAACTTTGAATTTAGTTTGTTTTTATTTCCAGTCCTTGAGGTATAATGTTAGGTTGTTTATCACAAAGCACTTTTTTTTAAAAAATATTTTATTTAAAAAAAAGATTAAAAAAAGATTTTATTTATTTATTTGACAGAGAGAGAGTTCACAAGTAGGCACAGAGGCAAGGGGGGGTGGGGGGGGAAGCAGGCTCCCTCCTGAGCAGAGAGCCTGATGTGGGGCTTGATCCCAGGACCTTGAGATCATGACCTGAGCCAAAGGCAGAGGCTTTAACCCACTGAGCCACCCAGGCATCCCCACAAAGCACTTTCTAATAAATTATCTGATTTGATCCTAGAAACAGAAAAGGTAGCAATTATTTGTTCCCATTTTGCAGATAAGAAAATTTGATACAAAAAGCCTAGAAGATATAGCCAAGGTCATGCAACCAAAATTTTCTTCTCCCAAATTTAGTTAAGTGAGAAAAATTCCAAACATTAAATAGCAACAACATTCAAACAAAGGAAGAGATACCATCTGGCAAAAACAATATCCAAAAGATGGTGATCAGGGAGAGAGATACAACAGTGTAGAGATCCAAGAGTAAGTGATTCTATTTCCAAAGTAATTCTAGGAGAGCAAAACAGTTCTGGGAGGGGCGCCTGGGTGGCTCAGTTGGTTAAGCAACTGCCTTCGGCCCAGGTCATAATCCTGGAGTCCCGGGATCGGGTCCCACATCAGGCTCCCAGCTCCACGGGGAGTCTGCTTCTCTCTCTGACCTTCACTCCTCTCATCCTCTCAGTTTCTCTCTCTCAAATAAATAAATAAAATCTTTAAAAAAAAAAAAAAAAAAACAGTTCTGGGAGAGTTGAACAAATTTGGGAGGAATCTGACAAATGCCCCATAATTCAGCAAGCAGCATTCTGAAGGGTCAGTAGGCCATGTCGGCTACAAAAATTTTTGTAGACTGAGCTAGAGTAGAAATCTTGACCTCTCACCATGACACTAACTCACCTAAGGTAAGAAGACTCTTTGGAAGGGAGAGCTGAGGCTGGAGAAGAAACTGCTTTGAACTGCCTGTCAAAAGCAAAAACTGCAAAAACTTTTCAAATTGCAGCATAATCTGTACCAAAGTGTTCCCATGGATAATACCATGTTCTTTCTTAAAAAAATAAATACCAGTATAAAATGTTAAATGAAACTACAGAACAAACAGTAGAACCCAAATTCATCAACTATTACTGTCCATGTTTCCTAGCTGAGTCTCTAAATTCAAGCAGTAGTAGAATCCCAGTCATACTCAGTTCACAAACTTAAGTTCCTAGGGAAGATGAACAGGTCTTAGAGAAAACAGGATGATAAATATGTTCATGGATACAATCTTTGAGAAAAGAGATGGTCTAACTATCACTTTGCACATTAAATATGAGGAAGATGAAAACAAATGGCATGGAAACTATGCAAAAAGAAAAAAGAACATAAAGGCAAGAAAGGAGAAGAGGAAAGAGAAGCGAGTAAGAGAGAAAAGTAACAAAGACTAGTGAAAAATATATTCTAGAAAAAAGGCCTTAAGAAACAAGAAAAAAATAGACAATGAATACTTTGCATCAAAGAAGATATTAAAAAAGATGAGTTTGTTGAAAGAATAAAGCAAAAATGAGATGAAAAGATAGTAGAATAAATAGAAAAGGGAGACAATGGAGCTCAGAATACTATTTTTGGAGAACTAGTAAACAATAGGGGAAAAAGTTGATAAATTTTGTAAAATGTTTTTCTGGTATCTCTGGTACTTATGATGATGATTTTTTTAAAATATATTTTTATACTATTGCTGGACAAAGGACGGATATCCTTAAGAAACAAAAATCTTTTACAAATAAAGAAAAAAATCATTAGATATATGGATGAATAGTTTGAACAAGCTGCTCATATTAAAAATAAGGACTAGTGGGGGGTTGGTTGAACAACTACCTTCAGCTCAGGTCATGGTCCCAGAGTCCTGGGATCAGGCCTGAGTCAGGCTTCCTGCTCAGCAGGGGGTCTGCTTCTCTCTCTGCTCCTCCTGTCCCCTGCTTGTGCTCTCTCTTTCTCTCTCAGATAAATAAACAAAATCTTAAAAAAAAAAAAAGGACTAAGAGTCAATAACACATACACACTCAAACTTGTTTTAAAGGAAGACAAATTACAAAAAAGTTTTAGTACCAATCAGACTGGCAAAAATTAAAAACATTATTAAAATTGCCAGTGGAATGGGGACCCAAGCAATCTTGACAAATTATTGGTGATGGCATAAAATACTGTAATCTTTTTTTTTAGGGCATTCTGAAAATATCTATCAAATATTAAATGTACCACTTTTTTTAACCTAGCAGTTAACACACTGGTGGGGAATTTAATGCATTACATTTGCCCAAATTTAAAAATGCAAATGTACAGCATAAATGTTATTTTATTTATTTATTTATTTTTAAAATAACATAAATGTTATTTTAAATTGCACTAAATTAAATTGAGCCTGGTGGTGGGTATTGAGGAGGACACGTATTGCATGGAGCACTGGGTGTATTGCCTGAACAATAAATCTTGTAACACTGAAAAAATAAAATAAACATATTTGGGGGAAAAAAATGAAGTCTGTTTTCTCTGAAAAAAAAAATAAATTGCACTATTGCTTTAAATACCATCCCCTCATTAAAAAAACAAAAACATAAAACAGAATGAAGTACTGGTGAAAAGAATTAATGACACATTTGTACCATGATATTCAGTGAACTTATGAAAAAGACATTATGAAAAGAGAGGGAAAACAATTTATTCAAAGAAAAAAATTGGAGGTCAGAGCAACGAATATGGGATAATTCCATATATACAAAGAAACAAAGAAACCGAGTTTCTTTCTTCCTTGCCATGTACATCCAATGGATTACTAAATCATGTGGACTTTATTTTCCAAAAGACCATTAAATGTCTCCATTTTTCTTCAATGATATGCTAGTCCAAGTTGCCTTTATTCTTTGCCTTATACTTCTGCAATAGCCTCCTAACTGGATTCTAACTAGGCACTTACCCTTTTGCTCAATCTACCTTCCAGCCACCCTGGGCACCTTCAGTTCCTTGAACAAGCTATGGTCCTCTTGACACACAGTCTTTTCTCTGTCTGGAACATTCTCCTCTAAATCCAACTCAGTTTTCCATTCTTCCTTCAGATTCCAGTGCAATTGACACTTCCTCAGAGAAACTCACATGCTCTTTTTTGTTTCATTAATTTATAATCATACACTTAACTGTATGTATGATTAGTATTGATTTCCCTCTGCTGAACTATAATCTCTAGGAAAGTTGTTGATATTTTTGTTCATTATTGAATCCTCAAGAAGGTAACTGCCTCAGAAATGGAATAAATAAATATATTCACTCGAATTCATCCATCTATCCATCTATCAATCCATCTGTTCATGCTGTAGCTGCATTAAAAATATCTGGAAGAGGGGTGCCTGGGTGGCTCAGTCAGTTAAGTTTCTGCCTTTGGCTCAGATCATGGTCCCAGGGTTCTGGGACCGAGCCCTGTGTCGGGCTCCTTCTCCCTCTCCCTCTGCATGCAGCTCCCCTGATTGTGCTCTCTTTCTCTCTCTCTGTCAAATAATAATACAAATATATCTGGAAGAAACTAATAACCCTAGTTGTTTTCCCTAACTAAGGAAGGTATGGTGGTAGAAAGCAATAATGACTACCTTTTAAGTATTTGAATTTGTTTTCATTTCCATGAGGTGCACTAAATAATTTAAAAATGTCATAACATATTTTGTTGATGACATGTGATCAAGTATATGCTAAAAATGTCTCCTTCAGCCTAGAAGGGTAATTAGTTTCTTGTTATCCTGTCAATAGGACTATAATCGTAACTTTGAGAAACCTTCATATTAACAGAATTCCCTTATCTTGCCAACTCAATTCAGTTCTATTTTAAGCATAGAGTAAATAGATCTTTACTATGCTCACAAGCATTCTTACCTTTGTTTACATACTCATGCAAACACACTTTTTTTTTCCTCATTAACGGTGTTAGAAAATTCTCCCAGGAAACTAAGTCACGTTGTCAGTCTTTTCACAGAAAGGAACAATGTATAGAAAACAGGACTCTCTTATTTTTGATTAATAAACAAATCTCGTTAACCTAATTTGCTTTAGAGTAGCTTCCTTTGATGGAATTGCCAGCTTCTGCTTCAATTCAAGAAGGCAAAATCTCAACAATTAGGGGAGAATTTTTGGAATTAAGAACCAAAGAATCCTTTCTTTACCTTTATTTCTATTTAACCTATTGCTAATCTCTCTCAGATGTACCTTTGGTCTGGAGAATCATCTCAGCAGCAGCAGCAATCAGCAATCTGGGCCACAATGAGTCTGCCACTTTCATCAAATTTAATTGAAGAAATGTGCCTAAGATAGATCTCTACATTTGGTTTCTCAACAGCATCAAGTTTGGACTTAGAGTGCAATTGTAGAACAATCCTTAGAAGAAGCCCCATAGAGCAAAAAGAAAACAAGCCCATTTGGTGTTGTTTTCAGGTGTTCTGAATTGTTAAATGAGAGGGATGATCTTGAACTGTCATTTTTATCAAGTTCTGCATTTTTATGTGTTGGAAACTGTCCCAACCAGGAGAACCTCCAGAGTTGGAGATAAGGATTATAAGGACAAGATGAAGTACTAAGAGGTATTGTCATTACTCTACTATACTATAATTTGATTCAATGGACACAAAGAAATTTCATTCAGATAATATCCACCAGCACACTTACGGGTAGGGGAATGGTGAAAGGAGAGCAAAATTTAGTAGAGATTTAATTCCGTGAAAATGGTGAAAATCCATGACCTCCTTTAGAGGGCAGAATTCCATGAAATCATTCATCCTTAGTATAATTTCCACCCTTGGTATTATTCACCCTCAGTATAATTAGAGAGTGTGCCACTTCTGATTGCGAAAGCCCAAAGATTAATCACTCAAATAGAAAGAGTTTTTTTGGGGCGCCTGGGTGGCTCAGTCGTTAAGCGTCTGCCTTCGGCTCAGGTCATGATCCCAGGGTCCTGGGATCGAGCCCCGCATCGGGCTCCCTGCTCCACAGGAGGCCTGCTTCTCCCGCTACCAATCCCTCTGCTTGTGTTCCCTCTCTCACTGTGTTTCTCTCTGTCAAATAAATAAAATCTTAAAAAAAAAAAAAGAAAGAGTTTTTTTTATACAGGTAAACTCTGGAAAGAAGTCTAGAGTACTTCCCAGTAATTCCAGCACCCTCCAATAGACACGGTTCAAAATATTGATATGTAAGTATTGCACTTAAAATCCATGCATCATTGACCAATGTCATAGATGTCAGAATAGAAATTACCTTTGAGGCAGGAGACTGACAGTGAGGGGGACTGAGAGAGGGAGCCTCATTCCAGAGTTGCTGGAATGTTCTATAACTTGATATGGCTGGTGGCTCCACAGATACATATATATGTAAAAATTCATGGAGCCATACATTTATGATTTATGACTATATAAATGTAATCCCTTGATTAAAACAACATTTAAGTAAAGGTATAATTTTCTTCTAGGGGAGAGGAATTTTTACCAAGAAAAATGACACAACTTGATTGTCATTTCTAAGCTCTAATAGGAATTTTATGGTATAACAAGAATTCTATTATAAATGATATCTTGCAGATATATCTTAAAGATGGGGCTCTATTAATAACTGCTGGAGAGTGAGAATGTAATTTGAAATGCTGAATCTCTATTAGCAATTAGGCAAAGACAAGTGGCCATCAGCCCACTACTTGAGAAAATAAACTATGTTGAAAATTTCTGCAACAGAAATTTCTTTCTACTCTTGGCTTTGACATTCTCACTTACATCTAGTGGAGCACTCAAATTGTCAAATAGTTCCCAGACAAAATTAAAATGCACTATAATACACACACACACACACACACACACACACACACACACACACACAGCATTTGTATGTACTGGAGGAGCAGAGATGGGCTGGATGTATCATCACACTGTTCAAATATTGGGGGATTGCTCGCTCCTGTTACATCTAACATAATCTGTCTTTAAATGTTTGGGATTTTAAACTATATATCATAAAAATGGATCCTGCAATTATATTGTCAATAGAATAAAAGTAATAATCTATACTTCTTCTCAACAAGTCAGAATTCAATAGCATCCTATGGTTTAATAGAAAAATGTATATTCTGAGTAGCCAAAGACATTAGAACAACCTGAGCTCTCCACCCCTCCGTAGGAAGTCAGGGCTATGTTCCCATATGGAACTGGACTACTGAGCTTCTAGAAAATTTCACAACAAATCATCATGTGTTAATCTTACCCTTTCCTGAAACATTTTACCCAATCCTAAATATGAATTCTTATCCTAAAAGTATAACTTCACAAATTTCTTTCAGCAGCCCACCTTTTTTAATAATATGATGTACAACTTTTTAAAAGTCATCTTCCTTTATTTCTTTAAATGTATACTTTCAGCCTACTCAACCTAGATGCTTTCTCCTGAACCTCAATCCCATCTCATCCAAGCTCCAGCATCCATGAAAACCTTTAAGTGGGGGTTCCCAAGTCTCTTCTAGAAGAACCTCTCTCTTGAAGCCCCAAACTCCAATTTTACAACCTGAAAGCAAGCTCATGTTTTCTTTCCACCCAACTTTATCCTGTGTTTCCAACATCACAAACTCAGAACCTGAGCCATTGCACTAACCAAATCCTTTGTTTCCTACCTCCTACCCTCAGTAGGTCTCTTCCTTCCATTTTGTCTACTTGCCCTGTCCTTGTCCTCATACAAAGTGCCTAGACAACATTCAGGGCCTTCCTCCTTGGTAGCACCCGCCTCCAGTATGTCCACTTATCTGTCCACCCTTCATAGGCACAGTTACTGTTTCCAAATGCAGATTTTACCACGGCCCCTTCCACAATCCTCTCTGGCTCTCTATTCCACATGGACTAAAACCTTGACTCCTCAGTTTGGTATTTAAGGCCACTGACCAGCAAGCTTTCATCTAATTTTCCAAACTTAAACTTCAAACCATGCTCCCACCCCCAAACTTCATGTTTGATTATACCTCATGCATTTCCCTCCCCAAAATCAAAATACCATCAGATCTTTGAAAAACAGTTCCCTTCAGCTGGAACTCTCTGCTCTGCCATGTTTATTTCCAGGTCCATTTCAGGTGGGAGAGAGTATAGTTTTGTGATAAGACAGCAGACTTCAGCTTCAGAGTTTAAATCCCAGGGCCACCACTTTCTTCTCATCAAATCTCGGGTAAATTGCTTAATGTTTCTGAGAGCCTCAGTTTCCCCATCTCTATAGAGAGAATGGTAATAGTATTGATATCACAGGATTATGGAAAGGACTTAATGAGTTAAGACATAAAAGGCACTTAAATAACAAGACATAAAAGGCCTCAGTATTTAACAGCCATTCATATCAGCTATTGTCATCATCATAGTTATTAACCTATTTCAAGAAGATCTGCCCATCTCATCAATTGCAATTAATGCCTTCCTCCCCTTTGTCCTTCCACAGTGCACTGTCCATGGCTCTAATTATACTTATCAAAATATGACAGATCTAAGAGTTATGAATGACTGCCTGCCTTATTTCACAAGGAAGAGTAAATTCTATAAACAGTTATTAAGCACTAAACTACATCTTAATTATCAGTAGCTTATACCTTGTGCTTTGCATCTTTTTTTTTTTTTAGTTATCCCATCGTTCATTCACATCTTCCCATTTCACAATCATGCTTAAGCCTGCAACCTGGACAATGTGTTGGTGTCCTAACTTGCCCACTCTTCATTGTGCAAATACTCATCAAATCTTGCAGAGACTACCTACTTAACACATATTATAATCTGACACTATCTGGCTCAGTTGGCATCGATTGCCTTGGCGAATTGTTGTTCACCAAGATTGTCATAGTTGTTTCTAACTAGAGGCTTTAATCCAAGTGGCTTTCCAAGACAACACTTGTGACCAGGCCTATGACAGCACCTATCACACTGTATTTGCCTCCCCATGCAACTGCATTGCCAACTAAATACCAACTTTCTTGGATGAAGAGAACATATTTTGTTCAAAGTGGGCAGCTCAGTGCCTGGCACATAGTAGGCCATCAAAAAGTACATGTTATAAATTTGAGTGAATGATTACATTTCATTACATCTCCATACACTTAGATTGAACCTTTATCCTTACAAATGCCCACAATATAGATTGTAGGCCACAACATCACAGCTCTGAGGTTGAATCAAGGGGCTAGGAATTCCTCAGGGGATTTAGGAATGGTGTTCCAATAGCTTCTGGGAGAGGTACACAGGCCGCAAGAAGTGGCAAAGAAAAAGGGAATGGGAAAATGGTATAAATGAAATCATCTCTCTTCTCCAGGGCATGATGTCAGATCAGTTCAAAGATGATTGAGACTTTGTCCCTTGTTTTCAGGACAACACAGTCAGTGTAGAAGAACCACTATGGTGGATGCCGTGATGCCCCATCTAGATCCCTCTTCAGAGAGAAAGGACTGATTCTCCAGTTACTCAGAGTAGGGCTTGTCCCAATGGATATTTCTTTAGTTGAGGAGCGCCTCATGATTCAAAGTCACAACCCTTCCCAAAGCGATCCACATCTGATGACTGGTCCACACTTGGGTATAAAGACCTTGTCCCTTCATCCAACTTGGAGCAACTCTGCTCGAGCATCCAGTTTTAGCCTTTTTGAGGTTGGCTGAGACCTCCATTGAGACTGGGCTGTAGCTCAACTTTTTCTCTATCCTTAAGCTGCTTCCTTCTCTTTCCCACTAATGGTGTTGATCTCAAGAACCCTCCCCAGAGTAAACCACCTCCTGGCTAAATTCTATTTCAGAATCTGCTTCCCGTGCAACCTAACCTGTGACAATCAATGACAATGAAGATGGGATGGAATTTTATAATGACATATGCCATAACCCAGAGGGAAAAAAACCTATTGGTCTTTGGGCCAAGTTTTATACCTAGAACTGTTTTTGTGTATACTTTTCAGGAGTTTAACATGGTAAAATATTTGTCAAATAAAAGAAAAAAAAGTTTCAAAAATGGTGAAAGCCCATGGCACTGAGATCTCTCACTGAGGGATGGTGTTCCACTTAAACAGTGCTTACACCCTCCACCGTGTTACCGTCTGTACACATCTTTCATTCATTTCTTTTACCTCTTCAGCCCCAAGGATATTTGTGGTTGATGGGTCATGACCGTTCTAGCAGTCCAATTTCTAAACTCAAGGTAGGCTACCTCATTGGACAGCCTACGTCCCTCAATGCCTCTCATCTGACTTTTCCCACAAAATGTAAGCCTCTTTACGAGCTGGGTCTGTGTAACTGTCATCTTGGTAGCTTTCCCCCAGCAGATGCCCTAGGTGGTGAAGTAGCAGAAGCGGGAGAAATCAGAGTAGGAGACGAACCACAAGAGACTATGGACTCGGGGAAACAAACAGAGGGAAGGGATGGGGGGGTGGGTTTGCCTCGTGATGGGTATTAAGGAGGGCAGGTATTGCATGGAGCACTGGGTGTTATACGCAATCAATCAATCATGGAACACCGCATAAAAAACTAATGATAACTGTATGGTGACTAACATAACACAATAAAAAAAGAGAGAGAAAATAAAAATAAAAAAATTCAGCTTACAATACAAAAAAAAAAAGCATGCTTGTTATGCGAATAGAATTAAATAGAAGACCCCTTCACCACTCTATGGGAAGCAGTATCTACTCTTCTAGAATATTTTGAGGGAGACTCTGTGTGACTTTCCGGATGAAGAAAGATGTTTTCCTGACACACAGAAAGAACTCGGGCTCTCCTTTTCGGAAAAGATGACCATTAGTGTGTTTCCAAAGTTTAAGGAGTATGGGTTATTGGAGTGGCTTAAAATCCGGAGGCAGTAAATAACCCATATCACAGGCCTCATTTGCTTGGCTGAAGCCACCACGAGCAAAGCCCAGGAGGACCTGTCGATGCAGAGCGGGTCCTGACTGTGCAGCCCACGTGCAGGTAAATGGCTGAGGTAATTGTGATCTTTGGGCAGTCAGTCAAAAACGTGGAGTCCAAACTATTAAAGGGCACGAGCTCCCACAGAGGACAAATTATCAAGTACTGTTAGACGGAATAATAGGTGACTGCTGACATTTCACCTTTTATCATGATAGCAATACTTGGAGAAAAAGTGCTGTTAAGGTTGTCAGAATTTCATTTTAACCCCCTCTTTGAGGCTGTTAAAAATTCACTCACGCTGAAACTTGCCTTTCAGGTTCTCAGCCAGGTTTGTGCTTTATTTTCAATCCATTGTCTCTAATGGAATGCAAAGTGTAATGCAGGGAAAAGGGCTTTTCCCAAAGATCTTTCTACAAACTGCTTCCTACCCCAATTCCCTTTTCCTCGTTCGCTCTGCTCTCTGCCAAAAGGTTAGTTTTAACCACAAAACAACCCCAAAGATACACTCGACCAAGAGAGAGGATTAAAGGCTTTTGGCCGTGTTTATAAAGATAGCTGAAGCAACAAGCAATACTCAACAAGTAAGAATCTGTTCAGCGATGTTCACTAAAGGGAATCACAACCCTAGAATGCTGTAAATGGCCATAACAGATGCAGTAGAATCAACTCGTAATTTTATGGCCCTCACCGAATAAAAGATAACCAAGGACAGGTCAAAAATATCTTCATAGACATGACAAAAGGTGACAATCTGGTAGCGTGACATAGGATCACCTCATCCCAAGGCTACATTTGTATAGTAAACCTACTGATTTTATTTATTTATTTATTTATTTATTTATTTATTGGTCAGAATTTTCTTTTTTTTTCCCCCAAATATGTTTATTTTATTTTTTCAGTGTTACAAGATTTATTGTTCATGCACCACACCCAGTGCTCCATGCAATACGTGCCCTCCTCAATACCTACCACCAGGCTCGCCCAATCCCCACCCTCCTCCCCTCCAAAACACTCAGTTTGTTGCTCATGGTTCACAGTCTCTCATGGTTCATCTCCCCCTCTGGTTTCCCCCCATTCACCCTTCCCTTCCTTCTCACAATGCCCTCCATGTTTTTCT
>CM053603.1:64491630-64518643 GCA_028646535.1 Procyon lotor | reverse complement strand
AGTAAATACCCAGTAGTGCGATGGCAGAGTCAGACAAAGGTCTGATATCTAAGATCTATAAAGAACTCCTCAAACTCAACACTCACAAAACCGGTAATTACATCAAAAGATGGGCAGAAGACATGAACAGACACTTCTCCAAAGAAGACATACAAATGGCTAACAGACACATGAAAAGATGTTCATCATCTTTAGCCATCAGGGAGATTCTAATCAAAACCGCACTGAGATACCACCTTACAGTTAGAATGGTCAAAATCAACAGGACAGTAGACAACAAATGTTGGAGAGGGTGTGGAGAAAGGGGCACCCTCTTACACTGTTGGTGGGATTGCAGGCTGGTGCAGCCACTTTGGAAAACAGTGTGGAGATTCTTACTGATTTTATTTAGACTGTGTGTTCTTGGGACTCAAAACTCCCTGAGACCCTCTCTTCAAGCCATCTCCTCTGAGGACAAAATGCTAGGGGAAAGGGAAAGAACTGATGATTTATTGGTCAGTTACCATGCGCAAGACAGAATGTTAGGCACTTGATAATCATAAGGTAGCGTGAAGATACCAACAGGCATGACACACCCCTGATCCCTACTGTCCAGCTGAAATATACTTTGGCTACGTCTACCTGTGCATAAATGGCTTTGAAACACTCCTATGCTTGCTTTGCTTATCTTATACCAAAGCAGCTGTCCAGCTAGACTTACTATGTTGATCGGCATATGAGATATCACCGTATATAATAGAGTGTTTACTTTTGCACACATCCCACCAGCTCTTTGATAGACGTGTTAGGTCTTGCATGTGCTGTCCTTCCCATTACAGTAGCCCCTGTACCTGGGAAAGTGCTATAATAAGCCTTTTATTATTATAAGCATTTCTACAATACTTTCCAATTGCAAACTGCCTAACAATCAACTCTCTTCTTTATGTTTCACAAGAAATCAGATAGCTCCACACTTGTTAGCTTTGTTTTATGGCCCTGAATCCTCAGGCCCAGAGTTCAAAGAAATCAAGGGTTATGCAGCCAGCTCAGGCTTAAGACCAACACAGCTGCTCTCTTTTTATCCAGCCTCTCAGCCAGGCTGCCCAGCTGCTTCCCAACCCTGTTACTGAATACATATATATGTATATATTTTATTTTTAAACTCTTGGAATTAAGAAAATTATAGTAAGAATATTGGCCCCAATTCTCCATTTTTAGCATGAAAATCTCACAGCCTGGGCTTTTGCCAAGTGTTGCTGGAATAATTTTGGCAGATCTGAAATAGCCCACAGACAAGTTCCCCCAGCTGGTAGAGAAGCAAAGATGACTCTCTTTGGGGGCCATTTTGCCCAGCTTGTGTCTGTGGCTGCACGTAGGGAGTGGGCATCCCAGGCAGAGTTAAGGTGCATTGCTCAAGCACATGGGCGACAGGCATAAAAAGGCTTGGTAGCGCTGGCTTTCCGAATGCAATATTTGGCTGTTGTTTTAGAAACTGGGTGGCAAAATCTGGTCAAAGGCATGAAGAATAACTACAGTTCAGTTCTGGAAAAGGTCTTGTGAAGAGATGTCCCTCTGTGGAGTCAGGCTGTTTTGCCTATAGTTTTTAAATAATGCCGTCATCCCATATTTGTGGCAATAAAATCTTTTATTATCACACATCATCATTTCATCATTTCCGTGATACTTACTATTAAATTCTTGTTAAGCTTTGTTTTTAAGCTGTAATTTTGTGGCTCCATAGTACACATGCAATAATTGCTCAAAATATTTCATTTGTAAATTACGCTAAGTGCTGCTAATATTTCTGCGAGCATCAAGAACTGTCTCAACTTAGAATGTATGTACGAACTGGGTATCCCTTTCCATTATATTTCCAAATCTAATTAGTTTCTAGGATTCTGTTCACTCCTCTTCAGAGAGCAGATTGGGTCAGCTGGTTTATCCCCTATCTTCAAAAAAAAAATGCTTCTTCCTCTTTGTACTCTCATTTTTCCCAAATACATTTGCGTCATCATCTCAACCACCATCATCATTACCAACATTAGTCGAGCACTTTCTATATGCCAGGCATTGTCCTGACGATGTTACATGTGCTAACTGATCTCTCTTTACAGTAGTTATGGGAATTATTCTGCTCCCTCTTTTCTAGATGTCGATACTGCAGTGCTTAGAGGCTGAACAATCCATACAAGGGCAGTCAGATTGGAATTAGGATATATACAATCTGTTTCCAAAGCCAGGCTCCTCACCATGCTGCTCTATGGACTCCCCTGGTAGCCTGCTGAACACACCGCCATTTCCTAAGCACTTTTCTTTGCATCTTTTCATTTGATCCTTACAACCACACAAGATTTTACTTAAACTGGAAACTCTCATTTTATTTCTTCATTTTATTTTCAAGCCTAGGGAAATTACATAATACTTCATTATTGCTGAATTTCTTGAAGGTTTGGCTCTATTTTTCAAATGTAAGTTCTAGATTTAATTGAGAATTAATTCTAGATTTAATTGAAAGTCACACTATGGACTTCTCCATCTAAAAGATTTAAAGTTATTATCAACTGTAAAACATCCACAAATTATTCTCCATGCCTTCTCTTTTTCCCACTATAAAGTCCTACATTTTTCAAGGGGATGTGCTGAACTCCAACAGAAATGGAGTATATTTAAATGTGTCTTAAGTTATAACAGACTGCATTTCAAAATCAAATAGTCTAGGCTTTACATATTTATAGTTATATGAGTAACATTTGTACTTATATGTCCAGATTTATATATTCCGGGCCAAATTCCAAAAATGGATTTTGAGGTTTGGAACATATACTGCTTGGAATTTATATATACCTCTGTTCTCCTCTCTTAATGTGGAGAGTAAGTAGCTTATTCTACTTTTTAATATCTCTACTTATATCCACACAGTTTCTAAAAAGGACATATATGATAATGTGGCCTAGTAAAAATAAGTGCTAAGTTCCTTGTTGGATTATTGTTTTTTAAATTCCTTATTGAATTGTTGTTTTTTTTCAGGCTTACTCATTTATACTTCTCAAACTCGTTCTTCTCCGTTTTTGACACATCATCATTAAGGGAATTCTGAGTGTTCTGTAGACAGCAACTGAACTAAATTTCACGGGAATACAAATAATAGAGATGACACCACCTGGATGTATGCATTGCTCTTGGGGCAAAATCCTCCCCTGCCTGTTATTTTGCTGATGGCCTTCGGGACATTACAGGGAGGCCCATGGAAGAAAAGATCAGTATTTTCCTCATCATACAGAAGCAATGGAAGTGCTTGAGAGGATTACGTCCCCCAGTAATTTTGGCAGATCTTGAAGAAGCAAGCTAAGTTTCATGCCTCCTAATAACTTCCTCTGCACAAGGCCTCGCACACTTGTCATGGTAAATGTTCTCTCCTACTGACAGTCACATGAATAGTCCTGCTGAACAATTAACCTCTCCAAAAAGAAGGTTAGGGAAACTTGGGCTTAGCTTCTGCTTTGCAGCCCATAAATACCTGCATAAACAAGCTCTACAGACACCTGGGAAAGGTTAGTGTCCAGACCAAGGTCATAACACATTCCAATGCTTAACCTAACCAAATGACACAGACCAAGAAAGCTGTTCCAAAAACAGGCAGTTGCATTTCATCTTTGCATATTCAGACCAAAGAAAATAAATACCTGCTGTTTCAAACAGCTGAGTAGTTTGCCGGAATGCTGATGAATCACCAAAGTCCCGGACAATAGGGATGTTTTTCTTAGGGTGGCAGGAAGACCCCATGAGGTGAGGTCCTATGCCCTGCCAAGAAACAAGGGTCTTCAGACCACTGAAGGAACAGAATGATATAGGAGAGGGATCTGACATGTCAAATTGTCAATCCAACCTTCATTTTGGCTAATGGTCCTTTTAGTTCTTTGGGTTCAGGGCCCGAAAAATGAGTTTTAAAACTGCGAGCGCACCATATCTTTTGTATTAAAAGGGAGAGGGAAAACAACATATACTAACTGCCAACTCAAGGAAGGGATTTTACACTTATCCCAGTTGATCCAACGATGACCACCAATAGATATTTTTGTATTCCCGTAACACAGAAGAGAAAGATGAAGCTCAAAGAAGTGAGATGCTTTGCTGAAAATTACCCAGATTGTGTGGTAGAGTCAGGATTTGAACCCAGGCTTACGAGATCCTGTGCCCAATTTCCTTGCTGCCTTCTCGGGATAAAAAGATACTTGCCTGGGGATTTAGGGGAAATGATAGAAGTTTCAATATGATCCTCCAAAGCATACCTTAACTTGTCTCCCTTAAGCTCAGAAGTATAGAAAGACATTTGTCATGCATGTTCCCTTCCTAGACAAGCCCACAGAAGCCGTTTGTGGCAGATGAACGTGTCTGTACAAGGACCACCCTTTTAGAGCTGAAGAGAGGGAAGGAACTGGACCTGTTCCTAAATTTGAACTCTCAGTCTGGCAACTTGACAGATAGTGGTTTCCTCGTTCATTGGTGGAACTGTTCCCAATCCCACCTACCACCCCCCACACCAGGCAGAGAACTCTGGGTGTGGATGGTTTACACCTCTTCTTTGGACTACATTTCACTGAAGGGCTTTCTGGAGGGATGGTTTATCTGCTGTTTTCCTGAGCATTTGCAGATGAAACAATTTCATCACAGTCTTGGAAGTAATTTGACTTAGAATTTTTTCAGAGAGTTTCCTTCTTTCATTCAAATAGGTAAGGGCGCAAAGAAATGAAATATCAATAGCACCATGGCATTCAGCCAGATATTTCCTTACTTACAGGTCACACACTGCAGTTTAAATGTGTGTATATTAGCACCAAAAGGTGAAGATAACGCCTTCAGAAACCTTCAGTGATTGATATCACTCTTCATCTAATTACTAAGTACTCCCCCACCTCCTGCCACCCATCAGGGAGACCTCAGTATACTGATCAGAGTAAATGTAAATGTGTAAATGTGTAGATGTGTTCAGTGTAAATATGTTCTTTCCAAGTGTGTATATAGAATATCATCCAGGGTATGGGCTCCCTGAGGAGAGGCAGAAAGAAGCTGGAACTCTCTGGTAATTCATTTTTGGCATAGATGCCTCATATGCCATGCCCCATGAAGTTCATCACACAGATGACTTTCAGTAAGATGTTCACTAACCATCAGTGAAGAGATTATCTTAAAATCTCATTCTAGGATAACCACATACAAAAGAAAAAAAGTTGGACCTTTTCTCCCACTGTATGGAAAAATTAACTCAAAGCAGATTATAGACCTAAATGGAGAGCTAAAACTGTAAAACACTTAGAACAAAATGTAGGAGAGAATTTTCATTACCTTGGGTGATGCAAAGTCTTTTTGGATAGAATGCCAAAAGCAGTAGCAACAAAGTAACAATAAATTGGGCTTTATCAAAATTAAAATCTTTTCTGCTTCAGTGGAGACCTTCAAGGAAGTGAAAAGACAACCCACAGAATGGAAGAAAATATTTGCAAATCATATTTCTTATAAAGAACTTATATCTACAATATGTATATAAAACTTTTACAACTCAGTAACAATAAAATAAATAACTCATTTAGAAAGTGGGTAAGAATTTAAATAGACATTTCTCCCAAGAGGAGATACAAATGCACAGTAAGCACATGAAAAGATGCTCAACTTCTTTAGCTATGATGGAAATGCAAATCAAAACCACAGAGATACCATTTTTACACCCACTAGAATGGCGAGCATCAAAAAGATAGATAATAACAAGTGTTGACAAGGATGTGGAGAAACCGGAACCCTCAGACACTGATGAGGAAGAGAAAATGGCACAGCTGCTTTGGAAAAATCTAAGAATTCCTTGAAAGTTTGGTATAAAATTACCACATAACCCAGTAATTCTACTTCTAGATATATACCTAAGAGAAATGAAAGCATATGTGCATCCAAAAACTTATACAAAATGTCTGTAGAACAGTATTCATAATGGCCAAAATTTAGAATAACCCAAATACCTACCAACTAGCAAATGGATAAACAAAATGTGTTCTTACCCATGCTAGAGATTATTATTTGGCAATAAAAATGAAGTACTGATACATGCTATAATATGTATGAGCCCTAAAGACATCATGCCAAGAGACTGAAGTCATTCACAAAAGGCCATAGATTGTACAATCCATTTTCATGAAATGTCTAGAACAGGCAAATCTACAGAGACAGAAAGTAGGTTAGTGGTGGCCTAGGGCTGGGGTGGGAATGGGGGAGAAATCGGGAGTGTCTACTAATGGATTGCTTTTTGGAGTGGTGGAAATGTTGTAAAATTGACTGTGGGGATGATGGCACAACACTGTGAATGTACCCCAAACCACTGAATTGTACAATTTATAGGGGTGAATAGGATAGTATGTGAATTATATCTCAATAAAACTATTAAATATTTAAAAAGAAGCCTCACTTCAGACCTTGGTTCTTAGCCCTGGCTACTCCTTAAAACCACCTGGGAGGACTTCTAAAATTCCAATGCCCAGGTCAGTCCCTAAACTAATTATATCAGAATCTCTCTGGGCAGGACCCAGTATTTTTTTTTTTTTCTTTCTTTGCCCAGGTGATTCCAAGGTACAGCCAAAGATGCAAACATTGAGTTTCCTGCTGAGGTGTAAAATTTCATAGTACTCACTTCCCCTTATAGGTGTTTCTGTCTAGTGTCCTGTGGATGATATGTCATCTTACACACTTGCCAAGAATTATCAATATGGTGCTAATTGGCACCTTTAGGGTCACTCTCCAGAAGAGACTGACATTTATAAGAAGATACCTAATGGGGTGCCCTCCTCTCCTGGAGATCACTGAGGAGGGACATTACAGGACATTATACTCTACTCAGTGAATACTTGAACTTCTCATTTCCTTTTTCTTCATAGGCAAACTGTGTAGTTAGGCTTCTATGGCTCTTATTTTGGAATCTTTGTAAAGTAGTGTTCAAAAAGGTGTTTTGATATAAAATGCATGGAACTAATCCATTTATCTCATTACTTGAGGAGTTTCATTTTGGTTCTTTTCATCTAAAATCCCACAGTTTCAAAGCTATTAATTTATTGCTAGAACAGTCCAATCCATTGCATAGAAAAAACTTATAAACAGAAGCTGGGACCGCTGTTTTTCTTGTTATCAGTACCAGATCTAATGACCAATTGCACTCCCTTAAAAAATCCATTAACTGCTGCTTTCCTATTCTTAAGCATAACTATGAGTCAAAACACGAGTTTATATGATCCAAAAAATAAAAATGACACGTTCCCCAATTTAGAAGTCAGGAGTCAAGGCAGCAGTTAGAATTCAACATAGGTCATGATGAGCCCCAGGCGTTGTATGAAATGTGGAATCACTACATGGTACACCTGAAACTACTCCACCATATGTTAACTGACTGGAATTTAAATTAAAACTTTAAAAAACACAGAGGAAAAAGAAAGTATTCAACATACAGTCACTTTCAGTTTTATTAAGGAAAAAGACTAGCTCAATATTTTAAAACATTTAGATACTGTTAATATAATTAAAAGCTGCTATCAAATTTTAAGTAGTAAAATTTATTCACTGAGGGCAAAAAGACAGCAGTTTGGGAGATGATGAACACTGAATTTGTAAAAGAAAAAAAAACATGTTTGAGGATTGGTTTGGCATTTTTGATGCTTTGAAATCAGACACTCGGGAATGGCCCATCAAAGCAATTTATTATCTTGGATGTGGTATGTAAATTGGTCATTTCGTTGCTTAGAGATTTGTTCTACATTTCTGAAAGTAGACTCATAATGTAAAACCACATCCAGCCCTCGATGGGTACACAGAAACACTTCCTCTGTCTCTTTTGCTCTTTCATCCTTTGGCTTGCAATAATGAATAAATGAAGAAAGCATATGTCTCTTGCAATCACAGACTAATTTTTATCAATGTTAATGTGTACAATGAAGCCGGTTCTTGCATGAATGTGCATTTTAGGACATCCTGCAAGTCTCCTTTTATATGAAATTGATGTCTCATCATCTAGGGTGGCTATTCTACTTTCAAAGGTGAAGGAGAGCTCATTTGGTAAAACAAAGCAGCTGTTGGAGGAGCAGAAATCATCTCTGTAGTCTATCAAGCTATTGTAATTGTAGCTTCTCCAGAAACATAAAAATTGACAGCAAAATGGTAATTCAAAGACACAAGTATCTATTGTACTACAACTGATTATGTGGCAATGACAAGAATGCTGTGGGGTGGAGAGACTGAAAATACCTAGTGACAAATGCCAAGAATTAACCCTTATGTGTCAAAAATGGTACTGAACACGACTTTACAAAAATTCCAAGATATGAGTCATAGAAGCCAACACACATAGTTTACCTGTGAAAAGAGAGGAAACCAGAAGTTCAAAAACCACCACCATACCATCCCTCCTTGGGATGAGGTAGGGCAAGGAGGCATAGACAAAGGAAAATGTAGACAACCAAAAACTCAGGTCATTGAAAATAACCACAAAATTTCACACAAAAATTTTTGTCAAATTTTGCTCCTCTCAGTCTACCCAAAAAGTACAATGGTGGCAAAGAGACCTATCTGAGCTGAGCGACACAATGGTAAAGAAATGTATCACCAAAAGACGGCACTGGTGACATACCTCGGTGCTGAGCAAAATGAAAATGCAGGGACCTTGTTCAAAAATTATGAAGAATTCCAAGATGGTAACAGCAAACCCCTGACTAAAGCGAGCACAGGTTGCTGTCCACACAGTCAGCCCTGCCAACAGGTTAGAAATAGGGAGGCAGCGTCTGCCTGACCTATAGCTGGGTCTGCTGTTTTCTAGCTAGTTTAGCTTCTCTTGGCAGAATGCACATGTATAGACTCTACAGCCTAGGAATGACCTTGTGTCACTTTTTCACTTACGGAAACCAACACCCAGGGAAACTAAGTGACTCCTCTAAGGTCATGAGTTGAATGACAGGGCCAGCACTACATCCCAGGTAGCCCGACTCCCACACTGACATTCTTTCCCCTACACCCTCCTACTGGGCTCCAATTTAAACATCAATAATTAAGAAATACTAGCTACGAAAAAGGGGGCAGAGAGGGGAGGACGTTACCTCATCAGAACTTCCTTTTCAACTCTTCTGTGCAAATAATAAAGTGTGGTCGAAAAATCCGTTTCGAATTCCTTTTCTGAGTCAACTCTTCCACGTCCTAGGGGAAAAGACATCACATAGCAGCTTCAGACACTGAAGCAAATTTCCTTTGCCGCGAGCTTGCTTGAGCCCTTGGAGTTAATGATCACAGACCAAGGTGGTTATTAGTGGAGGGTTATGAGGCAACATGTTAGTAAACTAATCAGTGCTCCTGTACAAATATTTAAAATAATTCCAAGATAATTTGAACTTTAACACTGAGCTAGCCAAACGCATTTGTAATCGGAACCCAAGGTTCTAATAAGATACTGCCTTTTGGATGTCCTTCAACGTGAGGGACATTTTTAGAAAGATTAGCACTTGAGTGGAAACAAAGACTGACATTTTCAACGTAAACATGAGACCCGGAGCTTTTTTTTTTGTACAATACAAAATACACGTGTCTTCCTCACTCAGGTGTATGTGTAAATTAATACATCAAAACATCTGGTGCAAGGACACCGTTGTTAAAAGATACTGTACAAATCAAATATAAAGGAAGCCTTAAAAGCTTATGAAAAACATTCAACCAGGTGATGAAAGAGTTCAAGGTAGGCTGGGAAACGGCGTGATGTAATAAAAAAAAAAACACTGTTCAGAGAGGCAAAGACACCTGTCAAACCCCCTCGACAAGGCACAGGAATTAGGGTCGAATAGATCTCCGGTTCAAATACCAGCTTCACGTCCATTTTGCTTCGGTAAGCTGTGGCTAATTCATCTGCAAAATGGGATTGATATGAAAGCCAAACAGCTACATCAGATGCTTTCTAGATGCCTCGGTGATCTCTGAAATCTACAACGCACACACCATTAATTATATCTTATTGGGTTGCCCCTCAGAATTTTTACTGGGGGGTTTAAAATTAGTTTTGCATATCCAACGTTTTCCATAACTTTACGGTCTGTAGGTAGCAACGGGGAAAAACAAAATATTCTCTGGCTTGGATAAATTTTGGCATAATTATAGGTCTGCTGTGTGGAAAATGAGGGCCGGATGAAAATGGTACAGAGACATGAGTAACCCAAAGAGTCTGAGGCTACAGCACTTACATCTCATTAACCACCAATTACCGTATTTATAATTTAACACAAAAAGGAAAAACACAAATGGGGTTTTGAAAAAAATCTCTTTTATCTAGACTTCAGTTTACACTTGGCCGCTACAGGCAGAATTAATGCAATAGGTTGAGAAAGGGAGTAGTTAGGTTGAGAAATAAAAACACTTTTTGATAACATGTGAGGCTATAAAAATGGCTTGGCTGAATCTATTAACCAAAGATAAATAATACCCTGCAGGAGGAAAAGGAACAGCTTTTTCTGGATCATAAGGTCTGGCATGTTTTTAAAGACTTTGCTTTAACTAAAAATGTAACACATCTAATTTAAAGAGACATTTTTTAAATTTTTGATTTCATAACACTTTTGCATCCGAAATCTTGTTTCTGGTCTGGTAACACTATGTTCGAGACCTTCATCAAAACATGGGGAGAAAAACAGCTCTTATTTATTTGTGTGACTTTATTATTAATCTTCCTATTATTGCTATCTTATTATTACTATTGCTATTCTTATTACCACTCCCACTAGTAATGCTGTTAACGACTCCTGCATCCCCGTCTGCATTTCTAAATGACCATATGATGGGAATTCTAGTGAATAATCTTTCTTCCTCCTTCAGTAGGTAAATATTTATTTTCATAAGTAACTATGGAACAGTTTTCCAAAGCCCTCCCATCAGCAATATATGAGAATTCAAATTCCTCAACATCCTCATTGAAACTTGGTGTTCGCCTTTTTCTTTATTTTATCCATTCCAAAAAATATTGAGTGGTTCCTTTTTTTTCCTTTCCTATTTACTTTATTTTATTTTTTTAATTTAAATTCAATTAATATATAGTATATTATTAGTTTCAGAGGTAGAGGCCAGTGACTCATCAGCCTTATATAATACCTAGGGCTCATTACATTACATGCCCTCCTTGGTGTCTATCACCCAGTTACCCCATCCCCCCATCATCCTCCCTCCAGCAACCTACAGTTTGTTCCCTATGATTAAGAGTCCCTTACAGTTTCTCTCTCTCTCTGATAACATTTTATTCAGCCCCTGCATCTCTGTTGGCTCTCTCTGGTGAGTTTACTTAATGTCTCTACCTCAGTGCAGTCCATGGGCCAGAAGTTTTTATCACCTGGAAGCTTATTACAAATGTGACCTATGGAATCCGAAGCTCTGGGGTTGGGGGCCAGGAATATGTGTCTTAACAAGCTCACCCAAAGATTCTGATGCTCAAATTTGCAGAGGAAGTTGACCCAAATGCCAGGGAACAGAGGAAAGAGGGATGGGAGAGAACTGAGGAGGAACACCTGGAGCAACCACCTGCAGACTTGACCTTGTCTGACCTGTCTATCTTCAGCAAGATATCCAATCTTGCTCCAAGATTCCACATTCAGGGCTGCCAATGCCAAGGAGAAGAAAGCAAAGTCTGGGACAGGTTTGTAGGAAAGAGAGCTCCTTCCTGCCCTGGGATATGGTTGCAGAGGCTCCTGCCTTCAGTTTCCAGCTTCCAGGAGGAGAGGGACCACCAGAACTTCCCCCAGCCATTGCTGGTCTCTTTTGCCTGCCAAATATTAAAAAGGACAAGACTCTTTATTTTTTGTCAATGCAGGCAAGTCAGATGGAATCAGCTGCAGTTTCAGAATTAGTATTTCTTCAGGTGTGAGGTTTATGCATTTCAAGGACTCCTTGATCCCCAGTCCCACCAAATCAAAGTCTCTGGGGGTTTCAGGAGGCTTTAAAAATCATTCCAATGCTGTATGAAATATGGGTACTGTTTTATTATTTTTTTTTGGCTTCACTTGACACTTGGTTTGGGATGAGGATTCAAAATATATGCTCTCAACCATCTGTCTATCTTCCCTCCCTTATTTCTTTCCTTCTGTAATAACATGTTCTCAATAACACAAGAAAATTTTAAATACACACACACACACACAAAGAAGAAGAAATTACCGGTACTTCCATCACCCATTTTGATAAATATAGTTAGATAAATTAACATGTATCAATTAAATAAAATTAGGATATAAAATGGTTACATAAGATCTATAAATAGATACCACAATATATTCTTGTCACTTATTACTAAATAAGTAGAAGCTTTTGTCTAGATTTTCTCTTTTTTTAAGATTTTTTAATTTTTATTTATTTGACAGAGAGGAGAGAGATCACAAGTAGGCAGAGAGGCAGGCAGAGGGAGAGGGGGAAGCAGGCTCCCCGCTGAGCAGAGAGCCCGATGTGGGGCTTGATGCCAGGACCCTGAGATCATGACCTGAGCCAAAGGGAGAGGCTTTAACCCACTGAGCCATCCAGGCACCCCTTATCTAGATTTTCTACTTTATAAATAATCATAAGCAACTTTGTAAAAAAACAAAAAACAAAAAACAAAACTTTTACTCATTCTTGTCCAAATGATCTTCATGGAATTTGGAATTGGAATTGGAATTTCTGGTTCAAAAATTGGAATTTCTGGTTCAAAAATTGTTTTCCCTTAGAATGCTTGACACACATTGCCAAACTGTCCCTAGAAAGAGAGTAGCAGTTAAGAATCATAGTAGGTTGGGGCACCTGGGTGGCTCAGTTGCAAATGACAACTTTTTGCAAATGACACTACAGACAAAGAGCTGATATCCAAGATCTATAAAGAACTTCTCAAGAACTCAAAAAAGCAGACAATCAAGTCAAAAAATGGGCAGAAGACATGAGCAGACACTCCTCCAAGAAACACATACAAATGGCTAACAGACACAGGGAAAAGTGTTCATCATCATTAGCTAACAGGGAAATTCAAATCAAAACCACACTGAGATACCACCTTACACTAGTTAGAATGCCAAAAATCAACAAGGCAAGAAACAACAAATGTTGGAGAAGTTGTGGAGAAAGGGGAACCCTCTTACACTGCTGGTGGGAATGCAAATTGGTGTAGCCACTATGGAAAATAGTGTGGAGATTCCTCAAAAAATTGAAAATAGAGCTACCCTATGACCCAGCAATTGTATTACTGGATATTTACCCCAAAGACACAGACATAGTGAAAAGAAGGGCCATATGCACCCCAGTGTCCATAGAAGCAATGTCTACAAGAGCCAAACTGTGGAAAGAGATGCTCTTCAACAGATGAGTGGATAAAGAAGATGTGATCTATATACACAATGGAATATTACTCCACCATCAGGAAGAATGAATACCCAACTTTTGCATTAACATGGATGGGACTGGAGGAGATTATGCCAAGTGAGATAAGTCAAGCAGAGAAAGTCAATTATCATATGGTTTCACTTATTTGTGGAACATAACGAATAGCATGGAGGACATCAGGAGAAGGAAGGAAAAAATGAAGCGGGGGAAACTGGAGCAGGAGACAAACCATGAGAGACTGTGGACTCTGGGAAACAAACAGAGGGTTTTAGAAGGGAGGGGAGTGAGGGGAAGGGTTAGCCCGGTGATGGGTATTAAGAAGGGCACTGACTTCATGGAGCACTGGGTGTTATAGGCAAACAATGAATCATGGAACACCACATCAAAAACTAATGATGAGCATACTGTATGGTGACTGACATAACACAATCAAAAAATTTTAAATAAATTGAATAAAAATTTTAAAAAAGAAAAAAAAACATTTTTTTTTCCTTAAAAGAATGAGTAAGAGACAAATTATGGTTATTCAGACTTGAGTGTTTGACCGACTTTTTCTCAAAAGTGAATGAAGGAACAACTGACAGCAATTTTTGTTAATGATAAAATTTCAAGCTTTTGAATGAAAATTAGAATTTTGGAAAACTTATATCCACCATGGAGGGCTTGATGGTTTCCTAATATCTGAGGACTTTTCTGAGATCAGTGGAGATGTAGTAAATGGAATCTTGAATATTGTATGACAAAATGTATCTACATCTGGAAGCTCTGCATTACTGATTAAACCAATTTTTTCTGAGTGGTCAGCACATGATGTTACAATACTGTGCCTGAGGAAAATATCCATTCAATATTGAGTATCAATATGAGTAAAATATCCATTCAAAGTGTAAAATCAATGAGTAGATTTTAATGTAATGAAATACAAATACAAAAATACAAAAAGTTCAATGGTATGATTTTAGATTCCACATTACAACTACCGGTTTAGAAACTACCAGTTGATTGGGTGTGTGGGTGGGTCACTTGGCTGACCTGCCAAAGCCGAAGGCTCTGCCTTCAGCTCAGGTCACAACCCCAGAGTCCTGGGATGAAGCCTCAGGTTGGACCCCTGTTTTATTCCTAGTTATTTTTATTTTAAGGTTGCTATCATGATATGTATTTTTTCTGTTTATTTTTTAATTTTTAAAGTACTAATAAGTACTTTATTTTTGTGTATTTATTTTTGGAAGAAGTATAGTGAAAAATTTTGTAATACTAAAATCTTGACCATTCTAATAGCTTTTCTTGTTTTTTCAGTTGGTTCTCTTAAATTTAGACAAATGGTGATTTTTTTACTTCCCCTTTCTAATCATCTTATCTAATTTTTCCCTTGTCAATAAATTTATAATCCTCTTCTTATTTCTCAGGTTAATGAAAGTACATATAAAATTTTACAAGTGAAAAATTTAATCTTTGTTTCAAATAATCTTTATCATTTTAAGTAAATACACTTCTATGTTTCATTAAGAATTTTCATCAGCAATGCATATTAAATCAAGTTTTTTTGAACACAGAATAAAATTTTTCTCATTTAACCTATTAATAAGATGAATTATAACAATAGACTAACAGTAAAATTCCTTATGTCTTTAAGAACCAACTGCTTGATTATGGTTTGTTATTGTTTTTATGTCTTGCTAGATTGAATTTGCTCATATATTAATTGGGGTTTTTCAACCTATAAGATTGATTTATAAGGTTTTGGTGTAGTCTTTGCTGGGATTGCCCTGGAATAGTCACATCTTTGTTCTACTCATAATAGTTTACAGCTGTTAATATTATAAATTTATACAAATTATAAGTTTAAAAAAAGGGTACATAGAATGAAGATCATGAGAATGAGATACGGTACAAATTTCTCACTAGATAACCTAGAGAGTTATCATAATTGGGCAGTTAAAAACACCAATAACAATAACAGAATCAGGTTTAGATCTTAATTTCTTATTAAATAGGGACAATTGTGAGGTGCCTTTCACCCCTCCAAATAACTACTTGTAGATAAAAGAATGGGGTTCTCCTGTAAGCATTGAATTAACACTTCTTCTAGGTCTATGAGAACAGCCATGGATTGAGACCAACTACAGAGTTTAATCCATAATATTAACACATCCGAAGAAAGAAAAGGTCAACCCTTGGAGCATGGTTACTTTAGATGAACTGAACTCAGATAAAACAAACTTTGGCAGTGGGAGATGGGTGCTGTCAGCAGAGAGGAGACAGAGAACCCAAGAGTTCTAAACATCCAGTTAGAAAAAATATGTTCCATAGTGGTGGTATAGATGTTGCCTCAGTCCTCACCAGGCCCTGGAGAAATGTCCTTCAAGATTATGGCCTTTTGCTGATTCCTTGTACACCATCAACTTTTGGCTTATGATTTTAGCAATCTCTGCTGATTGCAGAAAAGTTAGAGGAAATGCCTAGATCTTCAGATCAAAAACTTTTTTCTGCTAGGAAATATCACCCCTCTCTTTTCATTCAAGATTCATTCCCATGGGTATCTCCACAGGACATGTATGCAATACTAGACTCACTAGCTGAAACACACTTCTGCCTTCCTGATTCGAAATGGTATTAAATTAGTGTGGCATTTTTGGATGGATAATTTCAAATACGTTTTAATTTATAAAATAAAATAACTTGCTAACTTTAGTATTTTGAGCATTAGAAACAAAAAACATACAACATACCTCACTTCTCATAATAACCTATCCATGTGGATCTGTACCCTCTAACTGGACAGTTGAGAACTGTTGGGCTGGTTAACTCCAATGGCATTTCCATTCCATGAATCTATCAGCCATTCCTTCTAGCTATGACTTTCTAACATGATATAGGAGGATTTCTTAAAGGAGTTACCATTTGGTGCCCATTCATTTTCCCTGAGGTTGTCATTCGCCCATTAGCCAAAGGTATCAAAGGATCCTGAAAAAATTCTAATTCTCATTCTTGGTGAAATTTGCTACTGATGAATAACTACTCTATCCTTGGCTCTCATAAAGGAATGCATGGATAATAATATATTGAAAATATCTGACCCATATGCAAGTTATTTGTATCAGTAAGGCCCATCTTTAAAGCTATGAGTTTTCTAAATGATTAAAAATATGCCATCTTTAAAAAAATACAGACAGAATGATTCTAAGAGAATAAAAATGAACACAATGAGTAGTATTCTGGTCAAACGGAACTATATAAATTTGTTGATACTATTTTTTTTTTTTCTGAGAGAAAGATACATTTCGATCTATAGGACAGAAACATCAAATTTCAGCAATTCTATCTAGCCCATCTCCCTCAACCATTAAAGGTTCATCAGCCTATTTTCTCTTATAGGCTCTGTATCTGTTAATTTTTCAATGACAAGAAAGTCAGACTGAAACAAATTGGTCTTATTTTTTTCTCAGTTATTGAAACATGCTTCTGGGAAGGAAATGACATTTGTTTTATGATTTTCTGTCATTTGGTGTCTCTTCCTGCATCAAGCTGAATGAAACAATATTGTAACATTCTGCTGTTGTGATCACATGAAATTTCAACGTATGTTTAGTATTTGGCTCTAAGTGTCACTGTGTCACTGGGTTCACACTTGGCTCCAAACTTGAGTGTGTGTGTGAGCACGTGTGTGAGCATGTATGTGAGCCTGTGTGCAATCCCATTTGGACTTTTGTTTCCTGATAACAGAAACCCATGCATATGTTTGAGACCAAGCATCTTTTCCTTTTGACACATTTTCTGTGATTAGATTCATTAAGAAATTCAATAATAGCATTAAAAATTAGAAGGGATGTATATCTGTAAACATCAACTGTGGTTATGGCAAAGACCTTTGTGTCAACTGAAATGTGTCTTTGGGAGCCATAATCCAACCTACAAGACACATTTTCATTTACTTTATAGCACAGTTCAAATCATTACAGCAGAAAAAAACCTTTCCCATAAAGAAAATAAAGATGGTGAAATAACACGGCTTATTTGAACATCAAACTATCCTCTATAAAAATGTCAGCCTAACTGGATTACTTCCATCAATGCTGCAAAAATAGAATCAGCAAATGAGACTTTGATGCTGGTGGTTGAAAAAAATTTTTTTTGGTATTTCATTCTTGTGGTTTATGAGGTTACTAAAATCTCGATGTAATTATGGCTTGACACTTTCTATCATTATTTTATTTATAGTCTTCTAAAGGAAGTGGTGTAAATTGCATTCTTTAAAATATCGTCGAACATGTTTTAAGTGCCCAAAATGTCATAAGAAGTGAAATACAATTACTCAAAACATGGACAAGTTTCTAGCTACAAATTTAAGATCCATGAATACCAGAGGGTTGAAGCCCTGACTATAAGTCAAATTAGCACAGACAGAATACATTCTGTAAGAATTCTGGTTGGATGATATGAAAGATATTTGGGGATCATTTTTGGTTAATTGTTTTAAATCAAATGTGGTAACACAAATAAAATAATATTCTTAGAAATAAAAAGAATACAAATCTTTGTGATAATGACTTTCAAGAGACAGTACAATGTAGCAGTTAGGACTATAGACTCTGGATTCATACAGACCAAACTTAGGATCTGGCTTTGTCATGTGTTACTGTTAGCTATATAATCCTGGGCCACTGACTAACCTTTACTACTTAGTTCCCTTAGCTATGTAATGGGAATAATTAAAATATCTGGTGTATGTCATAAGGCCATTATAAAAAATTAAAGTATGAAAGTACTTTTCACAGTACCTGACACATAGAAATGCTAGATAAATATTAAAATTTTTAGAAAGAGACTATCATGCATATTGAAATGAGGTTCTGAATACAGCACTGAGGGTAACAGAGAGGCAGTTGGGAAAATGTGGTCCTCATGCAGCTGCAACTGCAGGAATCAATTTTAAAAAAACACATATGTTCTTGATTTTATTGATTAAAAAGCAACTCATGGAAACATCTGTAGACATTCTTGCATTCAAGGCTCAATTTGTTTGGCTTGTCCACTGCTATTCATTTAGGACTCAATATGTTTAGCAGACCTTTGATGAAGTGAAGTAAATATCAGGTTCTAGAAGCTATTTTCTCTATGGGCTACTAAGGTGGATTGCATTTTGATGAATGCATTGTAAATGGAAGAGATAGAAATTGGACATTCATTCATCATTAGAATATAATACTGACATTGTTGAAAATTCCTATGGATCTCCTGGTAAGTCAGAAGAAAAATTTAGGCACCAGTGAGAAAGGAAAACCGTTATATAAATGATATTAAGCTCCAGAAGCTCCCTACTGAGAGAGAGTGGATGAGTATGTTCTGAATTCAAAGACCAGAGGAAAATGGAAAGAAATATATCTTAATGCTGGAACTGAGTACATAAATCAAACTGGCCAACATTCACCTGCATCCATTATTATCTAGGCAGTTTAACAGGAACAATGCAAATATTGTAATAGCGCAATTAGGTCCAATCTTTGCAAGAAAAGGCACAAATTGAGGGCCATGTTTCCATGGACATCACATTTTACACAACACATAAATTAGTATCAGGGAAATTGCCAGGGATCCCTGTTAATACCCCTCTGTCCATAGTATTAAATGCAAGGAAAATTCAATTCCCATTTTAATGCTTATAAAAGTCATCTCATTCCAAGGAAAAATTGACATAGTAGCAGACATATTTATGATTATAATGACCCATCCCTCTAAGTAAATGATTAGAAAATAATTTCCTGAGTGGATAAAATGTACTTAACATTAAATATATGGTAAAAATTGCAAATTTGAAAACAAAAATAAAAGTTGCTTAAATACCTTTTAAAACTGCAGCTGTCCTATTCATTGTTCCAAAAAAAAAAAAAATTAGAATAAACAAGTCTTTGCCTCAGTGAGCTACATGGGCTATAAAGGCAGCTCTGATTTACAGAGCACTCTTCATTTTGTGTTTCTGCAGTGAATTGGTGTAGGAATATAACACGGATGGGCCATCATCATCAATGAGATGTGACCTTTGCTTGTCCAGGCTAAATGGTCCTGGGAGTGCTGAGTCGGCGACATTCTCTGTTCTCATGTTCCTTTTGGCCATTGGCTGAGAGTGGTGGCAGGGGTTAGCAGTTCAGTCTGCTGCTGTGAAGCTGGGTTTTTCTTCTGTGAAGCTAATTGAAACTGCAACATTGGCCTCATTATCATCTTGTAAAACCCCTCTGAACTAACTAGCTCAGACAGCCATGGTTATATGCTAAAATCAAAGGCAAGATGATTCAAAGAATAATGGGCTTAGAGTTTGAGCCATTTTCTAGCTATCAAAAAAATACAAGATTAAAACTCAGGGCATAATTTAGTTTACATAAACCAGTATGGTTATTAAATTGACAGCTTTTCAAATTCACCATCAACATAAGCTAAGTAGGGAGAGGTGAACCAAAAGAGATCTCTGAGATGTTTTAATTTGAACAAGGGTAATATCACTCTTTTTCCTGGGGTCCTGTTTAAGTTACGTGGCCAAGCAGAATGCCCTAGGGTTGATTTTTTTCAAAGCAATGACAGTGAATTATTGTGCAAATAATTGGTTTGCCTTAGGTTCAACCTGATTGTATTACTAAGATTTTAAATAATAATAATAATAATAATAAAGGTTAAATAAATTTACTATGCTATCTGACCACTTTGATCTAAATCAATAGTTCTCAATGAGGGAGATCCTGTCCCCAAAGGGACATTTGGCAATATCTGGAGACATTTTGATTATCACCACTGGGGTGGGGAGACAATGAGGTTATTGGTAACTAGCGGGGAATGCTGCTGAACATCCTACAGTGAATAGGACACAACACAACATTATTTAACTCCAGAAGTCAACAGTGCCAAGGTTGAAAAACTCTGATCTAAATAACTAAATCAGATTGCAGGGATCTGAGATCTGGTCAGCTGAGTAGTAGCTGGTCATTATCATGGCTGAGGTAGAAAAAAAAAAGCAACTCAGCATGCCCAAAGAGTATTTATCAAATAGTTTAACAGTTTCAAGGACATTTCTAAACACAACATATCATCTGGCAATGAGTTTGGGGATAGAATAAAAGAAGGAGAGGGGAAAATGTGAATATTATATATAAAGAGAATACTCCATCATAATGAGTCAAAAAAAGACGTGCTAATTAATAGCAGGCTGAAATAAATTATTGGCAGGATAATCTATATGCTAACTAAGTTGCTCTTATAACACACAATCACAACCTTGTATTTAAGCAAAAGTTTCTCTGATTAGAGATAAGTAATAACTTTATGCCCTGATTTACTTGTATATTAAAATGTATCTTAAAATTTCAATATAAATCTCTCATATTGTCCAAAAATAGATTAATGGAATAGAATAAATGTCCTCCAAACAGACCCCAGTTTATATGAGAACCTTAAAAAAATGATAAAAGAACCATCATGAATCAACACTAAAGAGATGGGACTATTCCATAAGAATACTTTTGAGATAATCATTTAAATCTTTAGGAGTTTGGAAAAACATAGTTATGATCTCAACCTCTCTCCGTATAGCAAAATAAAAATATGGATGGCTTAAAGAGTTACCAAAAAATATATATATATAAGGAAATTAGATATAGTTATAACAGATATCTGCTCTCGGAATGTGGGAAAATTTTCTTAAATCCTCCTACCTTGGCAGTAGAAATCTAAATACAACGTCCCTACCGCAAAGAATTTTACACTTCTGTATGTCAAAATCCCCAGTTCTCAAAACTTAACAAAATACAAAAGCAAGGGGTGCCTGCGTGGCTCAGTTGTTAACCATCTGCCAGGGTCCTGGGATTGATCCCTGCATTAGGCTCCCTGCTCAGCGGGAGGCCTGCTTCTCCCTCTCCCACTCCCCCTGCTTGTATTCCCTCTCTCCCTGTCTCTCTCTCCATCAAATAAATAAATAAAATCTTAAAAAAAATACAAAAGCAAACCACAGACTCAGAAAAACATTCACAACACAATTTTTAAAGTGTCAGTATTTTCAACTATATAGAGTTTAAATAAAATCTTTTTTTTTTTTTAAAGCAGTACCCAATTAGGCAGAGGACACAAAAGAAAGAAATATATCTTGATTAAAACATATAGGAAATCATCTCATTTCACTACAAGTATAAATCAAAATACCAATTTTCTACTTATGAATTTGCCCCCAAACGTTTTACCTCAAATAGGAAGGAGAAGTTAAAGAGGCTTTCTTATAGGTAGAATGTGAGCAGGTACTAAGCTTCTGGAAAATATGCAAAGAAGTTCATATTTATAGCTTTTGGCTCACTGAACTCACTTGGGGGAAATCTCAAAATATAAGAAACAAATAGCCTTACACACTATGATGTTTACTGCAGTCTTATTTTAAATAAGAAATGTCTTCTGAGGGGCGCCTGGGTGGCTCAGTCGTTAAGCGTCTGCCTTCGGCTCAGGTCATGATCCCAGGATCCTGGGATCGAGCCCCGCATCGGGCTCCCTTCTTTGTGGGAAGCCTGTTTCTCCCTCTCCCTCGCCCACTCCCTCTGCTTGTGTTCCCTCTCTTGCTGTCTCTCTCTCTCTCTGTCAAATAAATAAATAAATAATACTTAAAAAAAAATTTCTTCTGAATCTTTAATGTTCAATAGTTGAAATATGCTCAATAATTAATTGTGATGGATCCATTCATGTGGCAAATGTTTTATAACCATTTGAAATGATATTTACAAGAGAATGTTAATAAAATGGGAACATGCTTGTGTTATAATATGAAGTTAAAAAGTTGCTTATGGTAAGTGTAGGGGGCCCTCCAAACATACATCTCTGTCTTATTCTGCAAAACGTGTGAATATTACCTTATATGACAAATGAGTGAATATTACTTTATATGGCCAAAACTATGCTTAAGTGAAGAATCTTGAGAGGAGGAGCTTATCCCAGATTATCCAGGTGGGTACTAAATATACCCTGGAGTCACATGTTTCCCTGTAAGAAGCAGCAGAGGGAGTCTAGACACACATACTCAGAAGTATATGAAGACAGAGCATACAAGAATATGAAGACAGAGACAGAAATTGGAACGACGCAGCCTCCGGCCAAGGAATGCTGGCAATTACCAGAATGTGGAAGAAGCCAAGAATAGAATCTTTGTGAGAGTACCTGAAAGGAGCAATGCCCTGCTGACACCTTGATTTTGGACTTCTAGCCTCCGGAAACGAGAGAGGATAAATTTCTGTTGTTTTAACCAACCAAGTTTACAGTAAGTTGTTTTAGCAGCCACAGGAAACTTACATAGTAGGTTTATGTTTAATCTTCTAAGAAACTCCCTAACAATTTTCTGAAGTGGTTGCAACCGTTTATATTCCCACCAGCAGAGTACAAGAGACTCTCTTCTTCCATATGCTCTCCAGCACTTGGTATGATCAGTCTTGATCATACCAAGTCATATCAGCTTAGCCATTCTGATAGGAGTGTCGTTGTATTTCAGTCTGGTTTCCATTTGCATTTCTGCAATTTCTGTGGAGGCTCTTTTCATGTGCTCATTTACCATCTGTATATCTTCTTTGGTGGAGTGGGTTCAAATCTTTTGCCTGTTTTTATTTTGGGTTGCCTGTTTTCGTATCATTGAGTTTTGAATTTATTTATGTATTTTGAATACACTTATATGACCCAGCCATTCTACCCCTATGTATTTACCCAAGAAAAATCAAGGCATAAATCCATATAAAGGTTTGTACTAATGTACATAGACATTTTATTTGTAGATGTTCCAAACTGGAAATAATCTAAATATTCATCAACAGGTAAATGGATAAAATATATTGTGGTATCCATACAGTTGCATATTACTTGGCCATAAATATTAATAAATTATTAGTATACATGATCTCAAATTATGCTAAGTGACAGAAGCCAGACAAAAAACATAATACATAATGTATTAGCCCACAGTTCTAGAAAAGGCAAACTAACCTATACTGTTAGAGAGTAGATCCATGGTTGTCTAGGGATGTGGACACTGGGGAGAATGGATAACAAAGGGACAAGAGAAACCTTTGAGGTGACGATAAGTTCATCATCTTGACTATGATGAAAATTTCCAGATATATATATATATATATATATGTCAAAATTTATCAAACTGTATACTTTAAATATGTACAGATCATTATATGTCAAGTATACCTCAATAAAATTGTTTTAAAAGTTGTTCAATCTTTCCATGCCTCGGTTTCCTCAACTGTAAGAGGGGATTATGGATTTTACCTCATAGGGTTGCTTTTTTGAGTAAAGTTTACAAATCACTCTGTTTAGAATCTCACAGACAATAAGCATTTAAAATGCTAGGAATTTTTTTTTTAAGATTTTATTTATTTATTTGACAGAGAAAGAGAGATCACAAGTAGGCAGAGAGGCAGGCGGAGGCAGAGGGGGAAGCAGGCTCCCTGCTGAGCAGAGAGCTCGATGCTATGCGGGGGGCTCCATCCCAGGACCCTGAGATCATGACCTGAGCCGAAGGCAGAGGCTTAATCCACTGAGCCACCCAGGTGCCCCTAAAATGCTAGGAATATTTTTGTACAAAGGGTACATAAACTTTTCATACTGAGATCCCAATACGCTAAAAATATGCTTAGAAAAAAGAGGAATATTCCAAGATTATAAAAGCTATTTGATTTGAATTGAAGAATTTGGGGAAAAAGGTATTAGGGGGTGATTTTGTTTTTCTAAGTTTCCTTTATTTTCTAGATTTTCTACAATGAGTACATAATGTTCTTATCCAGTAAAAAAAAGTTTTAAGAAATAATAATAATCCCCTGACAATGCAAACCACTGCTGAACAAATCAAATGGCACAAAGCATGTCTGTTTCCTGCCTACTTTGACACCCTGGCATCCCTGTAAACTTCTGAATGGTGAGTCCAGCTTGGGGAGAGCAATAGCAGCATGTAACTTCTAGGAGTATGGAACAAACCTGGCTATGCTCAGCTGCAATCTCTCTGGTTGGTCTTAAGTTGGATTCTAGTACCAAATTAAGAAAACCATAGCTGGAAGAGTCAAAAAAAGAGGTGAGACAAAGAAGAGGAATAGGAAGACTTCTAGCAGCAATCCTGCCAGGATGCAGCTGGGGATACTTGTCTCATTTGTATGCTCAGAGGAAAGTCACCCTTTACAGATGGAAAGCACCACCCTAAACCACCACCACTGTAGTTCTCATCCATCATCTCTTGTGCTCTTTTTGAGCAGAGAGCCCGATGTGGGGCTCAATCCCAGGACCCTGAGATCATGACCTGAGCCAGAGGCAGAGGCTTTAACCCACTGAGCCACCCAGGCACCCCGCATCCTCTCTTGTTTAGATGACTTGGATTGCATCTTATCTGCTCTTCCTCTTTCCAACCACATTCCTCTCCATTCTATGGTCAGTGTTTGTACACACAGAATGCATGCATTTGTCTCTGGCCTCTTTAAAATCCTTCGGTGACTCTCCATAACTCTTTTTTTTTTTTTTTTAAGATTTTATTTATTTGCTTGACAGAGAGAGGTCAGAAGTAGGCAAAGAGGTGGGCAGAGAGAGAGGGGGAAGCAGGCTCCCCGCTGAGCAGAGAGCCCGATGCGGGGCTCGATCCCAGAACCCTGAGATCATGACCTGAGCCGAAGGCAGAGGCTTTAACCCACTGAGCCACCCAGGTGCCCCTCTCCATAACTCTTTTAAGATAAAGCTCCCCCTGCCCCGCCTCCCCTAATTCTCAACACAGCCCATGAGGCCCTGGGTAATTGGCTTCCTCCTTCTCCAGCCTCAACTCATGCCACTCTTTCTCCTTCTCTCCCTCTATGCTCCTGCCCCACTAGGCTTTTCAGGCCCTTAAGTTCCTTTGGTCTTTCCTATCTCACTACTGTCACATCATTGTTGCTTCTTATAATTAAATCTTCCCTTCCCATTGCTTCTTATTTACAAATTTCCTTTTCATTAAAGGTTCAGCTAAACAAAGAAGTTTGGCATCTCATTGCTATTCTACAATACTTTTTCCTAAAATTTAATCAGTCAATGAGTCTTCCTAGCTAGTGAGCAATCTGAGAGCAGAACCATGTCTGTGTTGTTCAAAGCAGTATCCTCTAAACATAGAGTCGCAGGCACTTACTACTGATAATTAGAAAGTTGCTAGTCCAGATTCTCTTAACAAAAGTATCAAGGTAGCAGAGAAAGAATATTAAATCACTAGGACACTCGCTTGCCTGTGTTAGCCTTGGGCAAGTCATTTCCTTCTAAATATTTATAAAACAGGCCTAAATTAACCCCTAGGTCTTCTCTAGACCTAAAATGTTATTGGGTGAGATTCAGGTCATGTCCCAGGGTGTTAGAATGATGTCTTGGGCAAATTAGTGCCCCCTAGTGTTTTGATTTCAACCAGCAAATAATTTAATGGTATAGAAAACTAGAGCAATATCAACAATTTGTCACTCATTGCTTAGAAGCTAAAATGCCAAAATGATGGGCTTCTGTTATTAGCTATTCAAAAAGTTTTGTTCCGCCTACAAGTACCCTAACCCTTGGCCTTTACCATTCATTTGCAGACAGTAATCAATAGGAAACCGCAAAGAATGGGAAGTTTCAGTTTTGGTCACTTTTGAATTGACTATGCATTTTCATTCAGCAGAGTACATTGGGAAGAAAGAGCATGGAAAGGGATGTTTGGAGCCATCTCTGGACCAACCCAAGGACAAAAACATATTACCAGCTGTTTTTTTTTAAAATCTCTGTTTCACATTTGCCTTGGACTCCTATGGTGTATTTGCATTTAAGATACATCTCAAATGGTAGGAAGTAGTAATGCACTTCTATCAGCAAATGGAAATATTGAATTCCAGCTTTACCTTGATAACAATGGCATTAGTACTGAGAGGGAATTCAAGGAAGATATTGCGTCAATGAAGCAACCGTGAAAATGCATCTTTATTAAGAGAAAACCAGTGTTTCCAGAAATAAAAGCTGACTGATGCAAATCCTTTAATCTTGATTCAGGAGACAGTAAATAATGATTCCTAGTGTAAGTATGTCAAGTTTACTTTGAGCGAGTCAATCTAACAGGAAGTTAATGGTGAGAACTTATTTGCTCTTTTTCTACTTCTCCAGGCATGCTAAATGAACAGAATGTATCAGTATCTTAGAAGCTTTACAACACAAAAAAGGGAAAATAGACTTGAACAATCTCATGATAACTCAGACCAAATAACTCAGAAAAAATTAAATAAACAAGAGCTTTTTCTTGACCATCTAGACAAAGTCACTTTACATGATGTTAAGAAACAAACAAATAGCACTACTGGGTATTTACCCTAAAGATACAAATGTGATCCGAAGGGGCACGTGCACCCGAATGTTTATAGCAGCAATGTCCACAATAGCTAAACTATGGAAAGACCCTAGATGCCCATCAACAGATGAATGGATAAAGAAGATGTGGTATATATATACAATGGAATACTATGCAGCCATCAAGAGAAACGAAATCTGGCCATTTGCAACGACGTGGATGGAACTGGAGGGTATTATGCTAAGTGAAATAAGTCAGTCAGAGAAAGACAATTATCACATGATCTCTCTGATATGAAGAATTTGAGAGGCAAGG
>CM053603.1:64465261-64491130 GCA_028646535.1 Procyon lotor | reverse complement strand
CCCATCAACAGATGAATGGATAAAGAAGATGTGGTATATATATACAATGGAATACTATGCAGCCATCAAGAGAAACGAAATCTGGCCATTTGCAACGACGTGGATGGAACTGGAGGGTATTATGCTAAGTGAAATAAGTCAGTCAGAGAAAGACAATTATCACATGATCTCTCTGATATGAAGAATTTGAGAGGCAAGGCGGGAGTTTGGGGGGTGTGGGGGAGAGAAATAAACAGGAAGGGATGGGGAGGGAGACAAACCATAAGAGACTCCTAGACTCACGAAACGAACTAAGGGTGGTTGGGAGGCAGCGGGGGGGAAGAGAAGAGAGGCCCAAACCCTGAGAGGTCAGAGTCTGCTATTCGGAAGCCACAGAAGTAGATTAAGTAGCCAACAGAAGCTTTCCCAGAGTAACGTGTAACTGGACTGCTGAAGAGATGAAATCTTTAAGGCCTCAGGGCCTCCCGCATTTCACTGGAGCTGCCTTTTGGGAACTGTACTTACGAGTAGGAGGAAGTGCTAATGAACAGTGAAAAGGATTAACAGGAGGAGAACAAGAACAAGAATCTGTTAGCTTTACTTGGGGCTATCCAATGTATCAAGTATTCTGTTATCAAATACTAACCCAGGTGTTTAACGAACGGGTGCTTCTTTAGCCTCACAGGACTCCCCCTTCAAACGGCCTGATGCTTTACTCTAATTCTACAACCGATTAACCTATTAACCCACAACCTATTAACTTCATCTGACCGCAAGGGAACCATCCAGGCACGAAGGGATAAAGTGGAGTTTCTCAAGTTCTAATACTGACACCACTGGCATCAGTCATTGGGTTGTTTAAAATGAATATTCCTGGGCCCCCACCCTAGACCTACTGAAGCAATCTTTTTAGGTGAGCCCGGGAATTTGCATTCTAATAAGCTTCCCAATGGAATTGGATAAGGGAATGAATTTTGAGACTCAGTGGGATAGATGGAGTTTATTTCTATAGAGAAGTTCACATTGCACACTACTTTGCTCTGAATTTAATGTTTTTGAACACAGCTCAATTTAATCCACAATTCCTTTTAAATAAGAGAGAAGGTAACATTTCTTTTTGCCTCAGAAAGAAAAAGTAGTTTCATGAACTCAAAGGGCACTTTTAAAATCTACTTTTATTTATGCATATTTATCCTTCATTGATTCATTTTGTAAGCCAAACACACATACATATCTGATTGGATGCTCCCAAAATTGAAGTGGCATGTTAATAAAGTACATTTTCTATAGCTGTTTAAGAATGAATTCATTAAATATGTATCATTGTGTGTTTATGCAAGTAGGCTTGAGAGAACACACTGATTATGTAAAATAAATAAGAAGGGACAGAATGTCAATGTCATGATGCATTATCCTTGCCTGGCCTCTAATTTTGAAATGTTGGGGAAGTACTTAAGTTTTCTAACTTAACTTTATTTTGTTTTAAAGATTTTATTTATTTATTGGACAGAGAGAGAGATCACAAGTAGGCAGAGGCAGGCAGAGAGGGGGGGGGAAGCAGGCTCCCTGCTGAGCAGAGAGTCCCATGTGGGGCTTGATTCCAGGACCTTGAGATCATGACCTGAGCCGGAGGCAGAGGCTTAATGCACTGAGCCACGCAGGTGCCCCTTAACTTGACTTTAAAAGATGGTTGAAGATGAGGAGCTTATGGGAAGATTTCCCATTAAGGAAGGTTTCCTATGTTGGGTTCAATTTGCAAAGTGTGTCACCAGGAATTTAGCCATTTCTCTTCTGAATCAAAGACTTCTCCCATCCTTTCCATTAGTCTGCCATAATTAAACTAAAATCCTTAAGTCCTGGCTGGCAAACTCACCAAGGACTGAAATGCCCATCGTCCACACAAATGGATGAACAATAGAAACGGAAATTTGCCTACTTGCTCTTACTTGACCATCTATTGTTTAGAGTCTACCTACATGAAAGCACTTTTTGCTTTTCCTGGCATGTCTCCCTCTCTTGGAACCTATCTGAAAACTTGTACTCATTCTTCAAAACCAAATTCATGTCTTATCAGTAAAGTTCCCTCACCCTGATTTTAGAGACAGAGTGAGTTGGCACTTTATATTTCTGTGGCATCTATATCAGGTCCACAACCTTGTGAAAAACTACAGGGCAAGGACCATAGGCTGATTCATAAGGTTAGTCTCAAGCTTAAAGTATTTTTGTTGAATCAATTAATTAGTTAAAGTATACTTTGGGATTGTCTAACCTCAGGGAAACAACAACAAAAAATGGCTCCCTCCTTGGGGAGAATCTCTGGACTTCAAGCTAATTCTGGAGGCTAGTGATGCTATCTGTAGAACCCTTTTGTCTTTCTGATAAGGTTTTCCTTAGGTATGAGCAACTGAGTCTCAGTGAAATTAACACATGCCCTCACAGGAAAATGATTCCATATTAAAATAACAATACTGATTATCTATACGTCAAAAGAGAAAGTCATTTTTTGCCTTGGCCCCTCTCCAACGGGCGCCATTGAATGCTTATTAATGCCAGCACCTCATATTTGTTGTCCTTGTTAACTCTTACCACCACCTACCTGTGCCCCTGGTTCTGTTGATTCTATCATTATCCAGTCTCACAAATGAGGAAACAGGAATCTAGAGGAATTAAGTAAGTTACCCAGAATCACAGGACTAGCTTCAGACTCAAACTGAAGTTGCTTGGCCCAAGCCCCTGTCCTTTCAAAAATACTGTTCTGCCCTTATATGACTGCCTGCTCAAATTGGAATACTTTCTCTAATGGCCTTCTGAGTATTTGTCCGATACCTCCCCTTTTCTTCCCTGTTCTCAGTCATGCCAATTTGCTATTGTCTAATTATCTCCTAGAAGTTGGCCATTCTTTTCTTTTTTAAGAGATTTTATTTATTTATTTGAGATAGAGAGCACAAGTGGGGCAGGGGGGCAAGGCAGAGGGACAGAGGGAGGAGGAAAAGCAGAGCAGGCTCCTTGCTGAACAGGGAGCCCAACTCCCAGGACTCTGGGATCATGACCCGAGCTGAAGGTAGACGCCGAAGAGACTGAGCCACTCAGGTGCCCCAGAAGTTGGCCATTCTTAAAATAGATTCCACCTTTCAATCTTTGTTGTAGTCTTCTGCAATCTTGCTCTTCCTCCCCGGTTTGCACATTGGTATGTACACACACACACACACACACACACACACACACACACACACTGAAGACACAGGAATTTTTAAAAAAGACATATTTCTGTGACCTCATCCAACATTATTGGCTTGAGTAAGCTACAACTATGACACTTTAAAAAAAAGACTTTTTATTTGCCCTTAAGTTTTATTTAGATCCCCCACAACTATTACTGAAGAATTTACTTAATCAAGCTGTATATTTATAACCTACTACTCAATTCTAGCACCATTTGCAAAGTGACTTCTTAGTTGAGATTATGATGTGCTAAATGAAAATATTGCCAGTTTTAAAAATGTAATTTTTCATACCCAATCTTATCAAGCAATGATTCTGCCAACTTCAACACACACACACACACACACACACACACACACACACACACACACACACCAACGACAATCAACGAGGACCCTGAAAATGCAGATTTCTGGGTTTTATCCATCCAAAGATTTTGATGAAGTTAGTCTTGAATGCAGGCCTGAAAATGGTACTCTAACCAAGCTAGCTAGGTGATTCTGATGCAAGTATTTTGTGATCCACATTCTGAAAGACCAAGAGAAAAAAAATCCACATTTTTCACTTATATAAGACAATGCCCTAAATTTTCTAGAATCTTCTTAGCCAACTTATGAGACTACACTTTTCTCATAGTGAAAACAAAGTTAATACAGACAGAAAGGGCTGTCCAGTCACTTATTTCCATATTTCTACAAAGTCTACACTGAAATAGGGATGGCAAATATCTAATAGATGGGATATGAGCCACATCTATCTTCCTCCATACATCCACGGCCCAAGACAGACATCATTTATCAATCATGGCATTCTTGTTGGCTGAGCCTGGACCCATGACTGTGAAATCACTCTCAATCAATTCTAGAGCAATAGCTAGGACATTACAATCAGACCCTGGCCCAAAGGGCGTTGAAACAGAAAAAAAGCAAAAGAGTTGAATCATGATTGAGAAATACTAGTGAACTTTGAGCTCCACCCTTCTTCCTCCTCAGCAAGTGCCCTGCACCACCTCTCCCAGCTTGCTGGCATTCTCACTGCTATTGCAGGCAAGCAATCCTGGCTACTGGAGGCAGACAGAGCCAAGGGCCCACAAACAGTGTGAGGAAGCCAGCCCACTCAAGGAACCTTCAGTGTACTGGGCTGGAAGTTTCTTCCTCTCTTCTTTTTCCTTCTTCTCACTTGGGGTCCTCCCTCTACATGGGAAGCCAATAGGGCTTTCTATTTAAGCTGCCAGTTACATGAATCTTTTTACCAAAACTGTAGGATCATCCTTTTTCAATTAATAGTTGGCACTCAGAGAAATCAAATGACTTATCCAATGTTATTTAAATTCAAAAGTAGAATTCAGGTCTCTGGACTCCTAGTGTATTGCGATTCATAAATTTAAGAACCTCGATGCAATTGGCTTTTTAAAACAGCACTGCATAGTCAGGCCTTTGTCTAGTAATTCTGATATCACTCTCGATCATATTAACATATCAGAATTTCTATCTTTGAGAACCTTTCATTAGGCCAGGCTCAACCAGGGATAAATTAATATGTTTTGCATATGGCAACTCTGTCTTACTGTAAATTACACACCTTTAATCACAGTTTAGTCTATATTCTGCAGAGGTATAAAATCATCTCATAATAACATACCCATAAAGAGTAGGTATTTTTTTTTTTTATCTCAACCATGGAATAGCCAGGAGGTGTTAAAAGAATGAGAACATTGAAGTCAGACCCATTTGGGCTTGAATTCCAGCTGTACCCTAACCAGCTGTATGACCTTATGAAAATGACTCAACCTCTCCGAGAATCTGTTTCCTTATCTATAAAATAATGAACTCATTTACCTCTTAGAGTCATTCTGGAGAAGAAATTAATTAATGGGTGTAAAAATGACATGGATATATATGCCTGGCATATAAGAGGTACTCAGCAAATTTTACTTGTCCCTCCCCTTTTTTGCTTTATACCTGTTAGAAATAAGGTAGTCTGCTCTCTTGCAAAATGAGCATAATCTGCAATGATTTTAATGGACAATTCAGAAGGAAGCACAGTGAATTATAACAAAAATGACGACAAGACAATAAAATTTATGAAAGTAAAATATGTAGAATTTGTAGAGTTGCTTTGTTTTCCATTAATTTTACAGCATTATCCCATTTGATGCCTCCTTCCCTGTACACTGTCCACATATTACCATCTACATTTTACAGGTTCTTGTAACTAAGCTTGCAAGACATTTAGTGATTTTCCTGAAGATTCATGCTTCTTGAATTATCTGAAGACTTCTAATCCAGGGCTCCTTCTACCCCCATCTATAAAAATACTGTTAAAGTAGCATCTATGGGTCTGTCTCTTCTATTTCTGAGCTTAATTGTTTTACTACTTCAACTGACAATAATCATAACAATAATTTATTTAAGTTTTTTTAAAAAGATTTTATTTACTCATTTGAGAGTGAGAGAGAGAAATGAGCAGGGTGAGGTGCAGAGGGAGAAGCAGACTCCCTGCAGGGAGATTGACCCACGGCTCAATCCTAGGACTCTAGAATCATGACCTGAGCCAAAGGCAGACGCCTAACTGAGCCAGCCATTCAAACAATAATTTCATATGGTTTTTGAAAAAGGAAAAAAAAATGGGAACTAGGTAGGAAATAACTCGTTTCACATTTAAGAAAATTTGGGGACCTTGGCCAATTTTTGAAGCTTGAAAATCTCTCTGTAATTTATAACCACAAGGACTGCTATCAATATTTTCATAAAAAGCTGACATTTAGGAAACTTGGTGGCATGGATGGGTAATTGAAGACTCATAAGGGAAAAGGTTGAGATAATTTGAACTTGGGATGGGATATATATTTTATCTGTGCAGTAATTCTGGAAGAACCGTCACTTTCCAACCCTGTTTTGGAGGTGGAACAGTGAGCTGAAAGAACACGTGCCAGCCCTCCACTGCTTCCTTCAAACTTTATGCGAGAAACAAACTTCTTTTTACTGCACTGTTATTTTGGGTTTCTGATACTTGCAGCTGAAACTAATCCTGATACAGCCACTCTCCTCAATTTCCTCCCCAGATGCAAACTTGTATTTTTGACTGTTTTTTATGACAAAATGGGAGCTAAAAGAGGGATGCACATGAATTCACCATCCTTTTAGCTGCTGCTGAAGAATTTTTTACCTCTCTGGCCTCCACTGAACTTACTTTTGGGACATGACCATATTGGTGGGTTCTACTTTAAAGAGTTAGGGCCTCGCCTCTCAAATTCCTCCAGGATCTAATGGAGAGGGAATGGTATCTGAGACGGCTACCATCGTTCTTGTCCTTCCCCATATGCACATGCCCACCCTCATCCTTTGAACAGGTAGGGTCCATTTCCTCTTTCTTTTAAATTCAGGGTAGCTTTGTAACTTGTAACTGCGGAAGAAGGGGTGTGCTGGCTCCTGGGGCTTCCTAGCCCCAGATTTAAGAGGATTGGAGGCTTTTTCTTCTTTCCTCTTGGAAACCAGCTTCCACGTGAGAACCCTGACTACCCTCAAACCACCACCCCGCGAGAGAGCACAAACAAGATACGAGTGGAAGTCTCATGGGAAGCACTAGGTCACCTGATAATTGAGTAAAACCTTGGAGTTTCTAGCCCAGCCCAGTCATAGTGAATCAGGCTGAATGTTGAACCCCCAACCAATGTCAAAGGGAGCAAAAGAACTGCCCACTCAACTCTCTCTGAAGCCCCGCCCCATAGAATTGTGAGAAAGAATAAATCACTGTTATGCGAAGACACTGAGTTGTGGGAAGTTTGTCATACAACAATAAGTAGCTGAAACAGCTGGAGAAGGGTGATGTGCAGCAGAAAGGAGAATATTTACCAAGGAAAGAAAGGATCAGTGAGAGAAAACTTCTTTGCTACCACTTTTGCCTGGCTTCCACTGGGATCAGCTTTGGGATTTTTGAAAAGGGAGACCTAAAAACCATTACTTCCATAGCAAAGTAAATTCTGCATTCCCTGGAAGTAATCTTCAATGCACATTGGGAACACAACTTGTTCAGAAGCTGCAACTTACTCAATGCATTTCGGCATCCATTCCTGACCTTCATGTGACATAAATATCAATGTCCATTTATGTGTCAGACTATTGCTTTGTATGAAAGGCAGATATGAAATACTAGGTTGGTACTGAGCAATTCCAAGGAGCTTGGAAGGAATTCTAAAGAGCCCGCAGTGCTTATATAGCCATCTGTATATTGTATCTAGTGTAGTGCACCGAGCATGATTATGGGTAATTTTATGTTAATTAATATTTGTTATGGCAGGCTGTTTATCGAATCTTGTTTCATCCTAAAAGAAAAAACGAATACCCAGGTACACATGACCTACTCCAAGAAAGCCTTCATTTACTTCATAACAAAAAGTTCTCAAAGGAAAATTCTCTGTTCCAATCCAGCAGAAGACAGAATATTTAAATAAAAAGATTTTGTAAAAGTGCTTTCCAGGGATATGCTAAGCATGTCAATGGAAAATTATTTTACTAAAACTGCCTGCTTTGTTAGTAAGGATCTTCAAAGTATTCATAATTCAGTTAATTTAAGACAGAGGGCTTCAGCTTTTTAAATTCTAAAATTAATATAATATCAAGATGGCTTGAAAGTGGTGGTGGGCAGTGGTTTTCAACCATCACCGACCACTAGAAGAACTTAGGAGTCCTTCCACTCTAACCCCTAGAAGTTTAACTCAACTGTTCTAAGATAGGCACCAGGCAACAGGATTTATTTTTAATGTTCTCTAGATGATTCTAATGTTCACCTAAGATTGAAAACATGGTTGAAACAGTTTAAGCTTTGGAATTAGCCTTGGGTTCGAACTACAACCACTCTAGTTTTATAACCTTCATCCTAAGGCTCTACATCAGGGGTTCTCAAAGTCGGGTCGCTCAATAAGCAGCATCAGTAATATCTAGGACACTTCTGGGAAATGAAAATTCTCAGGCCTCATCCATACCTACTGAATCAGAAAGTCTAGGGGTGGGGACCAGCCTCCAAAAGATTTTGCCAGAGGCAACTGTTTGAGAACCACTGTACGGTGTGATTAGAATTAAAAGGGCTAATGACTCTGTGTCCCCTCATTGCTTCAATATCTAATTGTCACAAATCAAATTCCTCTTCCCCTTGTCAGAGTATCTTGGTGTTTGTTTGTTTTTTATAGGGTTGTAAAGTGTAGCAGCAAAGCTCAAAATATTAAAATGTATTGTTTTACTTCTGAGTCTATAATTCATGTTTATTGTGTTAGACTAGAAAGGAAAAGCTGAAAGAACAAAAATAACTACACTAGTCACCTCTGAAACTAATATTACACTGCATGTTAACTAATTGGAATTTAAGTAAAAACTAAAAAACAAAAAACAACAAAGTACACTACTACTTTGAAATAAAATCATTAATATTGTGATACAAATTCATTTTTTCAAAGATTTTATTTATTTTATCTGACAGAGAGAAAGAGATCACAAGAAGGCAGAGAAGCAGGCAGAGAGAGAGGGAGAATCAGGCTCCCCGCTGAGCAGAGAGCCTGAGGCGGGGCTCGATCCCAGGACCCTGAGATCATGACCTGAGCCAAAGGCAGAGGCTTTAACCCACTGAGCCACATAGGCGCCCCATAAATTCGCTTTTTACATATTGTTTTATAAGTGTCTTAACCTGCTTTTTCACCTACCACATCTTTTACATGTTAATATTCTATGAAATATTTCAGACATCATATTTTCAGAATTGCCTTGTATTCCATCATATGAATGTGCCTGTATTTAATCAAACCTGATGTTTCAAATTTTTGTTTTTAGAAATAATTTTTTTATCAATTATTAAAAAAAACCTCTTTGTTCACATACCCATGATGCCATTCTTGGGATAAGTTCCTAGAGGAAGTATTGACATATCAAAGTATAAACATTAAGGGTTTTAATACACGTTGACAAATTATCCTTTTAAAAACCTACACCCTTGGGGCACCTGGGTGGCACAGTCTGTTAAGGGTTAGACTCTTGGTTTTGGCTCAGGTCGTGATGTCAGAGTCATGAGATCAAGCCCTGCATCAGGCTCCACACACAACATAGTATCGGCCTGAGATCCTCTCTCTCCCCCTTTTCCTTTGCCCCTCCTCCCACTCGTTTTTTCTCTCTCTCTCTCAAATAAAGAAATCTTAAAAAAAACCCTACACCCTTAGTAGAAGAGAGTGCCAATTCTCTTTCAGCATATGGTAATGCTATATATTACCATTTTATTTAATCTTTGTCCCTATTAACCTTTGTCCCTTTGTCCCTATGAACCCAAGACGGGTTCATATCATTCTTCTTTAATGAGGTTACATCTTTTGGCATTAAAAAAATTGTAGCCCATTGTATTTATACTCATTCTTTGTCCATTTTTAAAAAATATGAGTATTCAGATTTTTTCCTATCAAAATGTAAAAGTTTTTTATATATTAAATATTACTTTCACCAACATTTAGAGGCAAATATATAGATATATGTATAGTAATGCCTATATATATATGCTCTATGTATAGCAAGGACTCAGTTAAGTAGCATCAGAATGAGTTAACTGCAATTTCTTACTAATAAAAAAACAGACTATAAATAACTTGGTTGGATTACAGTATTGAAAATCTTTAAAGAATCATGTATTTCCCTTTCCAATGACTCTGCTATCCAGAACATAATTTAGTCTTCTAATGATTGAGGATTTTTTGGTGTGTTAGGGCATTTGTTCTGAATTTTGCATTGTGTAAAGAGAATGGGATTCAGAAAGTCTGGGTCCTGGCTTCACAGGTTACCAGTTGTTTGACCTGGAGTGAGGCAATAACATCTTGGCACCTTCGTTTCCACATGCTTATAGCATACATAACACAGATGACCTCTACCTTAAGAGATTACTGTGAGAAACAATACACACAATGGTATAGTACACGAATTTCAGAGCCTAACTAAATTGGATTTGAATCCTTCCATTTAATAGCTATGGGACTTATCCCTCCGGGCTTCAGTTTCCTTGTTTGTAAAATGAGGATAATAACAGAATTTACCTATTAGAGTGGTAGTAAAGACTAAATGAGTAAAGATATACAGCACATTCAAAACAGTGCCTGGCAGGTAGGAAGCACTATGTATCAATACCATAATTATTATAATTAGATATAGGAACATTCGTATTCTGTGCTCTCTTAACTGGAGCCCCACGCAAACGTCAGTGGTGGGACCTACACCCTCCATGGAGGCCACCATGGTCTTGGCAGGGATAGAGTTGGGCTGAATCTCTACTGACCCTAGGATGTACTCAGAAATGAGTCTCTGAATAAGGATCTGGCATCAACTTGCTTTTTGGTGATCCACCTCTTTCTACTCAATGTGGAGTGCAAGAAAACCAGTCTGGTTTTTGTTAGCTGGAGTATGACTGTAAAGCTAACCAATGTGGGTCTATCGCTTTGCTTCCACCCAAGAACTCACCTCCAGCAGACAGACAAACCATAAAAGTGCCGTCCGTACCCAAGATGCTCTAAGACAGGTCTGTGCCAAGTTTCCTCACATAAAACAGAGCCCTGCACTGATTTTCAGGTTCATCATCAATAGTTGGCTAAACTAAATTCTGTGTTCTGGTATATGTTCTGTACCAGCTAACAAGAAAATTTTTGGTCTGAACTCTTAATATGAATCATAATTAATACGGAAAATGATTAAAAGAAACTCTCAGCTTTTTGGTCATCTTATCAGATACAACTCCCACTTTTGTCCCTATGATTTACACTGTATAAAAGAAAATATACCCATATGGAATACGCTTGTGAATCAGAAACAAAGCCAATGCCCAAAATACAAATCAAAAACACTGCCTAGAACAACAGGCCTCAACTAATGAATTAAAATGATTGCTGGTTTCTTTAAAATATTAAGCCCATCGATGCTTGCCAAAAACCCCTTGGCTAGCTGAGGGATTCAAACTGCATTGTTCAGCGAGAGATTGAAATCCTTCCATTCATCATTGACATGTGAGAGACAAGACAAGGTTTTTGACAAAAAGGGGATGAGGCGCCAGATGGTTTCCATCTGTATCTCCATTGATCGTACAATGAAAACCCACCTTCCCTAATCAGAAGGCTATGCGATACATGGAAAATGAATACCCAGTGTTTTTAAAGAAGCATAATCGCCCCTTCCCAACCATAGATATATAAATATTAATGAACACAATCTGGATCTAAGCAAATTTAGCATGAACTTTTAGCAACCCTCCCTTGACAACTTCCTCCCTTTTTAACTGAATTAAACTCCTAAGTTCTGTGATTAAAAATAGCAAACCCTGCACTGAAGTTGGATCTGTGACTGAAGAAAACCTTCCCAGCTAGTAACCAGTTAACATAGCTGATATCATTGCACACATTTGTAACCAAAAAAGGGTCTCAGTTTGAATGAATGTTTAGCAAGTGTGAATAGTGAGATATAGAATCAACACAAATAAGTAGAGAATTGATTATTAATTGATCACTTTTGCCATGCCTGGCTCCAAAACAATTTAAGCAAACTCAGAGATTATTACATACAACACCAGGTGTTGTCAAAGTTAATTTCTGCAAAGCCCTGTGCCATATCACATATTGAATCATTGAGCCCTAGGAAAAAAGAGTTCTTTCTCTCTCTCTCCATCTATACACACACACACACACACACACATCTAATTTTAACCTTTCTGTAAACTTAAAGTGTTAATTTAAAATACTAAAACAATCTTAATGACTCATATTAAAGAGAAAATACTAAATGCCTTTCCAAAATGTTTGAAGTTACATCATTAGTATTACAATATCTCTAACCAAGAAGACTTGGTAGGTTTTCTTCCTTGTTGACACTCCTTTTATCAAGAATATCTTGATATTCTTAATTTCCATTAAGAATATCTTGAAATTCTTAATTTCCATTAATTCCTTCCTTTGCTTCCATTCCTTTCAGTTCAAACAGGGAACATCTGCATACATGCTTTAGCTTATATGTCTTTAATCTGTTGAAGCAGTGCATTTTCCAAGAAGTATATACCATATTTTCACCAATATTTCCCTGTAGAGCAAAGTGTTCAGAATCTTAAAGTGAAAAATGTCAAATCAGCCCAAAGACAATATTGAAAAATTAAATCCTTATTCTCAACTTAAGTCCCTCAGATGACTGGAAGGGAATAATCTTTCTTTTTTTTTTCCTCTCCTCCAATGTATATTGTTTTCATTCTGTCAATAAACAAATTTTTATTAAGAACTCTGTGCTTAATTGGGCTAGGCATAGAAGATTAACACAATGGACAGTATTGCTATTCTCAGGCACAGATGTTATTTCAGAACCATCCTCTAGACATTGTAAAGAATGCTCTTTGTCATATGGTAACAGCATCACATACAGAGTTCACATGTGTCTCTAGCTTAAGTGATCACACTCATCTCCTAGCCACCGATTCCCTTTTGGGATCAAGCGCTCAGTAGGAATAATATCCAGTGTCACCAGCAATATTGGGGTTTGTTTAAGGTTAGCTTCACTAGGTTTTGACAAGCTTTCTTTTACTTTTCCTAGCCCAATTTGGTTATAAGCAACATGACCAGATGTCAGAATAACATCAACAAAGCTAAAGTCAAGGATGAGCTGAAGCTTACAAAGAAAATGCTCAATATGTAAAAATGCACTTTCAGTTACATTCAAGGCAAGAAGAATAAGGAAGGGCTAGACCCATGGCTTGAACCAAATGGTGCAATGTTAGCATATAACAAAGAGGAAGGAAAACAATCCTTCTTCTTGTTGCTTTTGTAACTTCATCAAAAAGAATAATCTTTAAATTGCAAAGAAGAGATCTTAAGTGGTTAATTTTAGTAGTAAACTGAAAAAAAAAAAGAGAAAATTGAAAGTGAGCAACCAATTGTGTTCAAGTCACTAGGCTCAGCAGTATTAGATCTTCAGAAGTAAGGGAGAGAAACAAACAAGCAAGCACAAAATAAACATTTCTTTTTTTGATAGGAAAAAAGTAAATTTAGTCCTGATTATCAGAAGAAGGAGCTGAGGACAGGAGCTGATGGGAAACAATATCATTCCCATAAAAACCTCAGTTTAAATTTAAATACATGGTTTGTGAATACTATTAAAAAACGACAAAGTAATCAATAAAGAGTAGCATGGGGTTGGGGAGAAAACATAAACACATGATATGTGATACTTGAGATATGCTACAACATATATGATATGGTAAATTGTATTATATATTTATATATCAAGGTATATCATCATATGCCTATTTCAGTAAGATACTTGACAAAGTCTTGCAAGATATTGTGGGGTAAGGTGGTAGAATATGACCTAAATCACAAAAAAAAGAATAGACGAGTCAAACAATTGTTAATTAATTAATAAATGCCAATTGAGGAGATGATACACAGAATTATGCTAGGGAGCTCTCTCCTGTCAATTGATTTTGGATGGAGTTAGAAAGGAATATCATCACAGTTAAATGATTATGGACAGTTGAGATAATATAACCATGTTTCAAAACTAATCTGAGCAAATGGATCAAAATGAATCAGATAACATATAGAGCACAAAATATAAAGTATACATTTAATATAAAAACAATTAGGAAGTGCAGGATTTAGGATTGAGGGACATGAATGACAGTATAGAAGAAAAAAAAAAAAAACAGACCAGAGTGATAGAGTGGCAAATATTAAAAAAGCAAAAGAAAAAACCCAAAACTGTAGTGAGATCATAGAGAAAGAATAACTGAACATATTCTTTGTCTCCTTCCTTTCCATGGTCTTCCTGGTGGGGGTGGGGATGAGGACTTCCTAATATACTAGCATGTGTTATGAGAGGAAATCACCACAAATAAGAGACAGCCCTGTTTGTTTTGTTATTGATCCACTATGGAGCCTATCCGAATCTTCCTATGAAACTGGCTGATCTTGGACATAAGTGAATTATGGAAGGAAAGATCCAGGATCCTTAGAAGAAGGTAGAAGAATGGAAAATGAAAGAAGGAAAGGAAAGCAAACATGAGTTATTGACACAGAGACAGACAAGTTGTACAATGAAATAGACAGACAGACCAAAAGCAGTCTCACATAAATGAAAATTTTAATTTATGAAAGCCTTGGCATTGAAGATCAAAGGAGAAAGCATGGACAACTCAACCAATTATGCTAGTACAAATGTTTTTCCTGTAAGAAAAATGAAAGTGGATCCCTATCTCATGCTGTGGAACATAAAAATCCATTCCAGATGAAATGTAGACTTAAATATAAAGATAAAATTTTAAAACTAGTTGGAAAAAATGTAGAATAAGGAGGGAAAAATTTTTAAGGTGAAATTTTAAAATTACTAGTCATAAAAGAAGAGATTGATATATTTGACTACTTTAAAATTAAGAATGTCTGTTCAGGGGCGCCTGGCTGGATCAGTCAGGGAAGCATGCAACTCTAGATCTTGGGGTTGTGAGTTTGAGCTCCGCGTTGAGTGTAGAGATTACTTTAAAAATAAAATCTTAAAAAAAAAAAAGAACTTCTGGTCATTAAAAGATACTACAAAGTGAAATAGCAAGCTACAAATTGTGAGAAATCCTTTGAAACACCTAAAATCGATACAAAGGATTAGTATTTCCTCCCTCTCTCTACAAAAACACACATGACTATTAACTACTATGAATTACTAGAGAAATGGGGGGAGATACGAAGAGTATTTCACCCAAAAGGAAGCATCAATGATAAATAAACATATGAAAAGACGTTTGACTTCATTAGAAATCAAGGCAATGCCTTTTCAGACTACAGAGAAATACATTTTACGTGGGTGAAATTTAAGAGCCTGACATTACCAAATATTGTTAAGGATATGGAGCAAGAAGAACTCATACTACTGAAGAGAGCTTTGAAGATTTCAACCACTTTGAAAAATAATTTTGAATCACCTAGCAAAGAACGCATTTATTTTCTGACCCAGCAATTCCATTCCTAGAGACACTCTTACTCACATGTACCAGAAGGCAATGTGCAAGAAAATTCATAACAGCATTGTTTGTAATAGCAAAATACCAGAAATAAACTCTTAAACAGAAAATAACCTCGTCCATCCATAGGAAAGCCAGTAAATAAAGTGGTATGTTCACACAACACAATTTCATACAACAAGAGTAAAGGAACAAATACTAGCTTTATATCCTGGACTGGCAAATCTTAGAAATACAATTAGGAATGAAAAATCGTTTCAGGAAAGTATATATGGCATGCAACTATTTTTATAAAGTCCACATTCAAGCAAAATTTTAAGATACATATTATTTTTGGGAGGTATACACACATGTAATAAGACAAATAAAACCCTTACTGATAAACACAAAATTCATAATAGTGCACCTCAGTGGAGGGAGGCAGGATATCGGAACAGTGAAGAATGCTAGATGTTCAATAACAACCATTTTGTTATGTCCTACTTTCTCAGTTGGGCATTGTTTTCATGAAAGATTTATTTCATTATTTATTTATTTATCATTTTATTTCTTTATTTTCATCAATTATTTCATTATTAAGTTTCATAGCATTATAATATTTCATAGCATATATATATTATATATGTAATATATATAATAGATAAATATAATTGTAAATAAAATACATCAAGGAGAGAGAGAGAGAGACCAACCAAGGACGGCAGGTCTGCTTAACCCCATCAAAGCTGAATATGCAGCACTGGAAGATGATCGAGATGTAAAGAAATTATTTTGCTCCTTTCTCTGGACTTGAAGTAGGTTATCAGTCATGCTGGAAATTATTTTCTTTCTGAAAATGGGCTGGTCGGTCCAACTTTCCATTAATTCCGTTAATAATGTGAGATTACAGAGGTACACTTCCCAATTTAAGAAGGGGAACATTCAACTGTGTTCAAGACTGTTGAACTATAACTGCAACATCACGATCAATCCTTAGAACCATATTTTATGAAAGGTAAATACTAGAGAGTTTCAAGGGAAGTCAGTGTAGAAACGGAGATGTCAAAAATCCACCTTATATGAATGTCTACCTAAATCTGAATTTGAGATACTCATCTGAGAAAAGAGAGAGATTAGGAGAAATACGATAGCTGCCTTCAAAAATTAAAAAGAAATGCTATCAAGTTTTAAAAATTTTAGCTTTATTCTGCATATAGAGTGGCCACCCACTACCAATGGATAGAAATGTACTGAAGCTGACTTAGGCTTTGAAAATTAAAATATCAGCTCACAGCAGCTAGCAGGATGACTAACTCTGGATCGTGGCCTATTATAGTCCAAGAATTACCTAGTGCTGTTAAAGAATGTTACCCTTCAAAAAAAAAAAAAGTTTACAGAATCTTTGTTTTTCTTACAATGGACTATATTTTATAATTCAGACCACAGGTTTGGGGGTTTTTTTGGTCTTAAAAATATAATAATTCTATGTCCTATTTACCTTGAAATTAGTTTTTTTGTGTATTTTTTGTTTCTTCTAACTCAGTTCCAGAGATAGTGGTAAGAATGAATGACTTCTCCTCAGTAACTACCTAAACTCTATGAAAATTTCTTCACCTCTCTCTGAGCCTCAGTTTCCCCAGCTATAGAATAGAACCTCTCCATGGTAAGCTCAGTAGTGGCCTCCTAAATATGTCCATGTCCCACTCGCTAGAACCTGTGAATATCTCACCTTATATAACAAAAGGGACTTGGCAAATTTGATGAAGGATTTCATAATGAAGGCATTATGCTGGATTATTTGGCGGGCCCAGTACAATCACATAGGGCCCTGTAAGAGGAATGAAGAAGAATCAGAGGCAGAGGAGAGGGTTAGGTGGCTAGGAAGGAAGAGATTGTATGACATGCTTTGTTGATGGAGGAAAGAACCACAGGCCAAGGAAACCGGCAGCCCCTACAAACTGGAAAAGGCAAGGAAATGAATTCTCCCTTTAGAGCCTCAAGAAGGGGCATGCAGACCCGTTGACTTTAGTCCTGTGGAACTAATTTCTGAATTCTGACCTGCAGAACTGTAAGATTATACATTTGTGTAGTTTTGAGCCACAAAGCTTGTGGTCATTTAATATAAGAGCAACAGGAAACAAATACATCGTCTCACAGGATTTTTGTGAGGATCACAAAGGAGATACACCGGTAAGAGGTTCTTGGCTTCTATGAAAGTTATCATCTACCTAATTTACCCAAAATGAAGGCTCAATTTCATGAGCAACTATATCTGGGTGCCCCTCATTGTTTTCCCTCACAGGCCATTTTCATACCTTTGCAGATGTTAATGAGGTGGGGAAAGGATTCTGCATAGGAGACAATTCACAGCCATTAATGCCGAGAGTCCTGCAGGAGCTTGGCTTCCCCAGGCCTCCTCCCTGAGCTATAATCAGAGGCTAGATCCTTCAAGCTCTAAAATTCAATGACAATCCACTTACTAAGGTAGCCAGTACCTGCTTTCCGGGACTCCCCCCTCCCTCTCTTCTGGTTTACCCTTGAGCTTGTGTCTGAATCATCTAGTGCCAACTGCCCCTAGGTTATCTCTGCTTCGGGCACTGATTAACCAGGCAAACCTAATTCTGTGATTAAAACAAAAAGGAAGACGAAAGGAGGTCAAGCCATTCTTAGCTTAAATTTATGTTTAGAAGTTCAATGTTTTACAAAAAAATGTTCTTAGCAAAAAAAAAAAAAAAAAATCCTAGCTCTAGGAGTCCTTATAGATTTCCCCTGGGTCTTTCTGTCATTAATTCAAGACTATCACTTTCAAGAACAGGTTGGCCGACCATCCTTACCAAGTGTTCTGCCCAGGCTCTTACCCTCCTAAGTGGCAGGACGTTTGACACACTTTCCTTGTTGCTAAAGGTGTAGATAACAGTACCCGGGGATCAAAAATGACCAAAATAGAACAACACCACAGCACTGTGGAACACAACCTCCCTTTCATATCTGCTTTTTCCAACTCACCATGGAGAGAAAGTCTGTAAAAAAGTTTTGCCATCTATAAATTATTCTGCAAATGCAAAGAGTTCTTTTTTTTTTTAAACCCTCAGTATGGGGTTAGATGTCATGATAGAGACGCCGACAACACTCGGCTGACACACAAAGGAACTTCAACATGAGAAAATCCAGAAAACTTTACAAGGTGGTTTTGAAAGAACAGATCTTTGCCAGCTAGAGAAAACGAGGACATTTTGGGGGAGAAAAGATGGTATGCGGCAAAGGCAGAAGAACATCCTCTAAAAATAGTGAGAAGTTCATATGTCTGGCACGTGGTGGGGAGAAAAAGACGACAGTCCCGGAGGAGGCCCAGGTCTGCCACCACAGGGTTGTGCCCCTGAATTTTACTGAACTGCAGTTCAGCAAGCGAAGAGACACCCACTGCCAGGAGTGTCGCATGTTCAGATTTGGCTTTTAGAAAAAATAAATAAATAAAATGGGTAGAGGTAGCCAAGATATTGGGATAGTCTAGGCCTGGGGTAGGGGCTGTGGGATGGGGATGGATGGGGGCAACCTTTCACTAAAAACCGACTGGATGGTGGGGAGAAGAAGTGGTCAGTGATCTGGAGGTTTCCAGGTTGGCTGATTAGGTGCCCTTGGAAGCAAAGGGGAAGGGAGAGAAAACAAAATTTGGGACTAGACATGGTAAACTTAAAACACTGACTAGATAGAAGGTGAAGAGATGATCAGAATGCTAGAAAATCTTGAAGGCCGCTTAGGCCAAGTGAGGCAAAGGAGACAGGAGAGGTGTGGCTAGAGGGGCAGAAGAGGGACAAATAGAAAGGTCAAAGGAAGCAAATGTAGAGAAAGGAGCAGGGTGCTAGGCAGCTGTGCCAAGTGCAGGAGTGAGGTCCAGGAGACAAAGGGCAGAAACAGGTAGCACAGGGCCACACTGAAACCCAAACCCAAGATGCGCGTGCCCATGTGGAGAGGAACGTTTCTTCTCTCCATAACTCGGTAACTCTAAACATTTAGCACACGCCTTGCACACGACATGAGCTTGGTGTGTTTGCAACAAGAAGCCAAGGGGAATGAGGCCTTTCCATAGTCTGAGGCCAGAATGCAGAGCCCAGCCCTAGCCACAGCCACTCAGGAACTTAAAACAAATCAGTCCCCAAAGTACTGGAAAAGCAAGAGAGGAAAGAATGAGTAATGTGGGCCCAGGAACGGAAGCAGAGCATTCAGTGATGTGCCTCCACATGGATGCCCTGCTGGCCTCCTCCTCCTCAGCCCTTCCAAGCCGTTTGGAAGAATAGATGATTCGGCCTCAGTATAATTAATTCTCTTTCACAGAAGTGAAATTAATTGCAGCTTAAGTGAGTAGAGAAATCAAAGAATTACATAAATGAGTATATACATAATAATCATTAAATGTGCCCTTAAAAGCAGTGGTGGGAGAAAGCAAGGATGGAAAGAGAATAAGAAATGACACTTATGTACGGAGAAGGGGATCAGACAGACCCCAGGGGGAGTCAGAAAACAATAGGATCCCCGTCTGAGGGAACATAGAATAAGAAGTAACAATGGGATATATATCTGGGAGGGAGTGCAGGGGACTATGCTTTCCCACAAGGAATATGCAAAGGAGATCAAAAAGAGCTACCACTTTTCTAAGAACAAATTAGAAGGAAGGATAATGGCAGGAGACGGAGTCACAACGAGGACAGCCTGACACTGTGAAGATTTATCTATCCATTTGAGAGACAGAGCGAGAGTGAGCGGGGGTAGGGCAGAGGGAGAGAGAGAGAGAGGGAATCTCCAGCAGACTCCCCACTGAGTGTGGAGCCCGACGCAGGGCTGGATCCAACCGCCCCGAGATCATGATCTGAGTCGAAACCAAGAGTTGGACGCTCAACCAACTGAACCGCCCCTGGGTCCCTATATATATTCATTTCTGAAGGTTCACTTTGAGCCTGGCTGTCAAAAATAATACAATGCAGGCTGTCAGGAAAGCACTGAACAAGTCGACATGCTGGCCCTGCCGATGAGCCGTGATTCTGAGGTCTCAGCGCTGGACTTGGAGCATCCGTCATGAGCAGGCTGGGTGGCCTGGAAGATCGCCTACCTGTAACTCTCTCTCCAGCTGCTCTAAGCTGCTCTGGGCACTGTACGTATTGTAATAATAATGTAGACCTGCCAGCATTATGATAAAAGAATCAGCCAATCATTGCTTAAAAAGCAGATATATACGGACAGATTTCACCCCTCAGATCTGGCTGATGTAGCAGAATCTATTGGAAAACAGACACTCTTAAGTCCCTCTTTGCAAAGGATTGATTCTGAAGAGATGATTTAGTCCTTGCATCAGTTAGACAGACAGACAGATAGACAGACAGACAGAGGGAGGGAGAGAGATGAGAAACACAGCTTTTTTCTCCATTAAGCATAATAAGGTGTAAGAGATTTTTGTTACTCCCCTGTTTTTATGCAAAGGTCCTGCTGTTTAAAAGCCCCAAGCCAGGAAAGAAATACAAAGAAGACGATGGACACATGTTTGGGCTTAAAGAAGAAAGGGGTTCACCCTCCTCTGAACTCCTGTACAACTTTGTCCCTCCCTGGTGACGGGAACCATCTCCACGTTCAATAGTCTCTATGTGCTTATGCCTCCACTCTCTTACTACTTTGCAAGCTCTTAAGGAGCAGTCTTAATTTTAAAATGGTATCTGAATGAGGTCTCATGTTTATCAAGGGCTTTATACTTTCGTAGGATGCTCTATCACAGTTGGTCTTCCTAAGCCTGTCAGGTAGGGGAAGCCCATCCCACTCATTTCATACATGAGGAAATGAGATTAAGAAAAATTAAGTGACTTGAAGGTCGCAGAGCTGTCCCGCTGAATGCCAGCATCGGGAACTGAGTACCCCATCTATACCCCAAACCAGGCCTCTTGTCCCCACGCCAAGCTCTTCCTCCTCCTCTCCTGCCTGCCACCTTACACGACTGGTGATCAGTCAGGTGCTCATTACAAATAGGATGCCCAGAGAAAAGAACACAGAAGCAGAAACATAAGACAGTTAAAACGAGAAAGGGAGATACAACTGGTCTTCAGGTTCTCTAATCTGACAAGAGTCAGACAACACTGCTGTTGGGTATGCAGAGCCTCTAAGCTGTCATCTCCATGAGAGAGTCGGGTAGTCTCGCGGTCATCAGAGAAAGAGCATGGGAAGTTGTGTGCATGAGTGTGTGTGTGTGTGTGTACACATGTGTGCACCCACGGTGTGCTTGGAGAAGAACAGAATCACTGATGCCGAGGCAGGCTGAGCTCTCAGAGGGAATCTCTTCCGGTGTTGCTGGAGACATCCTCAGATATGCCTGCTGGGGACGCTTCTGGCAAAATGACCTCCTCTTCACCCAGTCCCATAATATAAACACAGAGGATGATATCTTGGCCCAGTTACCAGCCCTGGGTTAGAGAGTAGATGAAAAGGCAGAAGCTCCTATAAGCAAGGGACAAGAGGTGATAAATGCTCACAGAAAGGCAAAGGTGGTGGCTCAGTTAAGGAGCCTTAGAAGCAAAGCCTAGCCTGAGCTGACAATTCCTGTGCAAGTCAGGACCCTCAGGGAGAATGTTTGAGGGAGTCAGGGAGTCAAGCCTGAGAGGACAGAGGGGAAGGCAAGAGAGATGCAGTGTTAGGAGAAGCCTAGCCTGATTCTGCCAGGAGCCCTGGAGTGTAAATTACTCCGCAGAGGTTGTCCTGCACGGACACAAATGGACTGAGCCTTCGTATCTGGGCATCAGCCAGCTTTTGGCCAAGGGCTTCCCCAGGGATGGGTGCTATACCCTCCCAGGCATCTTTGGATATGACAGAAGTCATCAGTCAAGGGTGATTTTAAAGGGAAGCATGCAGGTGGGAGAAGCTGGCAGCCAATAGCCGACAGCAGCTGGAGGAAAAGGGATGTGGGCAGGGCACGACCAGCCCCTGCTACAGTCAGTTTCTCACACGTAGAGGAATATGCACTCCACCTGGGTGGCTTAATTTAGGGATACCCATGGATACCATGGATACCCATGCTTGGGGAACTTTGGGCAAGATGGCAGAGCCAATCTTCTGCCTGGAATTATGCTATGTTACAGGAAACCATATTCATAAGTTTCTATACTCTCTACCTTTAATGAAACTTTCTTGCCACTGTAGGTGTTAGTGTCTTTTGGTCCATCATTATCTCATTGTGGCAACACATGAAAAAGACCTCTTCGCAAATCTGCTAACCTAACCTTTGTTTGTACAGCTCAGGGACAGTGGGCTCAATGACTCCCAAAGGCTACTAAGTCTATTTTGTTATCAAGTACACATTTGTAATTACTTGTTTAATAAAATAAAAAATTGATTTCCCTGTAATTTCCATTCACCAAAGTCACAGAAAGGAAGTCTGATCCCTTAGATATCTTTTCTTTCACAGACAAGATATCCACAGCTCAAATTATTCCACAATATTGTACTCATGTACTCAAATCTGCTCGCCCATGTCCCATCTGGTCCCTGCCCAATGGAGAAATTCCAGTTTGTCTACGACCCCATTAAAGGAGATGCCCAGAACCACCCTATCCTCCAGGAGTGGTGTGACTCACATGAAACAGAGGAGGATTATTCTTCTTGTCCTAGACACAGCAGTTCAATTAATAGAATCTAAAATAAACTTCATGATTCAAATAAGCTCTGCTTTAAGCCCTGATATATCACTGATTTACATTAGCTTGGAAACAACTAATCTAAATATTTTTGCATATGCTGTCTGTTTTACACCATCCTTAGTTTCTAGACTGATTTTTTTTTTATCCCTTCACTATATAGGCTTTTATATCTATTCATGTAAAGTTCATCTCGTTAGAGCTGGCCTGTCATTTCAACCTGAAATGATCCTTTTGGATCCCAATTCTGTAATTCAAAGTATGTGCCATGCTTCCAGGCTTCATGTCAACCACGACTTTGATAAATACGCAATCTATAATCTTTACCAAAATTATTGATAAAAACCAGTATCTTGAGAGGGCCAAGGGTGAGTCCTCAGAGCCTGCCATTATAGACCACCCTCCCAGGAGCCATTATAGTTCTCACACAGCTTAATTCATGCTTGTTCAAGACCTAGTCCAAATGTGACAACGAATTCATTCTTTCAGATATGGATTTGGATATATTGAGTTTTGAAGAATGTAAAATAACTAATTCACAACATACTTGCCGTTACATTCATCTAACAGAATATAAAAACAGAGTATGAAGCTGTTATGGATAAAAATAATCCAAAGAGACAAGGACCATATCTAGAGTCTGATTTCAGAATTAAGGAATCATTTTCTTCCACACCGGAGGGGATGACAATTCTCGGGAGGCGGAAGGGATGGTGACTGAGCCGTGGCTGGGGACACAGGGAGCGCAGCCGTACTGAGGGAAATGGGGGATGGGTGCAAAGATAATAGTTGACTGGCTGCATTATTTTGGTCTTGCTGCACAACACATTCCCACAAACTCAGCACCTTAAAGCAACAGTATCTATCATCTAAACTTTCCATGGGTCAGTCCTACAGCTGAGGTTGGCTTGGCCCTTTGCTCAGGATCTTGCCAGGCAGAAATCAAGGGTTGGTGGGGTTATCAAGTCATCTGAGGCCTGGGGGTCTCTTCTGAGCTCACTAGTTGTTGGTGGAATCCAGTTTCTTGCATGGCAGGACTGAGGGCCACGGTTTCCTGCTGGCCGCCAGCTGACTGCTGCTCTCAGCCCCTAGAGGCACCCTGCCATCCTCTGCCATGTGGTCCTTTCCACCACGCAGCAGTTTGCTCATTCAAGACCAGCAGGAGAATCTCTCTCTTCATTCAGCTAAGAGAGAGTTTTATGGAAAGTAGTCAAAAGAGCGACAATCCCATCATAGTCGCAGGAGATGGGCAACTTGGGGGCTATCTGAGACTTCTGCCTGCACAGTGGTCAACAGAGTGAGGAGGAAAGAATGGTGAAGAACATGGTGGTGGGATATGGATACAGAGGAGCCCTCTGTGCCTGTTATGACGTTTGAACTTTATCCCGAAAGCCATGGAAACACACTGATGAAGGCCTCTCCCTTTGGGGAGGTACAGGAAATGCTGCAAGTAGCAGAAGTTAAGATAAAGTCTTCTAGGAAACAAGGCACTCCTAGAGAAGATCATCGAATGAATAGCGGCAATAGTTACATAAGCACAGTACGTTCCGCACATGCCCTGGAATCACCTGTTTATAATTTATCACCTCACCTGCATACACAACAATTGTGGGGAGCCTATTGCTGTTATGATTAGGTGTATCCTTCACATACCAGACAGAAAAAACATACAAATTTCGCATCATTGAAGAACCCTCTCCACACATACAGCTTATCTAATACTCACCCTCCCAACTAATAATACTTGAGTTGTTCCTATACATTGCTGGTTCCCTCAAGAAAATGCCTTTACCTCTGACTTTTGGAATACCTCTCTGAGTGCATATGTAGGGATCCACACGGATGGGAGAATCATGTGAAGAACTTCTGTTTTTCTACCAATGAGGATTCCGAACAGATTAACTGAACTACATGGTCTGTTTTATTTTTTTCTTCAAATACCTGGAATAGCTTTTATTTCATGTTTCTGGTTCCTCTAAAGGCTGCAAACATCACAGATAAGAATATTTTAACATTCAGTTTGTCTTAGAATTTTCCACTTACCACTGTATCTCTATACACTATACCCTTGAGAACAACCCCAATATTTAATATTCAATACAATATTGATAATAGCTAAAAGTTACCTCCTAAGCACCGGGCACTGTTTCCAGAGCTTTGTAACCTCATACTCTGATGAGGAAACTATAACATGAAAAGCCTGAGGAATTTGTTGAGTTCTTGGTGGTGGAGCTGGGATGTAAACCCAGGCAGGCTCATCCACAACATGTCACAACCTTGGAATGACACCCATACAATGGATGCCATTGTACTGTACATATACTTCTTAAGGGTCGCCTTTGAGGCCCTCAAATGATCTCTGACTACAGATGACTACTTTTGAGGTGGCAGAATCAGAAGTATATAAAAACTAGGGTCTAATCGCCACAATATTATGTTACAGAAGTGAGAGGCACAAAGACAGAAGGATAAATAAATCGAAGAGGTAGTTCTTTAAAGTAAGTCAAATAAATTTCAGAATTATACAACAAACTAGAAAAAGAGAGAGAAACACAGACAGAAAAATCTTAGAAATTATGAGAGAATACTGTGTTCAATTCTATGCTTATTATTTTAAAAATCTAATGAAAGGGCAATTTTGACATATAATATGAATTACCAAAATCCACACAAGCAGGAACAGGCATACTGAGTAAATAATTAGAGAAACAACATCAGCACATAGAAAAAAAATCTCAAAAAGTTACGAAAGCATTATCTGGTTCAAAAAATAATCCAGGCATAGAAAATTCCACAGGAAACCTCTTTTAGATTCTCAAGGAAAATATAATTCCCACAGATCCACAGCACAAAAAAGAATGAAAACTTCCCAATCATTATATGAAATTAACATCATTTTGATGTAAAAACTAACAAGACAGCATAAAAATTCAACTTAAGACCCACTTATGCAAATTGATGCAATAATCTTAAACAAATATCGAAAGCAACAGTGAGTTATGAAAACATTGCATCATGA
>CM053603.1:64351519-64464761 GCA_028646535.1 Procyon lotor | reverse complement strand
AAGAATGGAATACCATTAAGTGTATTTATTACTGCTGTGGAAATTCCATCTCATGCTATAAGACATAATTCTGAAATAAGAGGTATGTTCTTTAGAAAGGTAATAGAATCATTATTTGGTAGATTATGATTGTTTATTAAGAAAACTTAAAAGAACTGCGGTAGGTAGGTAACAAAATAATTATTAATAAAAAGAATAAAACACAAAGTATAAAAATTTATCTTTCATATAATAGTAATTACCAATTAGAAAGCAATAGATAAAATCCAAAGTATAATTACATAAAAGGTATATAATACCTACAGATAACCTTTAAAAATAAGTAGGATTTGTATGAATAAATGATTTTTCGGGGCGCCTGGGTGGCTCAGTTGTTAAGCGGCTGCCTTCGGCTCAGGTCATGATCCCGGAGTCCTGGGATCGAGCCCCGCATCGGGCTCCCTGCTCAGTGGGGAGCTTGCTTCTCCCACTTCCATTCCCTCTGCTTGTGTTCCCTCTCTCGCTGTGTTTCTCGCTGTCAAATAAATAAAATCTTTAAAAAAAAAATGATTTTTCTATAACATCAAATACGATTTGAAAAAACAGAGGCATATTGTAAAATAATTGAAAATTGTAAAGATCTAACTTCTTTTTTTTAATATTTTATTTATTTGACAGAGGGAGAGAGACTACAAATAGGCAGAGAGGTAGGCAGAGAGAGAGGGAGAAGCAGACTCCCCACTAAGCAGAGAGCCCGATGCGGGGCTCGATCCCAGGACCCTGAAATCATGACCTGAGCCGAAGGCAGAGGCTTTAACCCACTGAGGCACCCAGGTGCCCCAAGATCTAACTTCTTCAAAAAATTCAGAGTTTGTATGTAATTCCATGCACAATATACCAGAATATTTTAAATCAAAAATTAATTCCAGCATTTGCCTTGAAGAATGCTCAGATGATAATTCCTAAGGTACATTTAAAACACAGAATAATGAAGGAGTTAGGGTTTGCCATATCAGAAATGGAAATGCACTAGACAAAATACAGTATGATTCCACTATAATAATCATGAGTAAAAAAGATTAAAAGAGAGCTCATGGTACTGCATGGAGCACTGGGTGTAGTGCAAAACAATAAATCTTGTAACACTGAAAAAAATAAATAAATAAAATTAAAAAAAAAAAAAGATTAAAAGAACATGGGGCACCTGGGTGGCTCAGTGGGTTAAGTCTCTGCCTTCGGCTCAGGTCCTGATCTCAGCATCCTGGGATCGAGCCCCGCATCAGGCTCTCTGCTCTGTGGAGAGCCTGCTTCCCCCTCTCTCTCTGCCTGCCTCTCTGTCTACTTGTTATCTCTCTCCTTTCTGTCAAATAAATAAATAAAATCTTAAAAAAAAATTAAAAGAACAGAGAGCCCAGATACGGAAATGTATATGCCAATTTAATTAAAGATAGATTTAATTACAAATTAATGAAGATAAAAGGGATTATTTAATAAATGGTGTTGAACTATTGGAATAAATAAAAATTATATCCCTACCTCATATAAAATGTCAAACTAAATTATGGATGAGTTATATATTAAATTAAAAAAATAAAGTTATAAAGGATCATGAAAAATCTAGGTGGTTATTTATTAGATATTGGGCCAAGCAAAGAATTTTCAAACATAAGCCAGAAAGCAGTAACAGATTTGACTGCAATAATTAAACATGAAAAAAGTCATATATCAGTACAATATGCAAAATTAAAAGGCAAACACCCAACTAGGAAAATAACTTCCAGAGCTATGATATATAAAGAATCTTCAATACAGTACATAAGCAAAATATTAACACCTCAATTGATAAATGGGAAAAGAAGATAGATGAACAAGTTACAAAAGAATTATTATAAATGTTCAATAAGCATTCAAAAAAATTTTAAATGATTAATGCTTAATGCTGTGAAGTTTGAGGAGAGATCGACACTGATACATTGCCAGTGTAAGGGTAAATTAATACCTTTGGCCACATCTAAGAACTATAAACATGCTCACATCCTTTGACTGCATCTACTAACATGTTAAAGCAAGTAAGAAGATTGCAAAAGATGAAATGCAAGCCTGTATCAATCATTGTAGGAGGAAGCAGGAACAATCAGCTACAGTTGTATGTCCCAATGTCCAATACTATGCAGTCATTAAATAATCACATTTTGAAGAATATTTAATGCCATGAGAAAATGCTACCCGTCAAGTGGACATAGGTAAGATATAAAACTATATCTAGATTATGGTCCTGATTCTATAACATAACAATATATAGAGAGAAAAAAATTGGAGGAAAATATGCTGAAATGTTATAGTGGCTATCTCTGAATATTAGAGTAGGTAATTTTTATTTTCTACAATAAACATCAGAATATTTATTTTATAAATGATGAGAACAAAACAATGATTGACAAGAAAAACAAGAAGCTGGACCCATTGGATATGACCTTCTAAGGAAATGAAGAAGTCTACCTTTCATGTCCATCCCTCTAATTTCACTGCTTTAGCTCAGAGGGCGATGGTCGAGTGGTTGTCTCACAAACCACCTTAGCTTCTAAAAGGAACCATCCCGGAAGCGACCTCTAAATCAGATCTGGCTAATTCCTTCTCTGCTCCTTCCACTCTGGCCTCTTCCCGCTTAGCTCTGCCAACCCCCACTTTCCTCCCACTGAAAGTCTGGCCACAATAAAACATCCTAACACAGGAAGAGGTCTGGAGGGACGTCAGCATGCTGAGTGATTATTGAGGGAAAGACGTGTGTTTCTGCAGAAATGCATTCTCCTCAGCTAAACTACTATTTCATAACACTATCCACATTAGAAAGACTTCCCTCAAAAAAACCTATACTCTTAAAAATTCCTGCAAAGCCTATGGCAATGATGACCTCAGAAGTCCATTTCTCCTTTATGGACATAATTCAGAGAGCTTTACTAAAACCAACCCAATTTCTCAGTGATATTCAAATATTTATTGGGCGTTCTCTAGGGTTTCGGGAAATAGAATATGGCTGTGGGAGGCTGAATAATGGTCCCCAGAGATGTTCCCATTTTCATCCTGGAACCTGTGAATTTGTTACATTACATGCCAAAAGGAACTTTACAGATGTGATTAAGGTCAAGATTTTGAGATGGAGAGCTTGTCCTGCATTATCTGGATGAGCCTAATATAATCATGAGGGTCCTTAGAAGGCAGAGAGGTGGAAAAGTCAAGACAAGGAGCAAGGAGAGAAGGAAAGGTCAGAGTGATGCAGGGCCACCACCTGAGGAATTTGAGCACCCATAAGGGCTGGAAATGCCCACTACTTCTTGCAGTTTAAATAAGTTTACACAAATCAATAAACTCTACCAATCCCTGTGGACACTTGAAACATACTGTTTCAAGGTTTTAGTTAACCTGGTAGGTGGGTTTTTTCTTTTCTTTTTTATCTTACCCAACAGGACGTTAAGTTCCTAGAAGGTAGAAGTATTTCTTTACAAGCCCATCTTCTGTAGCATCTTCCCTCAGGGAGCTAATACTCCAGTTGGTGAGAAATGCATATATTCATAAGAAAAAGGATATCTGGGGAAGAAAGATGGGGGATTTCTAATTTTATCTAATTTTACAAATAGACAAATGTTGAGAGATTAAACTGATGGTTCCAGACTGTTTTACCAAAGGGTCCCTTGATTATATACCAGAATTTCCTGAATAGCATGATCTTTTAGAGCCATGAAGGGACAGTCATACTGTATTCTGTATACAGAATTCATAGATTATAGTCTCCTCCTTCATTGCCTCTTCCTCCCTCCACAATTTCCCTCTCTTCTGATCTTAATCAAAATCTGAGGTTTTCATGGTGCTATTTCCTTGACTTATAAAATAGGGTAGTGGTACAGTGAATATTTTGGGTCATCTGTGCATAATAGCAATTATAAGTAAATAATAAGTATTATAAGTAAATTATAATAACTTACAAGTAATTAAAAGTAAACAAATAATAAGTAATAATATTATATAGTATTAATTATACCGCTATTTTCGCAAAGGGAATAAGTGACAGTTCAACATATACTGAAGGCATTCTAGCCTTCCTGCAAATGCCTGATACCATTGTTCTCTTTGAAAAGTATTTTTTGCAATGTTCCAGTCTCTCATGATCATAGGAAATACAATTATGATGCAAATATTGCCTCTCCTTTTTATAAGAAATAAAATAATTTTAAAACAAAGGTAGATGAAACTTTATAGCCACATATATTTAATTAGAAAATAGCAAGCAGAGCATCCCCTTTCCAATTACTTTTCAACTCAAATCAATGGAATTTCAATTTTTTTTAATTCAATCAAGAGAAAATCTGAAGCATTTAATGTTATAAATTATAATACATTACTATGAGAAAAACCGATTGACTCACTTTATGTATTACTGAATATTCTAAACAATCCACCATTCTGCAACAATTAACTAGATTTAACCATTACATAAAGAAAATAAACCTCATTCAACCTTGAACTTAAAATGATCTCAGCAACTCAAATGGTTAAGTGAACTTTAGTAAACCTAGACAGGGCTTTCTCATGCCACACCTTACTTTGCAATAATAGGGGAAAGTTTGATCCCAGAGGGAATGCTTTTTGTTTTCTCTTGTCCTGTTACTACATTAATTTTAAGTTCAATTACCAGCTGTCAGTTTTTAGTTAAATAACCATTATGACACAGGGATATCTTTAGTTCTTCCACTTTACTTCTACTTATTCTGTGTATAGTCAGTAACATGAGGACCCTTTCCTTAGGCTGAATGATGGTAGTCCTCCTTAATATAAATTTAAAGTACTATACACCCACCCTCTAAGGACTGAGTCCTGGAAGGGAAGGGATGGGCAAGAATTAGATGATAAATCGCCAGTGAAAGCCATGAGAATCTGTCAGTGGTCAGTGCTCTGCAAATGGGAAGGGGTGTGGAAAGAAAGATTCATATTTCCGTGGTCACCTGAATGGTATCACAGGATTGTGAACTATAAAGAGACAAATAGGTGCTTCTTGCTGCCCAGTAAGACCACTACAGGTTTCAAGGGAAGAGAGCTTTTGTCATTAACACTACTTCATTCAGTAAGCATTTATTAAGTACCTACTAAATGCTAGTCATAGAGCCATAGGGGAAACCACACCTGCCGGCTTGTTGGCTGAAATTTCATGGAAGAGTAGTAGTATCAGCTTGAAGAGTATCAAGCTAGTAAATCATTCAGACAACCCAAACAGGACATAAATAAGTCAAAGGTAAGGCAGATTATTCTGGTCTCTTTCTCTGATGAGAATCAGAACCCCAATTTTCAAAAGCTAATCAAAAAAAGAGCTTTAGTGGAAGGATACTGAGACATCCTCAGACTCTGAGGGAGAACTGCAAAGCCAGGGTTGCCAGGGCCTCACTGGGTCTCCATCTTTCAACCCTGCTTTTCCCTGTTTTCATCTTTCTTCCCAGCAACAGATCAGTTTTCCATAAATATGGCCAATTTCAACATGGCTCCTACCAGCTCTGGTGAGGTCACCAGAGTATGCCCACTGCTTACCCACTCATCCCAATCACGGGGACCAGCAGAACCTTGATGTCAAAACACACATTAACTGTGGGCGCCTGGGAGACTCAGTCAGTTATTAAGCATCTGCTTTTGGCTCAGGTCATGATCCTGGGGTCCTGGGATCAAGTCCCTCATTGGGCTCCTTGCTCAGTGGAGAGCCTGCTTTTCTCTCTGCCTGCCACTCTCCCTGCTTGTGCTCTCCCTCTCTCTCATTCTGACAAATAAATAAATAAGATCTTAAAAAACAAAAACAGTGCGCCTAGGTGGCTCAGTGGGTTAAAGCCTCTGCCTTCAGCTAAGGTCATGATCTCAGGGTCCTGGGATCGAGCCCCGCATCTGGCTCTCTGCTCAGCAGGAAGCCTGCTTCCCCCCTCTCTCTGCCTGCCTCTCTGCCTACTTGTGATCTCTCTCTGTCAAATAAATAAAATAAAATCTTAAAACAAAAACAAGTTGGCTGTAATGACATGCTTTAAACAACAACAACAACAACACATGAATTGTGCTCTGCTCATAGTGCTGCCCAACATGCTTTTGAGTTCAATCAAATGAGTGTTCATATTCTTTGTGCAGCTCTTTCTGGTTTAAAGTATTAAGGGCATGTCTAACATACCACAATTAAAACCATGCAATAAAAATATGTGTAGGCTAAAAAGACTTGAGAGAAAGACACTAAAATTCTAAGTTATATTTGGGAGATGGAATTATAAATGATTTTATTCCAATGCCTGTTCTCCAAATGTTTTATAATATCATCACTTTAATAATGAAAAACTTTATTGTATATTTAAAAATTATTTTGAACATTTGTAAATGTCTGAAATGTGTCTAATGCTGACAAGTGATTAATTTGTATTTTGTTGATGGAAATAGCAATTTTATTTATTTTAGGAAAATCTTTTTTCTTTTGATATAAGAAAATATAAAAGATATATCTTTTCCTATATGCAATTGTGAATGCCTTGAGGACCTGGAGAATTTAAGGAAAATAAGACTAATACTATCACAATCTAATTCCAGTGACCATCAACAAAGACAAGGGTATAACCAAACAACTTTTTAAAAAATACTTGCATATATGAAATAATCAGCGTAACTGCATATAAACACTAGTCAGGGGTCAAAATGCCATTTTAAAAAACAAAAAGTTCTTTAAAAAGTGTCCACTGGTTGAACACTATTTAGCCTTAAATAAGAAGGAAATTCTGACACATGGTACAACATGGATGCAACTTTAGGACACGATGCTATCTTAAATAAGCCAGTCACAAAAAGACAAATACTGCGTGAGTCTATTTATATGAGGTACTTAGCGTGCTTTAATTCATAGCGACACAAAGTAGGATGTTGGTGGCCAGGGGCTGGCAAGAGGGGACATGAGGTATTATTATTTAATGGGTATAGCGTTCCAATTTTGCAAGATGACAAGTTCTGGAGAAGGATGGAGGTGATGCTTGTACAGTCTAAATGTACGTAATACCATTGAACTGCACACTTAAAAATGGTCGAGACGGCAAAAAAGTCTCCATTAAAACAAACCATTATTGCTTAATTCTGAGAAAGGCAACACCGCCAGAAGACGTAAAACAAAATGAAATTTACAATGTGGGTAGGATTAATGACCACCTGAGATAACCTGAGTAAAACAGACTTGTTTACACCCTGTCTTGCCAGGGCCACAACCTGCAAGTTCATTTCCTGAACTGAGACACATCCCATTAAGCACCTGTCATGAGATTACAAAACCTATAAAAAAGAAAAATCTTGGTCCTTGAAATTTTACAACAATTTCATATTGTTTGACTAAATATATATTACAGTGGTCAAGAGCTAGCAAGTCTTAGATACAAAATCTAATATCTCTAGGTCCTTTCAGAGAAGAAAAGTCCCGCAACTGGCTTTCAGAAGGAAGGAGAATGCAAGCTACCAGATGACAGAAGAGGACCATGTGCCACCAGTTAAAAATAAATGACAGAGGAGCCCGCACAAAGACAGGCCAGGGAGCTACAAATTTAGAGAATGGCAAACAAATCAGCCAAAATGAGGTCAAGGACAAAGGTAAGGCAGAAGGAAGACAAAGCAGGCATGGCCTGAGTTTGAAGGTCAAGGCAGTTCTGTAGTTGATGGAGGGGAGTCATGGGAAGGCACATGGCTGGCTAGAGAAGCAACAAGCAGTGGCTACAAAGCCAGTCGACGACAAGCCAAAAAAGGACAAGAGGGAGCCAAATGTACTTTAGAAATGATGAGTTCGGATTCCTGAATACGAGTTACCCACAGACATGTTTTATTAGAAACACAGTGAGCACTGATACCAGTATAATGAATTTTCTTTGCTTTCAACCTGATCCCAACTGTTCTCATAGGTTCACATATGCATGACTCATTTCTGAGATCAGGGGCAGGCCACTTTCGCATGAAAATTCAATATGTCATGCCACTGCCACACCACCCATTCCCCAGGTACATGCAAAATAGGTGATTGATAGAAATGGGCTTTCCGACAGCACCCAGTAACCCATGTTGGAGAACACCACCGGAGAAAAGATAGCAGTTCTATATTTTAGCCCAGCAGGGAAAGTAACTCAATGTTTCTCCCTGCTTATTAATAGACGAACATTTAGTCCAACAGTTATAATTTGCAGTGGAATTTTTTACACTTTCTCTTGAAAATGGAGTCAGGTTAATGGTTTTCTGAATGATGCTTGTCCACAAATTCTGTGGCTATTCACATTTGCTTTAGAGATATAAGTACAGATTTTTCAAAATGGGGTAGCCATTTTAAGAAACACAAGACGTTGGTCAGCCAATTGTATATAATTATACAGCATATATATATGTATATATACATATATATGTATATATATGTACATATATATACATATATATATGTATATATATATATATAAGACTATCTCACATATATCTTAAGTCAAAGGAGGAGGCATATACCACCAAGAACTTTTGCATAAACACTAGTTTTGGTGATAACTATAATAATGGGGAAAAGAGAAGATTAAGTTTGGACAAATAGGAGGAGGTTTAAAAAAGACACTAACTTGGTTTTTGGTTCTTAGTTGGACTAACTGCTTTGATTTAAAACTAATAATTAAAGAGGTAGAAATTAGATACTCTAAGCACTTAAATGGACATAATAAGAATGACTGAGCAAAGAAAGGAAGAGAGGAGGAGGGAGGGAGAGAAGGAAGAAAGAAAGAGGGAGGAGAATCAGCCAGCTTGGTAGTTACCCAGGAAGGAAAGAAGGAGGGAAGGAAAGAAGGAAGGAAGGAAAGGAGGGAGGGAGGGAGGAAGGAAAGACACTAGACCTCTTCAAAGTATCATAACTTAGTTACTTAGTATTCTTACTTAGACAATTAAAAATTTTGTTTAATTCTTTAAGAAATAACTTCTATGGGTATACTGTACAACTGCAGCTCAGGGACCATGCACAATGTACTCATAGTCTGAAAGTCTTTGCATTCATTCTTGAGAAATAAAGGGATATTCAAAAAGTGATTCCTGCAGAGGGACAGGTAACTGGACAGCGAGATCTACATCAGACCCCACATTTACAGATTGCAACCCTCAAAAAAGCTGATTTGTCCCAACACTTATTCTGCCTCTAAACTTTTATTTATAAGTTTTAGCCTAAAAATTACCTTCTTACAAGAAGTTACTTTACTACATGTTTCCCCTCTGTGTAGATATTCTCCACTTTTTCTGAAGCATTCATTACTTTTACTCTTAAAAGTGTACCATGTGATTTATCTAAGAGGATTTTCAGTCTCAATTCATGACAGCCTTGCACTTATTTTTCCTAAAAGCTCAAAGATGGGTTTCTGTGTTATATAATAATGAAGTTCATCCTTTTGTACAAATTAAACCGTGCATACGAAAGTAGTAGGTAAATGAAAAACTTGGTTAAAACAAAACAAAACAAAAAAAACTGGCCAGTCTACAGCAGGCTCAGCTTTTTTGAGAGCGAGATTAAGGTGCATGAAGGCAACTGGTATGAAGGTCACCAAACAAAATGTTGCAATCTTAAAGTGCCATTGACATGGAGACAGCGTTCAGCAGCTGCCTGGGAATAACCCATGTGACTCTCTTTACTCACAGTTTCACCCCAAATCATTCATAAATGTACATTATGATGGGATGCCACATTTGCAGTAAAACTTTTCAAGCTTAGGAAGATTTTTTCCTTAAATTCAGATAAAAATACTTAATAGAACTTTTTAAAATTTGGCTCCCCATTCCCAGCTTCTGTTAGAGGAAAAGTGACCTGCTCGCTCAAAATTCCATAATTGGTTTCTTCATGATAGATATGGGCTTGGACAAATCTGTCCTTTAATTACTCATTATCTACCTGCTGACAGTGTCTAAATCACCAAATTGTTTCCATTGGAAATGTTCAGTTTTTCGTGGGAAAGAGCTGAAAGCCACAAACCACCACATGGACCACAGGGACCTTTAGCTTCTTAAGTCAAAATCAGAAGGAAGCGCTCCTTGCGCTGGGACCTACCTCCGTTCCTCTTCAGCCCACTCCTGACCTGCTGTTTTCGTGCTGACAGTAACAGCTCCTTGCAAAACAAATAGCTACCCACTCGGAAAAGAAATGCTCATCTTCTCAGGCCATATTGCAAGTGCAAAACCACCGTGAGAGTGGTCTAGGGAGTGAACTAGGCCTGCAGCTGATAACACAAAGCTGACCTTTAAACCCCAGCCTTTTTAATAGAGCATTGGGTTATTTCACTTTGTGTTTGCTCAACAGTTCCAGGGTCACAAGGGTCTGCGTTTACCAAGGTGGGGCGAACCCGGGGAACCTTGCTCCGACTCCCACAGTGCAAGTGATAGAAGGAGGTTGGGGGTTGGGCTAGTAGAAGCCTCAGCCCCAGTCCTTAGTGGACCCAGGATCACAGGCTGTTGGAACACATTCTTTAGCCTCTAGAGATCACTGGAGCACACAAGTTTGCTGGCTGGGTCTTAGCTACCAACTTTAGAAGAAATGAGAAAGACGCTTGGAGGCCCAGGAGTGGAAGCTTTTGTCCTTTGCTTTCTCCTTGTCACAGTGCCACACTGAGGGGCAGGGCTAGACACAGGAGGGGACAGCAGTAATACGTGTTCTATCTTATTAAACATACAGTAATTCATTCATCATGGAGTTTTTACACTGCTTTTGACTTTTCAAGATATGGTATTAAAATATTTATCTTGGTTACTTAGTTTTTTGGTACCCAAGTGACTGAGGCCTCACTCACCTCACCTTAGTGCAGGCCCGGCCCTGCCATCGACCTCACTGTTTCCAACTTGTGTCTGAACCTACAAATGGAAGGTCTAGGCAGCATGGCAGAGATGCTTACGGCTGATGTAAGAAAGGGAGAAGAGGCCAAAGCAGACAAGAAAAACATTAGTGAGCATCTACTGTATTCCAGGTACTATGCCAGGCATTTATTTGCATTCTTTCTGATCATCACCTATGAGGAAGTCATAAACCTCCATCCAAGGAAGCAAAGATTTTGAGAAACATGCTTCCTTCCACTTTCTTTCATTCCAGAATTGGCCCTACACGTTACCTGGTTCAAGACAGAAACCTGGGGCGCCTGGGTGGCTCAGTGGGTTAAAGCCTCTGCCTTCAGCTCAGATCGTGAGCTGGGATCCTGGGATCCTGGGATCCTGGGATCAAGTCCCGTGTCGGGCTCTCTGCTCAGCAGGGAGCCTGCTTCCTTCCCCATCTCTCTCTGCCTGCCTTTCTGCCTACTTGTGATCTCTCTCTGTCAAATGGGTAAATAAAAATCTTTAAAAAAAAAAAAAAGACAGAAGCCTGGGAGCTGTCCATGATTCTTCAGCTCAAATCAGCTGCACCTATTGCCAACACTTCTAATTTTCCGTGGTCAGCCAACTTGTAAATGGGGGAGTGAAATTCAAAAGATGGTTTATTTGATGACCTTCTCCACATGCATTGTCCTATTTGCCACCTCTCCAAGGAAAGTCAGAGCCACTGTATGTTTTGATATTCATTGGTCAGTCCAGGACAAGGCTGGATCACTTCCAAGTGCTGACTGTTCTGAATAGTAGAAACGTTACCAACCACACAGTAAAGCATTCACTATTTGACAAATACCCTTATGATGCATATAGAGCATTATTAACTCATTCAATTTTCATAACAACTCTATGAGATGATTCCTATTATTATTTCCATCCTACTACTAAGGAAATAGAGAAGCTCATTTGCCCCTTGTCATATAGTTTGCGAGAAGGGGGAATTCATATTCTAACCTAATCGCTCTGGCTTTAGAACACACTCTTAACCATGACAACGAATCTTCAAAATAATCTGAAATGCATTCAACCTCATTGGTTTTCTACTGCCCCATCTTTGTCCAAGCTACTGTCACAGCCTGTTCTAGCAAGTGCAAAAGCCTCCTAACTGGTCATCTTGGTTCTCTTTCTACCTCAGTTCCACACATCAATCTTTATGAAGCAGCCAACATGATCTTTCAAAGTTTACATCAGATCATGTCATTTCCTCTGCTAAAATCCTCAGAATGATTTGACTACTTTCTGAATAAAATGCAAATTCCTTAATGTGGCCTACAGCCTCTTATGTGAACTAGCTTCTGCCCTCTTCTGAGATTTTGTCTCCTATCATTTTCTATCTCACTTACCACCTAGCTACCCCACTGGCCTTCTTGTTCTTCCTTGGACCCAGCAAACTCTTTCCTGCCTCATGGCCTTTGCACGTGCTGTTGCCTCTGCTTGCAATGCTCTCCTCTTCCTCTGGCTAGCTATATCTAATCATCCACATGTCTCAGGGTACTCCTCTGAATGCTAGCCTAAAATAGATCTTCCTATTATTCTCTCTTAGCATCTCTTCCTTACCTTCATAGCAATTTAAAGATTTTTAACTCTACATTTATTTGTATTCTTACTTGATTTTTGTCTGTAAGCTCCATATGAGGCATAATCAAGGTCAGTTTTATCCACCACCTTATTCTCAGCACCTAACCCAGGGACTGAAGTCGACGACACAGTTATTTGCTGAATGAATGAATTAACCCTGGGACAGCTCTTATAAAGACTTCAATTAATTAACTGAGGAGGGCATCTAAATAATTAACATCATTGATTTTAGTAAAAGGGATCCTTAAAAAGAAAGAAAATATGTATATATGTACATATACATGTATATGTGTTATACTTCTTTGTTTCCAACACGTAAAGAAAAATTATTCAATCTTTGGAAAATACATAAAAGATAAACAAAAATCTCTAGAGAATGATTTTTCAAAGATCTTACAGCATAGCTAGCTTTCTTTTTTTAAGTTCTTGTGTTGTCATTATGACTATCAATCCCAATAAGATGAGAATGAATCTCTCAACTCTTCTTATGTAATCATAGCACATACTGTGTTCCATAGCCATCTATCAATGATAAGCTATGAGAAATTTCAATCACATTTCTTTGATAACTTATTTCTCTTCATAACTTAGAGACTGATTTTCTCATTAGTGCGAAATCTCTCATCAGGAACTAGATAATTTTACATTGTACATGATTTTATATGATCCTGTTATGTCATAGATGTTTTAGGAATAAAGATAGATTCTTTGTGTCTCTGCATAATAGGTAATTATTTGGACTGAGATCAAGGTACCTGTTCTTTAGGATTCCAATACTCCTAAAAAAGTAAATGAATACATTCAAGAACAGAACTTATATCCCATTGGGATATATGGGAGAAAAACTGCAAGTCATGTATCTGATAAGACACTTGTATCTAGATCATATAAACAATTCAATAATATGGAGACAACACAATTCAAAACAGGCAAAGGATCTGAGAGGACATTTCTCCAAAAAAGATACAAAAATAACCAATAAACAAACATGAAAAGATGCTTGACATCATTGGTCATAAGGGAAATGGAACTCCAAATCCCAATAAGATACCACTTTATACCTACCAAGATAGTTATAATCCCAAAAGTGGAAAATATTAATTACTGTTGAGGATGTGGAGAAATTGGAGCCCTTACATCTTGCTGACAGGAATGTAAAATGCTGTAGCACTTTGGAAAACAGTCTGGCAGTTCTTCAAAAGGTTAAAAATAAAGTTACCATATGACCCAGCAATTTTACTCCTAGGTATGTACACACCTAAGAGAAAGGAAACCATATTTCTACACAAAAACTTGCACATAAATGTTCATCGCAGCGTTATGCATAAAAGCCAAAAGGTGGAACAACCCCAAAGTTCATCAGCTGATGAAGGGAAAATAAAATACGATATATTAATGTAATGGAATATTATTCAGCAATAAAAAGAAATGCCGATACATGTTACATTATAAACTTCGAAAATGTTATGTTAAGTGAATAATATCTAGTCAGAAAAGATCATATATTTTGTGACTCCGTATATACAAAATTTCCAGAACAGGCAAATTCATAGACAAATCAAAGTAGTGGTTGCTTAGGGCTTGGGGGTGGGGATGAGGAGTGAGTGTTAAGAAGAACCAAGTTTCCTTTGGGGGTGGTACAAATGATCTAAAGTTAGTGGTGATCGCTGCACAACAGTGAGACTATATTTAAAAACACACTGAATGGTACACATACTTTCAATGAGTGAGTTGGATGGTATGTGAATTATATCTCAGTAAGATTATTATGAAAAATAATGGAATATACTTTTTACTACACTTTAAAACTAGACCTATGTTTGGCATTTACATTGGTGGGTACAGCTTCACCAAAGAGTATTGATATTTGCTTTCAAGCAAAGAAGATGAGTTTTAGATGAGATTTTTTTCATAAAGAATTTATGATCTCTTTCACTTACAATTCCTAGTCTCTCATCTCTGGCACTGTTTAGAGGCAGACTTAAAATCTTTGGGCCAGACTTATATGTTTTTAGAGTGTGACAAGATGTAAAAGATGATGATTTTACAGTAAGGAAACGAAGAGCCCAAGAGAATAAACATCTTTCCCAGGATTATAAAAGTAATGAGAAAGAGAATCGGAGCTTTCCAGACTGAAGCTTTATTTTTATTTTTCAACAGCACTATATGAAATGTAGAGTAGTGCACGGCATTTTCCAAAATTGCACCAGCCCAAAGTTCTACACAACTAAGTCTCATGCATGGAAAAGGAATCCCATTCAATGTATGAAAAGAGCAAGGATGAAGTCCACACAATGATTGCTTCCTCTTGATCCATTTCTTCAATCAACAGTAACCAAGTGCTTGTCTGTGTTCTAGACTTGCCATTGTTCTTAAAGACAGCAGAGACTGGGAAGTTTAGATTTGGGTCTCTTTCTTTGGCATTGAACACTTGGAGTGGTCATCTCCATCACTCAGTTCCTAAGTAGGGTTGGAAGGCATTGCAAATGAATATTCAATTAGATTTTGAATCCTGTCTTCAATCTTCCCAGCAAAAACTTTTCTTTTCCTACCTTCCCTTCTTTATCAAACACTTGCCTCTGATAGCCTGAGAGATCTCACCCAATCTGGAGGCTTCAGTGATCCTATGTGTTCTGTTAGCATCAGTGACAAATACGAATTTGAAAAGTGATTTGGTTTCTTAGTGTTGCTGAGGGTTGAGGAGACAACATAACTTCAGTTAAATCATTACTTATGACTCAATTCAAAACACTGCTATCAACACGATTCTTTAAAAAATAATCAGACTAGTCAATCTGTTAAGATAGGAATTTTGACCCTGAAAGTTAATTTTTCACTTCCATATTCCTTTGCTACTTCCCTTTCCCAATTTTCCTCTGTGTCAGAAAGTCTAAACTGCCTAAGAGAATTCTGGCTTCCTTCCAAGGGGTTATTTTATTAACAGGCAGAAGAGAGAGAACTGTATTATAAGATTCAGTGAAATACAGGATTGATTTTTACTACTCCATTTTGTCTAGCTGATGAGGAGAAATAGGTGTGCCAGGCCCAGTGCTGGTGTAAGTGGAATGAAGCATGTGATGTTGCTGTTTTGACATCACTATTATCGCTTTACTCTCCGAAATACATTTTTAAGGCATTCTATCAACCGCTTCACTGAATTTCTCTGCAAACTATTATCTTCTCACGTAAGTCAGTAAGAAAGAAAGCATGCGGTCTTTCTAGATTCTCAGAGTGAGGCATTTAAAAATAAGTTGAAAGTGCTCATAAGGCTTATAGGAATGCATTCATTTACTCTGTGTTGGTTGTCACTGGATGGAAACCTTGTCAAAAGGAAACCAGTTTCCTCTCCATTTTATGAGACTGTGAATTAGAGTTTTCTACTTAATAGTGACAAATGTGTATAACTATCTTCCTCTCATTCAGTAACCAGTTTGTCTGCTCTCCAGATTATTAATAATTCTCTTTCAGAGTCTTTTCTCATTTCGCCTAGATAGAGCATTGCCTAGCCTCCAGAGAGAGGAAGGGGGTAAAGTTGGGGGATTGTGAAATCACTTAATTCCTGATTTGTCATTCTAGAAATAATTTGGGGGAAAAGAGGGTAAAATTGGGGTAAATTGTGGGGCATGGAGTTTTTAGGTGTCCTAGGTTCACAAATCCCACCTAATTGTGTTACTAGTTAGGCTTTATGGGACTACACGATATTTGAAAGAAAGTAGGGTTGCGAGGGAAGGAAATCTCAGCAGGAAGGAACCTAAGACATTTTACAATCCTATACTTTTCTACACTAGCAGGTCAGAATCCCCAGGGAGGATATTTGCCTTTAGAGAAAGATCAGGCACCTTTGGGAGCTCCCCGAAATCATCAGGGTCAGAATGGTGGTGATTATTCGGTCATTGTTCCATTGATTTCAACCAGAGCTTCTCAGACAGTGACGAGTCACCTGGACACCTTGTTCAGTGCAGAATCTAGCCCTGCAGCTGTGGGGTAGAGCCTGAGACTCTGCATTGCTAATGAGCTGCTCTGGGGCCGGTCCAGGGCCTAACATCTGAACAGTGAGGTTCTGAAAAAAAATCTAGCAAGGTAGAAGAAAGAAAAAGAAAACACTTTGGGGTAAAGGACAGTAGTCACTGTGGGCTGCTAATACCCGCCAGACAAGTTATTTCAGTACCATCTTTCGCTCCTAAAAGATGAAGCCGCTTAATTTGGTTGACTGCTCTACTCTCAAGCTCTCTTCAGGCATGCTCCACAGAGCTCAAGACCCCATTACTTCTACAGAAGACTGAAATTACGCCCTGTCATTTATATTCAATTGCCTTTGGGTATAAAAAAAAAGTAGCTTTCTTCTCCCCAATTGCAATATCATTGCCTCTCAGTGAGTTAGACATTTTCAACTCTTTCAGACCACTCAGTAGGATACTAGTTCATTCACTGACTGCTAATAATTTAGCCTACTAGTTTCAATTTCCTCCTTCAGACTGTTTATATATATATATATATATATATATATTTTTTTTTTTTAAAGATTTTATTTATTTGACAGAGAGAAACACAGCGAGAGAGGGAACACAAGCAGAGGGAATGGTAGCGGGAGAAGCAGGCTTCCTGCCGAGCAGGGAGCCCGATGTGGGGCTTGATCCCAGGACCCTGGGATCATGACCTGAGCCAAAGGCAGATGCTTAACGACTGAGCCACCCAGGTGCCCCCAGACTGTTTATAAATGGTAAAGCTGACTGAGTCAAGGCATCCTCTCCTTCCCCATCAGTGCAGTCAATGTATCAGTAGCCTGCAAGAATGACTGTTCCTCTGTGAATACCCAACTTACTAAGCCCTAGGAGAATTAGACTCCTATTGTTCAAAAAAAAAAAGACCGAACTCCAAACCAGGAACAGTGACATAACAAGAAAGAAGACATTTAGACAGAGCTTCAGATGTCCATTCCACATGGGATGACCTTCAATTCTCAAATATGTTGCATATTATAAATATCCTAAAAGAAAAATTATCAAGGTACCTAGTTTTTATGTCAGTGCTCGTCCTGTAAATATTAATTGGGAATGTATTAATTTGTATTTGGGAGGCACAATACCACATTTTTACTTTCTTTTTTTTTAAAGATTTTATTTTATTTATTTATTTGACAGAGAGAGAGAGATCACAAGTAGGCAGAGAGAGAGGGGGGAAGCAGGCTCCCTGCTGAGCAGAGAGCCCGATATGGGGCTCGATCCCAGGACTCTGAGATCATAACCTGAGCCAAAGGCAGAGGCTTTAACCCACTGAGCCACCCAGGCACCCCACATTTTTACTTTCAAAATACAATTTGGTAAACAGCAGAAGCATTCAATTTTAGCCATTCATTTGTTTTTGATGTGGCATTCCATGATTCATTAGTTTCGTATAACACCTGGTGCTCATCACAATACAACATGCCGTCCTTAATACCCATCACCCAAATAATACAGTATATGTTAATAAAAAAATTCACAAATTAAAAATAAGTTAAATAAAAAAATTTTAGCCATTCAGTTCTAAGAAATCATTTCAAACCACATAGATCACCTGTGCCTAATGTCTTACACTGCCCCATTACTTTGCTCTGACTTCCCTTAAAAAGAATGTTTTTTATGTACTTTAAGGAGATTCCATTTAGCACATTTTCCTGATGGGATTTTAGAGTATTTTATCTGCTGAACTCTGTCATTCTAATAGCAAAATAGAAACATGAAAAGAACAGCCTTATCTATCTGTGATTTATCTTTCTAAATTTAAGCATAAGTTTCTTCTTGTTTTATATCACCCAGTGTGAAATAAATTGACTGACTTAAATTATAAAGCTAACATCATTGGGAGCATCATGGAGTTTAGAGATGATCAGAAAAAAATGCACTAAAAAACAATTTACTCTCAATTACGTGCATTAACAATGGGAGCAGGGGCATAGAAAATGGTCAACCCACGGTATGGGTTTTATAATGTTCACAATTTTTTTGCATTAGATTTCTTTTTATATTCCTAACATGTTGTACAGACTAACATTTATATGCTTTTCTTTTGTTCCTTTAACCTAACCTCTTCTAAGCAGGAAGAACATGAAAGTTGCACTTTGTATTTCATTAAGTAATTGTTGAATATCTAGAGAGTTAGTTACACTCGGCTGTGAGAGAGTGTCTGTGGACTTATTCTGTGGTTAGGATTCAGTGTTCCAATGTGAACAAATGTATTTTTGTTAAATACATTAGTATTTAATGTAATTAAAATTTTTAAATTTTAGTATTTAAATTATTAAAATTTTTAGGGGTCCCCTTAAGAGCTAGCTAGTCCCAGAAACAAATGATGAACAGGTAAAGTGTGTAACAAGGGCTTCCTGCCCTCTCTGCTTCCATTTACTAATATTCTACTCCCGCAAAAAGGGCAGAATTTTAAGATTTTATTTATTTGACAGAGAGAAACACAGCAAGAGAGGGAACGCAAGCAGAGGGAATGGTAGCGGGAGAAGCAGGCTTCCCGCCGAGCAGGGAGCCCGATGCGGGGCTCGATCCCAGGACCCTGGGATCATGACCTGAGCCGAAGGCAGATGCTTAACGACTGAGCCACCCAGGCACCCCAAAAAGGGCAGAATTTTAGTTGATAAATACTTCACGAGTTCCTCTGACAGGGTTATATGTTTTGTTGCAAATGATTCCAGAAGACTGAAAAACTGTAAAGATCCAAAGGATATTCCTCAAGTTCTCAGGCTACAGATTGTAACTCTGAAATCTGATGGAAGGTTATGCATTTATTTTCAAACATGCTATTTTCTGGCAAGGAGTATAGATTCTCCCATGGTTCCACAATTCCCAAAAGGTTAAGAACTACCACACATAAAAGAATTTAAATCAGAAAGAAAAAATCCATCAGAAACACTTTGGAGAGGTTAGCCTCAGCTTTGAGTTTCGGAGTGAGGCAGGTCTGGGTTCAAGTCTGTATTATGCCATTCACTATCTGTGCCACCTCAGGCAGGTTGTTATTCAACCTTTCTGAGCTACACTTATTTTCTCTCCAAAGTGAAGATAAAACTAGAGCCTACCTTCTTGCGCTGTTGTGAAGATCAAGTATAATGTTTGCAAAGAGCTTGGCACAATGTTGGCACGCTGTATCCTCTCAATAAATAATAGCTGCTTCTATTTTTACTATGATTATTTGTTTTATTTGCATTATGAGAGATGATGAGAAGGCAGAAGCTTTATCTACCAAGTAATAATTAAGAGGCAGATTAATCTAACACTTCTTGCAGATGGCTAATAAAATAGTGGTGTGGCAAATTAGCTTAACGATTAAGTCATCTTTGACCAAATCAGAGATAAATACATTTGTTCTCTAAAGTGATCTGATTTTATTTAACTATAGGATTTCTAATCCAGGTACATGATACAACTGGGTTTTAAAGATTCACTAAAAAATTTTCCAAGAGTTTTCTAAATCATAGAATGACTGTGACTTCTAGACTCAAGAGTTTTCATACAGCGTGCAAAATATTCAACGATTTTGTATTCAACTATGTTCAAGACATTTTTTTTGTCAAAAAATTGATGCTTTTCTTAAATGGATGTTAATGGGACGTAAAGTATGGTATAGCTATAGCATATAGGCATATAACTATAAAAAATAATTTTAAGGGGGTGCCTGGGTGGCTCAGTGGGTTAAAGACTCGGCTTTCGGCTCAGGTCATGATCTCGGGGTCCTAGTATCGAGCTCTGTATCCAGCTCTCTGCTCTGCGGGGAGCCTGCTTCCCCCCTTTCTCTGCCTGCCTCTCTGCCTACTTGTGATCTCTCCCTTTCTGTCAAATAAATAAGTAAAATCTTAAAAAAAAATAATTTTAAGGAATAATATTCACTGACATGAAGTAATGTTCATCATACATTAAGGAAAAACAGGCAGTGCACAAAATGGTGTGAAGTCTCATCCCATTTTTTTGTACAACAGTGACAGAAAAATGCCCGGAAGGAAATATACCAACATTCTGATGGTGGGTGGCAAGATGATAGATGAGTTTCTACACTGAGCATTTTTGCTTTTGTTAATAAAATAATAATAAAAGATATTAAAAGTGAATGGCTACAGATTAAAAACTAGTCAGCAGTGTGATATCCCAGAAAAGGTCTGAGATGACCCGGACTTGGGTTCAGGGCCAAGACATGGGCATACTGAAATGATAACCTCACACAAGTTACCTCCCCATTTTGGTTAAATATTGCACTCTGGAATTGAGAAGGTTTGAATAAATCATCTCTCTGTTCCTTTCCAGTTTGACATTCGAGAATTCCAAAAGTATGGCAACATGTGGAAGAAAGACTTTTCTGGTTTTTCAAGCTAGCCCACAAATGATGAGTGGTGAGGCAGGAGTGACACTGGAATGAGGTCCTTTTATTTTCAACATTTCCTAGGTTGTTGACTTTTTTAAATAATAAGGGTGTTATTCCTCTGATAATTATCAAAAATAAAAGGAAAAAAAATCATTTGAAATGGGTAGGGGACTCAGGTTACATATGGTCTCACAAACAAACTGAACCATCTGGTACATAATGTACCTTTAAAATGGATTCACATTTTATTTGACCTAAACAAATCAGTCAAAAAAGTCCCAGAGTTGAGAGCCATAATTCTGGAATAAATGACTCAAGTCAAATACAACAGATTCTTGTGAGAAGTCGGTGGTTTTCTTAAGGAAATTCTCAGATGGAACTATCACTCACAGCATTCTGGGAGTAAGGTATTGCTAACATTGTGCCCGGGTCCAAACTATTAAATATCAGGAAAATACCTATGTGATTAAAATTGTTTCACATAATTACTAGCAAGGAAATCAGATTACTTGAAGCCTAAAAATCCAAACAGAACAAAACATGTTTTAAACTGCTACCTTTTGGCCCTGCGTCTAAAACGAATGTGCTGAATCCCACCTTCCGTGAGCCCGGAAAAAAGAGAGAGTAGAGAAAATTCTTCTTTGGTCCCGCGCAGATTCTTCCCCTGGAACTAGCAGGTTCTTCGGCTGCCAATGAGAAGTTTCCTCGAGGTGCTTTTTAAAGGGCGTTGAAAGGCAGCAAGCAGTGACCCAGAAGCCTGGGAAAAATACCCAGTTTCTCAGGCTACCAGCCCCACCCCCTTCTGGGCAAGGCACCCAGCTGAGAGGAACTAGGACCCAAAACTGATCTGCTCCTATGCATGAGCAAGAGCAATTTTCCACCCACACTGTGTGACCCTGCTCCCATCCCTACTGTAGGGTTACACAATTTGGCTTCTCTCCAGGACAGAGGGGCGACTCATCCCACAGTTATCTATTTGGGCCCTGCTATTGACAAAGAGATTGGTTTGGCCTGATTGGTAAGAACATGGGGTTGTTTTCTGTAAGCAAGGGCCAGTTACGAAGGGAGGGAGAAGTATCTGAGACCTTAACAGAATGTTAAACGGATTAAGATTTCTACATAACTTCGTGGGTAGAAAAAGGGCTGCAAGGAGGGGTGAAAGGGTTCTCTTTACACCATCTCGTTTCTAAACTTAATAAGAACCCTTAAAGTTCCTGCTGATATTATATTTTAAAAGGCATGGGTGATTATGATATGGCTACGCGAAGCAAGTTTAAAATTCAACCGGCTGGGGCGATTTTCACTGTGATTAAAAATTGCGTCAAAAGTATATTTGATTTCAGCCTGGAGAATCTCATGGGGGGACAAACTACTTCCCAAGAATTAGAAAGACAGACTGAGAAACTGTTGATTAGCAAGAATTGCCAACTATTCTCTAAGTATTAATGGACACCCGTGGGTACAGTGCTGTTCCTGTAGGTCATATTATCACCATTTAGCACACGGATGCAGTGATTTGTTAAGTGGGATCCTTTATAAAAGAGTTACTGACACCTCAAAAATGTGTAAGAATGCCCTTAAAGATGATTGGATTAACTTGGTAAATATGGTGTATTTCAACAGAAATGCACAGATGAAGATAAATCATTAGGTCATTAAATTTTGGCCCAATAATTAGGTCATTATATTTTGGCCCAAATGGTCAATGGTGATGGCATAGTTTTTTTTTTTTTAAAGATTTCATTTATTTACTTGACAGAGAGAGAGAGAGATCACAAGTAGGCAGAGAGGCAGGCAGAGGGGGGAGGGGGGGAAGCATGCTCCCCACTGAGCAGAGAGCCCGATGCGGGGCTCGATCCCAGGACTCTGAGATCACGACCTGAGCCAAAGGCAGAGGCTTTAACCCACTGAGCCACCCAGGCATCCCGATGGCATAGTTTTTTTAAGCCTCATCTTAGTATCTTATTTGACCTAATATGGATGTTGTTACTTTAGCTTTGTTTTAATTTGTATTTACCGCATATAGTTGCTGCCATCCATTATATTCACAGTTTGTGAGTCACTATGTTTTAGGTATGCTGCTTATAAATAATATAGAGCCAGACCTTGCACTTTTATGCAATCTGGTTATCTTTGTCTTCAAACTGGAGAATTTAATTCATTTCTCTTTATTATGATTAAATATATATTTGGATCTATGTCAGTTGTCTTATTTTATTATTATTGTTTTATACTGGCCACACTTTTTCCTTGGCATTCTCCCCCCCCTTCTTTCTTGCTATCTATTGTATTGATTTACTGAATTTTCTTTATTCCCCTCCACCAGTTTGGAAGTCATTTATTTCTGTGATCTTGGGGTTGTAGGATTGGGCCCCAAGTTGGGCTCTCTGCTCACTGGAAAGTCTGCTTCTCCCTCTTTCTCTGTCCCTCCTCCTGGCTTGTGCACTTTCTCTCTCAAATAAATAAATAAATAAATAAAATCTTAAGAAAAATAAAATGAAGACAAGAAACAACAAGTATTGGTGAGGATTTGGAGAAAAAGGAACCTTCATGCACTACTGGTGAGAATGTAAATAGGTACCACCCACTGTGGAAAACAGTATGGACATTCCTCAAAAAATTAAAACTAGAAATACTACATGACCCAATAATTCTACTATTGGGTATTTATCCAGGGAAAGCAAAAACACAACTTGAAAAGATATATACACCCCTATGTTTATTGCAGCATTATTTATAATAACCAAGACATGGAAACACTTAAGCGCCCATCAAAAGACAAATGGATAAGGAAAAGGTGGTATATATACAGGATGGAATACTGTACAACCATGAAAAGGATATGGTCATGCCATTTGAAATAACATGGATGTACATACAGGGTATTATGCTAAATGAATAAATCAGACTTAGAAAGACAAATACCATATGATTCCACTCATAAATGGAATCTTAAAAAATAAATAAACAAGCAAAAAAGTGAATCAGAACTATAAATACAGAGAACAAAGAAATGGTTGCTAGAGGAGAGGGGGGTGGATGGTTGGGTAAGATGAGTGGAGGGGAGGGGAAGATACAGGCTTCTGGTTATGGAATGAGTAAGTCCTTATAAAAAGCAAAGCAAGAGAAATACAATCAATGATACTATACTAATAATGTAATGGGACAGATGGTAGCTTTTCTTGTGAACGTAGGATAATGTATAAACCTGTCAAATCACTAAATTGTATACCTAAACCTAAAGTAACATTCATTGGATGTCAACTATTCTCAAAAAATTTTTTTTTCTATCTTTCTCTATAGAGAAATACAAAGACCATGAAGGATATTACTTCTACTTCCTCCTTATCCCATGCTATTATGGTACAGTAGTTCAGTATTATTTTTAATAAACACACCAAAGTAGTTACTGCCAAAGTACGGAAGCAGCAAAAATATCCACCGATAGATGAATGGAATAAGAAGATGTGATATAGATATATGATGGAATATTATTCAGCCACAAAAAAGAATGAAATCTTGCCATTTGCAACAACATGGATGGACCTAGAGGGTATAATGCTAAGGGAGATAAGTCAATCAGAGAAAGAAATATCACATGATCTCACTCATAAGTGGAATTTAAGACACAAAACAAATGAGCAAAGATTGGGGGGAGGAAGAGAGAGAGAGAGAGACAAACCAAAAAACAAAGACTCGTAACTATAGAGAAAGAACGGATGGTTACCAGAAGTGAGGTAGGTGGGGGAATGGGAGTAATAGTGGATGGGGGGAAAAAAAAGAGTTAACATAATAGTTGGTGGTGTTTTACCAACAGTGCTTATGTAGATTTATCATTATGTTAGCCAATTTCTTTCCTCACTACCTTTCCTTGAAACCTATATGTTTTCTTGGTTCGATTCTCTTCTCATTCGTGTATAACCTTTGGCAATTCTTTCAGCAAGGTTCGTTAGCCCAGTCTCATTTATCTGAGTAGATTTTCAATTTATGCTCAGTTTTGACTTCTACTTTAGCCAATATATATTTTGGGGTTGATGATTTTGCTCAGCATTTTGAAAATCACTTTCTGCAGGTATCTGGCATCTAGCCTTGCTGATGAGAAGTTAGCTACTGTCCAATGTTGATTTCTTTGAAAGTGACGTTATCCCTAATCCCTTTACATTCAATTGGCCACATTCTCATCAGGATGAGTCCAGGGGTGGATTTGCTTTCATTTATCCTATGTTGGACTTAGAGTTTTCCCAGCTGTATGCCAGGTGATCTCATCAGCATCATCTTCAAGTTCAGTCACTTTCCCTTTATCTTTTTCTAGTCTGCTCTTTCACCAGATTTTAACAAAAAATTTTTTTGATTTTTATTTTTTCAAATTTATATTTGCACATAGTTTAAAGTACCAAGTAGTAAAAACTACTCTCTATCTCCCCCTCCTAGAGGTAATTCCTCTAAGCTCTTTCATTCATTTATGTGAAAGAAGGCTTTACCTCCACGTTCCTAAAAACATGATTGCATTACATAACATTTCAGTTTTAGTTAGTACGTATTTACTTCCCACTACAGAGTGTGAGAAGCAGCTCATTCCTCTCTCTTTCTACCACGCATGTGCACCCTTCTGAATTACTTTGTTAATAGAATCCTTCTCTTCATTTTTTCTGTTTTCTCCTCTTGATATTTCTTTTATTAAGATGTTGGGCTGACTACACTTACATTTTAATTATCTTATTTTTTTTTTCTTCTCTATTTACTATCACCATCTTCTCCTTTCTGGGAGATTTCCTCAACTTTACCTTTTAGTTGATTGATGGATTGATTGGGCATAATTCAGTGTACCTCTGATTTAATATATTCGATCTTTTTTTTCCTTCAAGTTTAATTTATTTGAGAGAGAGAGAGACAGAGAGTGTACGGTGGGGAGGGACAGAGGGAGAAGGAAACAGAATCCCAAGTAGACTCCGCACTGAGCACAGAGCCAATGTTGGACTCAGCTCATGACCCTGAGATCAAGACCTGAGCCAAAACCAAGAGCCGGATGCCCAACCGACTCCACCACCCAGGTGCCCCGTTAGGTCTTTCTTCTTGAGCTGCTCAGATTTCCCAGGAAAGACTTTTTTCAAACTACTATCTGTAGAGTGAAGGCCTCAATGCTAGGATTCTAGAAACCTAGTGGGGAAGAAGTTTGGAAGCCATGTGTCCAGTATGCACACATTTACCTAATTCTCACACACACACACACACACACACACACACACACACACACACACACTGCCAAGCTGAATACGACCAATTCTTCAAAACAGATGAAGCATCACCTCCTCTGGGAAGCTCACCATGATCCCCCACAGAGAGATCTGATTGTGCCCCTTTGTAAAAGTCAGGGTTTAGCCCTATCTTCGCAGGCATCCCTTGCCTCCGTAATTGCCTAGCTAAACATCTATCCTCTTCTAGAACCAGTTCTATCCATTTTGAATTTATGGGCACCTGGCGCAGCTACAGGCACGTAATAAGCTCAACACATTCATGAGTTATTAATTAATTTCTGAGGCAGCTCAGATAAGGGAGCTGCTTGTACACGCAGAAGCCAAACAGGAGCTGGGAAAGCACTTGGAGTGAACCCTGCTGTCATAGGCTCTGGCATCAACATTAGTCCTGTCCCTGGCCGTAAAACTCCTCAATAAGCCAGGCCACCCCAGACAAGTGATCCCCTCTGCTGTCTGGTTTTCCTTATCAGATTTCTATATGTTCATCAGGGAAAGCATTCAAACTGCTTCATGGCAGTGGAATAAAATATCTCTGAAAATAATCACTACTGCTTTAAAATTTGAAGGCTTCAGATACATGTGAAAATCAAAATACGTTGTTACTAAGGAAAATGGAGGTACCGGGAAACCAAGCAAGAAATAGCTACTGGCTGTAAGAATAAATGTTATTAACTTATTTAGAGGAAAGTGTTGAAGAGAAGCAGACTATGAACAGGTGTCTGTGCCGCTGAAGAGTGAGGAATGAGTAAAGAATAGAAAACAGTTGGGGTAACATATTTATAACTGCCTTAACAGTGACAGGCAGAGTCTTTTAGAATCTGCATAAAGCTGCAGGGAGCAAAGGGAGAAATAATCGAACAATCTGATGAAGACTGACACTTTCAAAGGAATGAAGTCAGTATTTCACAGTTGTAGAATTTTAAAGTCTAGCCTCCTCCTCAAGATGTGGAGGCTACCCATGACTGTCCTTACGGAAGGCCATTTGGATTCCAAGAAATCACTTTCACAGCTGAAGCCCTGGCTATGTCTCTGGGTTTCCATAACTGACAGGTAGATTTCAACACTCTTCTGTCACAGTCTGACCCCCACATACTAACTTTACCCACTGTTCCTAGTTCTCAGCATCACAAAAGTCTCCATACCAGACACGAGCTGTATTCTTTACAAATATATCTCTTTTGACTCTTCAGAACAACCCTATAAGATAAGAATTATCTCTATTTTAATGATGAAGGACCTGAGTCGCAGAGAAGTTGGGGTTTCATTAAGGACTCACGACCAATTAAGTGTAAAGGAGCCAAAAGTGGAGAAACAGTGTCACATTGTATTTAAGAACATGGACTCCACGTGACTGCCTGGATTTGAATCCCAGTTCCACTGCTTACTAGGTATGTGACCTTAACAGAGTTGTTCAACCTCCCTGAACATACTTTATAAGGTGGTTTGTTATGAGGATTAAATTAGTTAATATGTGTAAAGCATCTGGAATAGTGCCTGGTACTTAATAAGCACTATAGAAATATTTGTTAAATATATAAAAGTTTGGTAAAATTATGAATCAGATCCAGGTTTATCTGGTTCCAATTTTTTACGCTCTTAACCAAGACTCTTCATCATGTTGATCTCTCAAATGTCTGAAGGCAGCTACCATACCTCTGAAGTTTTTCTCTTTTCCATAAGCTCCTTTTACCTCAATGGTCCTCAATATTATGTGCTTTCTAGAATTCTTCCCATCCTTCTGGCTTTTGTCCTAATGGGAAAAGCAGGACCCAAAATTGCTTCAATCCTTACAGAGATTACAGTTATCTCCCTAGATTTAGCAAGGTTGCTCTTCTAATGTAGTAGTTTCCATGTGGGGTACCCACAGCAGAAGAATCCACATTACCTGGCACCTTGCTCAAGATGTAAATTCTCTAGCTAGAATCTAGACCTACTGAATCAGAAACATGAGGGATGGATCCTAGTGATATATATTATAATAAGCCCTCCAGGTGATTATGATTCAGCTCAAGTTTGAGAACCACTGTTTTACTGAAACTTAAGACCACGTACTGGTTGAGGTATCTACATTGCTTATTGATTTGGACTCACATTGTCCCAGCCCCTCAAAATCGCTCTAAATTCATACTCTGTCTTGAGATATACTGGTTCTCCCCTCCAGCTTTGTGACACCTGAACATTTGATAAGCAAGTCATTCATTTATTTTCATGGTGTCACTCACAACATCTATATAGGGCTGGGGCAGAAGGCCGGAGGTCCTTGGCAGATCACTCTCTTTCAGCCCGATGTTAATCCAAGAAGACATCTCATGCATATGGTTGTTCAATTTGTGAAGTTTCCTATTATCAGACTGCATATCTCCATCTTATCCAAGAGGACACTATGAGAAACTTGCTTTGCTCTAAAATCCCTAATAAAATCTCAGAAGAACCCACAAAAAACAAAAATCAAGTAAACAAACAAACAAAAAACCCCATAATTCCTTATGAGCAGAGAAGATGTAGACCTTCATCTGAAGTTTCCCTTCGTTCCTTTCTTTTTCCTACTCCTTCTCCCTCAACCAGGAGAAAATGGCCTGTAACCAGGCATGGCCTCAATACCCGTCAGCTCAAAGGCATAGCTCTGCTTAAACCAGTTCCTTTTAATTTCATACTATAACTTCTTCTCCAGGTATTACCTTTACCACTCATATTCTTACATGGTAGGCTTTTTTTTTTTTTCAACCTCTTTATAGAATTGGAAATTGAAGCTCAGAGAAGAAGCTAAGCAACTTTCCCAACATCCCACATCAGCTAACTAGTAGGGACACTGTATTTATATCCAGGTCTATCTACTAAGGTTCGTATTTCACATCCTATGTTATATATATATATATAAATTCATATACATTATATGAATACTATTAAAGCTGTACAGGGCAGGACAAAAAAAGAGAAGATGTTTAGATGATTCTAAGACTCTCTTAACCTTCATTCCAGAGAATACTGAACTTAATTATTGATGATCAACACATATCTCAGCTACCACAATGGTAACATCTTGCAACATCTACAGAGATCTAGCATTTGAGCCCCTTTTATGAGACTCCCCGAAGGTATGAAGACACATGTGGCCACAATTCATTTTGTCCCAAAGACTACCAGTCCCTAAAAAGGAGAGTCAACTGTGTAAGTGGTTAGAACACAAAGTCAATTGTCTCCTACTGCTCTCTCTGCCAGTCTTCACAGAGTCAAGTCCTGAACTTGTTGAAGAGGTGACTCAACTCTTTATGGAAAGAATGCCAAAACCAACTGTACAAAAGATTTCTTTCTTCACCTCCTTAATTCCTGAGGACCTTATAGCTCTTTAACGTAATATAAGCAATTATGAGCTTCCAGGTTTAGCAGACAGTTGAGTAATAATGAAAGAGAACACTACTCAGGTCTTCTCGGAGGCAGATTTCAAGGGAGTCCAATCAAATTGATGGACAGAACAGTCTGTTTTCCTTGGTCGAATAAGAGACGCAGGCTTCGTTGATCCTCCAACTGCAGTTTTGCACTGTTGTGCCCTCTTTGCCAAATTCTTCTATCTCCCTAGCTTGAAAGACCCAAAGGTGCTTGCCTGTGATCCCCCATTTGCCTTTTCATCTCACATACAGTCTATTTCTTTTCTTTCTTCATGACAAGAGGCTGGTCAAAGCTTCCTGTAAGGATAAGTATTTTAACTGAGAAATAAAGTACACCATGAAGTCCAAGTAATAAATTACACAAATACATACAATTCTGCCATTTTAAATATAGTGGAAAATATTGTCTTTCCATCTTATTTTGAAAAAATAGCATGCTCTTGAAAGAGTTCCAACTGTTTTGATATTTCAATTTTTAAAATACTATTAATTATGTATTTATACATAGAGTCTCAGAACTCGGAAAACCAAAGACACAATAAAAAAGTTCACAGTGTGCTTTGTTTTATGGGATATTACACTAAACTTGCCAATAAGGAAACACTCTTTCGTGGTCTCCTTGATTTACTGATGAAACTTCCAATTTGCTATCAAGTCAGAACAGGCACAATACCCCTTCAAAAGCACAAAATATAAAGCCTAAAACAGCATAATGAGACAAATTTTGAGGATTTAATCCTCCATAGGTATGGGCACAGGCTAAGAAAACACATGACACTCAGGCAATTGTTTTCAAACTGTTTTTCCAACAATGACAGATATTGCTAATCAATCAAAACACTCTTTACTGCTAAGCCTAGAGATCCTCATAAAATACTTCTCAGACGCACCAGCCACCAAAACCTACTTGAGTTGGCACAAAATTATTTGCCATTCTACGCTTTGTGATAGATCTACCAGAGTTTGCAGGATTAATGACTACTGTTTTGCTTAAGTTTCTTATGTGGCGATAAAAAAAAAAGCAACCTACAATAATTCAAATACACAACACTTCCAGCAAGGATTCTGTCTTTGAGACTTCATTCACACAAAACAAAACAAAACTCTAATTTTTTGATGGATCAGAAGACTGCTGCAGAACATGCGTGCTGTGTACACTTCACTGTGGAACTGCAGGTACAAGGAGAGGTTCAGGCCTCAAACACATAAAGATGAGCACCATTAATTCACGATTAATTCAGATTGGTGCACGGTGAAACTTTTACTTTTCTAATTTGAAAAGTAGAAATATGAAATCTGTCCCATATGCTATAGATAAGAAGAATGACTTACTTTTTAATCGAAAAGAACGTAATATCTATGATAAATCAAAAAGGAAAACAACTAAATTAATGTGTGTTTTTTATGTCGCTAATGTTAGAACAAACTGTCCTCTTTGGCAAGAGCCTCAAAATTTCTCATGTTCTCCTTGGTCTTGAGGATGGCGGGCTACTTTATACAACTGTGACCATCACAAAACAATTTTCTTTCAAACAAGCCAAAAATTGCTAAAAACACATTATGACAAATAAGAGCACTGCAAGTTGATATTAGACTCAATGTTTTATTTCGTAAAATAAAAAGACAGCTTATGAAAAAAAACAAATCCCAATCTCGAGCAAGTTACTCTATTTAGAAATAAATAAATGTAAGAAGTTGTTACAAGTGCTACATCTAATACCCTTTCTCATTGATTTTCAAATCACGAGTATTTAGTATATATTCAACATATGTTCAAATTAGATATTCCATAGGTACTCAAATTATGTACTTGAATATTTTTTTTCTTAAAGGGCTATCTATTCACTAGCAGAAAGATTAGTTCTGGGTGAAAAAGACAGGGTAGTTTAAGAAAGTAAGCAAAACCACATACTTTAACACCTATATCTGAAGGAAAATACGTGTTATCTCACCTTTTATAGCATGTAAAGTTATTTAAAAATTCCCCCCAAACACAGTAATCTCAAAGAATATGGACCTCATCGCTGTGTTCTAATTTTAGCAACGCAAAGATTCTGTACAGTTCACATACCTATTATAGAATAGCAAAACCAGGCTCCCTGTTCCTTAAGAGCATATTTGAAATAACTTTAATAAAACATTGCTTAATAGCTCACTCAAATCTTTGTAAGTAAACACTCAACACTCAAGTAAGCCTTCATTTCATCCAAATCAGAGGCTCCACAGATCGAGGAAGCTCAGACAGAGCTCTTAGTTTCGCCCAGCTGCTGCTCTCACTGGGCAAAGACACTTTCAAAGACAAGTCATTGTCTGGCGCAGATCCTGCCTGCGAGATTGAAAGCACTTCCCTGTAACCGTGTCTCATCCTGGCATTAGCACCCTCCTTCACAAAGTGCCTTGGTTTCACCCCTGAGGACTGGTTCTTTCCCACACGTGGTGAAACCTGACTCTCCAGGTCTGCCTCAGCTTCACACAGACCCGTGCTTGAAGAGTGACATGGTTTTCCTTCCTTCTACAGGGTGCTATCTTCAGAAGGATTAACGCTACAAATTTAGACAAGAACACCTTTGCAAGTTTCACTCTCGAAATGTCTTTGACACTCATTCAGCTTTGTGGATTTTGAGAGGTAAATTTTGCATTTTAATTTATTGTTTCAATGGCTGCCATCTTCAAACAGAGATACTGGAACAAAAATTTAAAATGGAAAATTTACTTTTCAAAATCCTCAAAGCTAAATGGATGTTGAAAAAAATGTACGTGATTGAACTTCCAAATCATTTCTTTGGGTAAGTTTGTAGCATTTATGCTTCTGAAGATATTAAATCTTAAACTGCACTACCACTTTTGCATCCTAGATCTCCTATGACCTGAAGATTGTCTTCTGGGTTCCAAATTATTATTCCCTTGTGTGTTCTGGTGAGCCTACAGTTGTTTTTTCTTGATTTAAAATGAACTTTTCTCTAAAACTGTCTTTTTCCGGATTCTGAGACATTCTCTGGTAGAACACTATTTCCGAAATTGAGTGAAAAATTAAAATTCTTATTGTCATCAACTTGTAGACTCAGATCATTTTAATTACATTTTAATTACATAAATGCTATGTGGACATTTTACTTTTTCAGGAGTCTGAATTAGAGAATATAATCTCATAATCTCAGATGAAAGAAAAGTGGCCAAACTTCATCAAATGCATATTTCTGATTTTTTTTAAACACCAATCAATATATATAAAGAGGTATATTCATTCATTACAACACTGGTTTTCAGGATTCTTTTTTTTTTTAACTGTAACCGCAATCAAAATTCCACTTTGTAATCATGACTCAGGACATACATGCAAAAGTGTGTGTCTGTGTGTTTCCGTGATATGAAACCAATGTTTCCCAAACATGTGCTATACTCTAATACTTTCTATTCTAGTCTTTGTTTACTTAAAATTTTTGTTGACTGTGACTCATTATGTTGATTGAAGGCCCACTAATGTGCTGATAACCACGGCTGAAGAACAATAAATTAGGTATAAATGGGGTTAACCAATATACACTGGGATTACCACATTAACTCTTTCATGCCTTTGGATTCTACCTGTTTTTTTCATATTGAGAAGTAGAAGGTGGATACAGAATACAAAAGCACCGTCTCCAACTCCAAAGAGCACAGGAACCCCTGGGGATCTTGTTGAAATGCAGATTCTGGTTTGGCAGGTTTGGGGTGGAGCCAAGAAGCTGCCCGGGTAACCAGCTCTGGGGGGTGTGGATGGGCCGCTCTACAGGCACCACATTCCGAATGGAGGGCACAGAAGTCAGTTTGAGGGGACCAGGAGGGACAGAAGTGACTGCATGGGACATGCCACCCCCTTACGGCTAATGCTGTCAGAACAAGGGCCTCCACTGGTGCTGAGGATACCCCAGGCATTTCCACTGGGCTGCACACAGGCTGCACACGGGCCCCCTCCATGCAGCCAAACAGAGAGACATCCTTCAGGAGACCTCCCAGGGACATCAGAGTCTTTATAATCCTCTCCCCGGTGGCCACGATGCTTTTTGGTTTCTCCATAACCAACCCCCAGCCGAAAAAGCTGGGGCAGCACAACCCTGTTTCTAATTGCTTGGAAGCCCCTTTGGAAGGGATTGCCTAAAAATGTGGACAACTGTTAGATGACGTAAAGCAGGAAAAGCAGAAGAGGTTCTGGCAAACAAAAGTGTGAAAGACTTATTAACATTTCACTTCAGGAACTTGTTACACCGTGAAACCTGCTTGTCCAGGTGGACTGAACTCATAAAATACTTCTGAATGGGACAGAAATAAATCCTGAAGTCTAAAGCATAATAATGTCCTAATTCTAAACCATATAGTTAGAATTCCCAAACTAGGAAAGATTGTGCCAGTAATTGGAACTGTTCCTGGTACAATACTGGCTTTCTGCGCTTCCAGCTTCCAGAATTCAGGGCAGACATGTATTGATAAAATAAAAATATTCATCATTTTGATGAGGCTGTCTTTTGTGTTATCATTTTGTGTATCTATCTGAAGGGACCAGGGACTGTGTTGCTCACCATGGTACCCGAGTATAAACCTGGCACATAGTTGGTGCTGGAAAAATGTTTGATAAGAGAATGAATGGATGGACATAATTTTAAAAATAATATGTAACATCTTACTATATACTTTGTTCACTGATTTACCATTAGTGTTTGCTTTATTGAATTGAGCAAGAGCTTTTACAAAGGGGGCATAAATGAAAAGTGGCATCTTCCAAATTGCAATTGTCCACAATGCAAGTAGGGAAAAGAGAAAGGAGGGGAGGAAAAGAGACAGACAGACAGACTAGGACAGTGATTCGAATTCCTGCTTAGAGTAGGCCATGGGAAGGTGGAGTAGGAGGTATATCGGAGTCAACTGAGAAAAATATTCACCTTTCCCGGATTTGGGGATGCCTCTCCTGACCCCTCCCATTAGGACTAGGACAATAATAAATGGGTATCTATAACTGATGAGGATGGGGGAAGGTGGGATTAAGATTCGGAACTAAGGTCTGGGGCAGCAGTTTTCAAGGGGGACAACTATGACTCCTCGGGGACACTTGGCAATGTTTGGAGACATTTTTGATTGTCCCGACTCAAGAGTGGAATGCTAATGGCATTGAGTGGGTAGAGGTCAGGGATGCTGCTAAACACTCTATCAGACACAGGGCAGCTCCCCTAAACAAAGAATTATCTGCCCTAAATTATCGATCGTACCCAGGTTGAGAAACCCTGCTCCAGGGGGAAAAAAGTCATGATACGGATAGGAATAGAAGAGATCAGGAGAGAGAATGTATTCACCAGAACCCCTAGGCTAACTCAGGTGAAGAGTAAGGTCTTAGAATGAAGACAGTGTGGGAGAGAGATGATGGGGTTGAGCAAGAGAGTGGGAAATCTGGCTGTGCCTCCTGATCCAAGGGATCCTTCTCTGGTCAATCCTAGACCACATGCTGGTAGGGTCAGCTCCACTGTATCAGTTCAGGGCAGTTTGCCCCTCTTGAGAACCAAGCAGAAATGCAAAGGAGACCTGGGGTGGAAATGGGGATATAGGATGCCTTGCATGGTAATGTGCCAATGACTAGAAAGGCTTAAGTATAGTAGAGGCTGCTGGCACCCTGAGCCTATACCCAAGGGCACCACGTCAGGGCCCACCAGCCTGTCTTCTGACTGCCAAAAACTGCATTCCTTTGCCTGGAGGCATGCTCACAGCTGCCCAAGTGGCAGTCCTGAAATACCAGGGAATCAATTGCCTCTGGAGGCCGTCCTCAACTAATGTCTGACAGGGTTTGGTGAATAAATATGCTCTCTCTTGCATCATGGTTGGGGTAACTGTGAGACACATGTTCCACACTGTCTCCCAGAGTTCACCAGGGAGATTTAGCTTTAGGTGCCCACAGTGGTAACTGGTTTGATAACGCCACCTTATTGGCTTCTGTCCCTGCCTTGGCTGACTTACCCATTTCCTACTGGTGTTTTCTTGATCTTCCCCCTAAAATAATTTGCACATGAATTTTCATCTTAGGGTCTGCTTTTGGGGACAGAACTCTTATGGCAAGTTTTTTGAAGGAATATTGTGCTGGCAGCCCTTTAAGCCTCAGGTTCCTCTGATAAAAGAGTTCTCTGAGTCCTCTGTTTTAGAGGGACCGATTTTTCCATCCTTAGAGTCCTAGCACAGAGTCACTGGGTTCCTCTGAGCTGTAGACTCTGGTCCCACTTCTTTCAGACCATGAAAAACACAACTCCAGGCACATTCCTTTCTCTCTCATTGAGAGAATAAATAAAACCACATCTTTTGCTTAAGGATGGAAAGAAATGGGGCGCCTGGGTGGCTCACTGGGTTAAAGCCTCTGTCTTCAGCTCAGGTCATGATCTCAGGGTCCTGGGATCTAGCCCAGCATTAGACTGCTCAGTGGGGAGCCTGCTTCCCCCTTTCTCTCTGCCTGCCTCTCTGCCTACTTGTGATCTCTCTCCGCTCTGTCAAATAAATAAATAAAATCTTAAAAAAAAAAAAAAAAAGGATGGAAAGAAATGCAAACATAAGCCCTAGGAGTTTCAAATGCCCCTAAAGTCAAACTTCGGCAAGAACTCAACTTTAAGTAGCAACACTTGACTCTTAGAGGAGGGTCTTACTCTAGCACTGGGAAGAGGCAAAGATGAAGAGTAACCGTGGCCAAGGTTCAAGTGAAGCTTTAATGAATCACTGGTGGGGATTTACAACCACAAAATAGCAAAAATGAAACCATTATTTCAAAACCCTTCTAGACAAAGAAGAGAAATCAATTGTAAACCTGCTCAGGGCAATGTTAAATCATTTATCTTCCATGTAATGGGAACTCTGAGACACTAAGATCTTAAGAAACAGAAAAGTCCACAGAAAAACTAGGTGTTGTGAGAAATGCCACTGCAGAAGTCCAAGGGTCACGTCTCAGAATGTTGTCCCTGCAGAAACTCGAACCCATCACCTAAGGAAGTCCTTGTTGTTATACAAGTTGAGAAATTAGGTTGTCAAGTTCCAGGTCTATCTCAGCAAGCCATCCTTAAGGATGTTTCTTTACAAATCCTCAGAAGCCACTCTTCTTGGATTGCTGGTTTTTGCTGGGTTTCATCTTGCAGAGAGCACCTACTTCGTGGCCCTCATTTCTTGTCAACTTAGTTGAGGAGATGGGAAGATCTTCTATCTCAGTTCTTATGTGTGGATAGCTTTTTTTTTTTTGCTTTTTTTTAAAGAAAAAGGGAAAAGGACAGCAGAGCTTTCTCCTGCCGGACAACCTATTCCCTTATTTATAATGCAGGACAGCAGGGCCTTGTAAGTGTATATTCTGGTTCATCTGAGGACGCAAGGTTGTTCATTTTAAAATTAGATTCATCCTGATTATATGAAAACAGCCTACGTGTGGTTGGTCAAAACAGCAGGAAAGCATTACTCAGCACCCACTTTTTGGGCTTACTTTCTAGATTCCACTAAACTTGCTCAACACACAGTCCCTGCCCTCTTGGAACTTGAAATCTAGCAAAGAAATATTTATTTCATTGACTGATATGAGGTTTGGGCACTGCACGGTGAAGAAATAAATATAGTAAGTGACTATGTAATACTACCTCGAACAAAGGGGTGAGAAAAATCTGTCATTGAAATGGCATGTTTCAAGCAGGGCAGAACAAGAGAGAATTAGATCTCATTCCTAATTAATCAGGGCAGGACTTTGGGAGCTCCTTGAATGAAGGATTTTGGGAAGCTGGGTTAAAACAGAAGCAGGGGAAAACAGGTAATGGATTTTAAATGAAGTTTGAATGTGGACAGTAGAAAAGTATCAGAATAAGAGAGGGGTGTAGCAGCGATGCAAAAAAGGAAGTGGGGTACTCAGCTTATACATCATATTCACTACAAGCAGGAGAATCAAATTTGTGTTCAAGAGGCCGAACATCTATTATTCTTATTTTCCTCAAAAACTGAGGGTTCACTAACTTCAACAATCAACCACAGAACATATCTCTTGATATTGAAAAATGCTGGGTCATCTATAAAAGGGAGACTGTTACCAATAAACACATCATAAAACTAAATATAGAATAACTAATGATGCAAAATGATTCCAGAAACTCGGACATTAACTCCTAGGTCTCTTTCTCAGATCTCCTGCCTTTTAGACAATAATGCTCTAGACCTCCAGGATGCAGGTTTACTGGATGCAATTAACTTTACAACTTTTGCAATAATGATAAAATTATTTTCCACGTATTGAGCACTCACCAGGCACTATGGCCTGGCGAGGCAGTTAATAATCGTGATCTTACATGATCTCTTCCACAATGCTATGGTGTAAGTACCAGGATTCTTTCCACTGCACAGATAGCGTGACTGAAGTTCAAAGGAGTTAAGTAGCTTACAGGAGCAAAGGAAGGGGCAAAGCCAGATATCCAACTCAACACCTGTATGGCTGTCCAGCACCCCACATCCTGATGTCTCTCACCAGTGCCTCAGCTCTCAACCAATCCAGGACCCAGGACCCCCAGCTTTCCCCTCTTCCCAACACACTTGGCCAATAGGGTTGTGTATGGGAGGAGGGTTTCTTCTCCCTGCTCTGTGACGGGACTTTAAAATGAGACATTACTGGCATCCACACTGTGAGTCACACTGAGCCCCAGAGACACCGGTGACGGGCCAGTAACAAGTTAGGGATTGTACAGAGAATTACTTCTTCCCTATTATGGAATATCAAGAATTAATTAGCTGGATTCTGTACCTGAGAGGCATTTATCAGGATTAACTTCTTAATATTGCAAAATTTAATTTTCAAAAGCACTGCAAAATATTTTATAAAAATAGGCTTGTGGAGTTGAAGACAACCCTATCTAGGCTAATTTAAAGGGATACAATTACTTCTTTTTCTTTCACATGTCCTCAGCATGACACTTCTTATCACTGGTTGGCCTTATTTCTTAATAATCCAAAATGTATGTGTGCTTTGCATTTCCCTACTTCTTAGAATAAGACATTTTGATCATAATTAAATAATAAGGTTTCCAGAAAGGTAAAATACGCATAGTTAGAAGGAAAAGGCTTCTTTGTTCTTTTCACTTACCTCACCTTTATTATTCATGCCCCTCTTACATTTCCTTCACAGGAAGCATTTCTATAGAACACGCTGAATATTTGATAAAGCACATTTATAATTTGGGAAGAAAACAAGCAAAGACCCCTTTTGTCTAAAAAAAGAGGGGTCCCCATTGTAGTAAGCAACAGTAAGTAGGATCAATACTAGAAAAATTGGTATTTTTAGTTAAGATATTATGTAATGAATCATTTATTTAAACAGTCTGAAGTTCTGTAAAATGATTCCAGGAAAATGGCTTCAGTATCTCTGTCAACAACACATGAAGAATTAGCTCTGGCCTCCATTTCCTGATATCTCTACTCTGAATTTTGATTTCCTTTAGAAAATCAGCACTCAGGGCGCCTGGGTGGCTCAGTGGGTTAAAAAGCCTCTGCCTTGGGCTCAGGTCATGATCTCAGGGTCCTGGGACCGAGCCCCACATCGTGCTCTCTGCTCAGCGGGGAGCCTGCTTCCCCCTCTCTCTTTGCCTGGCTCTCTGCCTACTTGTGATCCCTCTCTCTCTCTGTCAAATAAATAAAATCTTAAAAAAAAAAAAGAAAGAAAAAGAAAATCAGCACTCTAATCCTGTGCCAGTAATTTCAGGATAGATCAGAAAACTCCCAATACTATGTGTATATTATGATCCACATAAATCTACTGAGGCAGTAAAAATGATGGTCAAAGACTACAGGGAAAAGTCAGGTCCAGCAAGATTAAAGATGACCCCATACAAATAAGAAGGAAGTGAGGAAAGAGAATTAGATCAGACAGAAGGGTGGTACTGTGCCAAAAAATAGAAATGGGTTACCTCATGGCCGTTCAAGATGTCTTTGTCACTTGTCAGGGCCTCCAGAAGTAACAAGACAGTGATGTGATATGATGAAGGCCACATGAGAATTAAAAAAGAGTAGCACAGGATGAAGAAAATAGCTCCCTGCCCACCAAATAATTCTTGCTCCTCTTTCGCCACTCTAGAGTCATCACCGGACAGCTGCTGTAAAGTTGGGGCTATGGTTCATTTAGGTGGGGACACACAATTTGTTCTCACCACTGGAATCTGAGCTAGATGGTTTTGTGTCACTGTCAAACCATGGTAGTGAAGAAGTCACCGTGCTTCTCTACTCTCCCCTTCCCTCCCGGTGGTCTGATGCAATGAAGACATGATCGTGGCAGCCATGAGTGGAAGGAGGAGCCCAAGACCAAAGGAACTGAGACTCCCCTGAATGGCTACGGAGCATAGCCACCAGTCAATCAGGAAGAGCCGTTTTCAACTGTACACGAGTGAAAAAGAAACTGTTTTAGCCACTGTGCATTCTTTATTTCAAAGTGAAGTATTTTCCTAACCTATGTATGTGGCAAAATTAAAAAAAAAAAAAGTAAAGTTTCTTAATCACTCAAAATAATGCAGATAATTTATTTTTGCATGGAATTTGGTAAAATGCATTTTTCAGGCCTAAAGTCATATTATCCAATTACAGCTGCTACTAGCCAACTTGAAATGTGACTAGTCAAAGTTGAAATGTGTTGCAAGTGTAAAATACACACCAGATACTGAAGATTTAATACAAAAAAGTAAAACATTTCATTAATATCTTTGTACTGATTACAAATTAGTAATAATTTGAATATACTGGGTGAAATAAAATATATTATTGGAATTGAACTCACCGGTTGCTTTTTATTTATTTGTAATGTGGCTACAATAAAATTTCAAACTACATATGTGGCTCACAATATATTCCTTTTGTATTTCTGCCAGGCTAGTAGGTGTTAGCAAACTACAACCCACCTTCAATGTTTTTGTAAATAAAGTTTTGGTACACAGCCATGACCTATTATTTACATACTATCTACAGCTGCTTTCGCACCACGACAGCAGGGTTGAGTAGTGTCCGTGGAGATTGTACGTCCTGAAAAACTGAAAATACTATATGGTCCACTATAGAAGATGTTTGCCAGCCCCTACACTAAGGATAACTTTCAGATTATCTTATTTATCTAGATAAATTTTACTGTTTTATGACTAAGGAAATTAAAACTCAAATAAGTTAAGAGACCCGTCCAAAATGTTTTTATTCTCACTTTGGTGGTGCTTCCATAATGTCCCATTCATTCATTCATCCATTCATCTTCTCTAGCCATCTCTAATTTTGATCATTAAAGAAATAAAATCCCTATCAGTCAGAAAATCAATACTTAATGCTAAATAATGAATTTGAATGTAACAATGTCAATAATTCAATGTAGTTTGTGTAGAAGTACGTTTCTGTCTCACTGGGAACTGTAGACATATGTATACAATAGCAGAGAAACCCTTGAGTAATATTCAGCTATGAATAGGCTGTGAGATGGTCTTTAAATTAAGCTTTATTTGAAAACATTCTAAAGAGAATCTATCATGTAATCTGCTTTCAAATTAAACTTGAAATTCTCCCAAATGTAGAGCTATCTTGCTAAAAATATTCATTATTGGAATTAACTTAGAAAAATTTTGCCACATCTTGGAAAAAGTGAAATCTGTTCCCAAAGACATCACGGCAACATATAACTATCTCAGTTCTGACAGCCTTCATTTCTCAGTGGATTATTCCAAGAGTCTCTAACTGGGCTCATCATTCCCAGTCTCTCTCCCATTCAAGACCTATCCCAAAGAACTCTTCTAAAATAAAAATCTGACTTGCGGAACATTCTTTTTTTTTTAAAAAAAAGATTTTATTTGTTTATTTGACAGAGAGAGAGAGATCACAAGTAGGCAGAGAGGCAGGCAGAGGGAGAGGAGGAACCAAGCTCCCTGCTGAGCAGAGAGCCTGTTGTGGGGCTCGATCCCAGGACCCGGGGCTCAATCCTATGACCCGGGGCTCGATCACAGGACCCTGAGATTATGACCTGAGCCAAAGGCAGAGGCTTAAACCACTGAGCCACCCAGGCACCCCGTGACTTGCTGAACATTCTTAAGTCTCTTCATGCTGTTAAGATGAAGTCTATCTTCCTTAATGTGGACAGAGTAGTCTTCACCATGTGACTCCTACCTGTTCCAACAACCTCATTTATTGTCCATTGAATATCAGTCAGATCCAGGTCCCTGAAATTTCCCAAAGGTTTCATTCTTTTACCCCACTTCATACATTGATATATGGTGTTCTTACTGCCTAGAACTCACCCCACTCCCAACTCTGGGTTCTCACTGTATATTTTACTTACTCCATCATAGAACTTATTAATATTATAAGTGCCTGTTGAAGCATTAATTCTACCACCACTATAATAGCTAGTATTTAGGAACTCTTAACTGTGGGTCAAATGCTACCTGATCCCATTTAATGAGAAACTGAGCACATGCAACAAAGCCAGGCAAAACCAGACTATGAAGTCACACATTCCCACTCCACAGACCTGGTTCTTTACTCTACACCACTGGTTTGTAGGAGGGGTGATTTTTGCCTCCCACAAGACGGTTAGCAATATCTGGAGATATTTTTGATTACTGCAACTGGAGTATAGAGGGAGCTATTGATATCTAGTGGGTACAGGCCAGTGATGCCACTCAACATCCTACAATACACAGGGTGGCCCTCTATGGCAGAGAATTATCTGGCCCCAAATGCCAATGGCTGAGGTGGAGAAACACTGTTATGCACTAAATTAACTTCTGTAGATTGCCTCAGGAGTCCCTGAGCATCTCCACAGCAAGGATTTTTAAAAGTTCACCATGGTGTCTTCACACCTACCGCACAGTTGGGCACCCAGCAGATGTCCAATGCATATGTGGATGGAGACTGATGGATGATGGGTAGTGGGGTAGAGGTACAGATGGAGAGATGGAAGGTGGAAGAATGGAAGGATGAACAGGATTAAAAAAAATAAGTTTACTCATTTTAAGGCTTGATTTTTGTGGCAACTTCAGGAAAGATAAATCGAAACATATATTTTTTTTTTTAATTTTTATTAACATATAATGTATTATTTGCCCCAGGGTACATGTCTGTGAATCGTCGGGCTTACACATTTCACAGTTCACAGGAAACATATATTCTTAATTAATAGAAATGAATGCATGTAGAGTACATTCCAGAACATGCCTTCACCTTAAAAATACTTTATGTTTATGAAGCTATAGAGTGTGAGATCAAACTAAGAAGCCAAATACCTAGGAGTTTTGTTTTGTTGTGTTGTGTTTTTGAGATGCCTCAGAGGGACAAGATGTTTTTCAAATCTCCTCGAACTACTATACTACAGGATAAACTGATATGTTCATCATCCACATAGGCCATAATTGAAACTGTTTTTTTTTTTTTTAAAGATTTTATTTATTTGACAGAGAGAAACACAGCGAGAGAGGGAACACAAGCAGAGGGAATGGTAGCGGGAGAAGCAGGCTTCCTGAAGAGCAGAGAGCCCGATGCGGGGCTCTATCCCAGGCCCCTGGGATCTGACCTGGACCGAAGGCAGACGCTTAACGACTGAGCCACCCAGGCGCCCCGAAATTGTTTTTTAAAGATTTTTCTGTGTAAGGTTTCCCTGGTTCCTTTTTTTTAATTAAAGGACAAATAATAAAATAATATACAACCTTATACTTTCCCTTATTGTAGCTATAATTCAGATACAAACACATTATTCCAGATCTCTAGATGTTGTAATTGGAGTAGAAATTACAGTGAAGCTTAAGTGAAAATTCAAAAAAGTAAATGAAACCACATATGGCAGAAATAAACCATTCTCTGGCTTATGTAAATTAATACATCTAAATATCAGAAATAAAGTCAAGAAAAGATTATAATATCTAAAAAGTAACAGCAATTTAGCATGATTTTTACATCATTGCAAAACACTTCAATAGTGGTAACATGAATCAGTGTTGAATACAAGCTGGTAGACTTCTGTGTCTGTGTGAAAAAGCAACAAGGTTCTGCTGTGGGGACTGATGCTGCTCCTAAGAGTGATCAATTATTATAAAATGTAGTCAGAGCTTAAGACAAATGAGACTAATTTTTTTAAGTGTAATCCTATGAACCTCACAACCTCTTGCACTGAACTTCAGCCATTTGAGCTTTTACACACACACCTACACTCACACACACAAAGAATATGGTGGCCAAGTAAGTTTTGTTACCTGGTCTCCCTCCTGGAATTCCTAATACAACCTAGCATGAACAAAATCTGAAAAATTCCTGTATTAAGTTGTTAAACTCATGATTTCCCAAACAGAACTGACCATAGAGTAACATAAGTAACCAGTTAAATAAGTAAAATGTAAAATAAGATGAAGATTTGCCAAAATATTCAGGAGTATGGACGAGGACTCAAAGTGCTGACAGGGTTTTTAGCCTGGGACATCAGTGTGGCGGTGGCATTTCTCACCATGATTTGGAAGCTGGGCCTGGGAACCACAGCTGAAGCCAGAGACAAGCACTGCCTGTTTCACTGTATGTAAGGACGCGACACACACTTGTCATAGAGGCAGATTCCGCTTGCACAGACACACAAGTTGCTGACACATGTATGCATATCGGAGAGAAATATGAAAAGTTGACCTAAACCCAGGAATGTCAGAATCATTATTGTCAATCATTATTTTTTGAGCAGATTCTGTGCAATTATTGTTGAAATCTGAGAAAACAGAGTCTAAAGGGGGAAAAGTAGATCTGAACCATGTTAAGAACCACTAAACAGCATACATCACGAGTCAGAATATTCAACCGGTTCCTGAATGTCATGACCACACAAAATGCCACTAAAACCATAACTATCTTCTCTACTCTCCTCATCACAAACATTTCTGAAACCTCCAGAAGAGTCACAAAAGTGTATTTCCTAAATTAAGAAGACATACCCGCTGTCAACTGGCATTCCTTTGTCCGGGCATTTACTTTAATCAGCTTATCACTCATGACTTTCTGAATAAAGCCCACAGAAGAGAAACCATGATCCATGAGGCCTCTCATTTGGAACTAGGAAGCTGAATGAGGAATTTAGTTGGGATCAGTACTTTTCTAGTTGTTATATTTTACTCTCAGCACACACACCTGTATATGTGTTAGACTGTTACACTTGTATACACAGCACTTGTTATAATATATGTTATTATGTGTTATATGCAGATATGTGTATGTTAGAGTGTCTGGCTCTCAAAATGGAAAGGATACAATAAGCTTTTGCAGACACAGAGTCAAGGTTCCTGGGTCCTAATTCCAGGCTCTCCTGACTTGCCATTTGGAAAAGATACCCAAGTTCACAGCAGAGCTCAGTTTCTCACTCAATAAAAATAGTACTGCACAAGGACAGTTGCCAGCACATAAAGTCTCCAAAGTCCCTTGAAATTAGGACAGTATGGACCAAACAACTTGAGTGCTAGTCTAGCTGTCAGTTGGTCAGACTGCTAAGAGAAGCATACGGAAATACATTATCTGTGATTTGGATACTTGCCCTCCCCAACTTACTTAAACATCCTAATTAACGAACAAATTTGGGAACTTAAGGTGAAGAGTGAACATCCTTAATCAGAGACTCACCGGCCTACATATATTCAATCCCACACCACTTGGATACCAAGAGAATCCTGGCTGAATCCCACTGCAATTTACACAAATACACACAGGCTATAGAAACCACAAAACAATCACCTTCTCAGATGAAAATAACTTTATTTTGTCTAGGGGGCCATACGAGAGGGCCCAGTAGGCATATCTATTCCATCACAGTGGAGACCATTTCATGATCCCTTTGTATTAATATCTGCAGATTTTCTTACAGGTCACTAGGCTGCACACTGAGCTGCAAAATGTCTAGCAGAATCAGGCACATGGTAGGTACACAAATATTTGTAGAATGAATGAGAAATCAAGTTAAATATTCAAAATTACTGTAAATAAAACAAGGAGTTAATTTGCCATCCTAGAACAAGCCCTTCCAGCTGTGATACAGACATATAATTCAATCCAGGCAGCAAACATTCATTTTGGGCAAAATGAAGTCCAAAGATGACCCTAACTAAATACCAATATCAGAAGAGACAGAGAAGCACCACCGCTTTTCCCCACTCCCACTCAGTCTTCCAATAAATGTTTCCCCGTGCCCATGTGTCCAAGTCTTTGCTAGGTGCTGAGGAGCCAAGGATGAATCAACCCATAGTCTTTCATCCCAGTTTAGAGGGGGAAACAAATGGAAACAAAAACCAAACTGCCCTGCAGGGTGATAAGAGTTATAGAGACTAACAGAAAGTGTCAAGATCACCTGTTCAGAGGGCTTATGGCCATAGGGTCATTTTCAAGTACCTGGCTGTCCTATCCTCTCAGATTGCTCTAGTCAAAAGCCTGGCTGAGACGCTGGATATTTGAGAAAGTCAGCCTAAAGAACATGTTAACCATTCATTCCTCTAGGTTTTCTGAGCTCTATTTTTGCACTGGGGACAATTGCCAGAATCTCCACCGCTGAACCACAGTAGCTCAGGCTCCTAAAGACAAACTCCCACTGGGTTTCTTTTCATCATTATGCCTTCTGCATTTTTTATTCACATAAAAGACGACCAAATAAAGAACTTTACTTCATTTTCTGTAGAACGGAAGTTCAAGTACTGGCCATTACATGATGTGATATTTCACAGAACTATATACTAGTTGCCAGACACCATAGTAAGCCCTCTACAAATGTGACATGATATATCCTTACAACTTTAATGCATACCTGCCATCTCTGGACGCTGTTTTTTCCTGCTACCTTGGCCACTGAGAAGCTCAGAGCTAAATGAAATATTCCCAAGCAATAAACACTTGGGATTTCAGTTTAATTATCTTTACCTCTTTATAAAATTTTGATCTTCCTTCCCCTACCATTTTACCAATGCCATCATTTTGTGGGACTTTTATTATGCATTTTTGCAGACACATTTCTGAAAGTCCTTACTCTATAAACAAAAACAAATTATTATAATCACCCATTGTAATTTCATTTTCGTCTCAATTGTCAAGAGTTTCCATGAATAGCTAATTTGGAGATGACAGTTTGGGTTTCACACCTTGGTCACTTGAAAATTCAGATAATGCGGTATTTCCCACAATCATCTGGTTCAGAGTCTGTGAACTTATGAAAGTGTGAAAAGAGGCAAAGGGGAAAGGTTGAATGACTTTACTTGCAACACAGGGCGACCGGCAAGTTATTTTCAAATCCACCCCCAAGGGCCCTTTCGATCTTGTAGTACACCCTGACCATCCCATTTTGCCCCTTTCCCAATTGCTACTTTTGTGGAGCAGCTCTACTACCACAGGCCCTTGGTCCCCTTAGGGCTGCCAAGACCAGAAGCACTGCCAGAACCTGCTGAGTGAGATGGCACTGCTATCACCCAGTGATGTCTGTTCCCTGGAATTTCGCTCTTAGCACTGACAATGCCTCTGGAACTCATAAAGATTCTGCCGATCCCTAGGGAGCTGAAGGTCAATGTCTTCAGGGAATCAAGGTAAAGTGTAAGACAAACTGCTGCTGAGGATTTCTGTGTACTCCAGGTAAATGCCCCCAGGAAGAACATGCAGAAATACTTTCAGCATTGTCACTATATAGACATTGACACTATATAGAGATACATTTCTCATCTCAGAAAAAAAAATGGGGAGGGGAAGACAGAGATAAAGACTGAACCATATATACACGGCCCACAGACATACACAGGCACAGGTCTTGACATGCCCAGTTGGTACCCACTAAGGATGCCTAGTCAGGTATTTTTAGGAATACAACATTTGGGCACAACCATTTATTTATTTAACAAAGACTTCTCCAGCACTAACCCTGTGTCAAGCATTGTGTAAGATGCTGGAGATTCAAGACTTAAAAAGGAAGTCAAGCCTCTTTCTCATGGACTTTAGATTCTAGACAGGGGAGACAGGTATTCAACAAGTACCAACTGAAATGGCAATTCAGATTGCAAATAAGACCATGGAAGAAGGGAAAAAAAAAGAAAGAAACTAAAAACAGTATGATGGTTCTAAGAAGGAATGAGGGACTGCCTTTGCTCATGTGATCATGGAAGAACTTTTAAGAAGGTGACACAAAATCTTACACTACCATGACAAAAAGGAGCTAAAGAAACCAATCACCCTTACTCAGATTTCCATCAAAAAGATGAGCTTACTAAAAAAACTCCAAAAAACCAACTCGCAATCCTATTTGTGGCTCCACATGTGCCATCCTTCAAACAACTGCAAAAATCCCAGGAAAAGAAAGGAATCCACAGCTCTCTCTTCTCCTAAGGAAATTTTAAGAAATCACCTTTTCCCAAAAAATGTTAAATTAAAAAGAAGTTGCCTTAATTCATTATGATGGCAGAATAAAGAATCTAAAAGGAGAGAAATGGAATGTTTATTCCTCTTGTAAATTCAGTTACTCTGTAAAACAATATTCCAATGTCAATAAAATTATGTCTTTGCATTATAATGCCAACAGGAATTGCTTCATTAAAAAAATAGTTCTATGGCTATATTTAGTAGCACTTACTCTCACTCACTAAAAAAGAAAAACAAATCATATCTACTACCAGATGGTCCTACTTCCAACATATATCAAACTTTGACATTCATTAAAAATAAGATTCTGATAGTATCAGTTTAACATGTACAAATAATAAATGGTTGTTCATCCATTCCTTCCCAAATAATACCCCAAACAAATCACTTACTATTGGATTTCTGTTAGCCTCAATTAAAACCCTTAGCCAACTGGCATGAAAACTCCTAAAAACAACCACTGCTCAAAATATTTTTCATCAAAATACCTTTCTCTCTAATGTTTCTTAGTCCCTGCCTTGTTTCAGAATAAGAAAGGTAAGCAGAAGTGAATAAGGGAGCAGATCAGTCACTGTGAATTTTCAGAATGAATCTTGGAATATTTTGACTAAAATGCAATTTTTATTACTTTGTAATCTAGTGTGTGCTACATATTATTAAAATGTCAATAAGCATACTGAACTAAAATAAAGCCAAATAATGTAAAGATACTGCTCAACAGGTCTACATGATCCAATACCTTTACCATTATAAAAACTGCTGTGCTCTGTCATGAATACACTGTCCAAGGAACGCTTAAATTTTTGAACTTCAAAACTGGTCTTTCAAACTGCATCTCAATAGCACCTAAGACCAATAACAGGCTAAGAGGAAGACTTTATTTCAAATTTATTTACTGACAATTAGGCACAGTATTTGAATCTCCACAAATTTAAACGTGTGTGGAGAGGGGAGGGTGGAGAGTCTGAACTCGTTTGTTCAGGTAAACTCTTTCCTCTTTCTTTGACTCAGTTTATGAATTGTTAAGCACCTAGACCTTCTCTATAAAATTTCTCTTCTGGAGAAATTTATACATTTAACCTTTAATAAATTAAAAAACACCCCATGCCGCCCCACCCCCGCCCGCCACAAATCGGAAGCTTTAAGAATTAGCACTAGTATTAATCCAACAATGGTCATTGGGAAATCCTCCTCCAAAACGACAACCGCAGCTAAGAAGGACGCTATCTATATTAGGGGTAAACAACAACAACAACAACAACAACAACAAACCAAAAACCTTCCCCAATTTAGTCCTCCTCCGCAGGAGGTCGGGGGGCCGGGAGGCCGGGGCGGGGGGAGAGCACAGCTGGCACAACTCCTAGTTGCCAGAACCAACTCGAGGCGACTCAGAGGAAGATGCTGCGTCAAAAGAGGAGCAAGGCAAAGAAGCGCGATCCAGGAGGCTAGCGAAATCGCCACCGAGTCCCGGAGGAGGCGGGGAGAGGCCAAGTCGCCAGGCACCGGCAAAAGCGCACGCCAACATTCAGGATTATTCTCCTTTCCAAACCCCGGAGTTCCGGAGCAGGAGAAAAAAGGGGGATGAGGGACCCACAGTCCCTTTAAACCGCCTCCCCGCTCCCCGCCCCCACCCCCACCCCCCGGTGTCTGCCAACCTTTTCCGAACCCCCGTGTCACAGAACTTCCTCATCATGGAAACTTCCACTCGGTTCGGCGCTGAGGATGCCAAACTCCATTTCACAAGGAGCCTGTCAACAGCTGGGCTTTGGGGTTTGAGGAACAGAGCCGCGCTATTGGAGGGGGCCCCCAGCAACCCCGCTCCACCACTGCCCACGCTGGGTCTCCCGGACTGCCGCCGCGCGGTGCCGGAGCACGAGGGGCACCTCCTCCCGGACCCGGGGTGCAAAAACCCGGCGGAGGCAGGTAACGCGGCGGCTGACAATCCCCCCCACCCACACCCGCCCGCCTGCCCGCCCGCGCGCCCAGCGTCGCCGCCCGCACCCCTCAGGTTCCCGCGACACCCCCGCCGCCAGCGGGGCACCCTTCTGGACAGTTGGAACTGCCGCCCCCTCGTCCTTCCCCCTCCCCCACACGCCCCCGCCTCCGCGCAGTCCTCTCGCCAAATTACCGGTGCCCTCGAGACGGTTGGGTTGAGCGCCCCTGCCCGGGGAAGGCAGCCTGCGGGCGCTTGCCCCGAGCCCGGGGAACCGAAGGTCTCCTTTCCAAGCGCACTCACATTATTCATGCAAAGTTAATCCCCGCCGCGTCACGGCCGCCCGCCCGAGGATGTGCGCCTTCCTTGGCCAAGCCCCGCAGTCTCCACCCTCCTCCGCCCCCTCCTCCCGGCGGCGGGGTCCCGGGGAGCGCGGGCGACGGGACGTCGCGCGAGTCCTGCAAAATGTCAACTCCTTGGGCGAAGAGAGGCGGCTGCCACCCGGGCCGCGCCGGCCCTCCCCGGCCACTCCACTTTTATAGGCGTAGGAAGCGAGTGTGGTCAAGGCACCGGTGTCCCCGCCTCTCCGGGCCCCCCGCGCGCCCGACCCGCCCCGGCCAGCTCCCCGGGCGCTGCCTTACTCCGGGCCCGGGGCGCCGGCTCCGCGCCGCGTCTGCGAACCGGTGACCTGGTTTCCCCTTCAACCCTCGCGGCGGTCCTACTCCCGCGGCTGTGGCGGCGGCGGCGGCGGCGGCGGCGGCCAAGAGCAAGCAAACCCGGCTCCACCAGGGGCGCAGCGAGGAAATGGCCTCCCGGCCGCTCGCCCCGCCGCGGCGACCGCCCCGAGCCGCCCGACTGGCACCCGCCGCCCGCCGCTTGGCCCCGGGCCCGCGCCCAGAAGCGTCCGCCCCTCTGCGCTCGCGGACCCCTACCCCGCGGCCCACGCGCACTCCTCCCGGGGCCGGCCGCCTCCGCACCTGCCTCCCCAGGTTCGGCGCTCCCTCTCCTCCCAGTCCCAGCCGTGCCCTCCACCCAGGGTGCCCTTCCCAGAGTGGCAATGTTGCGGTGGTTTGGGTGGCCGCGCGTCCACCCACCCGTCGGCGTGCGCACCGAGGTTTGGGTTTGGGCGTCATTCCTCTGGTAGGAGAAAAGGAAGAAACGGGGGACGAGTGACAAGGAGGCGAGGGACCTTCTAGAAGCACGGGGTTTTCTTTGCCCTGCAAGACCAGCGCGGCCCTGCCACCACGCTCCTCCCTCTTTCTGCAAACCACTTGTGGCGCGTGTCGGGCCGACAGAACGCTCTGGCTCCTCATGGGGCCTCTCACGGGCCGGGCAGTCTGGAGTTCCCTTACCGTCACGCGGCCCCCGGCCTCCCCCAACCCCCCATGATAGTTAGGAAACTACCTGGCTTGCCTTTGAGCGAGACACCCCTCCGTAATATTATGCACATCCTGGGAGATGTGTGCAAAGTTGAGACAATCCACAGGTTCCAGAAGGGCAGCCCTATTATTTTGTCATTGCCCTGGATCTGTACCAATAAAACCCGGAAGACAAAAGAAATTTATACTCTTGAAGAGTTCTGCCCCAGGCAAGTTTGAATTTTTAAATCCCCATCTCCCCCCCCCCCCCCCCCCCAAGTCTAAGTCTTGAAAGCCAAGGATTTTAGGTTGGGAGAAAAATGAAGCGGGCAGCTGCGTTCTGGGCTACAAGAATGCTTGTAAAAATATTGAGTACCCAAAAAGCTAAAAACTGCAGTCCGTACGAAGCTATAGTTGCAACAAAACTATTTTGAGGACAGAGTACAATTATTTTTTAAAAAGATTTTATTTATTTGACAGGGAGGAGAGACATCACAAGTAGGCAGAGAAGCAGGCAGAGAGAGTGGGGGAAGCAGGCTCCCTACTGAGCAGAGAGCCGGATGCGGGGCTCCATCCCAGGACCCTGAGATCATGATCTGAGCTGAAGGCAGAGGCTTCGGGCCACTGAGCCACCCAGGCACCCCGAGTACAATCATTTTTTATAGATAATATTAAAACAGTTCCTAGTTCACTATTCAATATGCACATTTATTCGTACAGCAATGGGATAGAGCTAGGACAATTTGTATCCTCAACTGCCTGAGCAATGTATACATGATTTATTGGAGACTTCTCCAGATTTCCCGCTGGTGACCTGTGATTTATTCCAGTTTCTTGTGAGCATCCCACGGAAAGGGACGAGAAGCCACCAACCTAGCTAACAGCATTAACAACCATAACTGTCAGGAATTCGGAACCTGTTGCCTACGCCTGGATGCACAGTATTTCAGGTGCTTCTAGAGAGAAAAGTGGAAGACCTCAAGGCTCCCTAGCGAGAGGGAGGGGCATCCCGGTCAGACCTTAAATCCCTTCGGTTCTCGGCGATAAATCCAGGCTTTGTTTTATTTTTCACTCGTAATAAGGCAATGCCTTATAGGACTTGCAGGTTTTGTAGCTGGAAAGAAGTTGTCCTCCCTTGCAGGGAAGTTCCTGGGCTCTGTTCCAAAGCTGCCCCGGGATGTTTTGGTTGGTTTGGAGGAAAGCTGTGGAGTCTGCACCGTTTGTTCCAAATAGGCGGCCCCCTGGTGGCTAACTGTGGGTGAAAACTCTGGCCACTGAGCAAAAAGCTCTGCTCTAACAGGCCACAACGGTTGACAGCCTTGTCTTCGCAGGGGCCATGAAGCCATGTGAACAACTTAGTAATGGGGGAGGAGGGAGAGTGGGAGGAGGTGATGCCAACCTTCCTTCACAAAGGTGGATAATAGGCCCTAAACCCTGTTGGAACTTTGATTTTTTTTTTCTCTTCCTGAGTATAACTTGGAGCTAAATTTCTTCTTAAAAGGAAACATCATACAGAGAATGAAGTATAACAAACACTGTGGCTTCCCTTTGTTCAAATGACTTTGTTTTTCTGGTCTCATTTTGCCTGGAAACTTCTGAAATAAAGAGTATATTACAACATGAAATAAATAGCATGATATTATTCAAACAATTCAGGAGACTATGATGGTAACAATGTTATATAACTGTGGGGAAGGCAATTTTAATGCAACATTATTGAAACAACATGAACTACTAAGGATTCCATGAATTGGCCCTCTGAGGGCTGACTCCATGATGGCAAACGAGGACTGACAACAGAACATGGCATTTCCTTTTCTTAATTTTCACAAAGGCAGACAATGGAGGAATAATCTTATGGGGACCTGACTGAAGGCAAAAATAATATTCAAACTTTAGCGCATATGGCCCTGTGTTCCAATCTAGCTGGTTTGAGAGGCCATCTGTAAGACAACCTCGTTACCAGGATCTACAAAATCCAAAGCGCTGCCTTGGTTCAAGGAAGCAATTCATTCTTATATTCATTCATTCATTCATTCATTCATTCATCCACTGCTGGGGTAAGAAGATAAATAAAACCTGAAATCCAATGGTACTGGGATTATACTGAAGTCCGTGAGGCCAGTGGTACAAATACAGGGTCTGAGCCTGTCTTTATTTAAACTCTTGATATATTGTTCATCATGGATGATTGGTACATTAACTTTGATTTAAAAACTATTGCTTTAGGGACTCCTGGGTGGCTCAGTGGGTTAAATCCTCTGCCTTCGGCTCAGGTCATGATCTCAGGGTCTTGGGATCGAGCCCCACATCAGGCTCTCTGCTCAGCAGGGAGCCTGCTTCCCCTTCTCTCTGTCTGCCCCTCTGCCAACTTGTGATCTCTCTCTCTGTCAAATAAATAAATAAAATCTTTTTAAAAAAATAAAAACTATTGCTTTAAAATATAGCTTTTTTTGATTACCGAGTCTCTGATGCCCCTTGAAATTTGCACTCAAGGCAAGTGACTCCCTTGCCTTACGCAGGTCCTCATTCTGTTGTGCCTTCAATACTACCCGAGTCTAATCAGAAAAGTAAAACTCAAGTAGAATTTGCTCATTTTTAAATGTAATTAATATATGGTAAGGAACTTTAGGTCAGGGAGTTAGAGAGGGAAGGGCATTGTGAGAGAATGAAAGAAATCAGGGGAGATGTCACTGAATTTAATGGTGGCACTTGAACCAGTCCATCAAGGATGGACCAGATATTACTAGGGAGTATTAGAACCAGAGGAAGTGCTATTCCAGGCACTGGAACCAAGGATATTCTTTCATTCATTCAACAACTCCTTAGGCTAGTTGTGCAGCCAAATGGCCCTGCCCTGGAGATTCTGATTCTGATTATTTATTGTTAGTTCTTGGAATTTATTTTGGCTATGAAAGCCCCAGTGATTCTGGTCCATGGCTAGACAGATAAGAATGAAAAGCTTATCCTTGCCCTTCAGGAAAGACAGATTATTAGGGGAGATGACATGTTCAAAATTAACTCTACTTTAAGAGTGAAGGTACAATAAGAAATATATAAATATAACTTGCTAGGCGATTGCTGGTAGAGAGGTCATGATAGCCCAGGAAGGACGGTTGTGGGGTGGGGGAGAAGGTTAAAACTTCCTGCAGAATATTGCCAGGTAGATCTTGTGGGAGAAATCGTAGAGAGGGAAAGACACAGCTGGCTATAGTATTTGCAAGGCCTAGTACAAAATGAAAATGGGGGGCCCTTTATTCAAAAAGCAGGAAAAAAGTGCCCTTACAGGTACAAAATATAAAGCTATCTCCTTTTTTCCATGTTCTCTTCTTGAAATTGTCATGGTAATTTTTTATTACTATTTAATATCATTCTAAGTAAAGAAAAATAAGCATTTTAAATTATTAGTATTAATTTTACCATTTGTCTTTACATTATGCAGTGCTAGTTTTAAATACAAAAATAAGAGCATTTAACTCCATTGTGAAATCAACAGAATTATGCAATTTGTATTTTTGCAGCCAGTTCACGTATTTTGTAGTTTGTGTATGTGTATGTGTTTTGTTCTTATCAGAACAGTGGAAACACAGCACAAAACTAACTGAACAGTTATTTTACTTCTTGATATGCACCCATTCTACCAACATTCTGTTTTTGACTTATTTACTGATGAGTAAGGAAGAACTGAAAGGAAAAGGAGCTATATGTCTTCACTTTCAGAGTAGAGGGTTAGCTAATGCAGGGAAGTAAGATGAGTAAGATAGGAAATGATAGAGTTTCTTGGTTGTTGCTTTCTTTCTGCATTCAAGGCAAGAATGGAATGAAATGAATGGAATGGAATGGAATGGAATGGAATGGAATGGAATGGAATGGAATGGAATGGAAAACGTGGCTTCTAAGGGTTGTTGGTGCCCCCAAGTACTCAGTCATAGATGTAATTTGCTTATCTTGTACTCAGTTTGAGTTTTGTTGACCTCTCACACATTGTGGGACCATTGGAATTCTGTGCTCATGGGACATTGAGAATGTTATATGTGAGTGTTGATTCACAAGATCCTTAGGAGCTCCCCAGGTATAATCTGAAACTGGTCTCCATATACAGAAGGCAGGAAAAGATCAAAGAAAGAGTCAAGCCGCTCCAGGTTGGTAGGTGGTAGGTTTAATGAGCAAGGGAACTTACACATGAGGCTGATTTTGGACAGCTGCAAGACAAGTAGATCTCCACACCCACCTGCCAAATCTTAAATGTTTATATAGAGGCCTTGGTGATATTCAGTCACTTGTACCATCCAGATAGTCTCAAGACCACATCATTCTCTCAATTGTGTATCCTTGGGGTAGCTTCTGGGAACAGGGGAGGCAGGAGGAACCCATATTTCAAGGATAGGGGAATGGGTGAAGACCCTTTAATTGCTGGGGTCCAGCTCATGAGTCAACAGGTGGTCACATCCTCTCAATGACCTCCCCTAACCTTGAGTAGAGCAGCAAAGAACTGTAGTGGACATATATATTGTGTGCTTCTCCTCTTTTCATGGATATGAACTATTGTCCCAACAGATGTCACTTACAAAACACAGATTCAAAGATAAAATCAGTGGGAATTTTAAGATGGTGAAAACAGAGCATTAAACTAAGTGCCAGGCTGAAAGCATGGGGTCTTTCTGAACTTTGGACCCTGTGAAACTGCAGATTACATGCCTGTGAAACTAGCCTGGCAAAAGAACTTGATTCTTTGTTGTGGTAGAAGCCTAGGGCATGTTGGAGATGCAGTAGATATTCTGGTATGGCTGGTGATAGAAAAAGTATGTACTATAGCTAACATTTATTAAATATGTATTATTTCCAGGTATTGTCCTAAATACTCCGTGCATTTTTAAGAAATTTCCCATGAACTCTGTGATGCTGTATTATAATACACTGCATTTTCTAGCTAGGGAAGCTAAACATAGGAAGATCAAATAGTTTGCTTAAGCTCGGGCCTAGGTAATGGTGACCAAGGCTATGCCCTTACCAGCCCATCAGGCTACCTTTATGTAGGAGACGGAGTCATGGGACAGGCATATGGTGATGGATAATATGATCATGTCTGAGAGTCATGGGACATGTTCCTAGTTCCTCAACTAAGGGACTGCTGTTCACTGGGAAGATCAGAAAAAGCCTAAGTAAAACAAGCATGTTACTAGCTAGCAACTTCAAAAATCCCCTAATTACATTCTTGTTTTCCAGATGGAGGTAGAAAATTCTGAGGCTTCAGGGCAGGAACTAGCAAGCCACCATGATCACGATGTGGAAAAGAACAAGAATACTCATATTCAACTATTACAGTGATTGAGTAATCAACTTCTCCATATTAAGCTACTGAAATATGTGAGTTTATTTGTTGTGATAGTTCATGTTATCCCAACACACCCATCAGCCAAGCAAAACTCCACTAGAGCATAATTTTTATCTTTAAATAGTTAAAATAATAAATTAGGCCTATGTACATCAAAAAGGATATAATTCCAAAACAAAAGGCTATGTTAAAAAAAAGTTCAGAGCAATAACTTTTAAATTGAAGTGTAATTTATTTATAGAAAAATTGGCAAATTCTAAGTGTTTAGTTTGATTAATCTTTACATTTTTATACCTATGTGTAATGACCACCCAGAACAAGTTAGACATTTCCAGCAACACAGAAAGTTTCTCTGTACCTCTTCTTTGTTGATAACCACTCCCTTTCTAGGCATAAATGCTATTTTGACTTCTGTCATCATTTATTAGCTTCAGTAGTTCTTGAACATCATATGAATAGAACCACATAATGTGTTCTCTCTTCTTTCTGGTTTCTTTCACTCAATGTTATGTTTTTGAGATAAATCCACATTATTGTGTGGATTAGAAAGTTGTTTTATTTTTCATTTCTATTTGATAGTCAATCATATAAATAGACTGTAATTTGTTAGTCATTCTCCAATTAATGGATATTTGTGTTTTTGGTTTTTTTTTTCCAGTTTGGGGCTATTACAAAAGAGCAACTATGAAAATTCTTAAATCATTCTTTTTGTGGATACATGCATTCATATCTCTTGGGCATATGCTTAGGAGTGGAATTGCTGGCATATATTATTTCTTAATTATTCTAGTAAAACTCTCTGAGGTACTAGCACAATTATGAGACACTAGAAGATGAGCAATTAGCATTTGCTGACTTCTGTTCATTCTTAAAATTATCACAAAAAATATTCAACAAAGTTATGTGGAGTCTAACTTGTGTGAATAAATATTATCCAATATTTTAAGTATGAAAATCTTCAAAACAATCAATATTCAAATCTATAATGGCCCTCTGTAGCAATTACAAGCTCTGTGAGTAGCCACAGATCATTTCCTATGAACTAAGCCACAAACTAAAAGCCTATGCAAAAATGAAGATGCTGATGAATTAAAGTGCATCTGATAAAAAGTGAATGAACTTAAGAATACCAAAACTCTTTTAAATTCATTTTAATTTTCAGCTCTCTGAAGGATAGGTTTAAGATGAGCTGAGTAATTGTTAGTTGGATTGTAATAAGCTATGTTCATTGTGGGCACACAAAGTATAGCACATTGCTAAGTTCTTTGCCAATCACAGAAGAAATCTAGTGGTTCATGACACACCTCCCCAAAACATTTCAATTAAGTGTACTTCCTTTTTTTTTAGTTATGTTTATGTGCAACAAAAGTGGAAATGTAATTTTAAAAAAATTCTGTGAAAATATCCTTTCTGTTTAGAAAGGGAATAAAGGTGAATCTTACTCATTTTCATAGAACAAATTCTAATTTATCTAGATATAATAACACACATATGATGCTTATGATTATGGGCTATTTTCAGATCCTTAAAAACCCTGAATGAGTCATATCTGGGTGATAGTCATAACTTCAAATTTACTTGTTTTTGTCAGTTTAAATGAGATTCTCAATTTGAGGGCAATATAAGCTTACTGACCCTTTCTATTTTCATATATTATGGCTCTCTTTTATGATAAACTTGCCTCATTCTAAGTTTATAAAGCACTGCATAAAATATTACAGATCTCCTTCAGATGCAACTGCAGAACACAGTTTGAACATCTATAAATGATACATTTGAGGCAATCAAATTTAGAACTGGCAGAAAGAACACGGGAGGCCTGAGTTTCCATTTATGCAGACTCAGAGCAAAACTTCCCACTGTGGTTCATATCAAATAATGGGCTGGTTAAAGATTTGAGCTTTGTGTCTTTGCTGATCATTTTGTGCACGTCACCTAGCTTCTCTACACTTCCATTTCCTCATTGGTAAAAATGGAGAAAACAATCATGCCTGCTTGGTAGGGATGTTGTGAGAAATACCTGTAATCATAAACAGAGAATGCAGTCCACAGTGTTTGGCACATAGCAGATACCTAATGAATATGACCTGTCATTCTTTTTTTAATTAACTAATTAATTTTTAAAGATTTTGTTTATTTATTTGACAGAGAGGAGAGAGATCACAAGTAGGTAGAGAGGCAGGCAGAGGGAGAGGGGAAGCAGGCTCCCTGCCGAGCAGAGAGCCTGATGTGGGGCTCGATCCCAGGACCTTGAGATCATGACCTGAGCTGAAGGCAGAGGCTTAACCCACTGAGCCACCCAGGTGCTCCTGATGTGTTATTCTTGAAAAAATTATTTATGCTATTTGAAAATCTAGAAAAATGGCAAAGACCAACATCTTTTCTTGAAAGATAATGTTTTCTAAATTAATTAACTCAACAAATATTTACAAGTATTTGTAACGGTATTTACAAACTGTATTAACAGCCCTATTCTTGGGCTGGCACTATTATAGGCTCTGGAGAGAGAACACTGAGCAAAGCAATCAAAATCCCTCCCCTTGTGGGGCTTACATGTCTTTGAACAGGACATCAATTTTCTGAAAGAAAAAGGACACTCCTACCTTGGCAAAGATTGAGCACCAACCCATACATGGCTGAATTCAGATTTGAAAAAATAGTATCTTCTGGCAACAGATTCCTTTGGTGATCAACAGGTTCTAGCCTTTAATGGTGATCTTTTGGAAGAAATGGTTCTGTTTTAGAAAAATATTTTCATAACTATTTTTTTCTGTAACATTTCTTAACTGCTACAAACGTCTTAAGTTGGAATACCTTTCTCTAATATTCAGTTTCTTCAATACCTGGGATTTTTTTTCTAATACAGGTGAAACTAAAGTCGTCCAGAAAGCTTCAAATGTTGGATTTGGAGCTGAGCTTATCTGATCTGAGCCATGCCCTTAATTACTTGTATTTCCTTGGCCTAATCATTTAGTTCCTAGTTCTTCCATTCATATGAATAAATGCAAGGGATTGGTTTAAGTGATTTCTAAAATCTCTGAGTTCTTATATATTTTTTTAAAGATTTTTTATTTATTTATTTGACAGAGAGGAGAGAGATCACAAGTCGGCAGAGAGGCAGGCAGAGAGAGAGGGGGAAGCAGGCTCCCCGCTGAGCAGAGAGCCCGATGTGGGGCTCGATCCCAGTACCCTGAGATCATGACCTGGGCCGAAGGCAGAGGCTTAAACCACTGAGCCACCCAGGTGCCCCGAGTTCTTATATTTCAAAAGTATATGCAGTTTTATCTCCATTCAGTGACCAGAACAATGACTTTTATTTTGTGGTCAGCTCCTTACTTAGCAATATTTTTAAGTTTATTAATTTAACTAAGAACCTGGGAAAGATAATTTTTTTTAAAGCTGGATCTGGTATTCTTCTCCACTTCATGGGGTAAAAAGTTCCATCCATGATGGCAGCTTCTTATGGAAAAATAGGAAAGCAGCTTTTTTTTTTTCTGACTATTTTAATAGCATATTCCATTAAATATGTAAGTCAAATGTCAGGAAGCTTTTCTTTGCTTGTTTGGATAAGCTATAGATTAAATTTGCCATCACTTTTGGATTTAATTAATTAATGGCAAGAAAAATGATAAATTCGGGCCATCAGATGTTCTTTTCTGGTGTTTCTTTCAATGATTCTTACTTGTTCTTTCAATGATTCTTACTTGCACTCATTCATGACATTAAAAAATGATGATGATGGTCAAAATCAGAAAAGAAATGGAGAGATATTCCATGCTCATGAATAGGAATTGTCAAGATATCAGTCCTCCCAGGACTGATCTGTAAGTTCAAAGCAATCCCAATCAAAATCCCAGCAGTATTTTGCAGATATCAACATCTGAAAGTTTATGTTAAAGTTTATATGGACAGTCAAAAGGCCTAGAATAGACTACACAATATTAAAGGAACAAAACAAAGTTGGAGAACTGACACTACCTGACATCAAGGCTTACCATAATGCTACAGTGATCAGCACAGTGTGATACTGATTTACAAAAATAGCCATATAGATCAATGGAACAGAATAGAAAGCCCAGAAATAGATCCCCATAAATATAGACAACTGACCTTTGACAAAAGAGTGAAGGCAGTAGAATAGAGCAAAGATAATCCCTTCAACAAATGATGCTGGAACAATTGGACATCCATATGCAAAAAAATGACTTAGATATAGACATTACGTCCTTCATAAAAATTAACTCAAACTGAATCATAGACCTAAATTTAGAAGGAATGCAAAATTATTAACCTCTTATGAGATAACATAAGAGAAAACCTGGATGACCTTGGTACAGCAATAACTCTTTAGATATAACACCAAAGGCATAGTCCACGAAGACAGCATTAGTAAGCTGGACTTCATTCAAATGAAAAACTTCTACTCTGCCAAAGAAAATGTTAAGAGAATGAAAAGACAAGAAACAGACTCAGAGAAAATCTCTGCAAAGGACTTATCTGATAAAAGACTGTATTCACAATATGCAAAGAACTCTAAAATATCAATAATAAGAAAACAAACAACCCAATTGAAAAATGAGCCAAAGACCTTAATAGACACCTTGCTGAAGAAGATACATAGATGAAAAGTAAGCATAGGAAAAAAATACTCCATGTTTTACATCATCAAGGAACTGCAAATTAAAACACAATAAGATACAACACACCTGTTAGAATGGCCAAAATTCAGAACACTAACAACACCAAATGCCGGCCAGGATGTAGAGCAAGAGGAACTCTTGGTCACTTACTGGTGGGAATACAAAATGGGAGAGTTTGGCAGGTTTTACAAGACTAAACATGCTCTTGTTCTATGATCCAGCTAATAGTGCTCCTTGGTATTTATGCAAAGGAGTTGAAAATTTAGGTCCACACAAAACCCACACCCAGTTGTTCATAGCAAGCTTCATTCATAATTGCCAAACCTTGGAAGCAGTCAAGATGTCCTTCAGTGGGTGTAAGGATAAAAAACGGTGGTACCTTTAGACAATAGAATATTAGTGCTAAAAAGAAGTAAGTTCTCAGGCCATGAAAACAAATAGTGAAATTACTAAATTTTACTTAGTAATACATATTATTAAGTGGAAGAAGCCCATCTGAAAAGGCTCCATACTTCATGACTCCAACTGTATGGCATTCTGGAAAAGGCAAAACTATGGAGACAAAAAAATAATAATAAAATAAAATAAAAATCATTGGTTGCTGCTAGGTTGGAGTAGGACAGGACAAATAGGCACCAATGATTTTTCTGTTTTTTAGATTTGTTTGTTTTTGTGTGTTTTGTCCATTTTTATTGAGAAACAATTGAACACATCATTGTGTAAGTTTAAGGCTTACAGCATGATATTCTGATCTATATATATTGTGAAATGATTATCTCTGTATAATGATGAATACATGTAATTAGGCATTTGTCCAAATCTATAGAATGCACACCGCCAAGAGTAAACCATAATGTAAACTACGGACTCTGAGTGATATTGATGTTTCATTGTAGGCTCATGAAGGGTAAGGAATGTACCACTCTGGTGACCGGTGCTGATAATGAGGGCAGCTGTGTGCATGTATAAGGACAGGAGGTATAGGGAAATGTCTCTAGCTTCCCCTCAACTTTGCTGTGAAGGTAAAAGAGCTCTAAAGATAAAGTCTTAATAAACAGATGATGATGATGATGATGTATATGATGACGACAAAGTGTGGTCCTTCACATGAAGACTTTTGAGTTTTTAAAGGATATGATGGTCATTTCCTCTATCTTAATTTTTTAACTCCTTTTATCTCTAAGCATAAAAAAAACCTGTTGAATCAGCAACAGTTTTGATTCAAAAACTGTTGCTGACTTGAACTGTTGGTTAGACTGACATGGAACTGTTGTCTCGTTCCTATCATGTATGTGCCCACCTCTCGATTCTTCCTCTAGGCTTCAGGGCCATATTAGAAAGAAAGTCCTGTGGCCACTGGAGTTGGAGCAAATACTGGTAGCCAGGAACGGCATCGGGTCACTCATATAACTGCCCTCAAGCCATTAATTAAATTCCTCGGCCCCAGTTTTCTCACCTACAAAATGGAGAAAAGCCCCACTGCCGAGGGGATTCACTAAAATCTCACTTTTGGAAATACTGAGCCAAGTTGTCAGACCACGCCTGGATCTCAAGTGCTAAATAAAATTTAGCTGTTCTTTTCTTCTCACAAATGATCTTTCTTCTGAGTGAATCCACCATTTTTATGATTGATGGTGATGATAAAATGCACATGAGTGGTAGGCAGAGACTGAGACCAAATGTCCTCAAGAGAAGTGGTGGTGGGAAGACGATGGGCTTGGCCCCCATTACCCGGCTCCACTATTGACTGTGTATTTGTCACAACTTGTACAATCAGTTTACTTAAAAAAAAAAAAAAAAGACTGTAGGAAGGAAAAAGAAATAGTTCTCAGGGTTGGCTTCTCCTGGTCCCAGTATGCTCATCTGCAGCATGGGAGTAATAGTTTCTGCCCCTCATGCATAATGAAATTAAATTTAATTATCTGATGTAATAAGAGATGCAAAAAATGTCTCCCATGTGTACAGCATTCTAAAAACACAATACGCTCTTGTCTGGGGAAATCCACAGATGCACAAGGAGCCATGTTGAAATGATAGGCGGTGACCTGAGAAATCACAAACCCTTTACAAGCCAGAGACGTAGGGACTTTATATACTTGAGTGATACCCAGTTCTGGTATCAGAACTGAAACCAGTGGCCCTTTACAAATGAAACATGACACATGAGCAGTTTCCTCTTCTTGTCTTGGCATATAATTTAACCCAAACTCTGCAGCTCCTAAAGTTCCTTTTTTTCTTCTTAACTCTTTCTAATCTGAGTATTATCAGGAAGTCAATCAGCTGAAAGCTCAACTCCAGTGGGCCATGCAGGCCATGGCCTATGAAAATTGCCCCTCATAATTCATGCTGTGATAGGTAACAAGGACCCTGGTCTGCTACCACATCAATGACTATTAGGAAAATTAGTCTTCCCACTATTCCTCCAGTAGAACTAGCTTGGTTCTGCCTCAGGGACTCTGCACGTGCTATGCTCTGCCCTCTACTTAAAATTCTCCTTCCAGATCTTCCCATGGCTTCCTCCCTCATTCAACAAGGTTGCTGATGATCCTAGATGCCATCTCAGAGAGAATCTTTCTATCACTCTCTAGTTTCCTAGTTTTCAAGTGCGGATCTCCCACCAAACAGCGTTAGCATCACCTGGGAATTTATTAGAAATGAAAATTCTTAATCCTCGCTTGAGTCCTACTGAATCAGAAACCCTGGGGGATGGGATCTAGAAATCTGGATTTTCACAAATCAGCCAGGTGATTCCGACGCATGCTGAAGTTTAAGAACACTGTTCTAGCCCCTTACTGTGTTTGTTTCCCAGTTCTTAATGACCATCGTTTTCGCTATTGCTTTGCAGATTTATTACCCACCTTTTCTACTAGAATCAAGGTCTCAAGGAGAGACTTGGTCACTAATGTATCCCCAGCACTTGGAATAGTGTCTGACATACAGCAGGCTCTCAAAACAGATTTTGAGACGAATGAATAATTTGCCACTTTGGGACAAATTCACCAAAACCAGAACACAGTAGGGAGCACAAAGTATCAGTTCATCATCTAAATGTCCAACCCAGGGGCACCTGGGTGGCTCAGTCGTTAAGCGTCTGCCTTCGGCCCAGGTCAGATCCCAGGGTCCTGGGATCGAGCCCCGCATCGGGCTCTCTGCTCTGCAGGAGGCCTGCTTCTCCTGCTGCCATTCCCTCTGCTTGTGTTCCCTCTCTCGCTGTGTTTCTCTCTGTCAAATAAATAAAATCTTAAAAAAAATAAAAAAAAAAATGTCCAACCCAAGTGACATCAATGGGTTGACAGTGACCTTGAAGAGACCTGGTACAGGGATAATGTCTCTCAGTTTACCTAATTTCATGAAGTTAGACTCCTACAGTTTATAAAAACTACATCTTGGACCAGAATCCAGATTTCACAGTTCTCATCTAGTCACCTTACCATTATGTTCGGACTAGGATTTCAGTGATGGTGATGATGTCCCAACTGTAATGCCAAAAGGTCATAAAAGTGTGGGAAGCAGGAAGGGCTTTAAAATTCTTTAGCAGGTCTATTTTCTTTTACTACAGTGTTCCACAAAATCTTCAATGTGTTAATCTGGGTTGCCAGTCTCTAAGTAGAAAATGGTTTACAATGCAGTGATTCCCCAATTTTGGATCAGTAATCCCCTCTTTATCAGCCTGGTTAGCCTGGGGGGGGGGGGTGTCCTCAACTATGATAGATCAGTACTTTTTTTTTTTTTTAAAGATTTTATTTATTTGACAGAGAGACACACAGTGAGAGAGGGAACACAAGCAGAGGGAATGGTAGCGGGAGAAGCAGGCTTCCCGCGGAGCAGGGAGCCCGATGCGGGGCTCGATCCCAGGACCCTGGAATCATGACCTGAGCTGAAGGCAGACGCTTAACGACTGAGCCACCCAGGTACCCCAATAGATCAGTACTTTGCACTTTGTGGTCTTCCATCTTCCAGTGGGCCAGCCTGGGCTTCTTCACAAGGTCACCTCAGAGCCCAAAGACCAGCAAGAGAGCAAGCCCCAAATGAAGCAAAGCACTTTTTATTTTATTTTGTTTTATTATTATGTTTTACTTTTAAATTAATTTGTTTTTATTAACATATAATGCATTATTTGTTTCAGGGGTACAGGTCTGTGTTCATCAGTCTTACACAATTCACAGCACTCACCACAGCACATAGCCTCCCCAGTGTACATCACCCAGTCACCCCAACCCTCCTACCACCCCTCCCCTCTGGCAACCCTCTGTTTTCTGAGATTAAGAGTCTCTTGTGGTTTGTCTCCCTCTCTGGTTTCATTTACTTTCATTTTTCCCTCCCTTCCCCTATGATCCTCTGTCTTGTTTCTAAAATTCCATATATCAGTGAGATCATATGATAATTGTCTTTCTCTGATTGACTTATTTTGCTTAGCATAATACCCTCTAGTTCTATCCACATCATTGCAAATGGCAAGATTTCTTTTTTTTTTTTTTTAAAGATTTTGTTTATTTGACAGAGAGAAACACAGCGAGAGAGGGAACACAAGCAGAGGGAATGGTAGCGGGAGAAGCAGGCTTCCTGCCGAGCAGGGAGCCTGATGCGGGGCTCAATCCCAGGACCCTGGGATCATGACCTGAGCCGAAGGCAGACGCTTAATAACTGAGCCACCCAGGCGCCCCAAGATTTCATTTTTTGATGGCTGCATAGTATTCCATTGTATATATATATACCACATCTTCTTTATCTATTCATCTGTTGATGGACATCCGGGCCCTTTCCATAGTTTGGCTATTGTGGATATTGCTGTCATAAACATTGGGGTGCAGGTGACCCTTCGGATCATGACATTTGTATCTTTGGGGTAAATACCCAGTAGTGTAATTGCTGGGTCATAGGGTAGCTCTATTTTCAACTTTCTGAGGAACCTCACAAAGCACTTTTCAAATCTCTGCTTACATCATGTTTGTTGAAGTTTTGTTAGCCAAAGCAAGCCAACATCAGGTTGGAGGGAGGAAAAACAGGCTCTATCTCTCGAAGGAAGGGAGCAACAGCCATATCCCCTTACTAAAATGTGACCGAATCACATGGCTGATGTTTAGAGGCCCAAAGCCAAACATCTGACTTGAGAAGTTTTAAGCAAGAAGAATCATAGGCACCTTTCATTCTCTTAGAATTGAGCAATATCTTAATGGGACCTTACTTTTTCTGATTCTTTGCCCAGCTTAGGGGACCCATCATAATTTTTCTGTATCAAGACTAGCCAAACTTTTCTACAGTGTTTCAGAGATTGATGCCCCAAGCCAAGAGCAAAGGTCACTGTGTATGTGGAGTATGAACTGGTCTTGAAAGAACCATGTTAGATACTAACAGGTTTCAATTTACCCTCATTTTATGCCACGTATACAGGGAAATTCAGACTGAGCCCAAATAATACCATGTATTTGCACAAAGCACAATGGGGACAGGCTGTATTCCCCTTTCACAGAAAACGGAAGGAAGTAAGCTTTGATAGTCTCAGTGCTCTTGACAGTCAATTCACCTGGAGTGGGTAGCTTTTCCTTCATCCATGAACATTTGCTGAGGGCAAAGTTGGGATCAGGTGTTGGACTCTTGAGAGATTATGGTGGACAAAGTAAAATCTCTCCCTTTATGGAACTTTTTCGAGAAAAGTAGAAAGAGATTTAAAAATATAACCAAATGATTGATAGATAGATAGATAAATGATAGATTGATAGACGAAGAAGAGAAGGATGAATGAAGAAGGATGATGAATGAAGTCACCTAATTTAGATGGAGTAGGGGCAGCCTCTCTAAAAGGGTGTTTCAGCCATGTGCTCAGGGATAAGTGTGTGTCAGTCAGGTGAAGGCAAGAGGGGAAAGTATTTCAAAGAAAGGATAACAAAGCTTCTGAGGCACAAAAGATTTCCAACCAAGGACTCACAGAAGACTCATGTGTTGTTACTTCCTTTTCACATATTTTTTAGCAGTTGTGCTGCAATGTCATTCACTTGATTTGTTTGCAGTCTCTGAATTATTTATTTTCATCTTCAAAAGTAGTAAATACATCTTCTGTAGTCTCTGTCAATGACTCTTTGAGCTATTAAAATATTACCTAAGTAGCCTATTCCTTTCATTTCCACAATTGCCATTTTGTGTGATTTTCTTTTCAAAGAGACTTTATTTTTTTTTTAAAGATTTTATTTATTTATTTGACAGACAGAGAGAGATCACAAGTAGGCAGAGAGGCAGGCGGGGGTTGGGGGGAAAGTAGGCTCCCAGCTGAGCAGAGAGCCCGATGTGGGGCTCAATCCCAGGACCCTGAGATCATGACCTGAGCCGAAGGCAGAGGCTTTAACCCACTGATCCACCCAGGTGTCCGTCAAAGAGACAACTTTTATAATTTTTTAAAACTATACCTTTATTTTCCTCAAAATCTGAAAGAAATGTTACTTTAAAAAAAGCTTTCCTTCAGATTTCTGTAATTGTTCTTCACTGTGCCGTTTTGGCTAATTGGAGGAGTGCTTACTTTCATTTAAACTCTGAAATAAGTAAGGGAAGAGCCACCAAATATTTATATTTTCATTGTGCATGTATGTGTTTACCTGTGTGTATGTGTTTGCCTTTGCATGTTTGTTGTGTAAGTTCCGTGAAGAAAGGTTTTTTTTGGTCTGTTCTGTTCCCTGAGCCATTCCTATCCCCTAGAATAGTACTAAACACAGAGAATACGCCTCATAAATATTTGATGAATAAGTGGTTTCAAAATCCTGCTCTGACTTTTTCCCAAAGAAATAATAGCTATCATTAATCAGCATCTATTATGTGCCAGACACCTTCTAAGCTTTCACTTATTATACACAAAAATCCTCTCAGATAATGGTAGTATTCCCATTTTTCAGATAAGAACCATGTTAGATAATGACAGGTTTGAGCTCTCCCTCATTTTACAGATGGGAACCTCTAAGCTATAAGAAAGGGTTTCATTGTACATTTCAGTGGTCAGTGGTGTTTTTTTTTTTTTTTTAAAGATTTTATTTATTTATTTGACAGAGAGAGATCACAAGTAGGCAGAGAGGCAGGCAGAGAGAGAGGGGGAAGCAGGCTCCCTGGTGGACAGAGAGCCCAATGCAGGGCTTGATCCCAGGACCCTGAGATCATGACCTGAGCTGAAGGCAGAGGCTTAAACCACTGAGCCACCCAGGCGCCCCATCAGTGGTCAGAGTTAAGGAAAGGTTATGATAGACATAGTAGTCTATAAACACATCGATACATAATAACAGAATAATCAGATCATTGTGACAGATATAACACCCTTTGCCCTAAAACTCCCTCAAGGTTTACCTGTGTTTTTCTTTTGTCATGTTACGGGATTGGAATAAAAAATAGTTTCAAAGAGCATCTGCTTTAAATCATCACCCTTTTCAAAGGGTGTGTTCTAAAAGTAGAATAAAAAGCAGAAGAAGGAGAGCATATACTTTCACAAGTTAAAGACCACATCATCAGCTGATGCACTATCAGAAAGGGGAAGGACAAGTTCCATGGTGTGTGGTGATGCCGTATCCTGACTTTACAGTGCATGAAAATTAGGTATAACAAATACAACAATTTTTGGGAACTAATGAACAAGTGGTCACGATTCACTGTAGTGGAATGGCTAGGGCACTTGTATTTCGACCTTTCCTTTCTTCTATCTTAGGCTGAGTTCCTCTTTTAGGGCTACTTCTTACCTCTGGAAAGGATCATGATCTAGTATGTAAAGTTCGGGCTGTCTCAATCACTTTCATTTCATTTGTAATTAAAATAAGATTCTAGGTGTGCCTGGCTGGCTCAGTTGGAAGAGCATGAGATCCTAGATCTTAGGGTTGTAAGTTCAAGCCCCACGTTGGGTGTAGATTACTTAAAATCTCTAAAAATAATTTTTAAAAAGATTTTATTTAGGGTGGCGCCTGGGTGGCTCAGGGGGTTGAACCTCTGCCTCCGGCTCAGGTCATGATCTCAGGGTCCTGGGATCGAGCCCCGCATCGTGCTCTCTGCTCAGCAGGGAGCCTGCTCCCCCCCCACCTGCCTCTCTGCCTGCTTGTGATCTCTCTCTCTTTCTGTCAAATAAATAAATAAATAAAATCTTAATAAAAAAAAAAAGATTTTATTTATTTATTTGACAGAAAGAGAGAGAAAGAGAGCACAAACAGGGGGAGTGGCAGGAGAGGGAGAGGGAGAAACAGGCTCCCTGCTGAGCAGGGAACCCAATGTGGGACTAGATCGAAGGACTCTGATGATGAGCTGAGCCGAAAGCAGATGCTTAACTGACTGAGCTACCCAGACACCCTCAAAATTTTTTTTTAAATAGATAAATAAAGTAAGATTCTAGCCCAGAGTTCCTCAGTGTCAGCACTATCAATATTTTGGGCTGGGTAAATGTTTGTTTTGTTCGGCATCATAGAAAGTTGAGTGGCATCCCTGGCTTCTACCCACTAGATGCCAGTAGCACATACATCTTCCTCCTCCTGCCCTTGCCCCTTCCTAGGTTGTGACAAACCAAAAATCTCTCCAGATTTTGCCAAATGTCCCCTAGGGGGCAAACTCATCCCCAGTTGAGAACTTACTGTTAACACTTCCCATTATCAGAAAATTTGAACTTTGTTGTTAAAATGATATTCTAGATTTAGAAACTTCTTACTGGAATGTTTCAGCACCTTATAGAGAACAGAGAAAAATGTGGAGATTATTCATAATGAGTAATATTTAATCTACTTCTACTCTAAGCAATTAATTCATTAATTGAATGAAAAATTTATTTTCTTCAAAATACAGAAAAATAAAAAAAATCTTCAAGCATGACATCTCATGCAATAGACTTCTCACAAACTGCCCAATAAAGACAGAAATGAACTTACCAAGAAATAAGAGGATTTTTACAAAAGTTGCTGCAAAGAAAAAAAAACACACTAATTATTAGCTACCTACACTTCTTCTGTTTGGCATGAATCCCCAAAAATGTAGCAAAAGAAAATAATAACCTAGGAATACACAGAGAGTGTATCTGAGAATGTATCTGAATATCTTGTAATATTACTTTGTTCCCTTTAATGGATATCTCTGTGTACAGAAACAATGTATTTAAATTTGTAATTCTATACTTTCTCTTGCATTGCCCATCTAATACTCTGTTACTCAGTGGAAACATTACAACATAAAATGATTCATCTTTCTGGAATAAATCATCAGTTAAATAACCTAATCAAGCTGAAAGGACTCTAAGAAGGTTTATTTTCCCAGGTTGTGGATGAGAAGAAGTAATGCACACTTACTGTTACCGCCAATAATATGAAATCAGGAGAGCGAAAAGGACCTGCTTTAGTCAATGGCGTTTAGCTGCTCAATGATGATAAATTAGCAGGGAGTTGTTAATGTGCCTACATGACCCATGACTAGTTAGCAAAATGTTTACCTCGAAATAAAAGCCCAAGTCAGTGGAACATTTACATTTACGAGTCATTAGGAATGACAAATGAAAAACCTGCCTGACTCCTACCTAGCCTTGACTGAAGACACTCATTGACTATGGGAGATAAGTGCCTAGCAGATAGTTTATCCAATAAAACAGGTGTGTAGTTTATATGGTCCTCACTAATATGGTGCCACCCCGGGAAACAAGATGTGGGACAAAGTAGTGAAGTAAAATGAGAGTTTTTCTTTAAGTTTCCTCTGAATACCTTTCTATGTAAAACATTTCCTCACTTGTCCTTAGGAATTATGCTCTGGCAGTAGGGAATGAGAGCTGTATACCTCTATGTACCCAGAGCATGGAGCTTGCAACGTATTTAGTCAAACAACAAACAGATTCAGGCAGAATATAGAGCCCTATGCTTTCCCCTTGTATACACTGGTCAGACACCATTTAACATGAACACAGTTTGCCCTGAAATGTAAATGATAACTGAAGAGATGTTTGGGTCTTATTACAGTAACACACGACAGCTCTGGAGGCCAAAAGTTGGGTGATTTCAGTCCTCTGGAATATAAATGTAAAGAAAAACACCTTCTGGGGCCCCAAAGCCAAGCCCCACAAATGGTCCCTTCTTCACTGGTCTGTGTACTCTTGTGAAGTCCCTATTTCTTGTCAAGTTTGGTTATCTGATTTCACATACCTTTGTAGAGTTGAAAGAGCAATGTAGGTACAGGTGGAAGGAAGAAGGCATGCAGGAAGGGGTAAAAGTTGGGTGAGGAGCAAGAAGTGTGTTGTTGGGAATTAGAGTTAATTTGCTGTCATCCTGGCAACAAAGACCAAAATCTCCAAGGTAGTTGCCTGTCTATGCCGGATATTATGCCACAGTATATTATAGGTATTATAACTACCCATAGAGTTCTGGATTGAGTGGACCCTCAAAGTCTACCCTAGTCATCCTTCCACATTTCAGCCCCTTTTTCTATTCTTCCTGTCAAGTGCTTGCCTATGTTTTAACACTCATTAGGAATGGTAATGTGTTTGTTATATTCTGGCTTGGCTTCTCTTCTTCTGTGTTTTCATCCAAATTGAGAAAGAGCAAGATAAGCCTGTGGATAGAATCTGCTGGTACACTATGAGGAACATCTCCATAGGATGACACCCCTCTATTGGTCAACTTAATACACATTATATTGTCTGATATTCTTGGGTGCATCATTTTTCCAATGTACCAGCCTAGCAATCATAACAATAAGGAAAATAAGGTTAGCGAACTCATGCTGATTCTAAGTTTTCCACTATCTCTTTTAGGGATCCAGGATGGTCTCTTTAGGGATGCATTCTGGAAATTTCCAGGTTGATTTTAAGTTCATAAATCAAAGGTCATTCTTCAATCTCTTCTGAAATCAAGATGAACTACTTGATGACTTCAGTCAAGAAGAAAAGTTAAATTGTTTCAGATCCCCTGCCCACAGAGACGAGAATAAAAATGATACATTTTAGAAAAGCTTTCATAAAAAATTGGTTGAAGTGAGAAAGTGTCCCATGAGGTCAGCCTCACCTATGTGGAAAATTCACTTACCAGGGCTGCCTCATCCCCTCATCATGCCATTTATAGGAAGTAATTTTGTAGACTAGTGGTTTTCAAAGGATGGTCCCCAGATCCCCTAGAAATGTGGAATCCTGGGTCCCCTCAAGACCTCCATGCTAAATCAGAGTTTCTGGAGGGTGGGATCCAGCAGTCTGTTGTGCAAAAGCCCCTTAGGTGATTCTGGTGCTCACTGAACTTTGAGAACCACTACTGTAGAAACTAAAATAGAACAAGGATTATAGTGCTCACCCTTCCAGGGCTCCTAATTCAATGGTAATGATGATGATGGTGACGATGATAAATTTAATAGATAAGCTTCTATGAACACTTACTGGGCACTTAAACCCTGTGCTTCAGTTTGTGCCTAAAGGCACTAATTCATTTGATTCTCTCTCACAAGAGCCCAAGAAGGTACAGTTATTCCCATTTCATAGACGGAGAGAATGGAATTAAGGAGAATTAAGCAATTTGCCTAAGGTCAGCATTAAGTTGCCAAGCTGGGATAACAGCTCATGCCTAGTCACGAAAGTCCCCGCTTTTCACTACCATGAGTGCCATGCTGACTTCTAGAAACAAGAAAAAAGCCATCTCCCAATTTAAATTTCCTCAAGCCTCCCTCCCTTTTTATCACCACTTCTTAAAATTGCCTCTGTCCCAAAGACCACATCAAGAAATATTTCCAATGCCCTACCTTCCCCCAGCCCATCATCTTCTCACTCTTCAGAAGTGTCCTGTCCTTCCTTTCCAACATCCATTGGAGCCCTAGGGACAGAATCCCCAGGATGATTGAGACTAGTTTTCTCCTTAAGTGTACTTCAATTCTTTATCCCTCCCTTATGTACAAAAATGGGCCACTGTCATAATTATAAACTACAGTTTTGAGGCTGGAAGAGACTTTACTGGATATAGCCTAGATCTTGGCAACTCAGAGTGTGGTACTTAGACTGGCAGCATCAGCCTCATTCCAGATGCTCGTTAGAAGCGCAGAATCTCGCTCACCACCCCATCTGCTGAATCAAAATCTGCATTTTAACAAGATTCTTAGGTGATTGCATGCACATTGATTTTGAGAGGGATTACTTTCTCTAGACCTACTCCCCTGGTGTTTCCTGACAGAACTGAGACCCAGGGACATTGAGGGACCAATCCATGGTCACAAATCTAGTTAAATTGGAACTGATCCCCAGTTGAAAATGCTTTTCTCTAAATTCCTGCAGCTTTCAACTACGTGCCATAAAATTAATGCTGCTGTTGCTGCCATCAGTTGCAATCACTGAGAGTTCCTTAGGTGTGGACTTGTGCTAATCTCTTTACATGGATGACCTCATCTACTCCTTTACTACTACATCCTATGAGTCCAGTAACATTATTACCTCTTTTTTTCTTTTTTTTTTTCTGACAGGGAACCCCAGGCCTAGAGACATTTAAGAACTCACCCCAAATCAAGCAACTTCCAAGTAGTGAATCAGAGATTAGAATCCATGCAGTCTGTCTTTGCAATCAGGCTTGTAGCTACTGGCCTGAGCATAAAGTATATATCTTTCCCCATGACTCTAAAAGCTTGTGTCATCTATCTATCATCTATCTATCCATCCGTGTTTGGAGATCGAAGGTTGCGTAAGATGGAGTCATCGTGCTTGACGTCTCTTTTCCTTTCTTTAATCTTGGCAGTAACAGTTCTGTTCTGTCGCTGCATAGAAAAGGAAGTAAAAGGTCCCTTACTATTGACCGCACCTTCTCATCCCTTATAGCTCAGGCGTCCTAGCCTTCAGGTCTTTCTTCCCCGCCACCTCTCCCATCACCTCAGGAGTCTGGCTTAGCAATCACTGTGACTCAGAGATATGAAGTGCCTGACCATTGTGGTGGAACAGTAAGAAGGCTGTTGATCTCTCTCCCCACAAGCACTCAAGTTTTAAAGGAAAAAAAGTGTTTAAGAATGGTTACTACAGAGCCATACCTTAGAAAAATGAGTTGCTTGTGTGATTTCTTGAAAACGTAGCATGTAAGAGATTGTTTCCAGTAGAAACATTTGCATTCTAATCAACAGAGCATCTGAAATGCAACCTGAGTACCAGAGTAAAATGAATACAGCCTTTGTTAGGTCCCAATATAATTAGAAAAGTCTCACTTCTCTATAGCACCTTTAAAAAAGTCAGTGGTTCAGAATAAAATTTTCTTTTTTTTTTTTTTTTAAAGATTTTATTTATTTGACAGAGAGAAACACAGCGAAAGAGGGAACACAAGCAGAGGGAATGGTAGCGGGAGAAGCAGGCTTCCTGCCGAGCAGAGAGCCCGATGCGGGGCTCGATCCCAGGACCCTGGGATCATGACCTGAGCCGAAGGCAGACGCTTAACGACTGAGCCACCCAGGCGCCCCTGGAATAAAATTTTCTTGCAATAAACCAGTATAGTCTCCTCATCCTATGCATACACATAGTTGATAAGCAACAATAATATGAGAAAAGTCCAGATTTATTTAAAAAACCCCTACATTTGAACATGACATTATTTATAAAAACTTAAATTTGAATTAACCGTTAAATATTATTAAAATAGTATTCCATTCACACAAAAGCAAATTTTTACACAACTTTTCAGAACCTGGCTATTATATAAGGTAAGATGAACTTCATACATTTTTGTTTTGTAAGGATCACTGTGGATCTAGATGGTAAGCAAATACTTAGAAATTGTTGCTATGTATGTCACCAGTAATACAATTGCACAGATTTGTAATATCTCCAAAGGCAAATACTCTAGAATTTTGTTTATATCTGGAAACAAACTCAATCTGTTTATCCATGTTCTCCTTAAAGAATATTACTTATACATTCACACACACACACATTTGATTCCAATATGATTGGAATTTGATTCCAAATATCTTCCATTAGACTCTAAGATCCATAAGGGAAGAGGGCTGCCTTATTCATGCTTTAATTGCTCCTATTATAACATTTTTTGTCCTAATAAATGTTTGCTAAGCTGAATACCACACCTTAACTATAGATATCTGAAATTTTTGTTGTGAACTTTATTTAATGGGGAATGGGAAAGATTTGTGTTTTTTTGTGGGACTGTAATTTTCAATCTCCTGATTTTTGTGATTTTCAAGAGCTGGCCATAATGCTGTATAGTTCTCTGATTTTATTTCTTTGGTACAAAAAAGCAAAATGAATGAATTGTGATTGAGCCATGGAGCCCAGTTGCTTGCATATGTAATAGGAGTTCTAAATTACCGCATAAACACAGCTGCAGTTTTTCAGTCAGAAGACTTCGAGAAGCATGCCGACTGGTGAGTGGGGGTATTTGGAGCTCTAAATTTAAGAGCATTATTATGAGCTGCGATAGACAATCATCCCGCCTTATTTAAATCTCTGGGCAACTGTAGAACTAGAGTATGCCTTGCTTAAACATTTCAGGTTTCTTATCTATGCCCAAATCTGAACAAGCAAGTTTAGCTCCCAGCTTTTCAACTGACAAACTGTACATAAAGTACAAATTGTACTTTATGGCTGCTGCATTTCTGAAGTTACCTGAAAGTTAATACTTAATAGTTTTGAAATAGCTTATATTTAAATAACTTCATTGCAAAAGTTACTTCAAAGTTCATACAAATTGATATAAATCCTACTTTTTTTTGGGCAAGGCAGATAGACCTACACAGGAAAATAGATAAGAATCTTTAAATCTATTTACATATGCACACACATAAACACACATACACATTCATACTAAAATCTTTGTGCTTGAATTTTAGGGTGAAAAGTAAGGAAGAAAGGTGAGTTTTAAAATGTATTTTCTTGCGAATTTTCAAACCGTCCTTATATGAGGATAAAAGATACTTCTAAAAGATAGGCGCCTTGTTTGTTAAATTTGTTATTTAAATTAATTTAACAAGAAACATGTTTCATGATTTAAGTGGTGCTTTCATGAAATTTATATTTTCAATGCCTTCTCCCTAATATTTTTTAAGAGGTCTTTAACATAATTGACCACTAATTGATGGAAAACAGGTAGAATCTTTTCATGCCAACAGTTCTTTGAACTATCCAATTGTATTAAATCAAATCAGGAAGGTTTTACAGACTAGATGAAATGGGAAAAATCACTGGACTCTCATACTAACTCATTGATTCAATAGAAAATTGGAAGTATAGTCAAAGTTATCATTTGGTCTTTTTTTTTTTTTTAATGGCTAGCTAGATTTAGGAAGAGCCTAGGGACAAAAGTCAGGACTAGATAACCTGGAATATAAATTATCTATTTTGTAGTGTAACCTTGGCAAATTGTAGATTCAAATTCTTTTCCTGGGAGTAACCAATGCTTTTTGTTTTTTTAATTTTTAAACTTCTATTTTATTTTTTCAGTGTTCCAAGATTCATTGTTAATGCACCACACCCAGTGCTCCATGCAATATGTGCTCTCCTCAGTACCCACCACCAGGCTCACCTAACCCCCAACCCCCTCCCCTCCAAACCCCTCAGTTTATCAGAGTCCACAGTCTCTCAAGTAACCAATGCTTTTTTTTTTTTTAAGATTTTAGTTATTTGACAGAGAGAAACACAGCTAGAGAGGGAACACAAGCAGAGGGCAAGGTAGCGGGAGAAGCAGGCTTCCCGCTGAGCAGGGAGCCCGATGCGGGGCTCGATCCCAGGACCCTGGGATCATGACCAGGGCCAAAGGCAGCTGCTTAATGACTGAGCCACCCAGGCGCCCCGTAACCAATGCTTTAATAGGTTATCTTCTTACCATCACTTCAAGAAATTCAGCCTAAACATTGGAGTGAACCTGAACAACATTACAGTAAGTCCTATTATAACCAACAGACAACCAAAATCAGAAAAGGCGACCTATCCCTTGACTTCAACTGTCTAAAATCAGATGGATAAGGGGAGGGGATCAAAATGTTGAATAATTCCTGATTGTTCTACTCACCATTAATAATGTTTGTTATTAAGAATTATTTTTAGTTGAAAAGGTTTTTTTTTTGTATTGTTTAAAAGAAGGGATACTTAATCCCAACATTTTCCAAACCACATGGTTAATGCAAACAACCATAAAAAGTTTACATTTTTCTACTGTTCTAATATTTTTTATTTTCCACAAAACAAATGCATCAAGAGCCAGCAAAAAATCACATGTGACTGATTGCAATTAATCCAACTTTAGCAAAGAGAGTCATTGTAGGAAAGAACTGTATGTATCTTTAGCAAAATGCATTTGTTTGTAGCAAATCAAGTATAATTAAGACTTTTGACAAATGAACAGTTAGAAAAGCCCTCATTGTAAAGGAAGTGTACATTGAATCATAGTGCGAGGGAACTAGAAGACATTATAGAGGTCACCTGGGAGGAACCCTCTTGTTTGAGAGATGAGGGAAACTGAGATTTGAAAGGTGGAAACCACTGACCTCAAACTGTTGCAAGCCTTTACAAGTGCAAAATTAGACCTGTGTCTCATTCTGTGTTTGTGGAAATATGGGCTGTCCCTCAATATCCTTTTCTCCTTACTCTAAGTACTAGATTTTCTATCCGCACACACAGCTATCTGGAATGGAAACTATGTTTCTTAGCAACTCTTAGCACCTTCTCTGGTACAGATGAACACATCTGGGTAATGGACATAAACACAAATGTCATGTGGTTGCATTTGGGAAGTTTTCTTATGCTTTGTGCCTTTTTTTCATTTTTCTCCTCTTCCTGCTGGCTGCACGTATAATGCCCGTATAGTGTAATGGCCAGAGCTGGAGCAGCCTTCTTGAGGGACCTTGGGAATGGAGATCTGGGCTAGAGTAACAATAAAGTCAAAGTATCTTGAATCCTAAGGATTTTGTGGAGGAGGGTCTTGAGCCTCAAGCTTCTTTTCAATGAGAAAAGATCGAAGAGGAAACAAAACAAAAACCTGCCCTTGTGTCTTGCTTAAGCAATGCTTAGTTTTTATTTATCTGTTACTCCTAGTCGAGCCCAATCCTAATTCCTATTCTGTTGTGCCATCAGAGCCTGGTGCAGCCACCAGCAGGTATGTGGTATTCCGTAGATGTTTGCGGCAATGTGGGAGGCATCTCTGACACCTGCTTCTCCCTCCCTCACATCCAAACCAGCATTGGGTCCTTCCAGTTTCACCCTCTGACATCTCTCCAATCCATGCACTTGTCTTCACCAACCTCACCCATTGGAGTTGAAGCTCTGAACTTGTCTTATCTAGACTACTCTAAATTCTTCTGAATGGTCTTGCCCACAACACATCTCTTTTCACTTAAAACTTTGCCTTTTGTTCTGTCTCTCCCACTGAACAGTCAGCCCCATGAAAGCAGTGGCCTGGATGTTTTCCATGCTGTGTCTCCAATGTCTAGCATGGTGCCTGGAACATAGTGGAGGCTTACTAGTGTGTTTGCTAAATGATTAAATGGTATTGAAAAATCCATTGTTGGGATTTGGAAAATCAGTGGGCTGGTAATGACTGGGATTTAAAAGACAGACACACACACACAGAAAATATTTGAAATGCCACAAAAAGGTTTTTATATTTACTTTATAGCATGGCTCTTTAACTCATTAGATTAATCAAATTCTAAAATACTTATATTTATACAATTGGATGGACTAAGGGTTTGAAGCCTATTGTTTCCTGATCTCTGTTCTAAGCCTGAAATTTAATAATTAGAACAGCAGTTTGCAAAGTGATTCAAAGACGCCTGGGGATACCTGAGAACATTTCTAGAGGTCTGTGATGTCTTCCTTTTCCGTATGTGGGTGAGGCCAGAATTTCATCATATTCTTCAACCCTAACAACATAATGTAGCAGAATGGAAGCAGAAACAGTTTTGAGACTCCAGCTGTTTTCCATTAAACTAGACATTAAAGAAATATACAAAATGCAAAATCATGACATGCTTTTCAATAAATAATTTCTTATTTCATCTCAGGATGAAAACACCTCAATGAGTTATTTGGAGAATTAAGAAAAAATTAGGAAAACATTCAGCATAGTGTGGCACATAACAGGTAGTGTTTGGCACACAAATACTAAATTTTATTGTCGACCATACATTGTGTGAGATTTCAAATCTGTTTTCAGACAGCTTTTAAAGGTGGGAAGGGAGAGACAGAGTGGTGTGTGGTAAAAGTTTAATAACTTAACTCTCTGGGGCAGGGAGGAAGCCCTGCTTTGTAGCATTTGCTGAATTCCATGTCAGTTGGGAAGAGACAGGCTCAAATCAGCTCTTGTGAGCAGATAGGAGCCAGCTTCAGCATAAAATATTCTGGGGCTTTACAGGAATAGGGAAGAGATGCATAAGGCAGAGGGAAGTCTGGGAGCCTGAGGGCAACATTTATGTTAATCCAATATTTTGTCTTGAGTCATTCCAGGATTCCCAATTATCTGGGATTATCCCATGGGTTGAATCCTGGCGGTCCCCAAGAGGGTACCAGGTATATTTGCATATCCAAACATCTGCCACAGACTTTCATAATTCCATGAGTAGAATAACCATTTGGGAAGACATATTGTCAATGGTGAGCCTGGTTAAAATGATAGATTATTGAGTATTTTAGATGGGAACAGGTGTAATGCCTTAAAATGATGTTTCAGGACAGTGGATCTCAAAAGTGGTCCCAGGCCAGCAGCATTGTATCTTCTGGAAACATGATAGAAAAGCAAATTGTTAGACCCCATCCAGCCCTAGGTAGTGTATACTCTGAGTGTGGGGTCCGGCAGTGTGTTTTTGCAAATCCTTCAGGAGATTCTATGTGTGCTTTAAAATTTGAGATCCCCTGGTGTTGGGGAAGTTTGGGGGCCATGGGAGCTAGGAAGACTGCAGTATTTGGAGCACGGCGATTCCTGAACATCCTGGATGTCCCACCCTTGGCTGGGGTAGAGATTGACTGCTACTGGGTATAGTGGAGGCTGTTGGTTCCCCAGCCAGAGCCCCTTCACTGGGCTGGTGCATCCATCTCTTGGCCACTGTGGTCTTGGGTGGTAATGGCTCATAGATGTCCCCTTTCCTGGACAAGTGCCAAGGACTGGCGGACAGTTGGGTACAAAAGCCTCTCCCTTTGTTTCTCCCTTTGTTAGTCACGGGACTAACACTGTGATGGAATTCATGTTCTTCAAGGAAGAGACTGAAGCCTGTATCTAGCTGACACCGTGTTCTAGCTCAGCTTTCCCACCTGCTCTGTCCTGCTTCCCTCCTCTTCTCCTGCAAGCACTTTGTACAAAAATGGTTTCAACAAGAATCTTGGTTATAGACTCGACTTCTAGGGAACTTGACCTGAGACACTTAATTTTAAAGTCAGACCATTCTGGACTTGTGTCTGAATTCCCCCAATTGACTATGTGACTATACGTTGAAGGGAGCTAATGATGCCCACTTGGAGGGTTTGTTGTCGGAATTAAAGGGACACTGTGTAAAAGCCCTCAGCACAGCGCCTGGAGGAGGGTGGTGTGAACTGTCAAGAGCTGCCTTTGATCTTTCCCTGACTTGTCCTCCGGTCGTGGGCATGTTAATGTTTTCATGCTGTCTGTTTCCTCTGTGGGAACTCTGTGTGTCTAACACCAGGCTACCTCATCAATAACTGGAAGTCAGACATATTTTTTCAAGTGGTAATGTATTTGGCAAAATGTGGAGCACAGACATAAAGCATAATGAGCACTAATTATACAACTGAGGGTGTAAACACCCTGGAGAGAAGTGTCTGGGAGTTCAGAGGCCAGGAGAGTTGGGGGTAGTCCAGCCAGAAGCCTTCCCGGGACTTTCTCACCTACGCAAGCAGCACTGTGAACTTGAGTACTTGAATCTAGAAATCTGGTTTCCCCAGGTCCAGGGAACCCACAAACTGGGAGACAGAAAAAGGTGGGAGAGAGACTTGGATCAGCCTCATGTCCCTGGCCTGTCTTCACCCAGAATTCCTTCTTGTCTTGGAGGTCTGGACTCCATTGTCACCTCCTCACAGAGGCCTTCTTTAAATGCCCTCCCCCATCCCATGGCCCATTTATTCATTCTCCAGCACTTACTGCTTCTGGCATTAGCTTGCCTAGATAGTTGTCATTGTGCAAACTGTTTGTCTCTCCTGCTAAAACTCCTAGGGCATGGAGTCAGGGTGTCCTATTCACTGTACATAGTAAGTCCTCATTAAAACTTGGTTTTGGAGCCATGGGAATTTCCATAAATTGCTAGTGAAACGTAAATGGGCACAGCACTTTGGAAGTTTCTCTGGCTGCATTCAGTAATGATGAACATATGCCTTCCTATGACCCAACAACTCCATGTTTAGTTATTTATCCACAGAAACACAAAGGTGTCCATCAAAAGACATGTACTAGAATGTTCACACCAGCATTTTCTGTAACAACCACAAAACTGGAACCTACTCAAATGTCGATGAAAATGGAACAATTTGTGGTATATCCATACAAGGAAATATTCTTTAGAAATGAGAACCTTCGACCAGAGACCAAAATATAAATGAATCGCACCAACACAATAACATGATGTTGAGCGAAAGAAACCAGACACACAAAATGCACATTCTCTGTGATCACTTTTATATAAAGTATAAAAACAGGCAAACCCCACCTTGGCGGGAGAAATCAGGATAGTGGTTTTGGCTGGGCAGGTGGATGCTGGTCCTGGCTAGAAGGAGCTGACCTGGGCATCGCAGGTGTTGGTCCTGGTGTGTTTCCTGGTTTGGCCACCGGTTACATAGGTATATGCAATTTGCGAACATTCATCCAGCTCTGCACTGCGCATCTTTTACGTGTACTTCACACTGTGATAAAATTTACATGAAAACAATTGCATGGGGTTTTGCCCAGAAGAGTGTAGGAGCTCTCAGTAACATTTACCTTAAAAATAAAAATGTAGGGGCGCCTGGGTGGCTCAGTGGGTTAAAGTCTCTGCCTTCGGCTCAGGTCCTGATCTCGAGGTCCTGGGATCGAGCCCCACATCGGGCTCTCTGCTCAGCGGGGAACCTGCTTCCTCCCTCCCTCTCTGCCTGCCTCTCTGCCTACTTGTGATCTCTCTCTGTCGAATAAATAAATAAAATCTGAAAAAAAAAATTAAAATGTCTTGGGGGCTTGGAGCCCTGGAGTTAGGCCCTCACTTCGGGGAGATTGGTCGCACCTGCCCATTTGTCCCGCGCAGTGCCAGGTCAGCGACGGCATTAGGCGTTAGGGGGCCGCCTGTGTTCAGCCGAGAAGACTCGAATTCGAGACCCGGGAGGGGCCGTCTAGCGGTAAGTCGGTCTGCAGGGCGGCAACAGAGCTCCTGGAGATTTAGGGCGGGAAACACCAGGAAGGCGGAGACCGGACGAACCGCGCGGTTCAGGGTCCTGGAGCCCAAGTGCACCTCTTTGAGCCCGCGGGCACCCGACGGTGTTCGAGGCGCTCCCCGGCCGCCGTGGTCGCGGCCGCCCAGGTCCGCTGTCGCGGGGGCCAGGGTCCCGGACGCAGGGGTTCGGGGAAGATAACAATGTCGCGAGGGAGTTCAAGGCTCGACCCTGGCACCCGGTTTCGCCGCCGCCGCCGCCAGAGGCTTGGGCTCCCGCCGCGGGAGGGTGGAGGAGGGCGCCTGTCCCGGAGCGACCCCGCCGGGAGGAAGGGCGGGCCGCCGGCAGCCTGCCCCGGGCAGGGCCAGGGGGAGGGAGGGACGGAGGGGCCTAGGAGTCGGGCGTCCGGCGGGGCAAGAGGGTAAGAGATTTCCCACGAGTACCGAATCTGGGACATGGAAAAAGAGTGGGGGTCCCCTAAGCCCGAACCTAGAAGAGGGGTAGAGAGTGGGGACCTTTAAAGCCGAAGCCCGACATTGTTGGAAAAGGAGAGGGGGGGAGATCCTCTTCCCCATCCCAAAACGCTGGGAATGGGGGACCCCGCAAGCTCAGGACCTGAGGATGGGGGAAGGAGTGGCCCTGTGAGTTCTGGAACCCAGAGCCTGAACGGGGGTGGGCGGGGTGTGGGAGGAGATGGGGGACCTGCGGGAGGGATATTAGAAAAGAGTCAGCAACAGTCACGCGGAGGACTTTCTGAGTCGCCAGGTTTCTCTTTAATGAGTCTGGGCTTTGGAAAATCAGCACCTGCCTGTGCTTGAGTGGCATCCATACTGGCGCAGGCGCTGTGATATTTTCTATAGGCCTGACTCGACCTATGCGTGGCCGGCCTGATTGGCTGGCAACTCCTATCCCTGAGAACTGCCCTGTACCTGTCTAGGCTGGGGGGGATCCCCAGACCTGGCCAGAGAGGGCTACAGGCTACATGAAGGGAGCGCTCTCACTTCCTGATTCACCCCCCATCTGTGCTCCTCAGTCAGAGGTGGGGAGGTTGGTGGTGATGGGGAGGAGTGGCCTGAGCAAGTAGCTGGAACAGTAGCACCCCCTAAGTTTCTTTGGAAACATAAAAGTTTCTCTTTCTTCGTCCCAAGTCCACTGCTGCCCTCCCTCCCCCAGACCATACGCCCCTCCCCATCAGTGTGAGAGATTGTCAACAGGGGTAGCTGATTTGGCTTGGCAGCTTAATTCTGGAAGTCTCATCAGATGGCCGCTTAATTTCCCAATTATCACAAAGGCGGCAATCTTATTTTGAGTTTTTCTGAAGTGATTGTAATTTTCATCAGGGCTGCCAGCGGTAACTCCTGAAAACACCCCAAAACAAAGGAGGCTGCAAGAACTGGAGAGCCACAGAAAAAGCCCCTCACAGCTTATGCCCAAGGGCTTATTTCAAATACCTGTAACCTGTAGGTATTGTTTGCTCTGGGGGGGGGGGCGGGGAGGGGGGGAGATCTTACCAATACATCTTTCCCCTATTTTTACCCATATCCTTTACTTGGTCCTATTTTTACTTGGCCAAAGAAAAGTAATCATCTGCCTGTATTATATACTCAGATTTTCCCCTTAATTACAAGTTTCAAAAAAAAGTCAAAAATGGAAAGTGTTGGAAACTAGAAACTGTCTAGAAACTAGAAACTATACAATAATAGTATAAAAGAAAGGTTCTACACTGACTTTTGGGAGACTGGGACTTTTCTCTGCTGCTAATAGGCTGGTCAGGTGACCCTAATTTTCTGCATCTGTTTCTTCTATAAAATACAGATGTTGTCATAGGTGACCCCAGATCTCAAAGTCTGCTACTCTTAGGTTTCTTTGGGAGAAGACTAAAAAAGTTGTTGTAAATAAATTCCCATTCGGTATATTGCATAATATTGAATACCCTTCCTGTTTTAAGCTGGGGAGAAGATGTCTGAACATACATTTTCTCATCCAAATCCCTTTTATCCTCTTCTAATGCTCAAAGTGCAGCGCTGATGTCTGGAAGGCTTTGTGTTCAGTTTGTACCATTTGCAAACACAGGATTATGGTGGAGTGGAAGGAAGAGTGGCTACAGGATTTCTTGGACCTGACAATCTCACACTTCTCTTTCCATTTTCACTCCAATTAGCACACAACTTTTAAAAGTTGGCCTAGGCAAAGCAACACTTTCACACATTCGTACTAAAATCCATGCTAATCTTTCCCATGGGATGTAATTCAATTGAATTGACATTCTAATAAAATACTGGCGAAGACACAATCACAGTTTGCCTGTGATGCATAATTAGCCTAGCACTATGCAGTTGCTTAAACCTCCGGTAATGGCTTCTTCTATATTGTTGGTTATGAGATGTCAGAGTTTTCATTCCTGGATGTGAATCGAACATCGTCAAGCAACTCTGTTTAGCAGAGCAGGTTGTGATCTTAGTTTGTCATTGCTAGGAATGCACTACAACTTAGATCTGCTTTCAGGTTGGTCTTGAGCAATTTCTTAATCATCCAAACCTGCCTTCCAATTTGTATTTTCTGGTCATGGCTGACCAAGTCCACTCTGCTATTTTCAAATCATTGGCACAGATATACATTGGCTTGGAAGTTGTTTGAATCTACTATATATGGCACTTGAGAAATCACGACTATTTTTTAAAAGACTAAAGACAGGAGAAGTTGCCTCAGATAATGAGAATCAGATTTTGCTGTTGTTTTTGTTCCAAAGTGTTTCATACTGATAAAGTAACCCAGATTTCGCATTGCCACTGATAACAGGCTATGGAAATAAGACACAGTTTGTGTTCCTGTATTTTATTTAAAGCTGATTTTATTTTATTTGAAGTTGATATTTGTAGGTTATTAATTAATCTGCAGTAAACTGAATAATTCCACCACTGATAGATTTTGTTTTATGGCCAAGAAGTTCTGAAATTTTCATGGAGCTGGAGAGAAAGAGTAGTTCCTTTGTGGATTCCTATGTGTTTTAGGTGAAGCTTGGGTGGTTGTGCCCTACCTACACTGTGTGGGCATTTTTAGCTGTGCCCTTTAGCTGGATGGACTCACTCATGAGGCACAACCTTTTTAACACTGTACATTTGTGCTATTAATAATCTCTGACTTTAGGAATGGAGTACTTCAGAAAATAGACGAAGCTTATTAATTGAGCTGGGAATGGTCACAGCATTTATTGGGGCTCAAGGCATTCGATCACTGTTGATCCATACATGGACTGTAAACTTGGTCTATCCTGCCAGGTGGAGGCAGGTCCTAGGTACCCAGACCAGTGAGGTGGGGGAGGACTGAATCAGGAAATGTATTCCACAGGAAACAGGAAGCATGTGTTTTTCTCCTAACAGAGCTATGTATTTAGGTATTGTCTGCTCTCTGGCAGGTGAAACAAGATGTCACTTACCACTCAAGACCAGGAACCAAACAGTGCTGCGGGAGAGCGAGGTTCTTGTCTCAGGGAGTCGAAGAATGAATCTCGCAGACAAAGGAGAGTGAGTAAAGCAATAGGAGATAGAAGCTTATTAAGCAAGGGGGCACCTGGGTGGCTCAATTGTTAAGCATCTGCCTTCAGCTCAGGTCATGATCCCAGGATTCTGGGATCAAGAGCCCCCCATCGGGCTCCCTGCTTCTCCCTCTCCCACTCCCCCTGCTGTGTTCCCTCTCTCGCTGTGTCTCTGTCAAATAAGTAAATAAAATCTCTAGGAAAAAAAAGTTTATTAGGCAAGGATACAGAAAAAGCTCACAGGAGTGAGAAGGGTCCCAATGGGGTTGCCACTGAGGGCTTTTAGGGATGGTCTTTTATATATAGAAAGCAAACCAGGGAACTTAAATCTTTTTAACATCTCTATTGATAACACCATTGAGTAAGGACTAGTGATAACACCTTCAATGGCTTATTTCCTTTTTACAGGCAGGTAGTTGTTGGTTGGTCACAAGTAGCTGTTATAACAAAGACCCCACCTCTGACACCTAGGATGGGAGGGTTTGGTTTGTTCCCTTATCTCTGGTTTCCTTTTATCTCCCACATTTTGACTTTTGTGAGCCTGATCTCAGGGCCTCCTACCTGTCTCTTCCTACTGAGTCCCACCTGTCCCAGGAAAGAATCCGGGTTAAGTTTCTCATAGGACTTTTATGCTTAATAAAATCCACAGGCATTTTTATTGAAATTCTTAGGATTAGAAAACTACACTTCTTATTTTGCTTTCATATGCACTTTGGATCTAAATAAAGCACACAAAAATGGCACCTTGTTTTGGCTGTCTTAAGGAAAATTAGGTCACGGAGATAAAAGGGGAGCACATATCTGGGAGCTGTGCAGGGTGAACAACAATGGAAGAAAATTCAGCTCAAGGGAGAAACTACATAGAGATGTGAAGGTGCGAGGCTAAGCTAGATCTTTAATCAACTGAACATTTCTTATTTGTTTTATAGTGAGAACTTCTGATCCATCCCATGGAGAGTACTTTAAATGTGAATCCTGCTTCTCTACAGCTGTTTTAATTTGTCAGGGTAGGTTGCGGAAATAAATAGACCCCCAAATAAATAATGACACAAAGGACAATCCAGGGAAGTTGCTTTTGGCTAGGGTGTGCCAATGGCTGTCTTCCTTCATGCTGTTATTCCGGGACTCTGGCTTCTCCCCTCTGTATCTCCTCCATTCCATAGGGACTTGTCATCTTTAGCACCTAAATGTAAGGAGAAAAACAAGGTGGAGGGGGTGCTAGCTTCTTAAAAGCTTTGAGCCACAAGCGGCACACATAACTTCTATTTACCTTCTTTCTGTTGGCTAGAGCTCAGCCATGTGACCCCACCTCCTGTGAGAACCCAGTAGAGCTCTAGCTGTGTGGCAGGGAGCCAAGACAAGGGATCCCTGGTGGACAGTAGCAGCCTGGGCTACATCCGTTTGTTCCAAAGGCTCCAGTGCTAATAGTTAATATTTACTAGAGCTTTTTATGTGCTGAGGGCACCGTTTACATTTTTCATTTAATTCTCGCAACAACCCTGGGAGGTAAGAAAAAGCATTCCCATTTTACAGACGATGCAACTGTCTTTTGGAGAGGTTAAAAAACAAATAAACAAACTTGCATGAAACTGAACAACAAATGGAAAGCTAGGATTCACACTTGAAGCGCTGGTTGTCTAGAGGGCCAGGATTCCTCTCCAAAAGAGAGAATTGGCGTGGACAAGGGAGCAGACGCAACAGCTCCCAAGAACCTTCATCACTTCTGTGAAGATTTGCTACCTCTTCCTCCTTTCCAAGCCTCCCTTCAGAGCTGCTGAGAGGAGAGAGGCTGTGGAAGAACTGGAGGAGGGAGGTGATTAAATCACCTTAAATCTGTTTTAAAATCTCCTTTTTCAAAAGCTTTCTGTTGCTAACAATGCTTGACTCTGTGAGAGACACCAGGCCCTTTTTGGAGCCAGCTGAGCAACAGAATGCCACTTCTAACAGACTGGCTGGCTTGCTAAGGTAGCAATTGTATTTAAATTTCAGTATCAGTAACACTAGCTGGAACCACCTAGCAGAAGGAAGGAAGGGGTATGAGGGCACATTTCCATTCCTTCTACTGCCCTGGGGGCTAGAAATGGAAAGTTTTTTGTGACAGAGTTTATTTTTGCGGCTCGAAATTTTCCTCTTTTGAAAATTGAGGCAGCCTAACGAAGCCTCATATTTGGGCCAATACAGCAGTAAATTTATGAAGTGAAAAAGTGGAGGTTTTCATGGTGTCATAAGCCCTCCCACACTGAACATAAATTTATTACTTAGGCTACCCAGATTTAAGTTTTATTATAGAACAAAGTTTGCTATGAACACATTAACTTTAGATTTTCGAGTTTTTGAACCTAAACGGCAGCTTGGAGCATCCATGTAATTTCTTTTTCTTTTATAGCAGGGTATGTCCTGAAAACACATAAAAATCACAGTCTGAAGATCAGCTGCAAGTTTTGTATGTACCTGGATGCAGAAAGTTAGAAAACATCCATTTTTAATAAAGTTGACCTTTTGGAAGTTAGAATTTAGAAATCCTTTTCAATGAAGCCTATATTTTTGATTATTATTTTTAATCTATAATGATGCAAATATATCCATGAACTATGAGATTCAGTTGGTAAAGATGCAGGCGCGGGACCGAAAGCGTTCTTTAATGTGATTTTTCTAAACTTCCCCATGGAGCTCTGTTTATTCCGACTTGGCCAAGCTGCTGATTTTCCATGCAGACCTTCTTTTGCATACAGAAGTACAGACTTGCTGAGTTGAGCCAAATCTGTCTATCCAATTACTGGGTGAGAGAGCTGACTGTAGCTTTAGGCAAAACCTGTAATCTGTAAAACTCTATAGTATCAGTGACAGCCTAATGAAAGGGAAGGCCCAATGGAGTATATGTATTACTTGAGTGATACACAGATACACGGTTCTCTCTACAAATAAGCCTCTTCGAATCTAATACCAAAGAGCAATGAAGTATTCATAACCCTGGGAAAAAAATTGTGCTAATAAGCCCACAGTAATTTTTAGATAGAATGATTTACAAACAGAAACAAAGTCGGCAAATGCATTGCAGGTTATTGAGCTGAGCTCTGGTTTGGATGCTTTTATTACCTTTCATAAAATCTGATCTAGCTACTCTTAGTCTCAATATCTAACTATTTTAGTGACTTTATAGTGTTTGGTAAAATTATATTTTGCTAAAATTTATGTTTGCAAAGAGAATGAGGTCAAGGATGATATTTGATTATATTTTATCGCATAAAATTCAATAAGGATTTCAATTTGAGATAAAAAGTTAATCTCTAGAAAAACATAATACTGAGTGAAAGAAGCCAAATACCAAAATTGCACTTACTCCATGATACCATTTATATGAAATACAAAGGCGGGCACAAATTTAACTATCTTCTTTGAGGTCAGGAAGGGGAATGTATTTGAGGAGAGAGGAAGGCCTATTGGTTGGGAGGCCTATTGGTTTGGGATGCTAATAATGTTTTATTCCCAGACCTGGGCCCTGGTTACACAGCTGTGTCCATTGTTCATTTTGTGATAATTCATTCATTTATGATTGGTGTCCTTTTTGGTCTGTGTGCAAAAAGCCAATTCAAAGTGTTAAAAATGTTAATTTCTACAATGGTACATTAGTGTCTAAAGAAGGAAGGGATTAGTGAGTATGAGCATGGATGTGACAATTTAGAGACAAATATTAGCTTTGTAGTCACAAAATACAGAGCTAGTCAAAGATTTTTTTTTTAAAAGAAATCGATCTTCCCATTTTTTAGTTTTTAAAAATAACTCCATTTTCTAGGGAAAAAGAAAATGGTTTCTCTATATTGGATTGCAGTGGGAAAGTGAATTCTTTTTTCTCATGCAAGGAACTGTAGGCAGGAATAAAATCAGGGCAGGGTATATTTAAAAGGATATTTTAATTCATGTTATCAGTATATCTTATAAGAAACCTAAAACCTTGTAAGCAACGTTTTGCTGGGCCTAGCGTTTTTAGTGCTAATGAAGTTTCATGGCCATTATCATGACCATCTGGTAATCAATACCTCGGATATCTGCTCCAGTAGAAATAAAAGCCCAGTAAAATGTTTCCATTTATAGTTCTTTTCTTTTCTTTTCTTTTTTTTTTTTTGGTAGAGGTGGGAGCAGATAATAGATAATTGAGTAAATGTATGTCTCTATAGTCCAGCAGCCATTCAGTGTTTAATAGATAATGGCTTAACTTAATTTTTTATTTGTTTTAATTTCTTTTCGGGTAACAGCAAGAAATTCCATGTGAATTTAGCCTCATTCCATAGTGGCAAGGCAGATGCCTTTGTTCTTAATTTTTAAATTAATTTTACTGATGTTTATTGAGGGATTTCTAACTGCAAGGCCATGGGGAAACAATGATGTAGGAAATACAGGCCCTGCCTTGAGTTTATGTTCTAAAAGGAATATTTAATTATTCATTTGACAAACATTTTTTTTTTAAAAGATTTTATTTATTTATTTGATGGAGAGAGATCACAAGTAGGCAAAGAGGCAGGCAGAGAGAGAGGGGGAAGCAGGCTCCCTGCTGAGCAGAAAGCCCGATGCGGGGCTCTATCCCAGGACCCTGAGATCATGACCTGAGCTGAAGGCAGAGGCTTTAACCCACTGAGCCACCCATGCGCCCCTTGACAAACATTTTTAAAGTGGCTACTAGGTGCTAAGCTCTGTTCTAAATTTGGAGGATCTTGAGAAAGAAGAGGAACATTATAAAAATCCTTGTCTTCATGGGATTTACATTCTACTGGGGGAAGACAAACAATGAACATAATATTTGAAGAAGTTCTCCATATTTAAAGTGTGTTTCTGCTAGGCAGCATATACTAGGATCTTGATTTTTATCTGATCTGACCATCTCTGCCTTTTCACTTGAGTGTTTTATGTTATATATGTATATATATTTTTTAATACACTGCCCATCAGTACACATTTCCTACAAACCAAGACATTCTCCTACATCACAATTCCACCATCAAAATCAGAAAATTAACATTGATTTACTGTTGCCACCTAATGTCCATACCTCAATCAAATTTTGCTAGTTGTCTCCAAAATATCCTTTATATAGAGCAAAAGCATCCACTTCAGTATCACCTGTTGCCTTTAGTTTTTATGTCTCTTCATTCTGGAAGAGTTCCTTAGTCCTTCCTTGATTTTCATGACCTGACACTTTGGAAAATTAAAGGTCATTATTTTGTGCAATTGTCCTTTGATTTTTTTTCCCCCTGATGTTTTCTCTTATGGTTCATTGACAGCAATTTCATAGTAGTGATGCTGTGTTCTTCTTATTGTATTATATCAGGTGACACACAATTTCAATTTGTCCCATGATTGATGATGTTCACATTGGTTACTTGGTTAAGAGGATGTCTGCCAAGCTACTGTTAAGTTGCTTTTTTCTTTTTCATAATTAATAAGCATTTTATGGGGATGTACTTTGGAGTTAAGCAAATCTCCAGTTCCTCATAAACTTTGAATTTCATTTATTTATAGCAGTATAGATTCATGGTTTCTCAGTTTTATCAACAAGTTATAATCAATGATTGTCATTACTCATTTTGCTGCTCAAAATTATTTTGCTGACTTTTAAATTAGCTTCTGAGTTCTTTTGATGTATACTCCTGTTCCTTTGACCACTTTCTTGCTTTCTCCTGTGGGGACTCCTCCTCACCTGACTTTCGTAGTTACTCATATATTTTCCATTTCCAGTGTTCTTCATTACTTTATGTAGATCTGACTTTCCACACAGAATCATTTCCCCACAGCCTGAAACTCTTTTAACATTTCTTGTAGAGCAGATCTGATTGTGGTAAATTCTCTCAGCATCTGTTCATCTGGAAATATTTTTAGCCCGCTTTCATTTTTGAAGGATATTTTTTGCTAGATATGTAATTCATGGGTGACAGCATTTCCTTTCAGCACTTTGTGGATGTAGCATTGTCTTCTGACTTACATTGTTTCTATTGAGATGTCACTGGTTATTCTTACCACTGTTCCTCTGGAATGTGTCTTTTCTGTTTTTTCTTTTGGTACCTTTTAGATTTTTTTCTTTTTGCATTGGATTAGAATGTGCCTAGATGTAGTCATTTTTTTTTCTTATTTTTTCTTTTTTTTTTTAAATCTTATTTCTTCTTGATTTGTAAAATATTGCTTAAGGTTAATTGAGCCTTTTTGATTGGTGGTTTTATATTTTTTTTTCTCAGCCATTCTTTTTTCCAAAAAATATATATTTTTTTGGTTCTTATCCCTCCCTCCTTCTGCAAACCCTATTTGCAGGGACAGTAGCCTGCTTGATATTTTCCCACAAGTCATTGCCTGGTCAGAATTCCAGTGAGCTTCCAGCTGTGTGCCACTCTGGAATCTGTGTTCAGCTCGTTGTTCTCTGACACTTGTTTTCATCCAGGCTTTGTGGAGTCTTGTCCTCAGGTGCACAGCCATCTTAGCTTTCAGCTGATGACTAATGGGAACCCCTGTGAACAAGTCTGGAGCTCTTTCTCTGCAACTGTCTCTTCTCCAATACTCTTTCCTGCAAATTCCAGTCACCTCAGCAGCTCTGAGGTTCAGTTTCTGCTTGGGCTGCACCTATGGTCTGGAAGGTGCATCCAGGCAGAATGCCAAGGCTATTGTGGAGCTAACCTTGAAATTTCCCTTCACTTAGGGATTGTAAAGAGTGTTGCTGGTTGTCCAGTTTCTGAAAATATTTGTTTCTTATATATTGTTTTCTAGTTTTATAGGGTTCATGCCAGTAGGGCTAATTTGATGCCAGGAGTTTAACCTTGAGTAAATTCTGTGGTATGTCAGAAAGTGACAAATGTTATGAAAAACAAACAACAGACTTGGAGTAACGGGGATGGGTAATGAGGGAGGTATGATTTGAAATTCCACATCAGGAAATAGTTGTGACAATTTAGCTTGCTAAGTTCAAGTGGAGTACTTTAGATGCCTGAGGAAGGGACACCTAAAATTGGGGGTGTCTGGGAAGTTTGAGCACAGGAAGTTCTATCTCATCTAAGGCCTGAAGGATTAATAGGAGCTAACTGTACAATGTGGTAGGATATGAGAGTGCTGGTATGCTTTCCAAGGTACTGGAAACAGAGTATTTTAAAGAGTCAGGGAGAGGTGTCAGAGTACAGAGTAAGTTTGGCAGAATATAAGTAGCTTTTTATAGCTGCAGTAATATCATATGATAAAGCAGAGAACAAGTCGTAGCGGCCCTCGCAAGCCATATTGAGAGGTTTACACTTTGTTCTATGAGCCTTGGAGAACCATTAAAGGATTTTAAGCAAGTATGAAACTTGATCATAACCTCTGACTCTCCATATCCCCATGTCTATGAAATGAGCATGTTGGAAATAATGGCATCAATTGTTTCTTTTATAAATGAGTCCACTTTTTACACCGTGTTCAAGTTTTGTACCCATATCAAAAGGGAATGTCAAATGCCTAATATAAGAGGTCCTTTAAAAAAAAAAAAAGAGAGGTGCTTGAAAAGAATGCTTTTCAACCAAATTTGTGGATCACATATTTTCTGAGAGGTAAAATGACCTCAACATAATAAAGAAAATTGATGGGGAAACTCTAAAAACAGAACACAAAGCTTTTGTTTTCTTAATCATCACCACTAAAAGATGTAAAAGATTGAATTATAATAGAAGATAGTTGAATTATGCTATTTGTTAGTACATGAAAAAATTTGGAGGGAATGAATAAAATGTTTTACTGAAGGGTTAATAGAATCACAAAAGAGAGAGAGGAATAGACTGAAAAGAAAGCCAGGAAATGAGAAATCAGGTTTGTTGTTTTTTTTTTTTAATTTTTTTTTAATTTCCACACCAGGTAGGCCAGATAGAAAAACAGTTGCTTTTTATTTTTTTGGTATTGCACTTGATTCAACTCAATTCAGCAAACATTGATTGGGTTTCATGCTAGGTACTAAGGGAATGAAAGATGGTCACTAAGACTGTTTTCACACCAAAGGCATTTATAAACTTTTGAGGAAGACCAAGCTTCTAGTCATTTGTTACAAACTGCAGGATGAAATGAATGACTTCCATCTTGATTTGGGAGAAAGAAAATGTGAACATTTAACTGTATTAAAAAGCACACAAAATAAATGGTACAAGTGAGGCACGAAGCAACTCCAGTGGGAGACATAGGGCTGATTCATTCTGAATTGGGGAGACAGAACTCTCACAGATGTAAAAAGGTTGGGCTGTATCAAAGGTTGAGTAGGACTTGGACAGTTAGTTGGACAGGGTAGAAGAGTTATTCCAGGAAAGGCATGGCATAATGGATGTGCCAGGCATATTTAAAAAACATTATGTCTTCTTGAGTAGTTGGAGCTCAGGACAACAGGGTGAGATTATTTTGGTGATGGCAGGAGACGATGTTGCTGCTGTTCCCAGATACCCATTAGTAGGGCATGCAAACTCCTCCCAGCCGCAGGATGGTTTAGCTGCAATGAGATAACAACTGTACCCTTTTTCAAGAATGGTACTCAGTGAATGGGAGCCATCTCAACAGATAGCTTACCTATTCTGCACCTTCATCCCCTCGTCAGTGATTGACTGGCATGGGAGGGCAAGAGAACAAGCCCCCTTGTCTCAAGCTGAGCTAACTGTGGTGTGACTCATACTCCATAGCAACCCAGTGGGACCAGGCTGAAGCTGGACTCCAGCTGAGACCACATCCTTGCTCGGTTCCTTTCCTTTCTCTATCCCTCAAAACAGCTCAGAAATATAAATGGCCAATAAACACATAGCAAGAAGCTCGACTTCCTCTATAGTTACAGAACTGAAAATTAAAACAAAGATAGCATGCTTTCCCATTAGACTGGCACTTTGTCAAGTGTATCACATCTTTAAAATTCGCACTTTGTCACATGTATACGATACCCATGCACTTTTGCTCCTTTGTCATTTCACTTTGTTTAGTGCATCTTTGCCTCAAAAGGTGATAGAGTGTATTATTCTATCAAGTAGAACAAATTTTGCCTTTGTGACTTCTGGTTTTCACTTGCTTTCTTCTAGTTACTTTAAAGTCTCATTAAAAAAAATTTAAGACTTTTATTGTTCTGGAATTAATTTTGCTGTAAGTAATTAAGTAGTAATCCAGCTAACTTTTCCAACTGTTACTCTACTTTCAGATACCTTTTATTAAATAATCCATCTTTACTCCATTATTTAAAAATTCCACCCTTATTACAGACTAAATCCCCATAGGCATTTGGATCTGTTTCTGGAATCTGTTTCATTGCTATGACTGTTCATTCCTCCACCAATATGATACTGTTTTAAATACTGTAATCTTAAGTATTTTAAATGCTGACAGTGCTTGTTACTTCTCTCTTTTCTGGTTCTCTTAACTATTTTCACACTTACATTTTTCTGGGTAAACTTCAGAGTTACCAAGGATTTTAATTTTTATTTAAAAATTTTCCTCCTTTTATCCAGCTCTTTTGAGATTGACAAAGAAAATTGTATAATTTAAAGTGCACACTATGATTTTATGTAAATGTAAATTATAAAATATTTGCCACAATTAAGTTAATGAACATATCCATCACCTCACATAATTACCTTTTATTTATTTTGGTTGTGATGAGAATCTGTTAGATTTACTCAGAAGATTTCAAGTATACAGTTTAATTTTATTAAATTATAGTCACCATTTTGTACATTAGATCCTCAGAAATCATTTGTCTTAGAACTGAAAGTTTGTACTCTAACATCTCCCATTTTTCTGGTAACCACCATCCTACTCTTTGTTTCTTTCTTTCTTTTTTTTTTTCTATTTTTTTTTTTTTCCTACTCTCTGTATGAGTTATTCTTTTTTTCCACATATAAATGAGATCAAACAGTACTTGTCTTTCTCTTCTGGCTTAATTGACTTAGGATAATGCCCTCTGGGTTTAGCCATGTTGTCACAAATGGCAGGATTTCTCATTGTGTATATATATAGGTATATACATACACACACCATATTTTCTTTATTCATCTATCAGTGGACACTGGATTTGTTTCCATATCTTATAAAAATGCTGCAGTGAATATAGGAGTGCAAATATCTCTTCAAGATACTGTTTTTGTTCTGTTTGCATATATACCCAGATGTAGAATTGCTGGATCATATAGTAGTACTATCTCATTTTTTCAGGACTCTCTATAATGTTTTCTCAAGTGGCTGTAACAGTTTACATTCCTACTAACAGTGCATTAAGATTTCTTTTTCTCCATATCCTTGCCAACATTTGTTATCTCTAGTCTTTTTGATAATAGCCATCCTGATAGTTATGAGATGATATCTCATTGTGGTTTTGACTTGCATTTCCCTGATGATTTGTGATGTTTAGCAACTTTTATGTATTTGTTGACCATTTATATGCTTTCTTTGGGACAGTGTCTGTTCAGATCCTTTGCCAATTTCTTAATTGAATTATTGGATTTTTTTGCTCTTGAGTTGTATGATATGTATAAGTTATATCTATATAATTATATAGATAAAGCTAATTATACATTGTAGATATTAACCCATTATCAGATATATGGGTGCATAGCCATTATTTTTAAAGCCCTGCTTCCCTCGATCTTAAACTTCTTTGTTTCTCACTGGGATCTCATTAAATTTTGAAATTCAACCATTAATCTTCTTTTACATTATTGACATTTCCTGTACAATATCATGATATATCTTTCTATTTATCTATCACCCATATGGCCCTCAGCAGAAGCTTGAAGTTGTTTTTTTTCTCCTCTTCTCTTTTTTGGGGTGTGTGTGTTCTGCATGTGTCTTTTGAGATTTATCCATAGACTTTTGCTATTATAGATAATACTTTTGAATCCATGTATTGTATACTTGGTTATGTTTGCATAAAAGAAACCTATTGACTATATATGATTATTTTGTAAGTATTTTACCTGGTTCCTACCAGATTTTCTTCAGGCATAGGGTTTTGCTTTTTTTGTGGTGGTTTTTTAACATGTGAATTGTTCAACCCTCAAAAATCAGATATATTCAGTCTATTTAAGTGGTTTAAAAACAAAAAGAAGAAACACTACAAAATTCCATTTGTGAAGCCAGAAAACACTATTCCATAGATGATTTCTCCAAAGGAAAACTCAGAACAGCCTTATTTGTGAAAATTATGCAAAACTACTGAATAAAATCTTACTGTTTCTAGGTTTTTCCTTTTGTTGATAATCTCAAATTTTGCATGCACACTGGCATTTGTATAATACATACACATTATGTATGCATACTTGTATTTGCATACATAATATTTGCATATCATCTACAAATAATTGTAAGTTTACCTTATTTTTTACATGGATACCTTATATTTCTGTTATCTGAATGCACTGTTTGGCATTTGCAAACAATAGTAAACTGGAATTTCTTTTCGTTTCTGATATCAAGGGAAACTTTTTTCATTTTTCGTTATTAAGCATGATGATCAGATGAATGTTAGTATGTTAAGGAAGTAACATTCACTCCAATTTTTGCTCAGAGTTCTTTTTTAGTTAGGAATGTAATTTGAATTGTATCAGAGGTCTTATTTGGCATTATGTGAGTCAAGGATTAGAATGTCTCCTTGTCCTACTAATGTCCTATTTAAAATCAATAAAGTTCTGAATATTAAATCATTTTTTCACTCCTTTTTTTGACATTTTTATTTTTTGACTCTATTTGCTCATATTTTATTTAGTGTTTTAGAGTTTCCCAAGTGAGACTGATATATTATTTTTTTGTGTTTTGTCTTATTTTGGTGGGCTCTCTGTATCAGGTTTCTTATCAGAATTTTGCTGATTTCAAAATAGGTATTTGAAAGGTTTCTTCCTTGTATTTTGGAAGAGTTTAAGTGGGATTTATCTGATCTTTGAAGGTTGAAAAAATTCACTTCCCCTGACTCCTTTTTGAAAAACCTACACCTGGAAAAACTCTGGCAGAAAGCCCACTAAAGGTCAAGTGGTTGACCTTAGGTTTGGCTTTGCAATATTTTTCTTCTTTGTAGTTTTCTAAATTGTTATTTCAAGACACCTGAAAACATGTTCTGACATATTCACAGAGAATGAATTGAGAGGAAAGGGATAAGGTTCAATGTCTACTTCTTTTTAGAAAGTTGGTTGAAGGAAATATATATGGCAGATACCCCTTTCTCATGGGATGTTTGCAAAGCTGATGGATGCACTTTGGCACTTTGCCTCTTCAGACTCTTCCCATGTTGAACAGATGATGTTCCCTTTTTAAAAGAGTACACTGGAGTTTCTTAAAGATCAAGAAATATTTGTAGAATGTTGATGATGGTAAAGGGTGAAATGAAAAAAATTTTTCTTTTTTTCTGTTTATAAGCTTCCCTCCTCTGAGATGTGGGATCTCTTCTCTAGAGTTTGTGGAGGAGAAAGCTATTTATTCCATTCTAAATTTCTGTCAAAAATAAGAATCTGTGGGAAATTTGTTTTATCTTTGGGATTAAAGAGAATTGATTAGAAGACATGAAACTAAATTCATAATGGCTATAAAACCTTTTTATTCCCTTACATATATGTAGTAGATAGTAGTTGGATTTTATGTCTGTGGGATAATCAGGATTTAGAAAATAATATGAAAAGCAGAATTTTTTTTCTTACAGAAACTGCAGACTGGCTAGATAAGACCAATAACGTACATATACATTTTTGGAAATTATGTATGTAAAATGTGAGGGCATTTTATTTTCCTGTCCCTTGAAAATAGAGAATGCTAGCATATCTATAAATAATGGTTGGGGGTACATGCACTGGGAGGGAAAATATCCCCTACAATTTCATGTCCTTACAGGAACATTATATGGAAGTGGGGTTGTTGCAGATATGCACTAAGTAAATTTGGAGGTCATACTAGAGCAGGGTGGATCCTTAGTTCATACGATTGGTGTCTTTATAAAGAGAAGAGAAGAGACTCAGATGAATGATGCTGGCCATGTGAGGACACAAATGGAGATTGGAGTTAAGCTACCACAAGCCCAGGAATGATTGGGGATACCAGCAGCTGGAAGAGGCAAGAGAGGGATCTCCCCTTAAGGGTTTAGAAGGAGTGCGGCTCTGCCGACAGCTTGATTTTAGACTTCCACTCTCCAGAACTGTGAGAGAATGAATTCCTATTGGTTTAAGTTATCCTAGTTTGTCGTACTTTCTTCTGGGAGCCCTAGGAAACCACTACAGGACAAAATCATAATGCATATATTTTAAAAGTCATAAAAAGTGCCTAGATATGGGGAAATGAGTTAGTTCACTGTAGTATATCAATAAAATATTTTATACCCTATCAATATGATGTGCAAACTTTGGAGATACACAGAAAACTCGGCTAAATAAAAAATAGCAATCATATGGTATGTACACAATGATTCTAATCACATAAGAACCATATATGTATAACAATAGAGATTTAGAAAAAGATCTTTATCCTTATATAATTAGTAGAATACAATAAAAATTTGGGGTTTGTTTCTTTTAATAAAAGGAATAGACATTCGATATAATTTTTTTTTCTTTAAAGATTTTATTTATTTGACAGAGAGAAACACAGTGAGAGAGGAAACACAAGCAGAGGGAATGGTAGCGGGAGAAGCAGGCTTCCCGCTGAGCAAGGAGCCGGATGCGGGGCTCGATTCCAGGACCCTGGGACCATGACCAGAGCCGAAGGCAGACGCCCAACGACTGAGCCACCCAGGCGCCCCTCGATATAATTTTTTTTAAATAAGCCACAAAAAATAGTTTAAAATAAAAGTCACTTTAACTAAGTTAAATTGAGATTTCAACCAAATATGATTCATGCATTGGCTTAATGAATTTTTCCTCTTTGTTGTTTTTATTTTTTATTTTTATTTATTTATTATTTTTTTTAGATTTTATTTATTTGAGAGAGAATGAGGGAGGAGAGCATGGGGGGAAGTGTCAGAAGGAGAAGCAGACCCCCCACCAAGCAAGGAGCCAGATATGGGACTCGATCGAGGGACTCCAGGATCATGACCTGAGCTGAAGGCATTTGTTTAACCAACGGTACCACCCAGTCACCCTTGTTGTTTGTTTTTTTTTCAAAGATTTTATTTATTTATTTGTCAGAGATCACAAATAGGCAGAGAGGCAGGCAGAGAGAGGGGGAAGCAGGCTCCCTGCTGAGCAGAGAGCCCCATGTGGGGCTCGATCCCAGGACCCTGAGATCATGACCTGAGCCTAAGGCAGAGGCTTAACCCACTGAGCCACCCAGGCGCCCCACCCTTATTGTTTTTAAGCCTGAATGAGCAGCATATATTTTAAAATGAGCCAAGTGGTTCTTTAAAGCTTGAAATTCATGGGAGATTTCCAGATATACCGATTAGACTGATTCTAAAACGCTGAACTTCCTGCTAACCGGGGCTAAAACAGAGTTTTAAAAAAATGTCATGGCCAAGCTGTGTGGAAAGCAACAGGTATAGTAGCTTACAACTCTTTCTGCTTGTTTTTGTAGAATTTAAATTATAACTAATACTTCAAACCCACAAAATGAGCGGGATTGGAGGGCTTGGCTTCTGGAGAAATATTTGCAGTGAAAGTTAAGAAGCTGGTGAAACATTTTATTAATCTAGCCCATCCATACAAGTACCGTAGTCTACATTGTGATGAAATTCTGCGGGAAGCTTCACTGTGAGCTTTCAGAGACATGGTCAGTTTTCATTATACAACTGGGCTTGGCTGTTTTTTAGGAGAGCTGAATTCTTTGTGCAGGAGTATGGCCTTTCGGCTTTTCTAAAAAGTTAAAAAATAGATATATATACATATATATGCACTACACACACACACACACACACACACACACACACACACACGTATATTAAATGCTGTTTTTGGAAATCAGTTTGTCATTTTGGTGAGTCTCAGAGGTATCAATGAGTGGCAAATATGGAAGAATTAAAACACAAACTAATGCCAGAAAGGGTCCTTGAAAGAGTCCTTGCCTTAATGACCATATCGACAGTGAAATGCAGTTGTTATTTATCGGTATAGCAAAACAGGAAGTCATTCTTTAAGTGAATCACCCATGAAGAGTCAGTTTACATAATGATTTAATCTTCACAAAACCGCCAGGATGTAAAAGCAGCAAATGCCTTCTAAGTTTTCTAATAAAGAAATTTTCTTTTTGACAGACAATTAGAATCATGTGGATGTTTGATACATCCACAGTAGAAATAGTCAAATCATCTACTTACGCATTTTTCAAGAAAAATGCTATTGATGGGGTACCTGGGTGGCTCAAGTCATTAGGCATCTGCCTTCAGCTCGGGTCGTGATCCCTGGGTCCTGGGATCGGGTGCCACGGGTTGCCTGCTTGGCAGGAAGCATGCTTCTCCCTTTCCCACTCCACCTGCTTGTGTTCTGTCTCTTACTGTCTCTCTCTGTGTCAAATAAATAAATAAAATCTTTTAAAAAAATGCTCTTGATGAGATAAGCAATGGGAGCAAAGGGTATTGTCCTTGTGGTAGATTTGGTCTTCTTTCCTGACTTGGGAGGGCATCTTTCAAATGGAAGTGTTTTGTAATCATCAGTGCAACCATTGCGTGGCTTCATCTTTGTAAAATCTCTCTTAGATATTGTCTTAGGAAATGCAGGCTCAGTAAGAATAAGTAAAGCGCCATAGTGATGTAGGAAATGTTGGGGTTTGGAACCCACAACCAAGAAAGGATTGTTGAGCTGTCCTTGGTGCAAAAAAAGTGGTATCATTAAGGCAGGGGACAGGACCTGTGGGCAGAAAGAGCTGCAGTGGGGTTGTGATGGGTGACTGATTATATATTTTCAAGTTGGGAGGGGATTAGGGATAGTATACGTCTCTAAGGAATTTTGGAAACAAGGTTTCCAGGACCCTGAGTGGGCTAGCTATTATTAGGAAAAGGTCATTTATTACTCTAGTAAAACCCTAGTAATGAGACCCTTGGAGAGCATAACAGTGGGCCATTTGCTTGGAGGATGATTGCCAACATGTATCTTGGGGGGTAGAGATAAAGGAAGTTTCCAAAGGAATTTTTGTGTGTTAAAGTAGATTCACAGGATCCTGGAGGTTGGGATAACGTTAAGCTAAGATTGCTTTTTGCCCTTAGCAAAGTATTAACATCCAGGCACCCCCTGAGCTCCCAGTGGAAAGTCATTCTACCTGTTTCAAGGAATTGTCAATGGCTGTAAGCAGTAAGGAAATATATATTTTTTTCTTTTGCCTTTCCCACATCAATAGGAGTAGAAGGGAAAAATATTCCCATGTATTTGAAAAAATAGTAGCACATTTTCTAACCTATGGGTGAAAGCAATGGCTCCTGACATTCCAGTATGAAGTCTCCAACTGGATAGGGGGTAATAAAGACTTTGGACAATTCTTGGTGGGCATATATCTTCTGGGAGCCTTTGCAGGAATGGTTTGTCTCTACAGGCAGCTGAGGGAGGTCTATGAGTGAAAAGTTTTGGATCTAAAAGCTAATAAGCCACCCCCCTCCCCTACAAGGAGGAATCTGAATCATCAAGAGATTTTCTAGGTAGGGATGCAATCTCAAAATTAGGGTTCTTGATGTGAACATGTACAATTGTGTGTTTCTTTTGAATAGCTCCAAAAATAAGTAGTTTCAGGCCTTTTACCTAATGTTAAGATGATTGCTATCATCCTGTTGTTAGTTTTTGCTTTCTCTAAGTAGGCTAAATGTTCCTGAGAATACAAAGATAAATAAAAGGAGAAAATTGCCTGCATTTGCAGATGCCTGTTGTGTAATGACCTCACCGATTTTTTCCCATTTGAAGATGCTCTTGCTAACATGGTGCCCCCTTCTGCAAATGACACTACTGGAACTTTAAGAATAGGTCTTTTTATGAAGGATGATTTTACCTGATTGCCAAGGAGAGATCTTTTTGGAGCAGACAATTTCTGGACTTTTCATATTCTCTCAGGTCATACCGCATGAAAAATGGGCCATTTCCACTTGGTATTTTATAACCTAAGAACTTTTATTATTTTCCTTTATTGGCAATTTCTGGGAAAGGTGGTTTTGAAATACATTTCGCTGATCATCTAAACACTACTAACTGCAGGTCTGACAATTCCACAGAAAGCTTATTGACAGCTAAGACACATGTAATTTTTAGTCTCTCTCTGAGACTTAGGGAGCTTTACTGCTTTCCACCTTGTCTAAGAGCCCACGAAAGGGGAAAAGGCCGTATGTTTACTCCTGAGGCATGTAAATTTAAGTGAGTTAGTGCTGCTGATGGGACATGGGCCTTCCTCACAGGATGTCATTCTCTTCGTTGTGTGTTCAAATAGATAAGAACTACTCAGGGAATGACATCTTGCCATTTATGTCAAAATTCAAGAATGTTCCTGTTCTCTTAGTCTAATTAATTCTTGAACAACAAGCTGTTTTCACATTTTTGGCTGGGTCTGCATTATGGTAAGTAATGAATGGGATTGGCCAAATGATTCTGACCACTCTGTGTATCTTTAGTATTAATAAACATTACCGATGGTCTACCAACAGAATATATCAGAAAATAAACAACTGTCGAGCCCCCAATACCTATTCTAAATGGACTTTTCGAGGTAGGGGATACAGAGCTATTCCGGGCTAACATTTTCATATTGCATGTGAAGAATTTCAAGTTTATCATTAGCTAGTTTTGCCCTGAATCATAATGATAATTATGATGTCAATGAACATTTGCTGGGGTTACGTGCCAAGTCAAGTGCTTTCCAGGCATTAGTTTATTTATCCCTTCCTTCAGCCTTGAGAGGTCTGAATAATCTGCAGCAGAAATAGAGAATTGTAGATTTAATAGTTACTTATTTTACTCTTTACTGAATTAGGGAATCCTGAAAATGAAACTAGATTAAAGCTTAAGAAAATGTATAATGAACGGTCACCCATAGAGCCATTCTTCTGGTTTGTTCTGTAATTTTTGCACAGACGCTGTTGAGTGTCCACACTTCTGTGGCAAATTTGAACTTGTACTAAATACTGAGGAAATGTGAGCAAGCAACTTCCAAGCTAATTTTCATAATAAATAAGGACACATTTTAGAAGTGAATCATGCCTGCATTAAACTAATTTTAATTTACACTCTTTCCCCTTCTCCATCAATGTGTTAGTGCTTTTTAGATCTAAATAGTAATTTCACCAGTTAGCTTATTCAATTTAATGCTGCTGAGGTCAGTTTTCCTACTTGATTCAATGTAACAAGTCACAATCAAAGGAATTTCAGCTAGAGTGAGTGCCGCATACTACTAATTAATACATTGTGGCAGGCAATTTCTGAATGGCTTTCCAGTGTTGTCTCACTTAATATTTACAGCAACTCAAGAGGTGATTCTATTATTATTGCTGTTTTGTAGGTGAGGAAACAGTTTCAAAGAACTTAAATAATTACCTCAAGGTCACAAAACCAGGAAAATGTGGCGATCCAGCATTTGAAATCAGTACTGCTTAACTTCTGAGTTATACATCTGTTCTGTCCTTCATGGTCTCGGTATCTTCTCCGTTGGCTTTGAGAATATCAGTAGTAGTTTGTTTGAGTTGTCATTTACTTGCACAGTCTCTCTTTCTTTTTGTTTGCTCTTTTCTGGTGGTTTTTGTTTTTAGCTTTCATGTTACAGGAGAGATTCTCCACTCTGAGTATAATCACAACAATCTAGGGGGCTAAAAACAAATGATGCTTAGGAACACCACAGACCAATCAAATCTAAACCTCTGCTATTGGGGCATATTTCTTCAAATCTTGCTAGTTGATTGTAATGTCAAATCAGGAGTAATCCTTGGAGGTGTGGATATCTGTTTTAAATGTGGGAAACTCAGGACCACATGGTTCAAATGGTTCTATCAAACATTTTAAGGAAGAAATAATACCAATATTACACAAAATCTTTCAGAAAATAGAGGACAGTGGCTCTAATCAACTCATTTATGAGGCCAATAACACCCTGATACCCAAGCCAGACAGAAGCATTAAAAATATGTAAAGAAAGATAGTTGAACACACACACGTGCACGTGGGCACGCACACAGTATGACTCATAAATAGAAACGTAAAGGTCTTAACAAAATGTTGGTAAACAATTCCAGGAATGCAAAGTTGATTTCATATTTGAAAATCAGTCAATTCACCATTTTAACAGAAAATAGGAAAAATATATCATTTCAACAGATGTAGAAAAGTATTTGAAAAACTTCAGTATCTATTCAGGATAACACATTTAATCAAATTAGAAACAAAGGGAACTTCATCAGTCTGTTAGAGGCTTATATGAAAAACCTATTACATCCTATTTAATATTAAACCATTAAATATTTGCTCCCTAAGATCAGGAACTAGGCAAGGACACTGACTTTCACCTCTTCCATTCAACATTGAACTGGAGGGCCTAGCCCTCACAGTGAGGCAAGAAAGGAAATAAAAGGCACAAAGATAAGTAAAGAAGTAAAATGATCTCTAGTCATAAATGACTTGATTGATTAGGTAGAATATTTAAAGGAGTCAACAAACCAGGATTATCTACAACTATTAAGCTAATTTACAGAGGTTATAGGGTAAAAGGTCAATATACAAAAATCGGTCATGTTTTTCCTTACCAAAAGCTAACTCTAAGCTCTTGACCCCTGAGTGGGGCTGGTTGACATTTAACTTGAAGATAGCGCGGTCTGTTTGTTTTTTACTGGGACACTCCAATGTGAACATTGTGTATCTTTGTTCTTGGGCTAGTTGGATTCCCTGGAGGAGAGTTTTCTGATTTTCTGCCTGGAGCATGATGGCCTGGTTGCCAGTGTTCTGAAGACTGTGAATCTCTGCCTTCAATAGGCATATTTTCCCTTAGTCCTCATTTTTGGTTCAGAGGTTATACTTACAACCGTACCCAGCCTTCCTGTTACAAAAGCTTTCCATTTGCCCTCCCTCCCCAGAGAAAAAATTATAGTCTGCTCAGGCGAGAGAAGAGTTTTAATTCAGTGGCCTATAGTGAGAGAGTACTCACTACTTCTTACAACACTTGTATGCAATCATTTTTATTTTAAGCCTCTCCCTCTTTCACCCCCTTCCAGAAAAGTCTGTTGCTGCCAGTTTCTGAGTCCTGTGAGAATTCTCTGGTGTAGATTAGGTTGGTTCTCAGTGTTCCCTGTTGCTAGCTCAGGCTTCAGTTCCTGCTTACTTGATTACGCTCACCCATCTGCTTTCCAACTTACAATATTTTATTGCTATTCTCCCTTCTTCTGTTCTACCCATCCTTAAATGTCTTTTTAAGAAGTTCCTTTACCATCTTTCTGATAAAGTGCAGCAGAAATGCTTCGTATGAAATGGAAATAACAAGATCACTGCCTGATTTAAAGGGATGACTTATGTTATAAGAAAATAAGTTGTATATTATTTTATGATAAAACTTTATACTTCTGTGAGAGAAGAATAATTGAGCGTCTTATTTGTAAAATTTAGAGCAGCAAGTGTTTTGCATGGAAAATCCCATATTGAATTCATGTTATCATTTCCACTGGGAAAAAAAACATTCCATTAAAAAATGCTAATAGAATATCTGGTTTGCACAATATCATTGAGGTACTTTTCATTTAATTCTGCCTCTCTCTCTCTCTCTCTTTTTTTTTTTTTTTTAAAGATTTTATTTATTTATTTGACAGAGAGAAAGAGATCACAAGTAGGCAGAGAGGCAGGCAGAGGGAGAGGGGGAAGCAGGCTCCCTGCTGAGCAGAGAGCTGGACTCTGGGCTTGATCCCAGGACCCTGAGATCATGACCTGAGCTGAAGGCAGAGGCCAAACCTCTCACGTAAGCCATGTGTATATGCTTGACATTTTCATGGTAGTTTGTAAGAAATTTGGTGTAATTGTAGCTATGGATTTGAGGAAGTGAAAAACTACATTTTATAGACTATACTAATTAATTCAACAAACCCTAATTAAGTGCTTACCATGAGGCAGGCACTGTTCCTGTGCTGCGTTTAGAGAAGTAAACAAAATGTACTAAATCCCCGGCCCTCTGAGGGTTCCATTCTGGTCAGTGGAGTTCTGGTATTAAAATGAGCATAAAGGACACCAAAAATGCTCCTTTAGCAAATGTTATGAAATTGGGTACCTCAGTCTCCATCTATGGATATTTCTTGAGCTGCTATGTGTTTGACTTCTAGCACAGTTGATTAACAAATTGGATTCTCATTTAACTGAGTTGTTTTGCTCTTGCTGTTGTTTGCTTATTATTATTTCCCTTTCTAAAGGTGAGTTGAAATGGACCCTAAGATATATACAACGTAATAAAACCAAGTTAGAGTAAGTCAGAGAACTGAAGCAGAGAGAGAATATGAGTGGAAGGAAAGCGTGAAGGGAAGAGTGACAGTTAAGGTCCAAGATACATATAGAAAAGTCCCATTCCTTGTTAGGCACAAGCCACACTTATTTTGTATTTTTTTCTGTTCAGGCATCTCAAAAAAAAAATAATCAGTTTCCCTAAGTCAAAGAACAAATAAGTGATCAAGTGATATAAAAATATAGAATTTCTCCCCTGGGTCTTCATGAGGGGATCTTCATTTAGAAATGGAGCAAAGAAAATACAGCAATGAGTTCCACTGAACTATTTCTTTTACCTCTTTACCACATAGTGTCCAAATATTTTAGCACAAAGCCTAACTTAGTAAGAGTTGTTATAGTAGGAGTCTAAGTTAAGAAAATTCTAGAGCACCTCTATACATGTTTATTTGAAAATACATGAATTTTGCATTCTCCATGAAGTTATAATAAATCTACTAACATTTGCAGTACATGAAATACTTTCATATGCAATCTCTAACAAGGCAACCTTCAGGCAAATATTATCATCATCTTCATTTTAACACTGAGAGAATCATGCATATTAAATAATTTACAGAAGATCTTCTAGCTAGGAAATGGGGAAGAATATTGGAAGAAAGAATTTTCTACTCTAAATCTTGCCTTCTTCTTTTTTTTTTTTTTAAGGATTTTGTTTATTTGACTGAGAGAGAGGAAGAACACAAGCAGGGGGAGGGGCAGAGGGAGAGGAAGAAGCAGGCTCCCCACTGAGCAGGTAGCCCAATGCAGGGCTCAATCCCAAGACTCTGTGATCATGACCAGAGCTGAAGGAAGACCCTTCACGACTGAGCCATTCAGGTACCCCTAAATTTTGTCGTCTTAACAGCATGTGAATCTACTGTTTTACTGTGTCTTATTGACCCAGAAGGTGCTAAAATACACAGTTGTTTTTATTTCAACTTTTTAATTGAGGTACAACTGACAAACTATAAAGAACATAAAGTGCACTAAATTTAAGTGTAGAGACTGATGAAATATTCATATACATATATGCCCATATAACAATCATCCAAATCAAAATATAGAACATATTTAGCAGCTCAGAAGTTTTTTTATGCCTTTCTTTGGTCAACACTTACTCTTCCACAGGTAATCAATATTCTGGCTTTTATTTTTATTTGATTAGTTTTATCAGTTCTTGAACTTCATGCAAATGGATTCACATTATATATACTCTTGTGTTTGGCTTCTTTTGCTCACTATAATGTCTGTGAGATTCATTTATGATATTGTGTATATTATAGTTGGGTCTTGTTCTTTTTTGAAAAAAAAAATAGCTCTCTTGACATCTATTCCACATAGGATAAAATTCACCTGTTTAAAGTATGTAGCTCAAATAGTTTCTTGCATGTTTAAACACTTATGCAACTATCACCAGAATCCAATTTTAAAACATTTTTAACATCCCCAAAAGAAATCCCAGACACATTAGCGATCATTCTCATTCTTGCCTAACACCCTTCACCTCTCAAACCTTGTAGGCCCCAAGCAACCACTAAACTATTTTCCTTCTCTACAGATTTGCCTATTCTGGACACTTCATGAAAACGGATTCATAAAATATATGGTCCATTGTGACTCGCTTTTTTCACTTAGATTAATACTTTCAAGGTTTATCTTTCTTTTAGTATATATCAGTATTTCTTTTTTATTGCTGAATTAAGATTCCATTTTATGATTAAACCATATTATATTTATTTATTATCAGTTGATGGGCACTTAGGTTGTAACCATTTTTTCTTTTCTTTTCTTTTTTTTTTTTTTTGCTTTTCAAAATAATGCTTGAACATCCTTGCACAAGTTTTTATGTGGACATACATTCTCATTTCTTAGGGTCTATACATAGGGATGCAATTGCTTGGTTATTATGAATGCTTAGCATTTTAAAGAAGCACCAAACTGTTTTCCAAAGTAGCTGCACCATTGTACATGCCCAGCAGCAATGTATGAGTTCTGACTTCTCCACATACTTGCCAACACTAGTTATTGTCCATCTTTTTGATTACTGCAGTCCTAGTGGGTGTGAGGTGGTATCTCATTGCAGTTTTGATCTACATTTTCCTAGAGATTAATGATGCTGGATATCTTTCCTGCACTTGTTGGCCATTTATATATCTTTAGAGAAATGTTTATTTGGCTCACTTACCTATTTTAAAAGTAGAGTTTTTTGCATTTTTATTGTTGAGTTATAAGTTTATGTTTTCAAGATACAAGACTCTTTTGGGCGTATGGTTTGGAAATATTTTCTCCCATTCTGTGGGTTGTCTTTTCACTTTCTTGATAGTGTCTTTGATGCACAAAGTTTTTAAATTTTAATGAAGTCCAATTATCTCTTTATTTTCTTTTGCTGTTGGGCTTTTGGTATCATATTGAAGAAATCATTGCTTAATTCAAAGTCACAGATATTTACTCTGATTTTTTTTCTAGGAATTTTACAGTTTTAGCATTACATTAGGATGTATGATCTATATTGAGTTAATTTTGGTATATGATGTGAGGTAGAGGTTCAAATTCTCCTTTGCATGTAGATATCAAAATTCTTAGGCAATATTTTTTGGAAAGACAATTTTTTTTTCTCATTGAATTGTCTTGGTACCCTTATCAAAAATCAATTGACCATAAACATGAGAGCTTATTTCTGGACACTAAATTCTGTTCCATTGAGCTTTATGTCTTTTTTAATGTGAGTGCCACATTATTTGTAGTAGGTTTTGAAACCAGAGAGTGTAAGTCCCTCAACTTTGTTGTCCTTTTTCAAGATAATTTTGGGTATTCTGAGTCCAGATTGTCAATATTTTTTTATTTTTTTTAAATTTTAAAAAAGATTTTATTTATTTGACAGAGAGAGAGAGATTACAAGTAGGCAGAGAGGCAGGCAGAGAGAGTAGGGGGAGCAGGCTCTCTGCTGAGCAGAGAGAACCCTGAGATCATGACCAGAGCCCAAGGCAGAGGCTTTAACCCACTGAGCCACCCAGGTGCCCCAGATTGTCAATATTTTTTTAAAAAGCAAAGCTGAGATTTTGATAAGGTTGACACTGTAGCAGTAGAACAACTTGGAGAGTATTTCCATCTCAACAATGTTAACTTCTCTGTACCTTGAACATGGAGTATCTTTTCATTTATTTGGATCTTATTTCATTTCTTTCAACAACTTTCTATAGATTTTACTGTATGTGTCCTATACTTCTTTTGTTAAATTTTATTCCTGGGTAGTTTATTCCTTTGTTGTTATTATAAATGAGATTGTTTCTTAATTTCATTATTGGGTTGTTTACTGCTATTGTATGGAAGTACTATTAATTTTTAAAAATCTTTATATTGTATCCTGCCACATTGCTGAACTTGTTTATTTTGGTTCTATTTTACTGTAACATCATATTTAATTGTTACTGTTTAGCCTGTTGAGATACCTTTAGATTCATCTCAGGTTTTGCATATTCTGAATAACATTTATATGAATATTTTTGAACATGCTTTTTGGTGGAAGTAAGCGCATATATAATGTATATATACATAATATATATATGTAATACTGTAGGCATATGGTTAGCTTCAGTAAACATTGCAAGTCAGTTTAGATGATTTACTTTTGCTTTCTATACTTTGGGTATAGCAACCATCCGTTCAAATTAATTTATAATGATTTCTATTTATTAGTGATTCATTAGTATTTATCAAAATTGAAGAAACAGAAAAGACTCCAAAAGACTGGATTTAGTGTGATGAGTGTTGAGGTTGATAAGAGGGTAATAAGAAGGTCTGGAATAAGTGGAGGAGAATACATAGATTAAAAAGGCATAAAAAGGCACAGTCAATAAATCTTGTTTTTCTAAAATAAACTACATAAAATTAAAATTGAAAATATTTCTCAAAGGTGAGAAAGATTGATTTGGTGGTCATTTACAGACATGATTTAAACAGAAAGAACATACCAGCCTCTTTCTACCTGCTTAGTCTTAGAAGTCAGACTTTTCCTGTGAAGCTAAACCTTATGTATCATCTAGCCTTCAGAGGTTGCATTACCCGTAGTTAAAAAACCAAGTAGTTTAATTTAAATGTAAAGAAATAAGTTTCAAGAATTGATTTAAAGGCTATCTTTCCCCCACATTGCATCTCATCTCTACTGAAAAGGTTCAGAAAAAGTAAAAATAATTTTTACTGGAAAAATTAACTAAAGAATGGCGGTGAGGTGGAATTTGTTGTACTTGAAGAAAATCCTTGCCTATTTCGGGGAAACTAGAACAGGTCTCCTAAAATGTTTTTGCTCGGGGAGATAATGAAAAAGATAATAAAAATGTCTTTTAAACTTTAACTAAAAATAGGTACAACTATACACTTCAACATTGGCAGGATTTCAGCTCTTAATGAGAAATGAAAACGAAGCCAAATTTGAAGAAAAATTGTTAAGTATATTTAAAGTTAGAGTAATTTATTTTGTGTGCACTTTATAGAACATTTTGATGTAGAAGTTTTGGATACCGATGATGGATTAAAGTGTTCTCTTTTAAAAGTCAACATAGTTAATGATCTGAAAGTTTAAAAGTTCTTTGAATTTAAGGACTTTTTATTTTTGTTATTTTTAAAAGATTTATTTTATTTTATTTTATTTGAGATTTATTTATTTCAGAGTGAGAGAGAGAGGGAGGGAAGGAGGGAGGGAGAGAGAGAGACAGCATAAGCCAGGAGAGGGGCAGAGGGAGAGGGAGAGGGGAAGCAGACCCTCCACTGAGTGGGGAGCCTGACCACAAAGGGATTGATCCCAGGACCCTGTGATTATGACCTGAGCTGAAATCAAGAGTTGGCTGCTTAATTAACTGAGCCACTCAGGTGCCCCAAGGATATTGTTTTTATTAACAACATTTATATTCCTGTTTTCTTGCTTTATTTTTCTACACTCCTTTTTCTACCCTTTTCTTTGGTTATTTCAGTGTCAGTGCTTATGACTTTTCCAATATATTGACTCCATAGTTTTATCACCCTCCTCATACTCCAACAACTTCTTTGGCTCTTCATTTCACCTGGATCTGGTATGGATTCCTAGCTCTGAAATTCTGCTTTTGGACCACAACTTCCATTCATCTCTGTCATTGTTAATCTCACAGAACCTTTTCTTCTCTCTCACTGAAAAACCTTCCTTCCCTTATTTCCCACTTTGTTGCTTCTCTGATGAATTATTATAATTAATGCTCCTTTTTTTTAGGTGACTTTTTTTTTAAAAGATTTTATTTATTTATTTGACAGACAGAGAGAGGGACAGAGCACATTAAGGGGAGTGACAGGCAGAGGAAGAGGGAGAAGCAGGCTCCCCCTTGTGAGGCTCGAACCCAGGACCCTGGGATCATGACCTGAGCCAAAGGCAGAGGCAAATGCTTAACCAACTGAGCCACCCAGACGCCCCCCCCCCTTTTTTGGAAACAAATATTCTTAAAGACACATTTAAAATTCAATTATGTAAAATAATTTTCTACACTATATGAGCACTTGCCAGGAATTATAGAATTAATTTAAAATTATCAGGTTGCTTATACAGATGGGGCCAAATCTGTAAGACTGTACTGTGATTTCCTATGAGGAGGGCACGGTGTTCCTTAAAAACATCAACAGATGCAGCACTGTTCATGGATACACCTTGCTCCAAGCATTTGCATTTCTGTCTTTTCAGAGCATTTAATAGGATATTTTAAACGCAAGAAAATGAACAAATTTCTAGTAAAATGGGAAATAACCCTGTGGTCAGCCGCTGGCTAGCTGCTAAAGGGACCTGTTGAGCCTGGACTCGTGACCCCTGCCCGAATGGGCGGAAAGCGGGCGCTAGAGAATGGGCTCGACAAGGGGCCCTGAGGCCTGCTGGTCTGTGATTGGTCATACCTCCCTGAAGGACAAGCTGCGCAGGTTGTGATTGTTTAGATCATTAAACTGCAGCAATGCCTCTGAAGCAT
>CM053603.1:64272670-64351019 GCA_028646535.1 Procyon lotor | reverse complement strand
TTTTGTCAAAGATTATTTGACCATAGAGTTGCGGGTCCATATCTGGGCTCTCTATTCTGTTCCACTGGTCTATGTGTCTGTTTTCGTGCCAGTACCATGCTGTCTTGGTGATCACCGCTTTGTAGTAAAGCTTGAAATCAGGCAATATGATGCCCCCTCAGCTTTGTTTTTCTTTTTCAATATTTCCTTAGCAATTTGGGTTTTTTTCTGGTTTCATATAAATTTTAGAATCATTTGTTCCAGCCCTTTGAAGAAAACTGGTGGAATTTTGTTCGGGATGGCATTGAAAGTATAGATTGCTCTGGGCAGTATAGATATTTTAGCAATGTTTATTCTTCCGATCCATGAGCATGGAATGCTTTTTCCCTTTTTAATGTCTTCTTCAATTTCCTTCATGAGCGTCCTGTAGTTCCTCAAGTACAGATCCTTTACCTCTTTGGTTAGGTTTATTCCCAGGTATCTTATGGTTCTTGGTGCTGCAGTAAATGGAATTGATTCTCTAATTTCCCTTTCCATATTTTCATTGTTAGTGTATAAGAAAGCAACTGATTTCTTTGCATTGATTTTGTATCCTGCCACATTACTGAATTGCTGTATGAGTTCTAGTAGTTTGGGGGTGGAGTCTTTTGGGTTTTCCATATAAAGTATCATGTCATCTGCAGAGAGAGAGAGTTTGACTTCTTCATTGCCAATTTGAATACCTTTTATTTCTTTTTGTTGTCTGATTGCTGTCGTTAGGACTTCTAGCACTATGTTGAACAAGAGTGGTGGGAGTGGGCATCCTTGTCATGTGGAACTCTGAAATTAATTTTCTTTATTCCAAGAAAATATGTGTTCTCTTGTTGGATGTCAACTTTCATATAGATCCATATGTTAGTTTTGATATTTTAACTTTTTTCTATTTTTGCTGTGCTTAACTTACTTGATTCTGCGAGGGATATATTGAAAACTTCAATTCCAATTGTTGATGTATCTGTTTTTTCACTTTATTTCTTTCAGTTTTTGCTCTACATTTTGGGAGTCTATATTCTTAGTTGCCTGTGTCATGAACTTACTTACCTCTTTTGATATGCTTTTCCTTTTCCCAGCATATATTGTTGCTATTTATCTTTTATGTCCTGATTTTTATTTTGTCTGATATTAATATAGCTACTCAGGCCTACATCTAATTTATTTTATGGTTTATTCATCTTGATGTCATAAAAGTACTCTCCTATATTGACTCTAAAGGTTTTGAAATTTTGCCTTTTACATATAAATCATTAATCCATCTGGAATTTATTTTTATGTATGGTGTGAGAAAGGGATCAAATTTTATTTTTTTCTCCCACTGAGTCAATCTCTATTTTTTTTTTTTTTTTTTTTTTACCCTACTGAGCTGAAATGTCAACTATTATACAACAAGCTTCCATGTACCTGTTGTATTGGTTCTGGTTTTCCTACTCAGGTCTATTTGACTATCTTTGCACCAAATACCCTGGTCTTACAAGTTCTATACCAAGTCTTAGTATTAAATTAGAGCAATTTCCCCAAGGTTTTTTGTTTTTGTTTTTTCCCTCTCACGTGTTCTTTGTATCTTGGTCTATTGCTGTGCTATGTAAGTTTTCAAAAAAGCTTGCTGAACTATAGAAAATCTTATTATCTCATTTTGGAATGCCTTGATTTGATATCCCGACAATATTGCATTTCATATTCATGAACATGGCTCTACTCCCTATTTGTTGTGGTACTCTCCAATGTTATTTATTAAGTTTTTACAAATCTTAACATAAAGGAGATCACTTACAGCACTAAGCTGCAGTCAGTTCCTGCCATCATTGCCTGGTTCTCTGTAGGGCTAAAGTGATAGACTCATGACAAAAGGCAGTCCCTGTACAATAGTATGTCTAGTCTGCTTCAGCTGCCATGACAGGTACTATAAGCTGAGTGCTTTAAACAAAAAAAATAAGTTTATTTTCTTACAGTTCCAAAGGCTAAAAATTCAAGACCAAAGTGCCCACCGATTGAATTTCTGGGGAAAGCTCTGTTCTTGGCCTCTAAACAGCGGCCTTCTCAGTGTGTCTTCACTAGGCAGAGACAGAGAGATAACACAAGAGCAAGCAAGGAAGCCTGAGCTCTCTGCTGTTTTTTTCTTGTAAAGATACTAATCCTATTAGATCACAGCCCCACTCTTAGGACTTCAGAAAACCTCAATTACCTCATAAAGACCCTATCTCCAAATACAATCACAGTGGAGGCCAGGGCTTTAAATGGGAATTTTAGGGAACACCATTCAGTCCATAGCACAGTGCCTCCAGGCTCTTTTCTTGTAGCCCTTTGTTTTTCAAGAATGGAGGTAAAAGGCACCACTGCCAGTCTAACCACAACTCCCCACTATGCTGAACACCTTCTTCCCATTCTACTGTGTATTGGCAGTCATCGTTTCTTATTTATTTATTTATTTATTTATTTATTTATTTATTTATTTGACAGAGAGAGAGAGAGAGATATCACAAGTAGGCAGAGAGGCAGGCAGAGAGAGGGGGGGAAGCAAGCTCCCTGCTAAGCAGAGAGGCTGATGAGGGGCTCCATCCCAGGACCCTGAGATCAGGACCTGAGCTAAAGACAGAGGCTTTAACCCCCTGAGCTACCCACACGCCCTGCAGTTACAGTTTCAATATGATAGTAAAGATGCTTGAGGAGTATTCATTTGGAAACCCAGAAATGCAGAATCATGCAGGAGAAAGCTGCTCATTTTCCTTATTGCCCCATGTCCAGTTGGGGAAAGCAGGAAAGAGATGAAATATTTATTCCATTCTTTTAAGCAGGAAGGGATGCTCTATCTCATGGGGCAAAATGTCAGTTTATCCTACTCTGGTTTTTTCTCCATCTCCAATAATTTCATCAGCCTGATAGAAAGTCCTTCTAGATACTGACTTTAAATCATTTGTGTTGATTTTCAGCATTGTTGTGAGCTTTTCTAACTTCAAAGATATTTTAGTTGGAAGGCAAAGAGGCTAGCTCAACACCCTTTGAAGGGGAACGCCCAACTTTACCAGTTTTCACATTAAATAAATTTATGTTTTTTGGCCACCAAAAGAAAAAAAGATAAATAAAAACAAAACACACAGAATACTGGGTGTTTCAATTAGAATTTTTATGTGTTTAAATAAGACCCATATTTTCAATCATGGCTGTTTTTCCTTTTTTTGTGGGCATGTCATCAATATGTGAAAATCCTAAAAGCCAAATAAATGAAGAGAGGCCTGCCAGAATCACATGTGAAATGGGTTTGGATGTTTTTCAAGACTCCTATTTTTCTCACACTTATTTCAAGAGTATAATAGTTCAGTTAAATGGTTTCCTGAGGGTGAACTCTTCTGTCACTTTGATCAAGAGCAATACTTTTTCAATCATATGTGGTATTACATGATGGTAATCTAATGCCAAATTAATACTTTCATAGTTTTCCAGTGTTGATGATAAATAAATCATTACAAATATGTTCTTTTATATTTTGAAGACTGAGATGTTCTAAACTAAAAAAAATTATCCTTTAAGAGTCAAAGTTTATAAATTCATATAATGTAGTGTTTTAAGAACTGACTTAGGAATCCGGCACTTCTACCTGAGTGAATAATTAAAAGTTTCTAAATCTTAGCTTTCTAATACATGAAATATAAATTAAAATAATATCTACCTCACTGTGTTTATGTGACATTTATAAGACTTATTTAGTATAGTACTTGCCACAAATGAGCATTCCTTAAAAGTTGGCCACTGTTAAGTATTACTGTTCTCATGAATTATACGAACCATGAATCATAATTCTCATGAATTATACCAACCAATTATATCAACCATGAAGTTCTTTAGTCATTATAAGTCATAAGTCTTCTAAAACAGTATTTTCTAGACCAAATGATACTACACACTAATTAACTGTCTACATACTGAGTCTCATAAGTGAGAAAAAAGCTAAACTTACTTAGTTTTGCTGAGGGATGTCTTGAAGGAGACTTAGAAAGTCTCCAGGCATATGGAATATGCCTGCTCCTTGAAATCTTAGAGGATGGTGGGCAAATCACATTATATGGTATTTTTCCTGCATTAAGAATGAAAATACATGAGAAATATAGACATGTATTTAGAAACATGACAATAATAGCCATGGCTTAGTATTTTCTGTCCTAAACCAATCAGGAAAACACAATATAAGCCTTTGTTAAAAAGAATTTGGAATTTTGTCTTTTGAGGAATTTCAAACATCTAGTCTCCATCTCAGACATCTAGTTTGTATCTCAAATAACAAAATGGAAGAATTATCCCAATAAAGATATCTGCTCTGTATGTGCCAATCCATTGTTCAAAGAGCAACATTCTGATATATGATTTGTTTTTCTTCCAAATGAGTCTCCTGACCAGAGAAACAGTGGCCAATGCCCCAGGTTAGATCCACGGATGTAGGTGCCTAGTGCTGTGTGAGAATGATGGACAAAGACCACATGTCTCCTCTCTTCTGCTGTCAGCAACTAAAACATCTTGCTCCAAGCGTGCATACTGCAACTGTATATAACTGTACCTAGCCATTTTCATTGGAATTCGGCTTAATAATCCTCAGTGACTGTTTGATTATGCCTCATAGGGATATTGCTTCTACTCAAGTGGTTTATAGTTATTCCTATCAATCACATACACTTATTCTGGTTAACTTGTAGTGTATAACTACCTCAGAAACTACCTCAAAACTTAGTGGCTTAAAACAACAACCACTTTATTTTCCATGATTTTTGTGGTTCAGGAATTTAGGGAGCATTTGGTAGGGTGATTCTTGAGTAGAGTCGCTTGGTGGTCAGCTGGTAGCTAGTCTGGCCTAGAGGGTCCAGAACAGGTCTCCTGCCTTGAAGGAGTGTCTGTAAACCCCCTCCATGTGGTTTCTAAGCAGGGTAGATGGCCTTTTTTCATAGCCGATGGCTTCCCCAGAATGGAGGTTTCAAGAGAAGAAGATGGCAAGTAGATGTCTTCTTCTGATGTGGCCCTTGAAGTCATTTAGGGTCACTTTGACTTTATTCCGTTGGTAAGAAATAAGTCACAGGCCCTGTCCAGTTACAAGGAGAGAGGGATGGTTACACAAGACCATGAATCCTGAGAACATGGTTCACTGGATGGCTATCTTTTGAGACTAGTCTCTCTGAGAGGAGTCTAGATAAAAACAGTTCTTTCAATCATGATATAATTATAGTCATGTTTCTCTAGCCTTTATAAATTGGCACCTTGGACACCATCTGGTTGGCCTTCCCCTTCATCAGGTTTCGTTGATGCCAATAACCTATATTGTTTTGCAGCATATATCTACAGTCTTCTCTGTAGAAATTTAGTTAACATGAGTCCATTTCAAGAGCCAGATTACCATGTGTGAACTGATCAAAAGAATCTAAGTTTACAACACTGAAGCTCAGATCATCAGCTCTACTTCAATTCCCACGAAAATCTAGCTGGAATACACAGCTAGTCCTAGTTCATTACCATATAGCTTAGTTTGCCACCATACTTAATGTATAACATCCCACCAGTTTTATATAGCCTTATAATTCAGATCTTAAATAATTGTTTTGCAGGGTCTGCTGATTCTACTGTCAGATGCTGTTTATTATTGAATTTACTTGAATTATTCCTGTTTTTCCTCCTCAGGCCTTCCTGCTTGCAGTCTAATCTACTGTAAATCTAGTGATCCTTTAAAAGTCCAAAAAAGATCATGATACTTCTCTGCTTGGAGCCCTTCAATGGCTGCTATTTTTACTTTAGTATAATCTGAAGTTGTTATAGTGACTTATGAGGCCCTATGTGATCTACACCTCTTTCTTTCTCCTTGTTCTTTTTTTTTTTTTTTTTAAGACTTTATTTATTTGACAGTAAGCGAGAGAGTACAAGCAGGGGGAGCAGCAGACAAAAGGGGAGGGAGAAGCAGGCCCCCTGCTGAGGGAGAAGCAGACTCCCTGCTGAGCAAGAAGCCCAATATGGGGCTTGATTCCAGGATCGTGGGATCATGACTGAGCTGAAGGCAGATGCTTATCCGACTGAGTCACCCAGGCAACCCTCTTTCTCTCTGTTCTTACACATTTATTCATTAATTCATTATTCTGCAAATATTTATTTAGTACCTGCTATGTGCTAGACATTGTCTCATATGCAGAGGATCCAACAATGAACAAAGGCAGAGAATAATACCTGTGCTTATGGAGTATCCTCCCTCCCTTTCTCCATTCAAATTGACCTCCTTGCTGTTCTGGAACATTCCTAGCACAGTTCCATCTCTGGGCGTTTGTGTTTGCCATTCTCTGTTTGAGAATGCTCTTCTCCTAGATATCCATATGACTTGCTTTCTCATTCATTTAGTTCTTTATGTTCATGTATCACCGCCATGGTCTGTTTCTTGACCACTCAATAGAAAGTAGTAGTTATTGCCATATCATAGTCCCTTTTCCCTGTTATCTTATTATCACCATGTGACAAACTAGATATTTAATTGCTTGCTTGTTTATCGTCTGGCTATTTCCACTATATTGGAAGGTCTTTGAGGGCAGGGTTTATCTGGGTTATTTAGTGTTACAGTCTGTCTGAATCACAGCAAGGTTTCAAAAAGTGCTTGTTGAATGAATTTTTGGATTCAGTCATATGAATTTTGTTAGCAAAAAAACAAATAATGCCTCAATAATTATAAGCCCCTTTCTTGTCTCTATTTGTTATTTATCTAGACCATTTAACTGCAGTTAGATTGCATTTGGTGATTTGAGCCCTTTCCCTCAAAGTGAAATACATTATAACCTATATTTACCTACAGTGACCTAAAGAGAGGGGCAGCAGAAGCCCTACAGTGTAGTTTAACACAACAACTAAAGACTCGTACTCCCAAAATACATGGGAGAAGTATCTTGAATCATCATCTTTAGATTATCCATATTTTCATGTTCGTACATTATCCTCATTCCTAACTTACAGTGTTAGGCAATGAAGCAGAAAATGTTGGTTTGCTTTAATTAAAAAGCTACTCAAATTAAACCAACACCATTTAAAGTCACATTACATTAAATGGACCATCATGCATCATGTAGTAACTACAACTACACAAATAAAATGGAGAACTGGACAAAATTCTTTTTAGTTTTGTCATTGATGAGTCTCAAATTGATTAACTTAGGTATAAAACACCACTTATTTGTGACGCAGAGAATTCAGATAATGCCTTGAAATGCCATACTGCTTATGTAAACAGATCAATTTCAACCTTTTCTACCCTCAACTTTCAAGTTACATAGGATTTTGAACTATTTAAACAATATTAACTCAAAAAAGGAAAGAAAAGTAATATTCAATGCTGGAGTTGTTCCAATAGATCTGAAACAATATAAACTAAATTATAATCCTTACTCACGAAGAAAATATTGATACCATTGGTAATTTCATATAGGGTTCTGCAAATCAAGGCTGTAGGACAAATCCCGCCTCTCACTTATTTTTGTTCAACCTGAGAGCTAGAAATAGATTTTACATTCTTAAATGGCTGAAAAATCAAACAGAGAATATTTCATGATATGTGAAAGTTAGATGAAATTTAAATTCCAGTATCCATAAACAAAGTTTCAGGGGAACACAGCCACAACTCTTTGTTTATGTATTGTGTAGGCCTGCTTTCCTGCTGGAGTTGAGTAATTTCAAGAGAGAACATTTGGCCCCCAAAGTCTAAAATATCAACTATCTGGACCTTTTCAGAAAAAGATTGCTGACTCAGCTTTGATACTGATTTCTCCAAATTTTGTCAGTGGATTATGCATCAGAATTAAGTGAAGAAAAAAAAAAAGTGTATATTCTCCATCTCTCCTTTAGACATACTTGTCCCCTGACTCCAAAGCAGTTTCAAGGCTCTAGTCTCTAGGCCTATAAAGCTCTTTGGGGGAGGGAATAGCGTCGGAAGGTCCTGGGACTCACTCACTACATGTGGACTGCCACATATTTTCCTTGCAGTAAATCAACTGTGGTATTATTTCCTTGTCCATTCCTCACTCATTCTGTGTATTATTGTAAATAACCTCTTCAGAAGGCAGTGAGCCATTATCTTTGGTTCATAGTGATAGCACATATTTTTCTCAGGGTTTATTTTGTTTACATCCTTAGAGTATCTTTAGTTACACACTTATGTTAATGAGGTAATTTAAATAGGGTAGTATAGAAAGACAAAATCCATAAAGTGATATTACAGATTAAACTACTTGCTATGTAGAACAGATGAAGTACTGATATTCATAAGCAAAACTATCACTAGTTTCACATTAATTTAGATTTGAAGAGAAGATGGTGCTCAATCATGAATTATTCCTGGAGAAAAAGGGATTGGGCTGATTTATTGAGTAAAACATGGGAAGCTGTATTCCAGTGAACTACACAGAAGCAAAAATAATTAATCCTTATGTGCTGTACCTATCCGTATAGAGTCTCGGTGAGAATTTGGGACCTGAATCCTTTAAAAAAGAGATGTTCCTGGCTGAGTAGACACCATGAGCAAAGCTCACCCTCCCGAGATGAAACAATTTATGGGCAAGACATTATCATTGAAATTAAATGGTGTCAGACATGTCCAAGGAATATTGTAGGGGTTTCAGTCTGCTTATGAATCTTGTGATAGATGAATGTGTGAAGATGGCAACTGATGGGCTATAGAACAATAATGGAATGGTAGTAATATGAGGAAATAGTATCATCATGTTAGAAGCCTTAGAACGAGTATAAGCAATGGGTGTGTTCATCAGAAGAAATCAACTGCTTACACATGTCCCCTCTCCATAGAACCTGTCTTTACTACAATATAAAAATCAAGTCATGTGCATTTTCATATTGAACTTTTTTGTTAAATAAACTTTTTTAATAGCCAAAAAGAAAAAAGAGAGAGAGATAATCCTGGATTCCTAGAAAACTACATGAAGCAATCTTTAAATCTCTTTGGCCCCATTTGATAATGTTGTGACTTATCTATCCTATGAAAATATTTGTAATTTATAATATCATTGTTATTTTTTTCAGGGATTGGTTAATTATCAAAAGGCTTACTTTTGAAATGTTTTATTAGTGTGGGTCATATAGACAATAAATAATGTTATAACTAAATGTGATTTGTATGATTTTTCAAACAAAGGAAGAGAAAGTGAATACTAACTCTGTTCTTGCTATGTTGTTCTAAAATGGAGCTAGAATACTCAGTTCTATAGACAGGGAGGCAGAGAAGCAGAGGCAGAGCAAGAGACCCAGAGAGATAAGAGACAGAGAGATAGAGATAGAAGGACACACACAGAAGGCTGGAGACAGAGAGACACAGAAAGACTCACAGAGACAGAAACAGATCCAGAGACAGATCCAGAAGGAGACAGAGACACAGACACAGATACATACAGAAAGATAAACATACTGAGACAGAGACTGAGAGACAGAATTTGAGAGTCTCAAAGAGACAGAGACATTGAAACACTGAGGAGGCCATGTGCAGATGGAGGAAGAGACTGGAGTTAAGCAGCCTGAAGTCAAAGAGTGCTGGAGCCATCAAATTGGAAGAAGCAAAGAAGGAATTCACCCTCGAACCAAGAGGGAATATTGTCCTACTTACATCTTGATTTTGGACTGTGGCCCTTCAGAAATGTGAGAGAATAAATTTCTGTTGTTGCATGCCACTCAATTTGTGGTAATTCATTACAGGAGCCCTAGAAAACTAATACAACCAGATTTCTTTTGTTTTGTCGTTTTTTCAGGTTCTCTCAGCTTTTGGAATCTATAGGTTTGTGCCTTTCACCAAATTAGGAAAGATTTCAGCCATTATGTATTTGAATATTTTTTTAGTCTCATTCTCTTCCTTTTGGAGCTTTAATGATGCAAATGTTGGATCTTTTGTTATTGTCCCAGAGATTCCTAAATTCTTTTCATCTTTTTTTTTTTAGTTTTTTTTTAATGTTGTCAGATTGCAAAAATTCCATTTTTATGTCCTCAAATTCACCGATTTTATCTTGTCATCTCCACTCTATTATTAAGTCCATGCAGTGATTTTCTTAATTTCTCCTATTGTATTTTTCAGTTCTACAATTTCTACTTGGTGTTTTTAAAATAACTTCTCTTTCTTTGTGGAGATTTTCTATATTTTTGTTCATTTCAAGGAAATTTGTGCTTGATTGTGTAAGCATTTTTATTACAGCTGCTTTAAAATCCTTGTCAGATAATTCCAACATTTAATTCATTTCAGTATTGGCATCATTTGATTGTCTTTTCTCATTCAACTTGTACTTTTCTTGGTTCTCAGTCTGACAGGTGATTTTTTTTTCTTACTGTACCCTGGACATTTTGTCTATTATATTAAGAGACTCCAGGCCTTATTGAAATCTTTTATTTTAGCATGCAGTCATTCTGTTTAGGTTTATCCTGAAGGTCTTGGCCTATGTTTGTGGACTGTGATCTCAATGACAGTTTGTAGTATTATTTTGTAGTTTTATTTCATTATCATGTTTATTATGTTTATATCATCATCATCATCATCATCATCCGTATTATTATTATTATTTGCTTATTGATGTTACTGGGACACTGTTGGTCCCTGCTGACAGTTGCCTAAGGTGTGAGAGGGGTTTCTACATACTCAGCTAGCAAGTTTCTCTCACTGGGGAGGGGAGTCTCAGGCTTATGAAGTGAAAGAGGCTTCCCTGGCCAGGCCCCTGTAGTAAAGGTATTATTCCTGCCTGTGGGAGATGAAGGGCATTTCTTAGGCTAGGAGCTTATTGTGGCAAGATCTCCCATAAAAGTGCCCACTGGCCATCCCATGGTTCTAGTGGGGAAGGGGAGTCACAAGCCTAGGGAAACAGTGAGACATACGGACCGGACCGGGCTAGTTTTGGTGAGATCCCTTTTGATGCTGCTGGGCCCCCTCAGTTTCTTTTGGTTAGAGAGGGGAGTCTCAGGCCCAGTGGAAAAGAAAGTGCTCCCGGCCATTTTTTAGTAGTGGAACTCCCAACTGATTCCCCTTTTGAATGGCACTGGACAATTACCTGGTGTCGTCAGAGGGTCTATTTGATCTGCAGGAGGAGTGAGCCAACGTAGATTGTCTTCCTTTGCTAGTGTGGGGTTGGAAAATGTAGGGTCCGAGTCTGTTTGGTGAAAAAAATATAACACAACCTGCTGTTTGCTGCCAGTTTGCCATCTTCCTAACACATTTTAGAGCTCTCCTTTTTTTTTTTTTTTTTTTTTTGTTATTTCCAGGATTTAACCTATAAGACCTGTAGTTTTACTAGGCAGGAAGGATTAGGTAGAAGTGGGTGTATGGCATCTTCCTTGGATTCAAAGTCTTAGGTAAACTTTCTATTCAAATATAATGCATTCACAGAGACCAAACATCCTGATGTGGTTGACTTGTATCCTCCAAAAGATATGTTGAAGTCCTAATCCCTAGTACCTGAGAGTGTGACCTTATTTGGAAAGAGGGTTATTGCAATTGTAATTATTTAATATGAAGTCCTATTGGAATAGGGTTGTGACCTTATTTGGAAAGAGGGTTATTGCAATTGTAATTATTTAATATGAAGTCCTATTGGAATAGGGTTGTGACCTTATTTGGAAAGAGGGTTATTGCAATTGTAATTATTTAATATGAAATCCTATTGGAATAGGGTTAAGCTCTTACTCCAGTAGTACTGTTGTGGTGATGAGAAGAGGGGAAGAGACAGAGATACAGACATATGGGGTGGGGGAATATCATACGATCATACAGGCAGAGATTGAAGTGCTGTGACTACAAATCAAGGAATGCTGAGGGTTACCATTAAACCATTAAAGGAGAAGCTAAAAAGGAGGGAGTAAAAATTTGCCCCTGCAGGTTTTGGAGGGAACATGGCCCTGCTCGTTCCTTGATCTCAGAATTCTAGGCCCCAGATTTGTGAAACAATACATTTCAGTAGTTTTAAACTACTCAGTTTGTGGTACTTTGTTACAGCAGCCTAGCAAAGTACTATATTTTATATTTTCAAAGTTTCTTCCAATCAGAGAAAAGATGGTCTTATTATGATATTGAACAACTGGTACATCACAGAAGTGGCACATGTTTTCCCAGTCTATAACCAAATTAAGTGCTACTAGCCATTATCTAGTAAAGTCTCTGTGCATGCATTATATTTGAATAGAAAGTTTACCTAAGACTTTGAATCCAAAGATGCCATAAACCCACTTCTCCCTAATCCTTCCTGCCTGGTAAAACTACAGGTCTTATAGGTTAAATCCTGGAAATAACAAAAAAAAAAAAAAAAAAAGAGAGAGCTCTAGCCATTCAGTTATATCTGAAGGAGAAAATACAAGGCAGTAAGGCTTCTACATGTTTCTTTTTGTAACATATTCTATTTGGACACCTACAACTTACTAGGATGCAAGCTTAGAGACAAAGCCTTCATTGCTGCATGGAAAATTTTTATTCATTTCTTGTTGGATCCCTCTCCATCTTTCCACATTTTTCCCCCTAAATCTCTCCCATACTCTATAAATGATTAATTTCTCCTCTTCTAAGCAATTCTCTCTAGATGAACTAGAAGTTTCATAAAACAAATCCCTCAACTCTTATTCCATCATCTCCAAGGAAGTGTTCAAATCTGCATTGTACCCCCTCCCACATCTTTGTGCAGCCTCATGTCTCTGAAGACAAACTCTGGGTGAACTGGGTCCATCTGGGGGAAGAGTTTTAGATAGTGGGAAAAACATAATTTAAGTGTACTTACTGACATTTTTGGACCTCTGGATTTTTATCCATAAATGAAGAGCATAGGATTAGATTGTCCTGAGGATTCTTTCCAAACCTCATCACCTTGACCCAATTTCAAGAGAACACTTATGGTGGTAGACAAATTGAGGAACAGACTATGCTGGAAGAGGGCAGAAGATCTGTTCAAGAGAACCTGGCAAAGTGTAGACCATCTTTTTCCATTACTCACACTACTTCCTGGTGGCAAGCAATGAGCGAAGAAGAAAATCAAGATAGAGCTGGAAACCCTTGGCAAGCTAGTCCACATGACACAGGTATAGGTGTGTGCAAGACGAAAAGCAAGAACCAAGGGACTCAATAACTGTTTCATGGTCATGCTCTATTCCAGTATTGTTAAGTAATAAGAAATACAATGTGGGTCACAAATATATGAAAACCAATAGGTGAAATCAATGTTATTGATACGTTAACAATGATGTTATATTCTTTTTTATATTAAGTCTTGACTCCTGTGCATATTTTTCACCTACATCACAACTCAGTTTGTTAAGTGACATTTCAAGTGCTCAATAGCTATCTGTAGCTAGTTGCTACCACACTGGACAGTGTAACTCTACACCACATATGATCAGTGACTTCTGATTATGTACATATTTTCTCCTTCGGGCAACCCTAAAACAACTATATACTATCCCCCACATCCTAGGTTTCTTACTTCCTGACTTTATCACTGGTTTTCAGCTTTCTGTCTGCTGTTAGACTGCAAACTAAGGTTTTACAAGGACAGTAATCAAGCGCCTTAATCATGTCTTACTTTACCAAAACCAGAATATTAAAAAACACAGAGGAAAAAAAGCCGGAAATTTGTTTAAAATACTATATGTATTTGCATAGTGGTTTATGATTTGACATGTCTTTCTGCTGCAATGCCTTATTTAATTCTCATAATAATGCTGTAAAGTTTTCCAATCAGAATTTCCACTTCTTCCTAGCACACCTAAGATGTCAACATGTCCAAAGCTAAAATGATTGTTTTTCCTTTCTGTACTTGTATTTTTTTTTTCTGTATTTTTGTACTTAAAGAGTGTTGTACTGCCATTTGCCACTTCACCCTGCCTGGGAGACAACCTAGGTATCTACCTACGTTACTTCACACCTCTCTTGTTTCTAAAACCCATATCTGATTAGTCACCAAGCCAAGCTGATTTTACCTTTTAAATATATATTAAATCTAGATGTTTTCCTTTTTTTTCTCCCATCTTGTCTTGATGGTCAAGCCCACATCATTTCGTTACTAACCTCTTGTAATATCCTTGTAACTTCTCTCTACCTCCATACTAGTCCCCTAATCCTGTCTCTATAATCCCCCACTCTAGAACATAAATGAGTTTGACACTTCCCCATATGAAACCTTAATGACTCTACATTTCTTAGACTAGTCCTTCCGTAAGTATAGCGTAAACTCAAACAATCTTGTCAAAGACAAGGTTCAGATTGAGAAGGTCTGGAGCAACAAATTCTGTATTTTGAAGGGAGATGCTGCTGCTGCTTGTCTATGGACCACACGTTGAGTGGTAGTGGCCTGGAGGGTGAGGTTTACACTTTGAGACTGGCATTCACTAGGCTCTTAAGATCTAGCTCTACCTCTCTCTATCAGCCTTAAAAAGTATATTCCTTCATCTCCAACTGGCTTAAATTGCTTCTTTACTCACTGGACTATCCAATCTAAGTCCTTCATTTTTGGCATATGAAAAAAATTCTCCTGAGCCGAAACCCCAAGTTTAAAATTCCGGTAACTTTTTACCTAACTTTACAAACCCTATCACTGAGAGGTAAATGGGATAGGGCAGGCAACAGATTGCAACCTCGGCATCTATTCTGTCCTCTTAAGGATTTTGCTTTCAAATGAATCCAAGGAGAACATTTTGTAAAGTCTTCACAATTCTGTTTGTTACCTGGTCCAATTCAGCATATGGTGGGTTGGAGGTGGGAGTTGAGAGAGGGCTGACTCAGGCTCCCTAAGGCTGAGAGTTGTGTTGAACCAGCGTGATGGTCTGGATCCTCTGGAGGTGTTCCAGATAGCGTTGTGAAGTATGGGATACCTCTCTGAACAACTTTCTTATCTCTTCTTTCAAGACCACTGTCCTTTGTACTCAGGTAGAAAATACTGTCACATTGTTTGAGGTTTTACTCAATGCACAGATCTTCTTCCTTCCCCTTTCCAGTCCAGGTGCCCAGATCAAGTCCCATATTTACTTCGCACACCTTCCCTATCTAGATACCACTCTCCTCATACTTTTGTTTTTGTTTATGTGTTCTCTAGTCTTCATTCTGGAAATATTTACTGAGCAGCTGTTATGTGCTTAACTTTGTGTGAGGTAATAGGGAATATAGTGATGAAGGAGATGGCACAACTCCTAAACTCCTATCCTTAACATTGCTTAAAAGCTATGAGAGAGGCAGAACTGAAACAATTAGGGTAAAGTGTTTTCTTAAAAAAGTAAAGGTGCATGGCACCTGGGTGGCTCAGTTGGCATCTGCCTTTTGTTAAGGTCATGATCCCAGGGTCCTGGGATCGAGTCCCGCTTCCGGCTCCCTGCTCAGTGGGAGCCAGCTTCTCCTTCTCCCACTTCTCCCTTCTCCCACTCCCCCTGCTTGCTGTATCTCTCACTGTATCTATCTCTCTCTCTGTCAAATAAATAAATAAATAAATAAATAAATAAATAAATAAATCTTAAAAAAGAAAAGTAAAGGTGGTTTGGGAGCCTGCAGCTAGAGTTCTAATAATTTAATTTAAGCCAAGATGTTAATATCCGATGTTAATGTGTCACAGCTCCCACTGTCACTTCGGTTTTAGAAATTACTCTGTCTTGAGGTGCCTGGGTGCCTCAGTCTATTAAGCTCCTGACTTTTGACTTTGGTTCAGGTCATGATCTCAGGGTAGTGAGATTGAGCACTGTTTTGGGCTCCGTGCTCAGCTGGGAGTAGTCTGCTGGAGATTCTCTCTCTCTCTGTGCCCCCACCCCCTTCTTCTCTCAAATAAATAAATAAATCTTTAAAAAATTTTTTTCTTTCTATTGTTACTGTTAAGTTTCCAAATTCCAGACATATATTAATATCTGAGACTTAGGAATAAGAAATCAGAGTTCGTGGATATTTCCAAAATTGTGTTGTTCTTAAAATATATCCAATGTTCTTCATACTCTTAAAACTTGTCATTATGGACTTTAGAAATATTTGATTAATAAATAAGAAATAATCAGTTGCTTACTAAGAACCATAGCCTACAGTGAAAATTTAAACATTTAAAAATGCTAATGAACATTATCAGGTGGTATTCAAATAATGTAACATTTGTATCTTCTAGCAAGGTTAAAAGCACCCCACTAAATTGTGTGCCTAAACTGCCATTGTAAAGCCTTATTTATCTTTTAAATTTGTTTGTTGGAACACTTTTCATAGCATTTTTGCTATATACTGCTCATGCAGGCTGTGAACCCACAGTATGGCAAGCAGCTGCAAGCCTAAGTGACTGACTAGTTGAATCATTTCTCTTATGTAATCTTGTCTTTGGTCTTGAAAAAGTTGACCTTGACCTTCAACTTCACGTGTCCACTTTTACTTCTCGCTTTTGAGTTAACATTTGTATATTCCTTAGAACTAATAAGGTCTCTATGTTGATTATTTAAGTATAATTCTTGCAGGGAAATCTGTATTTTCTCTGACTTCTCAATTTATTTTTTTTTTTAGTATTTGGAATTTGGAAACCATTTTCCATGAAGTTCTGGGGAGAAAATCCTACCAAAAACACTGCTGTTTACACATCATGTTTATAGGGAAATGTGTTTCAAGTTCCAAATGACTAGTTTACCATTGTGAATATTCTTGAAAACACCCTTTATGGATAAAGGGACTTTATACTATGCCCTGTGTGATCATTCTTTCCTGGGAGCAGAGATGAGATTATTATATTTTTACCTGTTACTAATAGATTGTGAATGCCTCTTCTCAAAAGAAATTTATACATAATTCAACCAAGTAAGCGGAACGGTTTTGCTTTGTGAGTTTCCTATGCAAGCTTTGTCTAGAAGTTGTGCTTGCTTATAGTTTTAACATTGGCATTAGAGGATGAGGGGGAAAAGAAGCCTTTTCCTCAGTTTTTTGAATAAGTTAAGTGTGCCTCAGTATTGGTACACCCTATCTATGTGCCAGGAGAATTTATAAAAGGAGCAGCTCCTTCCTTTCAAGCATTTATCTTTCTGCACTTCCAGGGCTTAGCTGTGGACAGTGGAAAGATCCCTCTGGGGCTGACCATTAATCTTGGGCACCCGAAAGTGCTATGATATTTGAAGGAAGAAAATAATAATCCCTCTAGCAGAGGGCAGAAAGACAATTGGGCAATATTTGGACTTCGGAAGATTTTCATGAGAATTGTAAATAAAAGAGAAAGTGACAAGTTATGGACACCAAAAGGATGGTTCTAATCATTAACTTGTGTGTCCACCAAGAACTTGTACTGAGTGATCCCTAAGGGATTAAACACTGTAAGATGGGAAGGCAGAAAAGAAATGAGGTCAAGTGCCTGGCATGCAGACGTTCAGTAGACATTTGCTGCACTGAATTCAAGTTTGGGCCTTGCCTTTGAATGCTATTCAGTATAACCTGATTAATGAACCAAAGCAAGATTTAAAAACTCTTAAAATCACATTTAAAAAAATTCATACACAAGGACAAATGAGCATAGGGCAAATTTACCATGGCAAACCCTCAATTTATCATAACCTTACTAATACCAACCCTTAAATATCTAGAGTTTTAAAGAAAGAACAAACCATGAAAATGAACTCACATTACTATCTATTCAGGATCTAACATTCTATTGCCTTTCTAATTGCACCAAAATAGTACATGGTGAAAAATAAGTTAAGAATAATCAATTAAAAAAAATAATCAATTTTAAACACAGAAATAATAAAATATGCCTGCTTTTAAGATTTTTATTATGGAAAAGCAGATAAAAATACTCCCAAGTATTGAAACAATGTGAAGGTTTTGTAACCACAAAAATTAAATGTGGCAGAATAATCAAATCCCCATAAACTGTGGTTAATTTAAGCTGCTTTATACCTGAGTACCCATGAGGAAACTGGAGTCATTAGATCATAGAAGCCTTTAAACCTTTTGGATTTGCAGAAAGTTATGGGGATTACTATGATCTGACTTTCATGATGTGGTTAACCATTCCTCTAAAATTCAGCCTTCCAAATGATATGGCCCTCTACCAAGACCCTCAGTCTTTTGGGGAATTTCCATTCAAACCAAGCTGTCAATGGCAAATGGAGTCCTTCAGGAAATTTCCACTTGTGAGATAATATCTGACTTCTTCCCTCCAGTGCATCCTCTAGGGTACTCTCAAGTGTGGTTTAGGATTATTTGAGCCATCTCCTCAGACTTATCTCCCTATTCTATCTGTCTTAGCCCAGTGCTGCCTTGGCAGGTCGTTCCATGACACAGGCTTAGATTTGCAGCAGCAAGGGAATAACTCATTCCAGAGTCTACACAAAACTCTAGGCAATCACCCAAAGGGACTGCAGAGTGGCCAACCTTCCTCTCCTCAGCACCTTACACACCCTGACCAAACTCCTACCCTCCCACCTATAAGCCACAACTCCTCCTAGAAACAATAGCCATTGCTGATTCTTGTTCAAAAAAAAAGGAAAATTAAGCTGCACTGATAAACTAGCAGATGGCAAGGATAGGTACATATCAACTTCCTGCATACAACCTTTCTTAATTCACTACGACCAGAATCTCTGAGGAACATCCGGAAATCCAGACATTTCCTTTGATTGTTGCAGCTATGATAAAAGTAAGCAGAGCAAATCTCTGCTTCTACACCTACCACCCACTCTTCTCCCACGCCAAGATAATAAATTGTTTAAAATACTTTGCTTTAACTCTGATGATATATTGCTTCTGTTATTGCTTTCTATTTATACCTCTAGTCCAACAGTTCCTGGAACTGTTGATGCGTAAAGCTTAAACCAACTGCTCCAATTTTGCACAAAACTGACAGCTCTCTCTGGGTTTGCTAATTAGGAAAATCTTTAAGGCAGAGAACTGGGTAAAAAGAGCGTATTATTCATTTCTAAGCAGTACTTTTTGATCTAAATCAAAAAGAGCTATGTCCCCCTCTGATCTGTCCTGTGTGTTCGTATTCCTAGATGATCATCCTTCAAATTGTTTGTTCAGTGGAGACCTAGCTTTGTCATGAGCTGCATTTACTGTCTTCTTTAACCATTTGGGTTCCCAACACATGTGATTTTGGGCAGACCAGTGACTTTGCAGAGTTTTCCAAAGCAAGGTCCCAGACCACCCTCAGGGCATCAGTACCCTAAGGGGATGTGGTTAGGATTCATTAGGCCACCCTCAACTGACCCAGTGCCACTCTGGGGAGAAGCCCATTGATTGTTAAGTGCCGAAAAAGTTTGGGAACAACAGATCTGGGTGTTCAAATTTGACTAGACGGTTTAGACTGTGAAGTTCAAACTACATTTTCCTCTTCTCTCCCAGAACTGAATTTATGGCTTTGCCCTCATTAGTTGGCTAATAAGCTTTCATGCTAATGCCGTTCCTAGGAATGACAGACACACACTAATCCCTTCTGCTGGAAAGTGAAAAAAAGAAAATAATGAAAAAGATTGCAGAGAGTAAAAATACACCCATGTTTTCTAATGGAAAAAAATATGACTTATATAAGCATCACATTTTAGAAGGCAGAAGCAGGGCTCATATTTTTATGATTTTGATAGACTATTCCCTCTAGGAGCAGATCCTTGAGGAAAGAAGTTCTTTCTAGTTTCCTGACTTAGATGTTGGAGAAAAATAAAGGAGATTGCTTTGCATTTGTATTGGTGAAGAAATGGTCTTATTTTCTTTTTTTTTCTGAAATCAGTATTTTGGGGATATCTATAGTTCAAATCTCATGTGGTCTTATGTGAACACTCTTGGTTTTTCCATCTGTCAAGATGCTATTAAGTAAATTCAGTCTCTTTAGAAATAATCATTGTTTCCTGGCCCTGGGTTTGGAAGGATTTCCCAAGAAGATGACAGAAGTTTGGAACAGAATCACACTTGGCATTGTCATGACAGGATTCATTATGGGCATATAGAATATAGTTTGGCTTAAAGAGGAGGGGGATTTTACTCTGGAATCCCGTAGTGAATGTGTTTGTCGATGTCAACAAACCACTGTGAGAAAACATATATGACTCTGGTGAGTAAATAAATACTTTCTTCCTGGAGTAGAGAACCCATTGTGGGATCAATTGATCTATTTAAGAACAGCACAATAGTGACATCTTTTAGAAACCGCTTCCGGAGCAAAGTGCAAAGTACACATCTTTTGATGAAGTTCACATTTGCCACTGCTGGGAGAGGGCAGCATGTGGCATTTTCCCATGAATGTTTGCATTGTTCTTTGGACATTGTGGCATGTCCTTATATCCATGTGAGGACATTATTTTTAATGTTTGTGGCTCAGTATTGCTGACTAAAGTCTTATGTCAGCACTGGTTCCCTATGAGAGATGTGAATAGTAGGAGTTAATTCATAGACATGTGCCTAATGAAAGGAATATGAGCTCTTGTGCTCAGAATGGTTTTACAAGCTCCTCTGTCTTTCCAGCCTGATAAGCTATATAGCTCCCCATCCCTTTATGTCTAGCCAAGACTTTTCCAAAGCAAAAGATCTGGAAGTGTTTCTTCATCACTTGAATACCTGGCAACATAAATGAATAATACTTTGCACAGCTTTTCTGTTTATGAGTCATTGACCCAAGGAGCATAAACCAATTTTTCAGTTTTTAAATTATTTGAACCTTTTGTTATTCTCCTCCTAATTAGCGTCCATTGTATTTCAAAACCCTTTCTTATGTATTTATTAATAGCAAAAGTACTAAATGAAACCATAGAAACCTCTGGAGAAGAAAGAGTCCTATTTCTTTTTTTAAAAACAAGTAATTTACTGAACTTCTTTTCTACTGAAATCAAAAGCTTTAAGTTTAATGGTTGGAAATTAACATTCAGTAACATTTTTTTTTCAGCTTCTTAATCTCTTTGAACTTCTACCTCGACACAGTCTGCCAACTCTATGAAAAGAATTATTTAAATCAATCAATCAAAAGTGCTTTTTAACAGGTTTATATATCATAGACATGTTTTAAATTTTCTGCCTTACTCAATATTCAGTTTTCTGAAATGTTACATTAAAATACCATTTTTGGAAAGCAGTTTTTATTTCTCTATCATGGACATCTTAATTGAGCTGATTTTTATTTTGGTTTGTTTTTTTTGGCTTGGATTTTTAAAACATTGACTTAGATGTTTTGTGCTTCAATTTTATCCTAAGCCCAACCTGCAAACTCTAGTTGAATTTGATATAATCTATAAATCCTATTCACTTAAGATGGTCAGCATCACCAGCCTTCCCTGGGGACTTAATGATAGTCTGAATCTCAGGCTCCACACTAGACCTCCTGATTCAGAATCTGTACTTTTTTTTTTTTTTTAAGATTTATTTATTTATTTGAGAGAGAGAGAGAGACAGACAGGCAGACAGACAGAGAGCATATGAGCAGGAGGAGGGGCAGAGGGAGAGAAAATCCTCAAGCCGACTCCCGGCTTGATCCCGGGACCCTGAGATCATGACCTGAGCCAAAATCAAGAGCCAGATGCTTACTTAACTGGCTGAGCCACCCAGATGCCCCCAATATCCATACTTTAACAAGCTAGGTGATTCTTCTATACATTAAAATTGAGAAGCTCTATTCTGACCTAATCCTTCCACTTTATGGCGGCATTTTCAAATTAAACTCAACGGCTTGGTTTTAAAGATACCATAATAACCAGAAAATAGCAAATTTTTAAGGTTGTAGGTACCATGATGATTCTGTCTACTGCTGAGCATCTTGCTACTAGCTCAATCTGTGCTTAAGGTTTAAGTGCTATGGTGTTGACATGATCATCCCCCCAGCCCTGTGCTGGAACTAGAGAAAGGGATAAACTATGCATGGATTAGGGAGCTTACAGCCAAGAGGAGTGACACACTAGTAAATGTGGAATCAGGACCCACTGCTGACCCCAGAGATCTAGAAGTAGTGCAGAGAGTGCTTAATTCTGTGGTTAGAAGGTGAGGCAGAGAACAGCCCAGGAAGCCTTCTCAGAGAAGACGACTCGATGTCAAGCATTTCACTGCATGGGTGAGTTGGAGAATGTTCCAGGCAGACAGGCATGAAGAGAGTGAAGTAGATAAACATCTCTAAGGAAATTCACATGGTTGGGTTTTGGTGAATGTGAGATGTGTGTAAGCGAGGGGGACAGCACGTGGGAGAAAACCTGAGGAAGAAGTGAGAAATGAGCTTGCCTGAGAGTCACAGATGCTCTCCGGTGCTAAGAAGTTTGGCTTTTGTCAAACAGGGCCTGGGGAATTTTGAAGAGGGAGGTCACAGCCAGCTTGGTGGTTTCAAAAGGTCCTTCTGGATGCAGTGTGGAGAATGGACTGGAGGCAGATGGAGCAAGAGAAGAGTCAGGGAGACCAGCATGGAGGAGGCTGCCGTGGCCTGGATAAGAGACGGTGTTGCCTGGCATGAGGTGGTAGCCATGGGGATGAACAGCTCAGGATGGAATCCAAAAATGAAGACAAGGAATTTCTTTTCTCTCTTCCCCTTGTCTGTCCTTCAAATCTTTGCAGACACAGTTCTTTGCTGGGGCTTAGCTTATTCAGAGCAAACATTTTCTGGTCTTTGAACTGCTACATTTAAGACTTGCTTTTGCATCCCTCTACAACTCCTTCAGTTTATTTATACCCCACATGCATTGTGGTGCCAAGAGTTAAGAAAAGGTAAAGTTAAGTGGGAAAGGGAACTAAAAAATTACTGGGTTACCTAAACAGGCCAGGTGCACCATAAACATTGCCTCATTTACTTCCCACAACCCTGCAAAGTAAGTATAATTCCCTGTTTTAGAGATGAAAAGAATAAGGATCTCCCTGTGACTATTGGCTTCCACCAGTAGAATCTGGATTTGTACCCAGAGATCTGTGATTCACATACTAAATTATCTGCACCATAAGGATGCCAAGGGCAACTTAAACCACCACTGTCCCCGTGGTTGGCTGCATGCACAGGTGCTCACTAGTTGCCTTCTCTGGCTACACAGCTTCCCTATTGAACAGGTTAACTAGAACCAGAAGATAAGCAGAGAAGGCAGCCCAAGTGGCCAGCTAGGTGACACAAAACCAAATTTTCTTGGAAAGGACCTCACATGCGCAGCTTGTTTACTTTGTTTGTACATAATTCTTTCAAGCTGGGCCATATGTTTTTGCAGCCCACAGACAATTAGGAACAGCAAATTAAGAATGAGTGGGAAGCGAGTGAGATCTAATAGCCGACAAACTGACATCAAGGGAAGAGATGGAAAAATGTCAAGAGCCATAGAGATGAGAAGTCAAGAAGCTTAGGTAATAGTTTTCGTCACTGATAGAGAGGCAGACAGTCCGACAGATTTTACTAATCCTCCGGGGTGTGACGGTACTACAGCACAAATGATAAACCTAAGAGTCAACATAAACCTTATCTTCCACCCAAAGGAGAAAATCTCAATATAACATCTGGTGTCAGAGCATCATTTTTGTCTCTAGTTGAGCCATTCTGGTAGTATGACAGTGTGGGTCTCTTTTCTGGTTAGCAGTTGTTAGCAGTTCTAGAAGATCCTTGTAGACTGCTAAGCAAAATCTCTCTTAGTAATGGCCACCAAATGGCCACCAAGTGGTTGGTTTTTTTTCACACGATAATCACCCAAATATTAGGAGACAAGTGTTACCAGGGTGGAGTAGTAACCAGAAAGTCTAGGACTATAATCTTCAAAGAGCTGCTGATGCTTTGTCTGTCACTTTCTTTCAAGTCTGCTCTGAGAGGCTGCTCTGCTCCCTACCAGGACTGTCCCACCACATTGCTTGTGAATCTCAGGAAATAAAATATTCTATAGTCACTTTAAGTTAAACCTAGACCTGGTCCTGTGCTTTAGTGTCTAATCAAATATATTCACTGATCCTTCAGGATTCATGTGAAGCAAGTCTTCTTCCTGTCTTCTACCCTCCTGCATCCTACTCTGAGTGGCAGGGTTTTCTACTCTGTTCGCTGCTTATCTTCTCAATTCTGTAACTATTGTTTCCAAACATGGGGCTCTGAGCTGGAGGAGGAAGAAAAGTTGAGGGGGGACAGGAAAGTTTCTACTTGACTGGTACCACCCTGCCCTGACTCTTAGGTCTCAAGAGTTTATTGTGCAATGAATCACACAGAGATCTCATTAAAATGAAGATTCTGATTAGGTAAGCCTGGAGTGAAATCTGATTCTGCATTTCTAGTAAGTTCCCAGCTTAAACAGATCATGTTAGGCTATGGATCTTGCTTACTTTGAGTAACAAGCATTTAGAGATTCCCCTTTGGGTCCACTCACTCACTGCAGTTCTCTCTCTCTCTCTTTTTTTAAGATTTTATTTATTTATTTATTTGACAGAGAGAGAGAGATCACAAGTAGGCAGAGAGGTAGACAGAGAGAGAGGGGGAAGCAGGCTTCCCATTGAGTGGAGAGCCTAATGTGGGGCTCAATCCCAGGACCCTGAGATCATGACCTGAGCCGAAGGCAGAGGATTTCACCCACTGAACCACCCAGGAGCCCCTGCAGTTCCCTTAATGTAGCTAGTTAATGCAGTTTCTTTACTTTAGCAAACTCTTTCAACTAGAGTGCCTAGTGGTACACAACATTACCCTTCCTGTTGGTGACCCTCACCCTGATGGTCCACCCCTTTGGTCACAATACCTTTCAATATAACTTCAGGTTCAGTTTCTGAAGGTAATTCATCTAGTCCCTGGGTTTCCCATATACTTGACCCATTTGTTGAGGAGCTGTAGAACACTGTAACTTTCCAAGTGACAGGCACAAGCTCCTCTGTCCTCTAGATATAAGAAATGCATCTAGAACTCTCCCCACAGAGCTAAGTCCACACACTAGACTTGGGTTTGGAACGTGGGAATGGAAACTGGCAATACAGCTCATTCCCAAGAAATTGCTTCACACATTCTCTTTCCTTATCCAACAATCTAGCTTTTTAAAACTCACAGTCTGGGTGAAAAGTCATGTATGTCATAACCAACTCTAGATATTTCTTTCTTATTTTTTTTTCAATTCTAGGTATTTCTTTAAAAATTTACATCTTGGTCATTGCTCTCATAGCTAAATTTTGTATCTCATAAACTACAATAGACCCCTATTTTCTCCTGACTGTGACAAAGATCTTGTTTTCACATATAGTTCCTGAATGTTCATCATTTTCTAGATGCCTTTTCATTTGTCAATAGTCTACCTAAAATAAAGTAGCTAGAATCAGACCTCTTATTCTACATAGAGTCTGACTAATCCAGAGTTCACTGGGGGGTGGTTTTCTGTCTTCTATATGTTTGACTTCATTAATGCTCTTGGCATTTGAATGTATATGGGAGAGCAAAGGGAAAAAGGGAAAAATCAATGCCATGTATATAATCTTGAGCTGTACTATCTGTAAAATTGAACCATTAATAGAAGCAAAGAAATTAAGATGATATGGGAGGTAGAGTAGTTCCATTTTAGACTTTTTGAGTTTGAGATGCCAGCAGGATACCTATGTGGAAATGTTCAATATATATTAAGAAATTGGAGACTGGAACATTCTAGAAGTTAAATCCAGGAATAGAGATTTGGGGATTATTCTTATAAAGATAATATTGGAAGTCTAGAAAATAGAAGACATATGTCAGTTGAGCTTAGAGAAAGAAGTTAGCTGGTTCAAGCCTAGAGATGATGAAAGTTCACACAGATTCCAAGAGAAGACAACATTTTCTCCAAAACAGGATAGTTACCTACATGACTCAAAATATTTCTACTTGTCACATTGTTTGAAAATTGTATCAGCTTTATTTCTTAGAATTTTCCAAACAGAGAAGTGTGCATGATGCCACCTAGGAAGGAGTTACATGCTAGTTGCCTGATAAATCATAAGGAACCTCATTTACCTGATTGATAACCATTGCCACCCACTGCTTGTCAGGCCAGAGTCTTATGAGAATGGCACATGGAATTTTTGATGTGTAGGAGGAATTGGAGAGGAGACCTGGATCACTGGGGGGAAAAAGTAGGGTTGGGCAGCTGGGGGTTGAGTGGGCTAAGGTGTAGGAGTGTGTTTGCAAACATGACAGGTAGACTCCAAAATTTATTGCTTCATGGAACTAGCATCTATTCAAAATGAGTTATTTTATTGAGTAATCTCACCTACCCAGTGATTATATTAAAAAACGTATGTATTCCAGTTAAAAATCACCTTAGGTTTGCTTTTTTCCTTTCTCTTTTAAAAACTGGATTATATTATATTATTCTTTATTATATCATATATTTGTTATCTATAGTCAAAGGAGTGAGAATGGCTGTTTTACAGGAAAGCATGAAGAAATGATATGATAGAAATTTGTTTTAAAGGATATACACAAATATTTATGCATTTTTCTATTTCAAAAATGTACCTTTTTTATTTGAATCTGGCATTAAACATCCAAACTTCAGAATACAAATACCCAATGTAAGTTTTGATTATTGTTTTACTTTCTGTAAGTAAAATACTAAGATAATCATAATTTAATAATTACATGAAATGATACATTTAAAATTACAAAGCTAAAGAGATATACTGGTGTGTGTGTGTGTGTGTGTGTGTGTGTGTGTGGAGAGAGAGAGAGAGAGAACACTACTACCCATTTAGTTTAAACTCTCATAAGCTATCATCTTGATTGTATATGCAGGCTAGTGATACATGAATTATGCATGCATGATCTTTGCATTATCGTAATACATTCTGAAAAATCTTTGTTCAGATTTGTTCCATCATTTAAAGATAAGACATTCAGTGTTAAAATTTATGGTGGAAACTTTTTAGCATCATACAAGCTCCTTTAATTGGTAATGCTTGGTAGATTTGACATTGACTACAAATGCAAAGGTAATCAGAATCCTAAGGATTCTTTAGGAGGGTGTGGGAATATACCAGAGATCACAACATGTACCACAAACTTGGCTTTAAACAGCCAAGTTTCTAATTTTCTGAATTTAGTCGTTCCCAAATACAACAGTCAGCATTAAAAACACATATGGTAAAGGCTGGATGATCCAGCATTTAGTCAACTAGAACTCTCAGCCAGTTTGAAAAATTATAACATAATGATTAATACCTACAATCATGACTCTTGGGATAAAAGCCTTAGCTACATTTCTTTTATGCCCAGTGCAAAAAGCTTTAATATAGGTTCTAATGTAATATGTTATTTTATTTAAGTAACAGAAGAATTCTATGAGGGGCACCTAATTCTATGAGTGGCTCAGTCAGTTAAGCATCTGACTTTTTTTTTTTTTTTTAAGATTTTATTTATTTGACAGAGAGAAACACAGCAAGAGAGGGAACACAAGCAGAGGGAATGGTAGCGGGAGAAGCAGGTTTCCCGCCGAGCAGGGAGCCCAATGCAGGGCTCGATCCCAGGATGCTGGGATCATGACCTGAGCCGAAGGCAGAGCTCAACAACTGAGCCACCCAGGCGCCCCATGCATCTGACTTTTGATTTCAGTTCAGATCCTGATCTTAGGGTTGTGGGATCAAGCCCTGTGTTGGGCTCTGTGCTAGGCATGGGGCCTGCTTAAGATTCTCTCTCTTCCTCTGCCCCCTCTTAAAAAAAAAATTCTTTGAAATGGGTGGTATTATCACCATGTAATGGATGAAACAAATGATGTTCAGAGAGTTTAATTCCATTCAGTAATGGAATCGAGGGTTGCTATCTATCCTTTATCCAGCCATTTTCCTGTCAGAGTCCCCTAGTGACCAATAAGCTTCTTAAGATGGAGTCTAGGGCTAATATTGGAGGTAGTGGCCATGGCTTACAGCAAAGTTAAATAATGACTTCATTGACTCCATGTGCTCACTCTGCCTTCTTCCCTCCCTCAGATGTGCACACATATACACACAAAAGAAAAGATTTGAGATTTATATATAATATAGATTTGGAATCTATTTAGAAAGTGGAATTGGTAGAATCAACCAATTGTCATCAGTAAGTGTTTCCCAAATAGATACCTGATACCACATCCTACATTCTGTTGGTTTCCAGAGTCACCACCCAAGTCCAATTCATTATTGTCTCCCTGGACTTGAGTAGTGTCCTAACTAGTCTCCTCATTTCTACTCTTGCCCTTGGCCACCATCAACCCATTCTCCCCAGTGCAACCAGACTATTATTAAAATCCAAGTCTTATCACCTTGCTACTCTACCGAAAATCCTGCCTTGACTGCCCAACCAGGGGCTGTCAGAGTTGACCCCTGCCTAGCTCCACAGTTTGCTCATCTTGAGCTTTCTTTACTCAAGGAGCTCTGGATTTCTTGTGATGTCTCTTACTTACTAAGCGTCACTCAGTCTCAGGATCTTGGGGCTTGCTATTCCCTTAGTTTGGAACACTGCTTTTCTCTCTTTTCACTTTGATTAACCATCCTTTAGGACTTAGCCTAAATATTGATTTCTTTTAGCAACTTTGCATGATACCCAGGCTATACAGTTACTCTCCTAGAATTCTGTCACTTTTGTAGTATTCCGCATAACTGTATAATTTAATTAAACAGTCCTATATTATGCCTTATTAAAGTTTGTCTCCTACACTTGGTTATTAACTTTGTTGTAAGAGTACGTTCTTTTTCATCCAATCCTATTTCCCCACTCACAGTCTGGGTACAGTGCCTAAACTTTGTCAGCACAAAATATATTTTCTTAAAACAAGTTTGCTTGTGCTCACAGATATCAAGCTTCTTACCCTTTAATCATATAAGGTGACTATGGCTTATGTCTTAGAAATGGCTGCAAGCTACTGTGGGTTTGAATATTTTAATAGCAAGAATTTGGCCAGATGAACTCAGGAATTCATCACTAAAGCTGATACACCATTGTCAACTGGACTCTGAATTTATGTTTGATCATCTACCAATTATGTCACGTATTGCTAGTTAAATAATAGAGCTAAGAGGACTTAGTGATGGGGGGTGTTGAATAAAAGTTGGGAAAAAGGCAACAAAGCCACAAATGTGGGATGGAGGTTGTATAAAACACTGAGAGATGCTACTAGGTAGGGGCTAAAGAGAGAGAAGTTACATAGATAAAGATAAGGAAGAGAAGTATTTTCTGAAAAGAGGTCCATTAAGTAGACGGCAGGGTGAGAGATACATTTACAAGTTTAGATTAGAAGAGGTTATTGAGAAAATTAGCAGTTTTTTTGTCTCTCTGTCTTTCTGTCTCTCAGTCTTTTCTTTCTCTCCCTCTCTTCTTCCCTCCCTTTCTTCCTTTATTCCTCCCTTCCCCTCTTGAGCAATTAATATACTGCTCATGAGAATAGAATCATTTTACAAGCACCAGGATAAAGGTCAAGACACAGACAATGTTTATAGAGTAACATGGGGTTTCGATTAGGTAATTTGCCGTTAACACCTTTAGTAAACAAATGTGAGAATAATACAAAGTGTTTATCATGACAGTCAGTTTTTAATCAAATCCATTCACTAAGAAGGCTGTAAAATAATTTGCAAAGTGCTTTGAGATAATGAACTACTATGTAAACACAGTCTTATCCTGGCAACAGAAATTATAAAACTATTTGTTTTAGAAAATTTCAGCTCTGGTATTTTATTTCCCTTGAGTGATGATAATAGATTGATTTATGAAACTGAATGTTTCTTCACTTGGATTAAATAATTCTATGTGTATTTATGCTGATCAGCTTTTAGTAAGGGATGAATACTACTAGCAATAACTTTTACTTTTAAATTTCATTTAAAAAATTTTTGAGATTCAGAAAAGCATTTTGTGAATCACATCTGGTATGCAGGACACGGGTGAGTTTTAAGCCTATGCCTTGCTCTTGGAATCTTGCTTGTGCCAAAGCACATGCAGAAACTCAATATTCCTAAAGAGAGGGACTGCTTTTTTTTTTTTTTTTAAGGGTGTTAAAAAGAAAGAGCTATTGGTTTGGTAAAAATGAGAGAGAGGAAGAGGGAGAGAAGAAGAGAGAACACAAACAAAACCCTCAGGAACACCTAAAACTTGATGCTCTCAATGCATGATATGTTTTGGAGATGAGCAGAGATTTCTAACAGGCTGCATTTAGTTTTTATTCATTTCTGTAATCAGAAGAAGAGTTGTCCCTTTAAGATTCACAGTTCACTTCCCTTTTGTGTGACCTACTGGGGGGCACCTTGCTAAACTGGAAGTCTCTAAGTTTCAGAGAAACCATAAACCCAGACTGCAGGTCTGGCTAAAGTTACTATTTTAAAAACCCATGGCCACCCCATCTCAGATCCATCATGAGTTTATCTGCTAGTTTATAGTATGCCAAAGACTATGGGGAAGGAGAAGACGATAACAAACTTTTATTGGATGTCTAACATGGGCTGTGGCTATTTTCAACATAGTTCACAGAATCAGAGATCCACCTACACTCAAGTTGCAAGAGATTTTTTTGGTTTGGGTTTTTTTTTTTTTTTTAAAGATTTATTTGAGAGAGAAAGAGAGAGAGAGTGTGTGTGTGAGAGAGAGAGAGAGAGAGTGTGTGAGTGAGCACAAGTGGGAGGAGCGGAGGAAGAAGGAGAAAGAATTTCAAGCAGACTCCCCACTGAACCTGGAGCCTGATGTGGGGCTCCATTTCACAACCCTGAGATCACAATCTGAGCTGACTCGAAGAGTTGGATGCTTAACTAACTGTGACACCCAGGTGCCCCAAATTGCAAGAGGTTTTAAACTGGCCATCGTGGTGTGTTAAGAGATTCCCATAATTAGTAAAGTAATATGCCCCATGATCTCAATGGAAATGAAGTATCCCTAGAAGTTTAATCCCGACTTGTGTCCTTTAATCAAGAGTCTGTCATAATGTCCTAGTTTCCTGATGTAATTTTAGGGGAACTAAAACAGGAATTATTAATTACATTCAGTGTCATTTGAAATTGCTACTTGACACAACCCTACTAACCGAACATGTGGATGGGATTAGGTACTAACAGCTTCGTTGGTTGGTAGGCCCTACAACCTACTTTCTCACTATGAGTTACTAGTTATGAAGTACACACACACATACACCTCAAGTTAAAAATCTCAGGTTAACAGTGATTTAAAGACGGGGCTTTTGCTCTTGCTTTTTGCTGGGTGCTTTAAGATTTTAAAACCCGAAGCATTTAAAAAAATACTGATGTGCAGGCCCCACTCTCACAGAGTCTGAATAAGCCCAGCTTGAAGAAGACCTGGGCATTCCTATATTTTAAAATGTGGGTATAGGGGGTGTCTGGCAGGCTCACTCATTTAAGCGTCTGTCCTCAGCTCAGGTCATGATCTCAGTCAGGCCCCGGGATCTGGCTCCCTGCTCACCAAGGAGTCGTCTGCTTTTCCCTCTCCCTTTGCCCCTCCCCCCCCCACTCATGTGCTCTCTCTCTCTCTCTCTTTCTCTCTCAAATGAATAAATAAAAACTTAAAAAAAAAAAAAAGGTGTTATGAGAGCCCAAGATTGAGAACAGATAAATGCTACTGAATTTCTTCCTGATCACATTAGTAAGTAGACTTTGCCATGATAATTTTGCATATACAGAAATTGACATTCAGTTTAAGGCTAAGATTTGAACCCATGTCTTCAGGATTTTTAAATCTTTGCTTTTCTCATCAGTTCACATTCCTAAGACTTCCAGTGAGATCAAAGAATTTTCATAGAAAGATGCTCATAACTATTGAGTGAGAAAGGGAAAAGAAAATTCAATTATAGCAGTTAGGCTAAAAATAGAAGATTTATTTAAGGCTTAGCAAATTCTCTGAAGTTTTACATGTTTGCCATGATGGAAAGCTTAATGTATCTAACTTGGTTACATAATGTCACGTTGAAGAAGCTGGCACTGAGGTATTAAACCGTCTTCTCCTCAGCTTTCCTAATATGTGAACTTTGAAAACAGGGCACAAAAAGGTGACATTCTAGAGTTTTCTCCACATGCATTTGAACTTTGTATCAAACAAAATATTTTTTTAAACCATTTTTCTCTGACATTCAATCCCTTCCATAAAACATGGATAATATAAACAGTTTTGTACCTACCATTACTGTGGTTGGCTATTTCCTTTGAATCTCTCTGCTCCTCATTTATGTCTGGGGGGAGAAGAGGAGGCTGTTGAACAAGCAAAATATTTTCATGGGCATCTTATCCCTAGTGTACCCTCAAAACATAAATAATCACCCAAATGTAAAAGTAAATCTGACCCTCAGGTAGGTCAGTTTCATCTCAGATCAAGCACTATTCTGTGTTATTTTCATTTTCTCTCTTTGGCAGAGCCTCTTATAGCAGATGTAGTAAGAATGTGTAGAGCCGCCAAGATGCTTAATCAAGTTCCTGTGATTGTTGTGACTGTCACCTCAAATTTCAGATTCAGAAACACAACTTTATCAACTCATCCACAAATGATGAGGCTCTTGAGGGAAGGAATAATTTGTATTGACAAAACTAATTTATAAATCATGATGCCAATTTGTTAAATTACAATGGCCCAAGAACAGTTTGCTCGTTCAATCTTTTTCCTTTTTGTTGTTTGTTCTTTCAATAACAATTAATCGAATGCCTCTTTCTTATATGATGTGCTTCCAATTGGGCTGGTCTTTACAAGGTAACACATTATATATGTGGTTTTTGGCTATTTATTGGTCAAAAGGGCAAAATCCCACTTGGGCTTATTTGAATTAAAAGGAAGTTTATAGTAAAATAATAGATACATTCACAAATAAAGTACAGGAAGGGAGTAACACGAAAAGTTATTAGGCATCTCTCTCATTCTTGCTCTTGCTCAATCATATTCTCTCTCACTTTTGCGTGCTCAGACTGAGTGGTCTCATGTCTACCGCTCTCTGCACCTCAGCCCTGGTCTGGGCAAGCTTCCTTGGCTTGCACACAGCCCAACATGGCTGTCACCCAACATGGCTGTCACCCAACACGATCACCAATTCAGAATGTACAAGACCTCACAGCCAGCAGCAATGCCCATCCCCACACAATCTGCACAGTCTCCAGGCTTCTTAGTTCTTATTTCCTTAGAAAGACTCTGACTCACCCATGCTCGTCTGTGGATATTTCCCCAAGTCTGGTGTCTAAGTCCTGCCCAATCATGATCTATATGTACCTGACCCAGACCTATCCCTCCTCTAGGGGTTAGAGATTCAGTTTTAATGGAGAGATTGTGGGTGGGAGACAATGAGAGAGCATCTAATATATTGGTGAATGTGAGGCAGTCTTCAGGCATTCTCCTGTTGGGTATAGGAGCATTCTGACTGAGAATGGTAGGAGTGGGACCAAACTGATGGGGCAATCGAAGGGAGTGTCCTTTCTGCAAGCCATGGAAGGTTAAGTCAGGGAGGCAGGGCCAGGAGAAAAGGGGCAACACTCAGAGGTTTCCATGCCTCCAGAGTATGTAGCTAAAGTGAAACTCTATCATTCAGAGTTCTTTCAGGGGCTCTTCCTCCCCCTCGCCAAGGAACAAACTTTTTTGAGTCCCTGCAATATGTTTGGAAGACAAGTAACACAGGTAGGATGATGCTGAAACTCACAGAAAGAAAGGCTCTGGGGCTTTCTGGAAAGAAACCTGGACACAGGGTTAGTGAGTTAAATAGTGGCCCCCAAAAGACACGACCAGATCCTAAACTCTGGTACTTGTGAGTATGCTCTTATTTGGAAATAGGGTCTTTGCAGATGTAAGTAAGGTAAAGATCTCAGGATGAGACCATCTTGGATTAGGGTAGGTCCTAAATCCAACGACAACAGATGTCCGTTAAGAGATGGGAAAGGAGAAAACACAGAGGAACACAGGGAAGAAGGCCATGACAAGTTGAAGGCAGAGATTGGTGTTATGTTGTCACAAGCCAAGGAATATCAGGAGACACCAGAAGCTGGGAGAGGCAAGGGAGGATTCTCCTGTAGAGACTTCAGAGGGAACATAGGTCTTCATTTCAGACTTTTGGCCTCCAGAACCATGAGAGAATACATTTGTGCTTTCTTAAGCCAAGAAGTTTATGATAATTTGTTAGAGGAGCCCTAATAAATGAATGTATTAGGCTTATGACAGGCAGAGCTCTTCTGGGAAATGGAGTTTGAGCTAAGAACTTCAGAGCATGTCTCTGCTTTCTTGAGTAGCAGCTCCCAGACCGTGAATATAAAGAGTGAGCCCCTGAGCACTGGGGATAAAGTGGGGTTAGGGGTCACACTCCACGTGAGAACATAGACTGAGCCTGATTGAGCAGAGAGGGCTTTTGCTTTGCTTCAGTTGGAAATGTTGTCCTGTGAGATTATGAAAAGATGAGCCCTAGGTTCACCCCTCACTTTGCCACTGACTCCCTGCACATCCTTGTGTAAGTTCTTCACCCTCAAAAGGCCTCAACTACAACAACCAGGCATAAAACTATTGCAGAAGATGGCCTTTAAATGTCTTTGTGGTTGGGCACTCTGGTCCTTAAGCCAGTGTGGTTTGGATAAGGAGAGAGTCAGGCCCGAGCCTGGATCTCTCAGTTGGATACACCAGCTTGTTGTAGATATTGCCTCTCCTCACCATCCTCGTGGGATCTATTCTTAGACCCACTCCTCCCCATGTCTCAGTTAATACCTGGGACCAAAAGTTGCCTTGGGAGGATTTGGCCCTTGAGTTCCCACTCATAGTCAATGTCCCTGCCTATCTCGGGCTTTTGGGGACATATAGCGCTCTCCAGCCATAAACTCCATAGGACTTTGCTGGATGTCCCATAAGGTATTTTGTTTACCAGGCTCAGACCAATGATGGAATTCTCCAAGTGACTTTGGAGGCTTATGGGAGTGAGCTGTTAAGTGTCCCCTGGGATTCTTTTCTGAGAGCACAGTTTAGAGCCACACTCTACAATACGTAGCTCCCCTACTCCCTGCTGAATGTGACCTTATAAATTTAAATTAATTTAAACAAAATAAAATTAAAAATTGAATTGGCATTGCACTAGTCGCTATTGCTTGATATCCATATTCACATGTGGCTAGTGGCTACATACTGAACATTGGAGAGAGAGATCATTTCCATCATTGTAGAAAGTTCTATTGGATAACACTATTTTAGATCATGTTTCAATTCTTCTGAGGATCTTGTTAAAATACAGACTCAGATTCAATTGGTCTGGGTTGTGGCCGGAGATTTGGCAATTCTAGCAAGCACACAGATGATGTTAATGCTGCTGGTTTGTGGACCACACTTTGAAAAGCAAGGATTTACATCGTGGTGAATTATTTAGGGTCACTGTGCTAACTAACTATAATCTGGGGCTGGAGAGGGCAGGATGAACATTTCATTTGCAAGAAGTAGAAAAGAGACTATCTTGGCTGGATTAGGGGCTTCATGGTAGAGAAAAATGGCAAGTCCCTTTTCTAGGTAAGTTAGGCCCTAAATGTCAGCCAAAAGGATAGAGAATTTCCTCTGTAGAGCAGGCCTCCCAATTAAGATGATAGATACATTGGTGCAGGGATTGGTAAACTTTTTTTTTGTAAAGGGCCCTATAATAACTATTTTAGGTTTGGGGAGTTATTAGTTCTCTGGGTCAATTGCTCAAGTTTGCTGATGTTGCATGAGTGCAGGTATAAACAATATGTAGGGAAATGAACGTGGCTGAGTTCCAATAAAACTTTGTTTACAAAATCAGGTGGCACATTAGATTTGACCTGTGTGGCATAGTTTACTGACCCTTGCACTAGTGGGTCACAGTGGGTGAGGGAGCATCAAGTGAGCTTATAATTTGTCAGTTAGAATGTCTATATAACCTAAAGCCTGTTTTAGCTATCCTCATTGTTAATCATTACTAATAAGAGTAAATGTCAATCATTATTATAATTGGTTTAATCTCGTTTTCAAAGCAATAATTTCCTAACACATACAATACATAATAACAATGATACTGAAGTCAAACTATGGTATGCATAAATTGCAACTTGCTCAGAAAGAAAAAGTGAAACATCTAGATAGTCAACTTAAAAGTAAAAATCCACCCACCAGCTGGTACCTTTTATTAAGATGTTACAGCAAAAAAAATAATGATCTGGGCCGCTTGAGTGGCTCACTTGGTTAAGCATCTGCCTTCAGCTCAGGTCATGATCCCAAGGTCTTGGGATCGGGAGCCTGCTTCTCCCTCTCCCTCTGCCTACTGCTCCCTCAGCCTGTACTCTCTCTCTCTCTGTTAAACAAATTAATAGTCTTTAAAAAAAATAATGATCTGAATCCCAGGTTATAGAATTGCCTTATTTACCATAAGGGTAAACAAAGATCTAGGTAAAGTCACAGATCTGACGACCACAGTTAATAGTTGGCCAGTTTAGGATAAAATCAGGGTTCATATTTCTTAACCACCGTGTAAACCTTTCCTGACATCACTGCTATGGAGTGAATAAAAGATTATTCAAATACTGTCAGTACCAGGTGCCCATAGTCCAGAAAATGCTCACTGAGCCCAGAGAAATTATACTGAATGGCTGTAAACACAGCCATTGATATTACAGACATTCGTTGAACATTTCATAAATTATCTCATTTTCTTTGACTTTTGGGAGAAGGATTTAGATGATAAACATCTCTCTAAAGAGTGATCCAAGAAATTTTAAATGATGTCTTCAGTATTTCTGCAAGAATTTCTATGTGACAAGCAAAAAAAAATCAAGATCATTTCATTTATAATTTTTTCTTTTTTAAGAATAAGACATTCCATGAAACAATTTTGTTGGAGGAAGCATTGACCTAGATAATGAGATTTTAGTTCTAGGGAAGGTCTGTTGAGGCTTCTGATGATTTAATATTCTGATACTTGAATTCCAAATCACTCCTATCTTCCCTCTCCTTCATATCTGTTCAATTCTCGAAGATCTCTTATTTGTAAACACATTAGCCTCTCAAAGACTTGGCTTTTTTCTTCATACAGTCCAGTAGGCAAGTCATTCAACCAAGTCCTAGATCACCATGGGCTTCAGCCTGGCTCATTTTAACAGGTTCATAAAGGGACCAGGCTTTGAGTTAAAAAGCAGTGATCCCATGATACCTCTGTGAGCCATGAAGGACAAATGATAGTAATCCTATTTTATAGATGAGGAAACTAAGGCTCAGAGAGTTGGATCAACATGCCCATAGTCGTCATCTGTCTTCAAGTTCAGGACTCCTTTCCCACACTTAACAGTTCTGGCAGCCCTGTCATTTTCCAGGTGTCTGGTGGGACTTTGGATGGAGACAGGGCTCAATTATCATGGGTCCAGGATGCCTCATCAGCCTCATGTGATAGGAAGAACTCAGGATCAACATTACTTTGGCCTGAAATAAAGTAATGTTTCTTGAATCTTAGCTTATAAACTGATCTATATCCTTAGTATAAACAAGCAAGAATTTATTATGTGAAAATATTTAGTGGAAATGTCTTTATTTCAGTGAATGACATAACATAGTTGGTCAATTGGCTAGACTGGAGGTTTTTCTCGAGTCTTTTTTTGTCTTGATCCATCACAAAGGTCAATCACCCATTTAATTTTAAGATAGTGGTTCATTGTTAGATTATTTTTTTAAACCATAAAATTAATAAATTCTCATCAGGGTAAGTAAAACACTACAAAGATATATGAAAAGAGAAAATAATTTCTTTTGGCTCAGTATCTTTCCCTAACCCTGAGGTAATTAATTTAACATTTTGATGTATATCTTCCAAAACATATATATGCCTATAGATAGGTCCTTCTGTCCTTTCTTAAAAATATGTAATACTACAAGTATAGTTCTTTTTTTAAAAGCCAAAACTTTCTTTTTTACAATGTGAAAATTGTATCTTATTTTACTTTCTCAAATGGAGTCATATTGAGCATTTTCTCATAGCTTTCATCACTATTTGTATTGTATATATTTTACTAATTTTGTATTTTATTAATATGTTATAACTTTTAATATACCAGAGATATTGACCACTTATGGCAAATAATTTCTCTCAGTTTAGCATTTAAAAAAATGTTTATGGTATCTTTGCTATACAGTTTTTCATTTTGATGTATATTGGTCAACTTCTTCTTTTGCAATATCTAGTTTTTTGTGTTACTTAAGATGTTCCTCATTCATATAGTCACCTATACTTTCTTCTTCTACTTTTGTGTTAAGAATGCCAGATCTTGGGGCGCCTGGGTGGCTCAGTCGTTAAGCGTCTGCCTTCGGCTCAGGTCATGATCCCAGTGTCCTGGGATCAAGCCCCGCATCGGGCTCTCCGCTCTGCGGGAAGCCTGCTTCTCCTGCTGCCATTCCCTCTGCTTGTGTTCCCTCTCTCGCTGTGTTTCTCTCTGTCAAATAAATAAAATCTTTAAAAAAAAAAAAAAAAAAAAGAATGCCAGATCTTGGGGTGCCTGGGTAGCTCAGTGGGTTAAAGCCTCTGCCTTCATGATCAGGTCATGATCTCAGGGTCCTGGGATCAGGCTCTCTGCTCAGCAGGGAGCCTGCTTCCCCCTCACTCTGCCTGCCTCTCTGCCTACTCGTGATCTCTCTCTCTCTCTCTGTCAAATAAATAAATAAAATCTTAAAAGAAAAAAGAATGCCAGATCTTTGATCTACATTTACATTTTTACATTTATATGTTTAAATTTACATTTACACTTTGTTTACCTATGGTGTGAGGAAGGAGTCTACTTTTATAGGCCAACTGAATTAACTAAAACATCCATTATTCCCCAATGAATTGGAATGGTGGCTTTATCATACATGAAATTCCCATATGTTACAGAATCGATTTTTGGACTCTTCACATTCTACTCATCAATTTATTAGGGCATTTGGTAGCTGTGTCCTCTTAAGTAACACATTTGTTTCATTTCTGTTTGGAACCCGAATGACTCAATATGTTTTTTTAAGAACATAAGTTAGTTCTGATGTTTTAATGAAGTCTTCTACTTCCTGTGACATCCAATAAACACTGACTAATATTTCATCTCAGTGTTCTGACAAGAGGAGAGTAGGAGATTCTCTCAGGAAAATGAGTCGGGGGAGGTACTTACCATACATACTCTCAGTGCTAACTCCATCAGCCTTTCTTCCTGTTACAGCATCCAGCCTTCACTAATCTCAGTCCCAAGTGCCACAAGCTGCATCTGAAGTCTTCTCCATCCCATGAGTACTCTCAACCATTCATTTAAGCTCACTCCGACCCAACTAGCCCTATAATTCAGATACTACAGAATGTAAAGCTCTCCCAAAACTGAAAGCTTTTTCCTTAAGTGTTTTAAAAAGTTAAAATAGGAAATAAAGCAAAATTGGTCCCACGTAGCTTAAGCTCTATTATGAAAACATTTTTAAAACTTCGATTGAGGATAACCTCTGAGTTGCAATTTCTAAGGTAAAAAAAGTAATGAAGTAAGAATATACCAAGAAAAATAAATGAAGAAAATTGCTTTCAGTTGTTAAAAGTAAAAAAAAAAAATCCCAGCCGCTTTCCCTCCCTTCCCTCTGTCACTGACCCCCCCTCGCTCCCACCAGGTAGCCTTGATTCCTATGTAAAGATAGATTGTGCAGAGATGGTGTCCTCTGGTGCTAAAGGTCCCAGTGTAGAAAGCAAATGTCTCAAATTACTAACTGGAATAGAAAAAAAAAAAAGGAGTTTGCCTTTTACAATCTTAAATCCCTCTCCAACAAGACAGAAATTCTTACAAGATAGCTTCAAAACACAGCAGCTTGTGAGGGAGTGGTGTGGCTGCTAGTCATGAAGTTGGCATCCAGCCTGCGACCATTCTCCACCAGCCCTCACCTCGAGCCTCCAGGATTTTAGAACCACCTCAGGATGGATCCTCCTCACCACAAGGCTCTTCTATGCTGACTACATCCTTCAAAAGGGTTCAACTGGACATTTCTGGCTATGAACCCCTTCTGAGTGGTATGGAAATGGATATAAAATATGCATACAGACTCGGAAAGAGACTCCACCTCTGTCTCCTCTGAATCATGGGGACTCTGGGAAATTTATTGCCCACAAGGGACAAAAGAGCAAAACAGATGGTGAAATTTCATGCTTTTTCTGGAGAGTTAAAAATATCATCAATCATGTACTAAGAAATTGGCAGTAACTGAATTTTTGTTATTCCGTAAGTTATACCAGACAGAAAGTTTTTTAAGCAAAAGAGCATGGATGTCTACCACCAAATAGACACCGTTCATGATTTCTGGCTGCCCAGTACATTGGTAGAATCCAGAAAATTCCTTCTCAGCTTCTCTTGTACCTAGAGTTAGTGACCTAAATTCTACCATTCAGATACATGTAGGAGACCTCAATCTGGGAGTGAGCAACTTGAGAAGGAAATGCCATATGGACCTCACTATGGTGACAGCGGAGGCCTCTGGCTTTTGGAGTGGCCACAATCGCAAGCCTGAAATTTTGTCCTGCAAGTGGCTTTGAAGGGGCAACAGCAGTGATCCTCAATTCTTCATCAGACCAGGTGTACTGCAGGGCTTTGGACATTGATCTTGGAAGCTTAGCTTGGATGTGGTCCCCATCTCTCTCAAGGATTCTATGAGATGCCTGGGTTTGTTTTCATAAACTTTTCTGCTTTATAAATCAGAGGCAGCTTCTGTTGCTGGCAATTAAGAATCTCAAGCAAGATAACATGGCTTTTATTCATGTATATCGGAAGTGAAAAATATTTTGGATTATTCTTTCTGGTCGAAGCCATGGATAAGTTTACCTGACAGAAGAGGTCTAAGATGCCAAAATTGACTCTAGGAGAGGCAGATTTTTGATCTCGCAGAGATCTTCCCTGGGCCCCCAAGACCACCCCCAGCAGCTATACAATGGAGTGACTGATTTATGTGAATCCAGAGCCCTCAAAACCGTTACACTGAGAGGGAGTAATTCTATTCACAGTATCTTGTGTGCTCCAAATCTGGGGAATTTATGGGCTGAGGATATAATTTCTTTGGGGTTTTGAGCTCCTTCTAAATGACTTTCTTTAAACCATGCCTGCACTACCCAAGGAATTTTGCATTAATTGCAACAATTATTTTTGGTATTGTTCCTTCTTTTCTATAAGATTGAAAAGTCTGACTCCGTGTGTGAAGAAGAAAGTGGATGGAACAGATGCCTCACATCCGATGAGTTGCTTGGGGAAGACTGGTGGACTGGATACCTTCATTTTCTCAGTAAAAACTGTGAAATCTAACACATGTACAGGAAAGCATATAAGATGTATATGACCTTTAAAGAATAATAAGGAACATACATATTGCCATTGCTAAAAATGAGAATAAAGAATATTCCCAATAATATACCAGTTCTGACACTGTTGAGTGCATTTCCTTTTATTCCCCTTTAAGAATACCATTATCTGGGGCGCCTGGGTGGCTCAGTCGTTAAGCGTCTGTCTTCGGCTCAGGTCATGATCCCAGGGTCCTGGGATCGAACCCCACATCGGGCTCCCTGTTCGACAGGAAGCCTGCTTCTCCCGCTACCAGTCCCTCTGCTTGTGTTCCCTCTCTCGCTGCATTTCTCTCTGTCAAATAAATAAAAATCTTAAAAAGAATACCATTATCCTACCTTTTGTGATATTCATTCTTTTGTTATTTTTTGTTATCACCTATATATATATCCCTGACAATATTAAGTTTTTCCTGTTTTTGAACTTTCTATCAATTTGCCATATGTATTCCTTTCTGTCTTTTCTTCTGCGCAACATTGTGGTAGTGAAATTTGTTCATTTTTTGTTCATAAATTTGTTCATGCATGTCGTCGTAGTTTATTCATTTTCACTGCTGGGGAGCATTCTATTGTGTGAGTATATTGCTATTGACTTATCTATTCTAGTGTTGATGAACATATGGATGGTTTCCAGTATTTGGCTATTGCAAGTAATGCTGCCATGGACATTTTGAGAGTATCTCCTGATTTATACATGCAGTGTCTTTGTACATATATGTCACGCTGTGGTCACACAAGAACTTGTGTCTTCCTGCATCCTTGCAGCTCAGAAATTGAACAAAATTAGAGCAAAACTGCCTCTGGTTGAAAACCATTGGCATCGAGATGGATAATATTTTATAAAGTGAGATGGTATCTTTAAGTGGGAAAAGCAGGTTGCAAAGCAGAATAAGCATTATAATCCTATTTTTACTTGAGAAATCATATGTACATATAGGTACACATTAAATGTTTGATTATGAGTATTGTCTATTTTATTCTATACATGTTTTGGTATGTTCTAATTTTTTGAGAATAGATGTGCAGTTGTCACATTGAAAGGAAAACAGATATTTAAAATCTTAATGTATGCATAGATAAAATCTTGAAAGGACACATAACAAAGTGGTAAGGATAGTTACTTCTTAGTTTTAAGATTTTTCTTTTTTTTTCCTTTTTTGTTTGCATTTTCTAAATTTCTCACAGTGAACACATACTAATTTTGTAATCAGAAACAAAGTAAACAGAAATTATTTCAAACATGAATTCCCAGATTTTAACTAACCACTAGGTGCCTGCAGATAATTAGGCCCATTAAAATGCATGCCTCTAAATTCACTTGTTCTATCCATCTTAACTCTTAGACAATGGTTTAATGCCTTTTCTAGTTGAAAACAGCTAAGTTTCACAAATGTTCTCCACTCACCTCATTGTACCTCCATTCCAGCTGAAGAATCACTTCTTATTTTAATGTGGAAATGGATGCAATCTATTGTTGGCATCCTCAATATTTCTTCCCTCCAAATTTCTCTGAATGTTAACTTTCTTTTATCTTAACCTCTGTCTTTTAATTACACTTTGGAATATCCATCCAATATTACTATGTTAGTCTGCCTTACTTTTAAAAAATCAGGACTTCTTTATTTCCTAAAGGATACAAAATCAACTTAAACTTCATTGCTTTGAATCATTCTAAGTTTTGATCATTTCCCTGTGTTTATACTGTTGCTATTATGTATGCTGCCTTCAGCTCAGACTATAATATCCAGGCACAAAAGCAAAGATTAATTTCACCATTTCATATATCATAGACTGAAACCCAGAGAGGTGAAATGACTTCCCAGTGTTAACTGGGTAAATGACCTGAAAAGTCATAATAAAAACCCAGATCCTCTGAATTAAATGTCATTTCCACCATGCCATTTATCAGTTATCATGCCAAGTTTAAATCAGATGATTCACCAAATTATCATAACTAAAGCTGTACTTCACTAAAAATACTCCGCACTTCCTATAGTGCTACGAGGAAATGCAGTCTGTGAAGAAATTACCCACTACCAGGATTTCCTCCCGCTATTCGCAAGCTATATAATAATTCTATTGGTTTAAAAGGTTTAATTATGAGGATTGACTACAGTCTCTGAAGATTATGAATAATTGAAAATTGAATGTATGAAGTTATTTATATAGTCAGAGGATATGGAAAAGAAATACTTTTAGAAACTACCAAAAGTAGAGATAAATGGCTGCCACGTGCCAAGACACAACCTATGAATGGACAGTTGACTTTAATAGTATGGTCACCCCCACATAAGGGAACTGGGGATCTTACTGCTGAGGTCAGTGTTTGGAGCATCCCGCTCTCAGTGTCTCAGTTAAGAAATAAAAACTTCAAGCAGGCTGGCCATGAAGGGCCAGCTCCAAGTACCATCTTTACTTCTGAGAGCCATGGTTTCCCCATCCCCACCCTTTCCCCTGACAGTGAACACCCCTGACAGGTGAGGCCAAGCTACTGGGACATTCTGCAGGAGGGCCAAAGTGTGAGTCTGTCTCTCTTCTTTTCTCCCTGGGTGTCGCTTTCTGTTTTCCGATTGAAATCAAAGATCATGAGCAAGGAGAATAATTACAAAACCACTCCTTAGAGTCACAGTGTTTTAAATTTCCATTCCACCTTGTCTAGTTTAAAGTCTACTAAACCAAGGGACAAATGAGCCCACTTAGCCAATTGGAATTTTTTTTTTTTTAAAGCAAAAGAGAACTTTTAAGGATAAAGCATAAGATCCTATTACTCATCAGTCAAACATACTGGTAAGATGATCAGCTATCTGGACTTCCAGAAAGTCTGCTGAAAGAGGGGAAGTGGGGACCAACCAGAATGGTCGATCACCCTAATACTTGTATGTCATGATAGAGGATGGTATAAATTTTCAAATGGCTGGTGAAAGTAGTCTGAATAAAGTCACTTTGCTGTGACCAAACCTAAATATGATTTTGTTAGATTCAGGTTTACATATTGAACTTTAAAGGATCAGTGCTGAATGGTTCTTAATTCTAACTCAATCTGTAATCCCCCCAAAATATATTCAAAAACAAAGACTCCCTTTAAAATTGAAGTCCCTTAGAAAAACGATATAAATTTGATGTAAGCTCAGAATCAAATAAAATCTAAGGAATATTTAAATGCAGGAAGAAAATCTTTTTTGAAAAGCTCTACTTTGTGAAAAACTAAGGGTCACTCAGTACTTGGACTTCTGTTTTACAGATGAGGAAATCGAGGCCTGTAGAGGTGGCCATGCAGGGTCATCCCATTTTATCAATAAAGTTAGATTCACACTTGAAGTCTGGGCAGAGCACTTGACTGCCAAGCCAGACGATTCTCTTTTACAGCTTGTCTTCCTTCCTCCCTACCAAGGCTGAAAGTATTGATTAAATCAGGGTGTGCTAGAAAGGATATCTTCCCCCAATTTAATGCTAAACGTGTGGAAGGCTTGGAGGAACTCTAAGTAATCTGTTGTAGTCAACACATCTCTGTTTTTGATTTATATGTCCTGTGATTTTGAGGGGTGGATGAGAACAGTCTGTGAATATCATTGTGTTATAGTCAGTGGAAGGGCTGAATTCCCCTCCCCGAAAGAAGCTATGGGCCCTGATTAGTCACAGCAGTGATAATAAAGAGTTAACAATATTGAGTAGACACCATACTTCACTGGTGTTTAAACGTCAGTGACTTAGAATCACCTTGTTTATTGAAACCAAACTACTTAGCTCTCCCTTCAAAGTTTCTGACTCATTGTCTTTGCAGCATACCTGAAATTTTGTATTTTTATACAAATTCCCAGGTGAGGCTGCTGCTGCTGCCTTGCCTTGAAAACAAATACTCTCTCCCAATGGCTTACACACATACACACAGCAGATTTTTCATGTTAGGGGAGGGGTCACATCGTAAATCTGTTAAAAAATATAGCGATACTTAATAAGAAAAACTGCTAAGATTTATAAATTTGAGAAGGAATTTTTCCGCATCTTTCCCCTCTATCAAATCTCAGCTTTGTGGAAAGAAAAGGTTTTAGAAATCACCTTATTTAAATATTTCTACTGTAGTAGGAAGAGAACTATAGGAGAGCTCTTTTAATGACTTTTTTAATAAATTGTGTTTTTATAGTCTTGGAGTGTAACATACCTTTGGAAAAAGCTTAGTAAGCTTACTTGTGAATCATTTACAACAACAGTTAAAGCTGTTAACCTATCGTTAATTTTCACAATGGTCGTTGCTTTATGACTCAAGTAATTAACTAAACAATGTTTCACAAGCATTTTAAACAGCTAGTTATATAAAGGGCTCAATGTGTGTAGTAAGAAAGTAAATCAACAGATTTATTGGTACTGGGAAAATTCTTACCTTGTCCTTGTCCTTGTGTGTCAGGAGCTTAAGGAGCCCTAGTTTAGTCAAATCAGACTTGTAGCTGCTTTGAGACTCTCAGCTTTCAAAATTGAGCTATCAAGTTATTTACTGTTTAAAAAGTTACTTCCTTTTTTTTTTTTTTTGTGGTGGGGAATGGAGGGAAAGAGAGAATCTTAAGTAGGTTCCACACCCAGGACACAGTCCAATGTGGGTCTCGATCTTGAGACCCTAAGTACATGAACTGAGCAGAAATCAAGAGTCAGATGCTTAACTGATTGAGCCACCCAGGCTCCATTCTTAATGAAAAACGTATTTCTAATCTTAAATTTCTTTAAAGAGAAACATACATGCTTTCCTTTAAATTCTCTTAATTGGCAGCTTATTTCAACACCATCTTCCTCAAAACTGAATCCCTCATATTGCTTTTTTTCACTAAGCTACTCCTAAGCATCTTTATAGAGGTTAGTTGAAGGGACACTTTCTCAAAGAAGCCTTCGGTGCTTCTGCTGTTATACTTGTCTAGAGCACCATGAACTCAGTCTTTCAGACAATAGAAAAATAACTATTTGTTTAAGGTCAGTTTTGCTTTCAAAATGGAAGCTTCATAAAAGAAGGATTCATGTATCTTTTTCCCCTAGTGCCTAGGGCACTGCTTACCTACCAGAAGGTACTTATGTAAGCCATCCTCCAAGATGGCCTCCACCAATCCCTGACTCCTGGTGTCCACCTTCTGGTTAGTCCTCTCCTACAGGTAGCAGAGTTGATTTGTGTGACCAGTAGAATACAGCAGAAGTAATGATGTATCACTTCTGAGATAAAGTTATAAAGTACTGTGACTACTGCCTTGGGGTGCTCTTCTGTTCTTTCTTTTCCTTTCTGTGGAAAGCCAGCTGCCATGTTGTGAGAAGCCCTGTGGAGAGTCTCATGTGGCAAAGAACTATCACAACTGCGATAGTTGTGATATCACAAGAACTCACACAACTGTGTGAGTGGACTGAAGCATTGAATCCTCTAGCCTAAGCGGAGTGTTGAAAAGACTGCTGACCAGGCTGGTAGCTTGACTGCAGCTTCCTGAGAGACTAAATGAGAACTAACCAGCTCAGGTGTTCCTGTATCCTGATCCTCAGAAACTGTGAGTGTGTGTGTGAGATAATAAATGCTCGTTGATTTAAGCTGCTAATTTCAGAAGCAATTTATTATGTAGCAGTAGGTAGATACTTATACAATACTGAGTAAATATGCAAAAACTAAATGAATAGAAGATCTAGAGTTACTGTGATTCATATAACAATCCATTACAAATAATTTGTCTCAATTTTTCTGACATTATCTTGCTTCTATCAGAATGAAGTATGATATGGTTCTAAAACTGAAGGCTAGGAGCTGTAATGATTAGTGCAGATTATTTTTTTATTGTTATAGATTTAACAAATTTAAAGAGTTTATTCAGGATAGAATTTCTGGCTAGCCCCTTAAAAACTCTCAGATACAGTAACTTAACAAGGCCACCACTAGCCCAAAGGTACCAAAAAAGTTGGTACATTATTTACTAATAACAATTAAAACAAACAATGTGATTAGGTATGAATTACACAGATCAAATAATGAAACGCAAGTTGATTCTAGTCATAACAAGTAGGTGTTCAAAGCCTTAGGATTTAATAATTTATTTAAAATATCTACATATCTTGCTCTCATGGAAATAAAATTCCTTATGATAGGTTCAGAGTTTACTTGCTCTGATATCTAAAGTGACAATCACCAGATTTAATAGCTTTCTCATGAAATTATGGTAGAACTTGTATAATTTTGAATACATTTTAATTTGAGAAGCTACATCTACTGATTAAGTTAAATATATCCTGACAGCTACAAAGTATTCATAATGTCAGGTAAATTCTTGCTCTAAATACAGTGTAGAACTTCAACAGACATCATATTAGGTTTTAGGAAAACAAAGATTTGTTTATTATATATTCAATATCTCATAAATATGCATTCCTTAGTATGTTTATCAATTTAAATTGCACATTTTTACATAGTTGTAATTGTTCACATTCACCAATTCTTCAAATTTCTCATGTCATCTGGAACATGAAAAAGGTCATGACATTCTTTCAGTTTCTTAAACTTCTCTTTTAGAGCTGACTGGGGGTGCCTGGGTGGCTCAGTCAGTTAAGTGTCTCACTTCAGTGGGGCTTCCTGCCCAGCAGCGAATCTGCTTTCCCTTTCCCTCTACCCCTCCCCCCACTTGTGCTCTCTTTTTCTTTCTCTCTCTCTCTGTCAAATAAATAAGTAAAACCTTTATTTAAAAAAGCTGATATTAGTGTATTTTATGTGGTTGAAAATCAGATTTGCATCAGAATCAAGTTTTCCTTCTCCTTTTTTCTCCCTAGTATTTTCCACATTGGAGAAGTTGTTGTCCATGTCAGCGGGTGACAATTTGTTTAGCATATGTTGTAGGTTGGAGTCCCTAGAAAGCAGAGTCTGAGAGACAGATTCACACACAAGAAGTGTATTCATAAGCCCTCTTAGTATTTGTGCCTTTGGAAGAATGGAAGGAAAACCAGGGAAAGGAAAGAGAAGGAAGCAGGACTAGGCAAGGAGGCCTCAGCTGACTGCACACCAGGATCTGGAGCTGGGATGGTTCCTCAAAGTTGTTCGGAGTTGGTGTAAGAGACTGTAAGAGCATGTTCCCATGTTGAGGAGAGGCTGGGGTGTAGGCTGCCCCAGGAGGGAGGAATGTCCTCGGATGAGGTGGGTCTCTTCAGCGAAAGCAATTCATAAAGAGGGCTGACAGGAGCACCACCCCTAGCAGATGGAGGACTCTTGGCAGTACAACCTGGAATCTCTATATCACCAATAATGTATTTTTATGAAGATAGCTTTATGTTTTCTTAAATAATTTTTATATCCTTTGATATAGTCAAGAAGTTTAGGTACACTGTATTCTTAGTCTTGTACCATATCGTATATGATATTTTGTCATTGTACCAAATTAGTCCTGACCAAATGAATTTACAGAGGAATATAAGCATGTTTCCTACAGTACTTATCTTGTAGTCTATACTGCTCACTGCTCTCCGTCTCTGGTTGGAATTTTAGTGAAAGGACAGCATCATCTCTACTTTCCCATCGTGCATTTGGTAACAGTTTCAGATTTATGTTTGATAAATATGTTTTAAATCAGTATTTTCATTTAGTAGACTTCAATCCATGACCCTATATAGTTCATCAATTCCACTTCTAGGAGTGTTTCTAAAAGAATTGAAAGCAGGATTTAAAGAGTCATTTGTACATTCATGTTCATAGCAGCATCATGTACAATAGCCAAAAGGTAGAAGCAACCCAAGTGTCCATTCTGGATAAATAGATAAATAAAATGTGGTGTAGACATACAATGGGTTATTAGTTAGCCTTAGGAAGGAGACTCTGATACATGCTACAATGTGGATGAACCTTGAGAACATCATGCAAACTGAAATTAGCTAGTCATTAAAAGACAAATATGGCATGATTCCACTACTATGAGGGGCCTAGTGCAGTAGAATTCATAGAGACAGAAAGTAGAATGGTGGTTGTCAGGGCTGGTGGAAGTAGGGAGTTATTTAATGTGTATAGGGTTTTAGTTTTGCAAGACGATAGGAATTCTGGAGATGGATGGTGTGATGAATATACGAATATACTTAATACCATTGTACTATACACCTAAAAATTATTAAGATGGTAAATTTTATGTTATGTGCATAATAAAAAATAACTTATTCAGGCTGAACACTAACACACCTGTATGATTTTTACTTTTCTTGTTCTATAGCATTAATAGCTAGATATTTTAAATTTCAATTTTAAGTATTGTTATTTTAAAAAAATTTTTTATTATGTTATGTTAGTCACCATACAGTACTTAACATAATTTTTGATGAACATTTGGATTTCTTTATTTTGCCAGGAAAATGTGATAAATGTTGCTGCCAATACTTGAGTCTATTTTCTCTTTCAATCCCCAAAGAGTTTATTGATTTGTCTTTAATGTTTCTGAAACTTCTTACCTACTCCATCTTTGGAAAATTAAAATTTCATGCTTGAGATGGTTAGTAGTCAATGAGAGGGCCAGCTGTTTAATATTTGAACTACATTGCCATGTAACTCTATGAGCAGAAAGAATATTGATTTTAACGGAGACTTTTTTTTTCCTATCCAGTTTTCCTTGAAATTCAACAACTGTAATTGAGAAAAAAATTTGTATTCTGCTCCACTTGTGAGGTAGCTCTAAGTTATTAGCTCTAAAAATAGAAATATTAAAAATTGTGTAAAAGAAATTAACTCTAAAATATTTTTCTTATCTTCAAGCTACTTTCCCCAAATTTATTTAGTAATACAAATATTTTTCATTTTCCTCTGTAGTACCTTGTTATTTTCTGTTTTCTGGTCCTCATTTTCTATATAAAATTTTCTATTTTACATCAGGAAAAATATTTTATTTTAGAATTTATAAAATTGTAACCTGCTTGATTTTAACAGTGATTAAGTCTTACTAGTGGAATTTTCATTAAAAACAAATAGTTAGAATGTAAGTAGCAGAATTATGTTTATATAATGTTTATTTATGATTATTAAAAGTAAACAAACATTCAATTATTACATGTTTAGTGGCATAATTAAAATACTTTTAAGTTTTATTTTGGTACTCAACAACTCCATTTAGGAATGTCTGTGAATGGCTGAATATATAAATAGCAATCTGAAAAGGGCAAATTTAGCCAAGGCACTAATAGCAACATTAAGAACAGCAGCTCTTTCTTTAGTGGCGCAGGACACATGAGATATTAAATCAGCAAGGTATTCTTTTTTTCCATTTTTTTATGGTGATAAAATATGCATAGCAAAATTTACCGACTCAACCGTTTTGAGCATATAGTTCAGTAGTATTAAATATGTTTATAATGTGTGCAACCGTTGCTACCATCCATCTCTAGAACTCTTCATCTTGTAAAACTGAAACTGTAAGACCTTTAAATAATAAGTCCCTTTCCCCCTTCCCAAGCCCCTGGAACTACCTTTCTGTCTCCATGATATCAACCACATATATTAATTGTTACACCTATTCCTACTTTGTAAATTTTCATATTTTCAATATGAAACTTTCAAAAAATTTTAACCCTTTTTAATTAATTAATTTATTTATTTTTAGAGACGGAGAGAGGGAAAGAGAAAGAAAGCGGTGGGAGAAGCGCAGAGGGATAGAGAATATCTTAAGTAGGCTCCAGGCCCAGCGTAGAGCCCAACACTGGGCTCAGTCTCACAACCCTGAGAGCATGACCTGAGCTGAAATCAAGAATCAATCACTTAACCAGCTGAGCCACTCAGGTGCCCAAAAATTTAACCCTTTTTGAGTTAAGCACTTTATTTCCACCAACCAGAAAACTAACAAAATATACTTTTTGAGTTAAGCACTTTATTTCCACCAACCAGAAAACTAACAAAATATACTTAGTTGGCTGAAGAAGAGAGTTTACTATAAAGAGTTTACTTTATCTGTCAGAAGTGCTCAAAATTCTCATGTAAAATTGTTTAATTATAATAAAATCTTTTCAAAAATAATGAAGATATAAAAGATATAAATGGTGCCCAATTAGATGTTTGCAGTGCACAACCTGAACAACCAAAGGTTTCATCTTTGCAAAGAAGTTGGAGGAATAAACAGTGCAAACATGTTCCTAAGAAGATGTCCATGAGGAGATACTTTGTATGTAAAACCCATATTTATAGTATAAAATTAGAAACCCTTTCTTATTTCTGTATATATGTTGAATATACCTGAGGTTCAGGATTCACAGTGAGGTCTGGCTTTATATTAAATACTTAAAAATACTAATAAATCTTCCTATGCCTTTGAGTAAAACAATTTAAAGCTTTTCAAAGTAGGATATATTATATATATGTAAGTGTGTATATATATATATATATTTGTGTATCTATAGTGTACCTATTTTTAAATATTAATGTTAAAGTTGGTATTAATAATTTTAAAATGTAGGTTAAGAAATAGCTCAAGATTCTTAAGAAGTTTTTATTTACTATATAGAAATTATGCACAAACACATTCACATGTACAGAGAAACCAGTGTGTTGACCTTAAAGAGGAAGGAATGTGCAAGGAACTAGTTGAGCAAATTGACATATAAGAAGTTTTCCATAAATTCTCATTAAATGTGATCTAAATGGAAGGTACCATCATACGTATTATATTTCTTCTCTTTGCAATTCCCACTCCTGCAATTTTGAGAGAAATCTGTAATTTACTCCTCTCCATATCCTCTGGTATTTTCTGCCATCAGTTTTCTCCAGAACTTCTGAAAGATTTTGGAATTTTAAAATTCCATACCATGTGTCTAGACATTTTATTCATTCTTTGATTCCTTTAACTTCTTGGCACCAAAAAACAACAATGAGATTACCATCCTTTTAGGTTTTCTTGATCATAAATTTCTAGTCTCTTGCCCATTCTTTAGCTGGAACCCCTGTCTTCTTGTTGATTTATATGAATTCTTTGTATATTTTAGGCATTGATCACTTGATGTTTTCTTCAGTCTGCCAAAGAGCTGTTATTTTTGTTCCTAGTCACTGAACAAAGGTTGTAAATTTTGATATATCCAAATTCTTCTCTTTTTGCTCTTATAATTACTATTTTTGGTCTTTTCATTATGAAGTCATTTTTCTGAATGCCACCTCAATTCACAAAAATATTCCCATACAATATCTTCTACGAACTTTAAAGTTTTTATTAATTTTTTAATTTAAATTTCAGTTAACATATGGTGCAATATTGGTTTTTGGAGTAGAATTTAGTGATTTATCACTTATATACAACACCCAGTGCTCATCACAAGAGCCCACCTTAATGCCTAACACCAATCTAGCCCATCCCCCACCCACTTACCTCCATCAATTCTGTTTCTTCTCTATCATTTAGAGTCTTTTATGGTTTGTTTCTCTCTCTCCTTTTTCTCTTTTCCCCCTTCCCATGTGTTCATCTGTGTTGTTTCTTAAATTCTGCATATGAGTGAGATCATATGGTATCTGTCTTTCTCTGACTTACTTGGCATAATATACTCTCACTCCATCCACGTTGTTGCAAATGTCAAGAATTCATTCTTTTTTGATGGTTGAATAATTAGTATTCCATTGTATATATATACCACTTCCCACATCTTCTTCATCCATTCATCAGTCAGTGGACATTTGGGCTCTCTCCATAGTTTGACTATTATTGATAATGCTGCTATAAACATCGGGGTGTATGTACTCCTTTGAATCTGTACTTTTGCACCCTTTGGGTAAATACTTAGTAGTGCAATTGCTGGATTGTAGGGTAGTTCTATTGTTAACTTTATGAGGAATCTCCATACTGTTTTCTAGAGTGGATGCACCAGCTTGCATTCCCACCAATAATGCACAAGAGTCACCTTCTCTCCACACCCTCGCCAACACCTGTTGTTTCTTGTATTGTTAATTTTAGCCATTCTGACTGGTGTGGGGTGATAGCTCATCATGATTTTGATTTGTATTTCCCTGATGATGAGTGATGTTGAGCATCTTTTCATGTGTCTTTTAGCCATTTGGATGTCTTCTTTGGAAAAGTGTCTATTCATGTCTTCTGTCCATTTCTTAACTGGATTGTTTGTTTATTAGGTGTGGAGTTTGATAAGTTTTTTATAGATTTTGGATACTAACCTTTTATTAGATACGTTGTTTGCAAATATCTTCTCCCATTCCGTAGACTGCCTTTTAGTTCTGTTGACTATTTCCTTTGCTGTGCAGATGCTTTTTATCTTGATGATGTCCCAATAGTTCATTTTTTCCCAAGATTTTATTTATTTATTTGCCAGAGAGAGAGCGAGTGAGCGAGAGAGCACATAAGCAGGGGGAATGGCAGGCAGAGGCAGAGGGAGAAGATGGCTCCTCGCTGAGCAGGGAGCCCAAAGTGGGGCTTGATCCCAGGACCTGAGCCGACTGAGCCACTCAGATGCCCCCCTAATAGTTCATTTTTTGCTTTTGTTTCCCTTGCGTCTGGCAACATGTCTTATAAGTCATCATGGCAACGTGTCTAATAAGTTGTTATGGTTAAGGTCAAAGAGGATTCTGCCTGTGTTCTCTAGGTTTTGATGGTTTCCTGTCTCCATTTGGGTGTTTTATCCATTTTTATTTCTGTGTATGGTGTAAGAAAGTGGTTCATTTTCATTCTTCTGCATGTGGCTGTCCAGTTTTCCCAACACCATTTGTTGAAAAGGTTGTCTTTTTCCCACTGGTATTCTTTCCTGCTTTATTGAAGAGTAATTGATGGGTCCATTTCTGGGTTCTCTAGTCTCTTCCATTGATTTATGCATCTGTTTTTGTGACAGTACCATATTGTCTTGATGACTACAACTTTGTAATATAGCTTGAAAGCTGGAATGGTAATCCCCCAGTTTTATTGTCTTTCAGGATTGCTTTGGTTATTCAGAATCTTTTGTGGTTCAATACAAAGTTTTGGATTGTTTGTTCTAGCTCTGTGAAAAATGCTGGTGGTATTTTGATAGGGATTGTATTAAATGTTTAGATTGCTTTAGGTAGTATAGACATTTTAACTGATTGTTCTTCCAACCCATGAGCGTGGAAGGCCTTTCTAATTCTTTGTGTCATCTTCAATTTCTTTCATAAGTGTTCTATAGTTTTCAGAGTACAGGGCTTTTATCACTTTAGTTGTTTATTCTTAGGTATCTTATTGCTTTTGGTGCAGTTGCAAATGGGATTGATTCCTTGATTCCATTTTATGCTGCTTTGTTATTGGTGTATAGAAATGCAACAGATTTCTGCACATTGATTTTATATCCTGCATGAACTTTAAAGTTTTAACTTTCGCGCTTAGGTTTCTAATATATTGTAAGTCTGTCTTAGATGTTAGCCAAGTATCCATTTTTATTTTTTTTCAGGAATGAGTCAGGTTTTTTCTGCAATATACTGGGTTCTTTTCAATTTGGTTTTTTATTTCCTTTTAATAATGGCATTTTCTTGTATACCAAGATTTTTTTTTCTGAAGTACCTATTTTGTTCTATTGGCCAATTTCTCTGTTCTTAAGCCACTACTATGTTGTTTTATAATTTTGACCTTATATGCTTGATGTGTGGCAGGTCACATTTACTTTCTCTTTCAAAGTTACCTTAACTATGCATGTCTTTTGTTCCTTTCATTTGCATTTTAGTTTGTTGAATTCCTCAAAAAAAAAATCCAAGAAATTGTTATATGAACTTCATTGGATTCCTATTATTTTAAATTGACTTTATTATAATATGAAGTTATTCAATCTAATAGCAAGGGATACATTTTGATTTTAGATAATTTTTTATGTCTTTTATTAGTTTTAAAAGATATTCTTAGATTACTTTATATTCTGTTATCCCTGGATATTTTATAATTTTTGTTCCTATCGAGACTGGTTTTTAATTTTTATTTATAATTTCCATTTGGTTATATATTGAGTAGATTTTCTAAGATATTTTGTATCCACAATTATTTCTGAAGTCTATCATTATTTATGATAGTTAAAAAAACTTCAACAGATTTTCTAGGTGTATCATCACTATTATCTCCAAGCAATGACAGTATTATCCTTAAAGTCCAATTCTTAAGCTGCTTAATGTTTTATTCATAGAATTGGTTGGAACTTAAGGAGGTGTCTTTTGCATCGTTTCAACTTGTCTTATTTCCTGGTCAATATATTTAAAGCAATAAATATTTTGTTATGTGTTTTTTAGCTGTGTCAAATAAATTTGGACATGAGCTGTTTTATTGCCACTTAATTTTAAGCAATTTATTATTCCCTTTTTAGCCCAAGGGTTATTTAGCAATATATAATTTGGTTTCTGCACATAGGAATTTTTAAAATCTGACTTTTTATTATTAATTTCTAATTTGTTTCATTTTGGCCAGAGAATATAGTCAATATTATAGTCAGTCTGTGGAATTTATCTTTGTGGCTTTGTGATTGTAGCCACAATCAATTTATGTGTACTTAAAAAGAATGTTTTCCCTGTTTGTTTGTTAGTGTTGGTGGGTTTTTCATTTTTGTTTTTGTGTGTGTGTGTTATTCAGAGTTCTGTATGTATCTAATACCTGGAATTTATTAATCGAGTTGTTCTGATTTTTCATATGCCTGCTTAATTTTTGTCTGAACTCTGGGTTTCTGAAATGGGTGTATATAAAAGTTGTTCACTATTATAATTGATAAACATATTTCTCATTAAACTTCTGCAAATACTCTAAAGTTGTATTGTTTTGAAAGTATAGGTTTATGGTGGATAAAAGTCTTGTTTTATTATGTCTTTCACCAGGACGTAATTTTTACTCTTTACTCCTTATGCTATTTTTTGCCTTGAATGAAATCTTGCCAGATATTAAGACTTATATTCTAGCCTTACATTGAATAATTTTTCTTATACTTTTCTTTCATCCTTTTATTTTTAGTCTTTGTCTCTTGTAAACAACTTGTTTGATCTCATGTTTTTAAAAATCCCCTGGCTGACTTGCCTTGTCTCCAGGGCCTTCAGATAGCTGCATTGCTTTGTTTTGTTTTGTTTGCGGGTTACACAAGTTTTTACAGATGTTCTCAGCAGGAGGGTTGGTCTGATATTAGCTACTCTGTCATATCCAGAAACAAACACATTTTTAAATTAAGAAAAAAATTGTTTTTAATAAATGAGATTAAGGCCATGTTTGAGAAAAAAAAGTAAACTTTTCAAATAAAGGTCTTGATAGCAGTTAGATATAGGGAGGGTAAACCAATACTTAATTTAGAATCCTTTAAATGTAAATGAATACAATTAACCAATCATTCTTGTCTTCCATGTGGTTTTGAACCTCAGAATGATCTTTACCTAATAAAAATATCAAACACGGTTTCTGAAAATACATAGAGTGAAGATAATGTTAAAATTTAGGACATTCCCTTGGGGCACCTGGGTGGCTCAGTGGGTTAAAGCCTCTGCCTTCAGCTCAGGTCTTGATCTCAGGGTCCTGGGATCGAGCCTCGCATCGGGCTCTCTGCTTGGCAGAGAGCCCGCTTCCTCCTCTCTCTGCCTGCCTCTGCCTACTTGTGATCTCTCTCTCTCTCTCTCTCTGCCAAATAAATAAAAAAAATCTTAAAAAAAAAAAAATTAGGACATTCCCCAAACTGATTCACTGTGCACAAGGGCATTATATACATGGCATAAATAACCTTCCCGGACACAAATCTATATTAAAAGCTTCCAAGTGCACAAATTTCAAACTAATAATTTTACCCACAATTCAAGGGTAGGTCCAAGAATTTCAAGACTCGTTTTTACAAATTGTTGATATCTCTACTATTATGACCAAGGCCGACAGATCAATTCCCATGCAAATATTTAGGCAGAATTCTGGTGAAAATGGCTTGGTAACTTTTATCATCTATAAACTAATGTTCATTGGCCTAGGGCAGTCACTATATATTAAATGCATAAAATGTTGTTAAAAATATACTCATAAAAGATTTTTTTCTTTAAAAATGCACTTAATCTGTTTAAAAATATCTTTCAAATACACAGTATTGCTAAGAAAGAATACTGGGAAAACAAGGTAAATATAGACCGTGGTTGGGTTTACGCCCACTCTCCCTCTCTCTCTCATCCCAGGAGGATGGTGAGGGAGCAGTAAAAGACACTGCTATAATCCCCAGCCAATTTTTGCAGAAACCCAAGAATTAACCTTGAGTTTCTCAATCCAATTTCTTGCCGTGACAACATGAGACAGAATCAGTGGGACAAGTGTATATTTGAGAATGCATGATTTATTTGCTCTGGCTGCAGCAAAGATGTGGGAGAACCAAAAGTAGAACTGGTATTCAGAGCTTTTCTGCACACAGGTCCAGTTCAACCACCTCTATGCAAAAACCCCACCCCACCCCTTATAATTATTCCCTTTGTCTACTGTACAAAGGTCTCTCAGTCTCTTCTCTAGTCTTTGCCCCAAGATGGAGCTGACAAGACTACTGTGCTTGGTTGACTCTTCGTAGGATTTTTATAAAAATTTTCTTATATTACAAAGTACAGAAGGTGCCCTTTTACTGAAGTAATTGAGATCGAAGTAATTTACTATGGTGATTAGTGTGTGCAGTTTCAGTCTTTGCTGGAACCTCAGCTCTGTTTGGTTGAATTCCAATGGTAATCTTGAGTCATCTCACACTTACAGGCGTGAGTGTGGAAAAATTACAGATTTGATCTCTTTTCAGTGTAAGTCACTGGGAAAGCATTTTGCAATAGTCTACCCACCACATTCTATTTTTCTTTAATTAAAAGTACTCACAGCCATTATGATCTTCTTAAATCTATATATGTGTGTATGTAGACACACATATAAAACTCTAACACTAACAATGTAGAATACTTTATTTTCCAAAATGATATTATTCCTTTCCTAAAATAATAAAATCTGATATAACAAAATTTCTTCTATCATGTCCTGCCATAAGTAGGTAATTCTTTTGTTCTTTTTGATTAAAATGAATAAAGTATCAGATGAATGCCATTTCTTAAGGTTAAAAAATGAGTTTATATGTATATATTGTTTCACTCAGGCATTACACTAAATAAATAAACAATCTCTTCTCTGTGGTTTACGTATTAGAATAATGTTTTTTGGCTTTATTATTTCTGGCAGAAATTGTCCGGTCCTAAGCACTTTTTATAAAATTATGAGATACTGTATTAGATTCTCATTTAGCACAATACTAAGTTGACCAAGGTACAGATACTATTTGAATAGGAGGCATAACCACAGTGGAATTATCACGTTCAAATCTGAAGAAATGCAGAATGTTTTTTACTCAAATTCAGAAAATATACATGACTGAAATTGTCACTGTTTGGAAAAGATAATTACAATTTACCAAGTTCATTCACATGTGTATTAACATTTAGAGAAACAAAGCTGAAAAAGAGAGCTTATAGAAATTAAGGCTCTTTAAAAACCCAGAAGTGGGAGTATATTTGTAAGTTTTCAAATTGTAATGTAAGTTTTCAAATTGAGGGGACTTTCTAAAGAGAATATTCACCGTAAGATGACAAGTGGAAGAGTATGAAATTCCATGTAATTTAGGTTTCCTTGAAAGAATTATTTTTTAAGAATACGGCTTACTAAAATATGTGACCGAGATGAGCTAAAGATCCATGATTAAAAGCTTATTTTTTTGGATCTGTTTTCAAGAGGGATTTGATCAAATGGACTTAACCTAGAGCACCTGTTCTGAGGGCTTTACTCACAAGCTTCAGGGTCTTTGACCTTCCTGATACTATACGAAAAGTCTATCCAAAGAGGGAAATTTTCTTTGGGGAGGGCTCATCACTTGCATTAGATTCTCAAAAGGGCCTGGACATAACCTCTTCTCTCCCCACAGTGTTATAAACTATTGGAGAAAATGAGTTCGTAGAGCTCTTGTTAACAGCACTAAGAGTGACGATGTATATATATTTCATCCTTCAATGCCTTATTCAATGACTAAAAATAATCCTGTACATTGATGTGAAAGGCAAAAAGAATAAATTATAAGGAACGTTTGCCCCTGGTTTGAAAACATTTATACCTAAATAAATTGCCACTTCTATATGATTGTTACCTAACAGGTTTCCCAGATGAGACTGTGATACACAGCAGGAATATGGCCAAACAATTACTGACATGGAGGTCATACACTCTCATCTCCTCAGGGATTGTTCCAATTTGAAATCACTAATGAAGAGATCCCAATTTTGATCATGTGACTCTGAAGATTTGGACTTGCAAACGAAGTTGAACTTAATGACATTTGAGACTAAATTTTCTTTATCTTGCCAAAGCCCCTGCTGAAGCAGACTGCTGGACTACAGTGATGTTGAAAAATTAAGACTCACAGATAGATTTCATTATTACAAAAATGAAAGCGATGGTTATTGTGACTTAATTTTGATGTTACATGTATACCTTACAAATAGGCAGGCCATAAACTAAACAGATGAAGTCACTTATCAAGGTGTGTTTATGATCCCTTTCAAATCCAGAAAACACGGCTGTCAGTTTCTTTTTTTGAAGGAATCCTAAATCAACACACCTTTATGACTCTTGACTTATCCTTGGCAGGGTTCAGGGCACTAAATCAAGTTTATTGTTGCAAGATAGCAGAAGCTACAGAGTTATCTGAAACTTATCACTTCTCTTAGTAATGTTCCATTTGCAAGTCCATGATCCAGTAATTCTGATAAAATGTTAGAGTTAGGCCTTTTCCAGCACTAATCAATTAAAAAAATAAAAAAGGGCTGGTCATCCCTTACACTACACCCTCAAACTCCTCTTCCCTACCACATTCCCCCACTCCCTCTAATTTTGATATTCAAAACTCTGCTTCCAGTCTTTTCTCTTAAAGGAGAATCTGGTTGAATGCAAAAATACTTGGCTTGCACATTTTTTACCACTGGTATTTTGTAGTTGTTGGTCTTCTGTGCTCAGGTTTTAAATGTTGCAATGGCAAGGTCTCCTGCTTAGCTTGTTTTCTTTGTAAATGAATTGGCCCTCATCTTGCTGCCCAAAGAACTCATTCTTTATTTTTAAATTTTTGTAATTTTAATAGTATATATCTTGACGTTGATGGTCCTGGGTTAATTTTACCTGGATCGTGGTGTTCTTTTTTAATATGAACAATTTGTCTTTTGTTTTAATGTCCAAGAAATATTACTGAATTTAATTTTTTGTGTTTGTTCTATTCTATTGTTTTGGTTTTCTTCTCCAGAAATGCCACTTACAGGTGTGTGTTATTTCCTTGGCTCTCTTTTATAGCTACCTTTTTCTTTCCTTTTTCTTTTTAATCTTTTTTAATACTTTTGTGTTCCTTCATTGTTATGTTCCATTTCCATGCTTTGTGTTCTGTGTGTTCTATGGTATGTATTTTCTTGTATGCTCTTTGTATTAATTTGAAATGATTTCAGCTCTTCCTTCTCTATCTTCCCTGAGTTTTACTAGTTTCACGTTCTCTTGTTCTCTGGTTCCATTTCCCCTGACTTTTCCACCTGCTTTGTGGTCTTCATAGCTATACTTGTCTCATTAAATTTGTTTTAAATTTCCTGTTTGAATATTGGTATCATTTTCATAGCGAGATTTGTTGCTTTGCCCACTTTGTTTCCTAATAACTCATTGGTAGAGAGGATGTGCTTGTCTTTTTTTTAAAAATTTTAACTCTTCAGATCTTTGCATTTTTATTTATTGATTTTTTAAATATTTAAGGAGAGGGAGAGAGAGAGTGAACAAGGGGAGGAGTGGAGGGAGAGGGAGAGAGAGAGTCCAAGAGGACGGACGCCTCAGTGAGCATGGAGCCTAATGTGGGGCTTGAACTCAGGACTCTGAGATCATGACCTGAGCTGAAATCAAGAGTTGAATGCTTAACCAACTGAGCTACCCGGTGCCCCCACATTCTTGGCATTTTTTAAAAAAAATATATACTGCTCTTTTAGGACAATTTTAGAGTTGCAGAAAAATTGTGAAGCTAGTAGAGAGAGTTCCTATCTATTCACCCTCCTAATTTCCCCTATTATTAACAACTTACATTAGCCCAGTACATGTCACAATTAATGAAACAATATCAACACACTATTGTTAACTATGGTCTGTACATTTTTCAGATTTCCTCAGTTTTTATCTAATGTCTTTTTTCTGTGCCCCTGTTCCATCCAGGATCCCACATTAGCTTTCATGTCATTCTCCTTGGGCTTCCCTTAGCTGTAACAGTTTCTCAGACTTTCCTTGTTTTTGCTGACCTTGATGGTTTTTGACAGTACTCAGCGGATATTTTGTTGACTGTCCCTCAACTGGGATTTGTATGATATATTTCTCATGATTAGACTGGGGTGATGGGTTTTCAGGAGTAAGACTAAAGAGGTACAAGTTTCATTTCCATCGTATCACATTAAGAGTATATACTATCAACATGCCTTATTGTTGATGTTGACCTGATCACTTGACTAAGGTAGTGTTGCCAAATTTCTCGTCTACAAAGTAATACTCTTCCCTCCCTTTCCCTACTGAATTATTTGGAAGGAAGTCATTATGGGCAGCCCACCTTAAGGAGGGGGAAGTTAAACTTATCTGCTTTAAGGCAGAGTAATTATATAAATTATTTGGAATTTTTCTCCATGGGAGATTTGTCTGTTCTCTCCCATCCATTTATTTATTCAACCATTTATTTATATCAGTTTTTGGTGATTATAAATAAAGCTGCTACATTCATGTGCAGATTTTGTGTAGACATATGTTTTCAAATCAACATGATTGCTGGATCATATGGTAAAAGTATGTTTAGCTTCTAAGAATCTGCCAAACTGTTTCCAAAGAAGTTGTGCAATTCTCCTTTCCCAACAGCAGTAAATGTGAATTCCATTGCACCAAATCCTCAACAGCAATTGTTATTGTCAGGTTATTTTTGGATTTTTAGCTATTCTAATAGCTATTTAGTGGCATGTTGTTTGAATTTGCAATTCCCTGATGATAAAGGATTTGAGTATCTTTTTATGTACTTACACATCATCTGCATATCTTCTTTGATAAGATGTCTGTTCAGATTTTGTCCTTTTTTAAAAAGATTTTATTTATTTGAGGAGAAAGAGAGCATGAGCAGACAGGAGGGGCAGAAAGGGAGGGAGAGGGAGAAGCAGATTCCCTGCTGAGCAGGAGCCCAATGCAGGGCTCTATCCCAGGACCCTGAGATCATGACCTGAGCAGAAGGCAGACCCTTAACCAACTGAGCCACACAGGAACCCCCTCTTTTGTCTTTTTTAAAAGTGAGTTGTTTGTTTTCTTCTTACTGAATTTTTAAAGTTCATGTATGTAGTAGACACAGGTCATTTATCAGATATGTGTTTTGCATATATTTTCTTCAAGCTTATGGCAGTGTTTTTCACAGAACAATAGAAGGGAGAGAAGGTCAAACTTACCTTTTTTTTTTTCTTTCCCTGATCATACTTTTGGTATTTGATCTAAAAAAAAAAAATTAGTAAACCCAAGTGGTTTACTTGTTTTTCCTCCTATGTTTTGTTCTATGTGTTTTTATAGCTTTGCATTTTACATGTATGTTTATAATTCATTTTGAATTAATTTTTGTGAAAGGTATAAAGTCTAAGTTCTCTTTTAAATTTTTAAAATTTTTCCATATAGACTATTGCTAAAAAGCCTATTCTTTCTCTATTCAATTACTTTTGCTCCTTCACCAACTGTCAGTTGGCTATATGTGTGTGGGTCTATTTCTGAGCTCTAGATTCTGTTCCTTTGATGTATGTGTATCCTTTTTTTACTGACATGTCTCTGGTTTGATTACTATAGCTTTGTCCTAAGTCTTTAACTTGAAGAGCTTCAAGTTTGTTTTCTTCTTCAGTATTATCTTGGCCATTCTAGGTCTTTTATATTTCCACATAAACATTCTACTCAGTTTGTCAATATCTGCAAAAGATCTTGCTGAGATTTTCATTGAGACTGCATTGAATCTGTAAATCACATTGGGAATAATTGACATCTTAACAATGGTCTGTCTTCCACCCATGATCATGGACTACACATCCATTAATTTACCTCTTCCACTTCCTCCATCAGAGTTTTATAGTTTTTGGCATATAAATCTTACATATATTTTGTTAGATATTTGTTAATTATTTCATATTTTGGTACTCTTTAAGTGGTATTTTCTTACTATAAAATTCTAATTGTTCATTACTGGCATATAGGAAGGAGCTGACTTCTATATAGTAGCTTTGTATCTTGTGACCTTGCTATACATACTTATCAGTTGCATGAGGGTTTTTGTTTTTTTTTTTTAATGTTTTCTGGGGTAATTTTCTACATACACAATCATGTTATCTGAAAACAAAAACATATATATTTCTTCCTTCCCAGTATTTATATCTTTAGTTCCTTTTATTATCTTATTGTAGTTAGGACGTCGAGTATAATGTTGAATAGAAGTTGTGAGAGAGGACAACCTCTTCTTTTTCCCAGTCGTAGTGGGAGACCATTCAGTTTCTCACAAAGTGTGATATGTTAGCTGTAGGTTTTTTTTTAATAGATGTTCTTTGTCATATCAGGTTGGGAAAGTTCTCTTTTTCTAAGTTAGGTGAGAATTTATTATTTATTTATTTTTCTTATTAACATATAATGTACTATTTGTTTCAGGGGTACAGGTCTGTGATTCATTAGTCTCACACAACACACAGTGCTCACCAGAACACATACCCTCCTCAATGAGTGCTGAATTTTCTCAAAAGCCTTTCTACATTGGTTGATAAAATTGTATTACGTTTCTTCTTTAGACTGTTGATTATTACCTCTTCTTGGAGAATTGATCCTGTTATCATTGTGTAATGCTCCTCTTTATCCAAGAGAAATTTTCTTGTTCCGAAGTCTACTTTGTCTGAAATTAATACAACCACCCAACTTTTGATTAATGTTAGCATGTTATATCTTTTTCTATCCCTTTACTTTAACCTGTGTGAGTCTTTATATTTAAGTGAGTTTCTTGTAGACAACATATAGTTGGATTTTGTTTTTTCAACATGCTCTTGTAATGTTTTAATTGGCATATTTATACCATTCGTATTTAAAGGGATTATTGATATAGTTAGATTAGTGTCTACTATGTTTATAACTATTTTCTATTTGTTGCACTTGTTCTTTATTTCTCCACACCTCTGCTCCGTTTCTTGCCTTTCTTGTTTTGAACTGAGCATTTTATATAATTTAATGTTATATTCTCTCTTACTATATCAATTATAATTCTTTAAATTTTTCAATGATTGTCCTAGATATAAAGTATATTTACAATGAATCTAAGTCTACTTTCAAATAAAACCATACCACTTCTTGAGTAGAGAAGGCACCTTACAACAAATATTCCCAATTCCTCCTTCTTATACCTTATAAATTTATTTTCATTCATTTCACTCAATATGTCATTCATTCATTCATTCATTATGTTCTTGCTATTATTACTTCGAACAAACATTTATTATATCAGTTAAGAAGAAGAAAAACAAAAAATTTTTACCTTCATTTATTTGTTCTCTGATGATTTGTCTTCTTTACAGAGATCTGAATGTTTGACCAATATAATTTTCCTTCTTTCTGAAGAACTTCTTTTAATATTTCTCTTAGAGAAGGTTGTTTTTTATATATTTGAGAGAGTATTTCTCCTTCTCTCTTTTTTAAAGTGTATGTATTTATTTTTTTTAGTAATCTCTACCCCAACATGGAGCTCAAACTCACAACTCCTGAGATCAAGGGTTTCATGCTCTTCCTACCTTGCCAAGCACCCTTCTCCTTCTCTTTTGAAGGAAGATTTTACTGGTTATAGAATTCTAAGTTGGTGGATTTTTCTTTCATTACTAAATACTCCACTCTCTTCTTGTTTGCATGGTTTCTGATGAGTGGTCTGCTGTGGTTATTCTTTTCTTCCATTGATAAAGTGTTTCATTTACTCAGCTTCTTTCAAGGTTTTTTCTCTCTCTTTCTATTTCTCCCATTCTCTCTCTCTCTCTCTCTTTGCTTTGAATATGATATATATAGGTATAAATATTTTGTATTTATCCTGCCAGATAGTCTCTGAGTTTCCTGAATCTGTGGTTTTGGCATTTCTCATTAATTTTGGAAATTTTCCACCTATTCTTCCTTCAAAAATTTATTTTGCCCCTTCTCTCTTCTTCTGGTAGTCCAATCATGATAATGTTGTAACTTTGCAAATTGTCCCACAATTCTTAGATGTTCAGGGTTTTCTTTCTTTCCTCTTTGCATTTCAGTTTGAGAAATTTCTATTGACCTATCTTCAAGCTCACTAATTGTTTTCTTTGCCAGATCCAATCTACTGGTATACCTATCAAAGACAATCTGTACTCTTTATTTCTGTCATGGAGCCTTTGATTTCCAGCATTTCCTTTTGATTCTTTCTTAACATTTCCATCTCTCCAATTACATTATCTATCTGATCTTGCATATTGTCTATATTTTCCATTTAGAGTCTGTAATATACTAATCATATTTATCTTAAAAGATTTTATTTATTTATTGGACAGAGAGAGACAAAGTGAGAGCAGGAAGACAAACAGTGGGAGTGGGAGAGGAAGAAGCAGGCTTTGCGCCGAGCAGGGAGCCTGATGTGGGGCTTGATCCCAGGACTCCGGGATCATGACCTGAGCTAAAGGCAGATGTTTAACGACTGAGCCACCCAGATGCCCTGTAAGTTGATTTTTAGTGGGAAGCTTTATGTTAACCTGGCTAGAAGCTGGGCTATTTTCATGTCTACTGTAGTGTACCTGACAAAGTTATCAAATTCCTCTTGTGTCCTTCTTTTTATTTCCCTGTTGTTTTTGGGTTTCTCTAAGAACTCCTTGGAGTGCATCTTGTAGCTGCTTTAGTTGTAATTCATACTGGTTTCCTGTTAGTGTTGTGGTAAGGTGTGGGTAAAGAGAAGCATTCTATAATCTTATAATTATATTTCATTCTTTTGCTGAGCTGGTGTCCATTGACTTTGTCCTCAACTGTTTTTTACCTCCTCAATCCCCCTTTTTTCCCCTTACCTCATTTAGTTGATAAAGTTAAACTAGAAGGGGATGGAGTCAAAGAATGCCCTTCCCAGGGTGAGATAAAGGTCAGTTAGTGTATTTTCCCCTGGAGAATAGGCCTTTGTTATGGAGAATGCTTTGGTATATTTCACAATGGTTACTCCTCACCCCCACTTCCTCCTTTCTTTGTCCAGAGTCTTGAGTGGATCCTTCTTGGATCTTTACTTCACTTCTTGGATTTTTCAAGTAAGAATTTGGAGTTTTTGGAGGCAAAATTTACAATGGGCAATTGTGAATTGGGCAAGGGCCCCCTAAGACTGAGAGTCCCTAAAACTTTCTCATTTCCAACCTAGCCTCAAGCTACTCAGCCTTCAGTTATTCATTAAAATTGCTATTTATGTATTCCTTCCAGATTCTGGTTAAAGCAGCTTCTGCTTCTGTAAGAAGATCTGGGCTATGATTCTCTAGATTCACCCTTCTCCTCAGATTTCTTGGTGGTAGCTTGCCTTACGATCTCGGTTCTCTGACAGATCCAATATAAGTCATTGATTTTCAGTTTGTTCAGCTTTTTTCTTATAAAGGCAGAGTGATGATTTCTGAGCTCTTTACATGTCAGGGCCAAAACCTAAAGTCTGTTTATTCTTTTTGTTATTACCAAATTTAAATAGTTCAAATTGTCTTAGACTTGATATTATACAGAAGGTACCTCAACATGTGGAGTGTGGGGGTGAACAGTTGGGGACAGGTGAGTTGCCAAGGTTTCTCTGCTTGCTCCTTTGTTGCTACCATGATGGACTATTTCTTGTTAATAGGGTTCTCTGTGAGGTCTAACTTCCTCTGACTCTCAGAGCCTAATTGGATTCCAGCATCCTCTGTGATTAACCCTGAACTTCCTAGGATCCTCCACTGGCTGCTGATACAAGGAGACATAGTCTGTCTTCTGAGACATCCCTCTTGTTTTTCAAAAGAAGGAAATTTTTTGAGATTTGCCTCTTTTGTGTTGCTCTCATAATTTTCATGCCTTTCTCCACCTTCTCCAGCAAGTATGCCCTGATGTATTTAATTTCTGTTCAATTTGGTTTTACTCGAGATGGGATGTTTGTTGATTTTTAACATTTGATACCAATAGCCTTCCTCTAAACTCCCTGTTCTTCCCCACTACATTCTGGCAGCTTCCTGCATAGGACTTGCTGATCTCAGTTTCTTTTGGCCACATTTACACATAATTTGGAGTTTGTGGATTTTTCTCTGTCTTCTACTTTTACCAAAGATGTATTTCATGGCTTTATTTTTGTTCTCCTTTTTGCTCTATTTGGTTTCCAGGAGAAGAGGGAAGATTCAAAACTAAACAGTCACCATGTTCCTAACCTCTGTTCCAAAATTGGAAATAATTTAAAAAAAAATTAAAAAATGAAAGGAAAGTGAACACCAGGGTCACTATGTTGCCTGATGCAGAGTGCAAAGTAAATAGTGCCCTCTGGAGCGGCCTAAAGCAACAGCCTTTATAAACATACAACTTTCTGCCAATCGTCCTTATTCTTGTAATCTAAAAATTATATTTTCCTTTTCTTTGTGATGTGATATGCTCCCAGGTGGCATTTTGATAAGGAAACAAGTAGTGCTGTAAATGTAAAGTAATTTGCTCTTACTTGGAAGAGTCAGGCTGTGCGAATTTGACTTTGATGAGATAATACAGGAGAGAAAGGCAATTAAACTGATTTTTACTTTGCCAGCCCATCTTTGAACCATGACTATATAAACAAATGATTATAAATGATTTTAAAGGTCATTCCATCCACCTAAACACACATACATTCACATGGAAGAATTTTCTTTTTTTAATCTGCATAAGCACTCCAACAAAGTTTTTAGGAGAGAAATGTTTCTTCAGTAGTTTATGCCAGTTTCCTTCCTCAAGGCAGAAAAATCTTAAAAATATCTCCAGTCTATGAAATTACATATGGTTTTCACATTGCCTCTGAGTAATTACTTAGACGGTAATAAAAAAATATTTTAAATACATTTGCATTTAAGCATATAATTAACTGTGTCTGTGTAATTTATGTTTAAAGGAAATCTGGCAACTTATTGAGGAAGCTAAAAGAAATATCAAAATCTGTTCTTCTCAATAAAAACGATTTTACTGAGTTTTTATAAGAATGTGTGTTGGAGAAGAAATGGAATTTATGTGGTGCCAGTCATATTTTATTGCAAAATTAGAGATAAATAACAGTTTTCAATGTCTAATAAAACTGGCTTTCTCTGACCCACACATTTCTATTCAACCATAATGCATTAGCCCTGAAGAAAAAAATTCCTTAAAGAGACTTCCAGAGTCTTCTCAGAGTTGGAGGACTTAACACACTCTTTCTAGTCCTAAGAAGTAGCCTGGCTAGTGACTTGCAACCAGAAAGAAAACGTCGAGAACTCCAAAGAAAGCCCAGTGAAAAAGCTGGGTTGGGTTAGTAATATTTATCAGTCACTTACCTAGAAAGTGGATAAGACCAGACATACTTAGACAGGAAGTGAGTATCCAGAAAACACAGAGAAGAAGCTTTGCCGTGGCCATCCTGAAAATGAATGAGGAATAGGCGGCAGAGGCAAGGGCATTAACAGCCTATGTGCTTCTTAGGGCTGTGCAGATGGCTTAGCCTATAGAGGAATAGAGATTTGGGGCATAGACACAAAGTTTAGGAAAAATAAAGGGGCAAGATTTCCTTCCAACCCATAACTAGATAAAGATTTCTCTAAATTTGAGAAACAGGAAGTAATCAAATAGAGGGTCCTTAAGCCCAACATCCTGGACAGAAGTACAAGTGAGGATATGAGTCCAGAGAGGAAGTAGCCTCTCAGATGGGCCACATGCTTGACTTAATGGTCTGCTGCTACCTCTTGAAAACCTTAGTGATTTTATCTTTGAATTTGTGTTTTGTTAAGTGAAGTCTGATGGGAGCAGAGAGCATGCACATGAACAGAAGACCATTTTGCAATGCTGCCTAAGCCCAGCATTCCAGTGGATTCAAAATGAGTAAGGTGTTACTGAGTGATCAGGGACACTAACAGCCCTGAGAGTCCATGCTCCCCGTCAGAGCCAGAACTCAGTTCAAATGCAGAAAGAAGGAGATTATCCTCTAAGAAACAGGAATGATCTCAAGCAAGAAACCTGACATATCCTTTCTTTTTTTAATTTTTAATTATTTATTTATTTTTTATTAACATATAATGTATTATTTGCCCCAGGGTACATGTCTGTGAGTCATCAGGCTTACATATTTCACAGCACTTACCATAGCACATACCCTCCCCAATGTCCGTAACCCAGCCACCCTATCCCTACCTTCCAGCAACCCTCAGTTTGTTTCATGAATTTAAGAGTCTCTTATGGTTTGTCTCCCTCCTGATCCCATCTTGTTTCATCCCCCCACCAACACCCAATGACTCCCCCTCACCCTGCTTCTCAAATTCTTCATAGCAGAGAGAGCATATGATAATTGTCTTTCTCTGACTGGCTTATTTCACTTAGCAGAATACCCTCTAGCTCCATCCATGTCGTTGCAAATGGCAAGATTTCATTTCACTTGATGGCTGCATAGTATTCCATTGTATATATATATATACACCAAATCTTTATCCGTTCATCTGTTGATGAATATCTAGGTTCTTTCCATAGTTTGACATATCCTTTGTTACTTGTATACTTCCCTGTATTAGCCAACCAACTATACTGAGAATGATGATGTAGAAGGAAAGAAAATGATCAGGAAACCCACAGTTCCTTTTCCTGTTAAGCCTTCCTTACTCACCAGTAACCTGAAGGTACAGTGTGTTGGTGGAATGTGCATATATCAAGAGTGAAAGAGAACCAATAGTGCAGTTTTATGTCAAGTTTCCACTGTCTGGCAAAAACAATATATATATATATACTCCAGCTACAAATGATGTGTAATTTAGGGAGTGTGCATATGTGTTAAATGCTCCTATATTTGCACTTAAGACTGGCATTGCACACTAGAAAGAGGAACAGTGAAATTCATGGTAATTATTTAATATTTTAATTTTTCTTTACTTAGACTAGCATTAAATAGCAAATAAAATACACTCTGACAAGATGAGAGAGCAGAAAAAAGGAAAAAGATTTGTATTTTGGACCTTTAATGATATTATTTTCTCGGTTTTCCTGAAAGTTATGTAGCTGCCTCTAGAAGTAGTAGAGTAGTTATCTATGTAGATTCTTCCAGATTCTGTCCTCTGAGGCAGTAGATGGACAAATGGAGCTGAAGGAGCATATAGATAGAAAGGGCACAGCAGTCACATGTGGATAGATGATGGAAGACAAGGTGGTCTTTCTCCCAACATCTTAGCACTATGACAGATGCCCAGGATCTTGATATATGCCTAGGGAAGGGGAGGATTCCTTGATAAAACTGAATTTACAGTACTATATACTTTCCTATTTCTTCTATAATAAATTACCACACACTTAAAATAATGCGAATATAATTGACCCTTCTACAGTGAGGGTAAGGGGCACTGATCCTCCCCCATACAGTTGAAAATCCCATAACTTTTGACTTTCCAAAACTTAACTACTAATAACCTACTGTTGACTGGAAGTCTTACCAATAACACACTCAATTAACACATATTTTTATGTTATATGCATTGTATACTGTGTTCCTATAGTAAAGTAAGCTAGAGAAAAGAAACTGTTAAAATCATAAGGAAAAGAAAACACATTTATAATATTTACTGTATTTATCAAAAAGATCCGTATTTAAGTGGACCCGTGTAATTCAAGCCCGTGTTGTTCAAGGGTCAAATGCGTATTGTCATACAGTTGTAGAGGTCAAAAGTTTAAAACGGGCCTCCAGGGGCACCTGGCTGGCTCAGTCCATGGAGCATGCGACTCTTGATCTTGGTGTTGTGAGATTGGGCCCCACACTGGGTGTAGAGATAACCTAAAACTAAAACCTTAAAAAAAAAAAAAAAAAAAAGGTCAGCAAACTATGTTCCTTCAGAGGCTCAGGAGGAGAATCTTGTCTCTTCCAGCTTCTAGAGACCACCTACATGACTTGGCTCCAAGTTCTTTTCTCTATTATTAAAGCTACATAGCATCTTCTCTCCCTGCAGCCATCATCACATTGCCTTCTTTCTTAAGAGGACACATGTGATTACATCAAGCCCACTTTGGATAATCCAGGATTATCTCCTTCTCAAAGTTCTTAATTTAATCCCACCTGCATCTGCAGAGTCCCCTCTTTTGCCATATAAGGTAACACAGTCATACTTAGGACTATGTGGGATTAGTATTTGAGGGGCCTGTATTCAGACTGCCATACCTCCAATGCAGTGGGTGGAGTGTTCAACATACAAATTAAGCTTAGCTCTAACAAAATAAAACTACTTTGTAAACTTGTGGGCTGAGACTCATACTCTCTCAAAGTTCAAGCTAGGCAAAGAAAGAAAATAAAGCAATCACCATTAATACTTCTATCAATGCTGCTGGCAAAAGGGAGTTTGCATTTAATAGCAGACGATTTCCCTTCCAGGTTATTTTTGTTAAAAGCAAGGGCTTTTAGAACACATTTCTTGGGGCGCCTGGGTGGTGCAGTGGGTTAAGCGTCGGACTCTTGGTTTTGCTCAGGTCATGATCTCAGGGTCATGGTCTCTGTGTTGTGAGATGGAGCCCCTTGTCAGGTTCTGCACTCAGAGCAGAGTCTGCTTAAGACTTGCTTTGTCCACCCCCCCCTCCCCTGCAAATAAATAAATCTTTTAAAAAACCCCACACATTTCTTAAAAATACAATTTGTCCTCATATCATCAATGTCAGTTATTCTGTAGTCAAAATAATCGCTATCGTTTTTATTTTGTATAATTATTCATTCTATGTTGTATAAAGTCTTATAATCTCAATATCATTTCTACTACAAATTCTGTAGATATGGTTACTTAGATATAGTTAGATATAGATGGAGAGAGAGAGTGAGAGAGATCCAAAGAACAACACTTCCATAATCATGGCAGAGTAATGGGCCCAGTATCCATACTCCTATGGTACATAATTTCCTCTTTAGAAAGAATTGCTTTACTATTCTGCATTACACTGTTTAATATTCAGAATGGTGATGGCCATAGAAAGGACTCATAAGTGTTTGTGTGGTTGGACTAAAGTGAATTTTATGCTAATTGGGAAAGAATCCTCAAAATAACCAACTGAGAAAAAAATACCATTGCCCTTTGGTTCATTTATTATACTGTCAAATTTACTGTTGGCCCTCAGTTACCACCATATAGGATGAAAAGGCACCAATACTCAGGAAAAAGCAATAATGCCCTTGGTCCTAAAAGGTTGGAGAGTTTATTACATCTGTACACCTTAGAAATATTTCTTAGTTTGGCCTCCTATAACAAAGTACCATAGACAGTGTGGCTTATAAAGAGCAGAACTTTGTTTCTCATAGTTCTGGAGCCTGGAAATCCAATACCAGAGTGCCAGCATGGTTGGCTTCTTGGGGAAGACCCTTTCCTGGTTTGTGAGTGGCAGTCTTCTTACTGTGTCCTCACCTGGCAGAAAGAGGGCAAAAGAGTTCTATAGGGTCCATTTTATAAAAGCACTACTTCTATTCATGAAGGTTCCATCTTTGTATCTGATTTACCTCTTTGAGGCCCCACATCCTAATACTCTCATACTGGGGGTTAGGAATTCAACACGAATTTTGGGGGAACACAAGCATTCTGTCCATTGCAAAATTCATAATCAGAGGCACCATTACTGCATATGAATGGTATGGTAGATAGTGCGGGACTGACCAGTGACAACTTCCTCCAACTACTTTTTCTACCACCAAACTGTTCATATTTTGTTCATGTATGTTTTCCACTGTTCTTTAGGATGGCACTTCTCAAAGTTCAATGTGCATACAAATTATTTGAGAATATAGATTCTGATTGTAGATATGTAGATTCTGATTCAGCAGGTATGGGGAAAGTCCTCAGAGTCTGCATTTCTAACATGTTCCAGGGGATGGCTGCTCTGCTCCTGTGTGGAAGGCTTCTGGGGATGGTGACCTCATTTCCAGCTCCAAGAGGTGGATCCTGAGTACCCAATACCAAACATGGTAACCCCAATCTCTTGTCAGTGAGGATTAGAAATGCAAGAGTGACCCAACTGAAGCCAATATGATGCAAGGGTCATTCTGTGGGGTGGGTTTTGAGTATTTACTCTTCTAAGTAAGCAATGAAGAGACATCCTCTTCACCTGCTGAGTCGTCTTGTGAGTCCTAAGCTTCTTTGGCTATCATGGGACCCTATGGGAAACCAGCCTGGGTACATAGCTGCTCTATCAAAGAGAGCATAGTGGATTAGAAGGTCTCATTGGAATAAGTATTGGCTATAAAAAAAATCATGTATGGTAAAAATTTGTGCATTTTTTTGTGAAGGACGCTTACATTCTGATGATCAAAAAAAGACACTGCCAACTTTAGAATCTTGCAGCAACTGGAAAACATTTATGTAACTTTATGCTTTCAGATTTGTTTCAGCTTATGTTAAAAAATATACTACATATGTAAAACATATAGTTTGAAAATGCCCAGACTAGAGAAAAAAATTCCTAAAAGTAACCCATGCCCTTAAAACATTAAAATTTTTATTGCTCTTAGGTATAATGAGATATAATGAGAAAAGTATGGTTGATTCTTACTTAAGGACATGAAATCCCAGTGGGTGAAGGGTAGATTGAGCTGCTAATTTAAGGGATTGTGCCTGGTGAGATGGGAGTGAGCCCCATCTCCTGGTCTCCGCATCTACTCTCCTTCCCCGGGTCCTTCCATGGGCAGGTTTGGTGCCGTGTTTCTCAATTTCAGTTGCATACTAGAATTGCCTACAACATATAAAGATACAGATGCATGGGCCTTCCCCCAGAGGTTCTGGTTAGATAGACTTGGTGGACTCCAGGTATGGGTCCTGTTAGCTTTTGATAAATTTTAATTATGGTATAATTTCAGACTTACACAAGAGTTGTATAAAGAATTCCCACATACACTTACTCAAACACATGCCCCACTCTCTTTCTCTCTTCCTCCCTCCCTCTCTCTGTGTGTATGTGTGGGGAGATATATATATATATCATGAAGACATGATGCTCTTTTATCCCTGAATACATCTGTATTTCCCAAACACAAGGAATGCCCACATGTAACCATATAACAATTATTAAGTGGCAGAAAGTTACAACACTGCTATTTAATCTGCAGACCTTATTGAAATGTCAGTTGTTCTAATAATACCCTGCACAGCAAAAGAAAAGACCCTATCAGGGGTAGGTTTTTTGTTGTTTTTGTTTTTTTAAAGATTTTATTTATTTATTTGACATAGAGCACAAGCAAGGGGAGCAGCAGGGAGAGGAAGAAGCCGGCTGCCTGTTGAGCCGCTGAGCAGGGAGCCAGAGGTGGGGCCTTCCCAGGACCCCGGGATCATGACCTGACCGAAAGCAGACGCTTAACAACTGAGCCACGCAGGAGCCCCAGGAGTAGTTATTTTTTAACCGTTCCCACGTGATGCCAGTGTGCTGCTGGGAATTGGAAAACATGGATGCGTTCAGCAGAAGCTGGGAGCAGAAGGAAATGGGAGGAGGTTACAAATCTTCCTGGAAGACGCCTGGTACTCAGGGAAAAGGTATTTGCAGAGCAGCGCGTGAGAGGCTGTAGAGAGAGTAAGGGAGAGGAGGGGTTAGGCGAAACCGCACCAGGGCCCAGGTGTGGGAACTCCGCCGGCCTTTGATTTGGGGTGAGGCATGGCGAGCCTGGACTTCACCATTGGCCCTGCCCCCCACTCCCTTCCCGAAGGTGTGGACGAGGGATTTTGAAAGCGTGGAAATCTTGGGTTTCTCCCCACGAGTACCCGCCAGCCCCCATGATGGAAGCCGGCGGCCTCCTACAGCCATAGCGGCTGTTCTCAGCAGTTGTCCAGAATGAAGGTGGCTCCATGGGAGGCGGGGTGCAGGGCGCAGGGTGTGACGGTGAGATGTGCATCTGACAGCGCGCGAGGAGAACGGCTTCCCCAGCAAGACCTGCCATCCCTCGTGCCTGAACTGCCTTCTAGGGGCTGCGCGGTGGGTGGGCATCTGCAGCTCCAAAAGCTGCCAGGAGTGGGCATGAGAAAACCTGGGGAGGGAGGGAACCTGACCACGTGACTTGTTTAGGGCGGAGCCACAAGTGAGGGACTCACAGGGCATGTACTTCATGGCGGTTTCTAGGAGTATTTGGTAAGCAGTAGAGTAACAGTTGAAGTGGGTGAGGAAGAGATAAAAGCAGTATTTGTTAACTCCTAAGTATCTGGTACAAGATGGCAGATCTCCCATCTCTGTTTTGGTTATTTATTACTAGGTAACAAGCCACTCCAAAACTTTGGGCTTGTTTTGCCCAAACGACCCTATTGTGATTTCTCATTTAATTATTTTTAAATTTTTTTTTTTATTTTTTATTGAAGTATAGTTGACATACAATAATATATTACTTTCAGGCATACAACATAGTGCTTTGACAATTATGTACTTTACAAAATGCTCACCATAGTTAAGTGTATAGATACTATCAGTTGCCATACAAGTTATTACAATATTATTAACTATTAAAATTATTAAGTTTGTATCATCTATTAGTTATTGCCATGTGTCGTCGTTTCTGGGGGCAAATCCAGGAGATGCCAGTAGAAGATCAGTTTTGATGACTGGCCACCTCTCTCTGAACTTGAACTGCACAATTGGTTCACTGTTATCTCCTGGCCTATTGTCAATTCTCCTTATTGTCTACTCTATCTTGTGTATTGTCTGGGGCCTCGATGAACAGATTTTTATTTAGTTTATTTTGATGTTCTTCTGGGCAACTGCAGTTGGATGGTGGTCAGTACTGGAATATTTAAGATGGCTTCATTCACTGGTCCTGGTGGGGATGAATGAAAGGCCAGCAAGAGGAACAGCCACTGTGACTCTCTCTCTGTGGTCTCAGGCCTCTCTGTGTGTGTGTGTCCTCTCCTAATGATGTATTCATTTGTTATTTGGACTTTTTGCATGGTGGCTCAGGGCTCCCCAAATTGCAATATTTGGAAGCTGCCAACCTGTTGGGCATAAGCTGGGGTCTGATACAGCATCACTTCTGCCACATCTTGTTAATTCAAATGAGTCACAGGGAAGCCTCATTCATTAAAGAAAGGACTACACAATGGGCCGAATATCAGCAAGCATGGTTCTTGTGGGGACCATCTTTGGAGACTAGTTACCGATTTATTCTGGGACCATTGATGATGTTCCAGCCAGATGCCATAAAAACGACTTTTATGGGCAGTAAGAGCAAATGCTTTTGGCCATCACCCTGCTACGTAGCCAGACCTCAGCAGGTAATGGTCACGTGGTCTTTCCTTACCCTGGATTCTTGGTGTATGCAACTATTTCTGTTCCAAAGGCACAGGGGGAGCTATGTGATCAGGGCAGTTTGCATTTAGGAGACAGATGTGTGGGCTGTTTGATGATGCTCTAGGGACCTTTCTCAAGCCCCGGTGCATCCTAACACCTCCGAATGACCAGGCCTCGGGGGTTGGCTAGTGAGCTGCGGGACCCTTAGAATGTCTGAAGTGGGATATCCTTACCGCTGTGGTAAATGATTTCAAGAACACAGAGTTAAAATCTTTTTGCATACTTGATTTTGTGGTTCGAACCTGGTTACATTTTTTTTTTGTTTTCATAGGAAAGAAACAAACAAGAATCTTAGCTCCTTTGAAACCCTCATTTTTGTGCTGCCGTCTTCCACATTTAACAAGTCTTTCTGCACAACTTGTTAACTACCTACTCCACATGTACCCTGTAGGTTTCGGAGGATGAGAAAGTATATTTAAATGTGATCTGAATAATTCACCAGTAACTCGCAAGTGTATACCAAGAAAAATAACACTGGTATTGACCTTAGCTTTTTATAAATGATGCAGAATTTCAAACTGTTAACTAAGCTTGTGTAAGATATTTATGACTGACATCATCTATTCTTTTTTCCTTCTCCATAAAGTCATTTACGTATTAAGGCATCAACACTTTAACTCACATTTAAAGCTTTAGTTATCTTTATAAACGGTACCTATGTTATATTCTTACTATTTAAGAATATTTAAGAACTTATTATTAGTTCAGGATCTACTAAGACACCTTAATGTTCAGGATTGGGGGGGGTTAGCATTTGAATTTCCATCATGTTTCTAAATACAATTTAAATAGTCGTGATTGCTCCAGCTGAGTTGCTTCGTGAAACTACCTTGTAAAAAATTTAAAAGGTCAGAGTTTTCCATTTGGAAATTCTGACTACTGGTCATCTGTCTTGAGGGGAGATCCATGGAATCAGAAAGGGATTCTCCTCTGCCTCCTGCTGACGCCCACTTGGAGGCATTGCCGGTCCGTGTTGATGCCACCTCTAAGTCATCTGGTGCTATTGCTTCTGTTGGTAAATTATCTTCTAACAGTAACATCTTCTGGCTTCTCCATTCCCGCTGCTAAAGAATGACGGACTTTACTATATCGGACATCTCTATGTGGAATAAATGGGGCTCTTTTCTTTCCCCTGAGAAACTAAGTTATATTGGTCTGTTCTCAGTAATAAACAGTATTATGAGTCTTGTTACATAGGAAGTACATAAAACCTGCTTCGGATGATGGATTTTATATCTCCATAGAGGGTTCAACAGTGTATTTAAAGCTCTTTATTATGCTGCTTGACTTCTTTGTTGCATTTTATCGTTTGAAAAAATGACACAGTATGAAAATAGAAAAGAAAAGAGAAGATAATTTCACAGTATCCCAGGGTCAAGACAGAAATACACAAATCAGAGAGGGAAAGAAAATCACATTTAAATATATAATCTACTAAGTGAGATTCTTTTACCTTTATTTCAAGCTTGTTAAGTTATAATTCTGCTAGGTAGATATACATGATATAATAATTTTCTATGTAAAAGATAAAATGAACTTGAGAGATCAGTATAAAACAAAATTTGTAAAGTAAGGAATATGGGTTAATTAACTTGCCATGTGAATAAAATATGTGTCTTCCTTTAGAAAGTAAGGACTTCATGTAATTTGCAAATTGCTCCCATAATGAGTCCATTTACAATGAATATAAATTGCTACTCCATTTTCATAATGGACAAATGAGGTTTTAATGAATC